>OX369306.1:7632253-8292253 GCA_947284805.1 Coleophora flavipennella | reverse complement strand
TGACGATGTGTATTCGCATGTATAACAAAATACCACATGAAATTAAGGATCTAAACAATAAACAATTCAATATCAAATTACATGAGTGGCTGAATGACACAGACTGTTAGAGTAATAAAGACTTTTTAAATTTCTAGATTACTTTAGATGAAGATTGACTTTATTTTGTATGTTTGTGATTAAGATTAAAATATTTTGCATAGGTATATAATAACCGATTTTGATGATTCTTTTTTTGTTGGAAAGAAGATATCCCAAGGGTGGTTACCATGATAAGAAAACCAGGATCTGTTGATGGAATCCCAGGGAAATTGAGGGCAACCCTCAATATAAATAAAATAATAAATAAAATATCAGTTTATTTTTTACATATATATATATCAACTCAATTCGACCGTATATATATATATATATATATACGGTCGAATTGAGAAACTCTTTTTTTGAAGTCGTTTAAAAATCATCATCATTATATTAGCCGAAAAACGTCCACTGCCCGACAAAGGCCTCCCCAAGGATTTCCACGACGGCCGGACCTGCGCTGCCCGCATCCTGCCCGGTTTCCCGCGGCTTTCACCAGATCGTCAGTCCACCGCGTGAGAGGCCTGCCTACACCATCTTTTCCGGTGCGCGGTCGCCACTCAAGAATTGTACTACCCTAACGGCTATCTGTTCTACAAGCTATATGCCCTGCCCACTGCCACTTCAGTTTAGCATTCTGTGAGCTATGTTGGTTACTGTGGTTCTCCTGTGGATCTCCTCATTTCTGATTCGATCGCGTTGACCTTGAGCCTTCTTATGAGGCCCATTGTAAGCGACCATGTCTCAGTTCCGTATGTCATCACTGGCAACACACAATGGTCAAAGACCTTTGTTTTGAGACACTGCGGTATTTGGTGCGTGAAGATATTGCGAAGCGTCCCGAACGCTGCCCAGCCGAGTTGGATTCGTCGATTGATCTCTTTCTTGAAGTTGGACCTACCTATATGGCTGGACTGTTTGTCCCAGGAAAACATATTCGTCAACAACTTCCAGTGTAGAGTTTCTAACCTTTAGAAGGGACAGAAGCCATGAACAAACAAAAAATATGCCGGGTTGGGTATCAAATGACTGGGTTGGTATTTTATTTTGTACAATAAATAGTATATAAACAAACATAGAAACAAATAAAATGGCTTAATTAGCTCATTTAAAAAAAGCTGTTGTTAGTGGCTTTGCTTGCATGCACCCGATAAATGGGAATTATCCATTATTCAAGAAATAAAATAATAAACCATTATTTAAGAAGCCAAAGATCCTCCCCCTTCAATGTCTTTACATCTTTGAAATATCTAAATTTGCAAGAGATCATCCTGACCTCCTTATGACAGCTAAACATATTATGTTTCCGAGAAACACCAGAAATCAAAAAAGACTTGTACATGAATTTGCTCCAAAAACTTCACGCTTTTTGAAAAATTGTTACTCAATGGCCATCACAGTTTGTAACAAACTACCAAAAGATTTAATAGTTATGGTACATTTCTTCTCGCTGCAAACAGCTGGTATTATTATTAAGATTTAGTTGGCTATTATAGCGTAGGTATTTACGCTTTTGTATGGGAGTGATGTATCTGTTACGAAGTAACTATTTAGTAATCTGTGGTATAGTACGGAACCATAATATCGCGAGTTCAACTCGCACTTGGCCAGTTATCCTTTTTAAAAGCTTTTATTTAACTTGCAATGTATGTATATTTGTTCGGATGAAATCTTGCAAGCTAAATTTGACCCACTTCCCGATTTTCGATTTAGCTGAAATTTTGCGTGCATATGTATATCGCGTGACAATGCATTATTAAAAGCTTGTACCTCAAAGTTTTGAGGTTTTTTGAGAATCATTCCTTTGTATACACCTAATAAAGTACCAAAATGCCAAACAAGATTCTATGTCACCTGGAAGTAGTTTAAAAAAAGTTGGTTAATGGTAAGGAACCCGAATCTATTCTTTGTACACGCTTAATACTTATCTTATCTCGATGCCAGATTTCAGGTTTATAAGTTACCTCGAAGTGGTCTACTTATATATTTTGATGAGTATTAGTGATACGGAAACCTTGGTGCGCGACTAAGATACACTTGGCCATTTTTGAAAATTTTACTACCTCGATACCAAATATAAAGTTTCTGAGTCCCTATATATATATTCTATATATAGTATGTGTGTGTTGGATATACTTAAAACTGTTTTGAAAATTTTAGCAACTAGTATCTCATCTGTGATTTTAGCACATTTTGGTTTGAGCTGTGCGTTGATAGATCAGTCAGTCATTAATTACGTCACGAATTCTTTTCAGAAACCGTTTCTTTTTAGAAACCGTGACATAATTACTGTTTAGTTAATTAGTTGCTTAAATTTTCAAAACAGTTTTAAGTATATCCAACATACACCTACTTCCCGAGATAACTTTACCACATGGTATTAGAAATAAAGTGTTTACCAAGAGAACTATGACTCAGTCAGTCATAACGATATTCGGCCGTCCATATCTCAGAAAATGATAAAAAAAATATTTATGCAAATTGGAATTCTAGGTGTTGTTCATGAACATAATTAATTTTAGTGTTTCTTTTTCGTCAATAGGTCTTAGAAAAATAGTGGAAGGGTTATTACTTATCAAAGTGTCTCAAGTAGGATTCGAATTTTGTTTATTAGTCTTTAAAAAATAATCATTAAAATATTACAAATGTCCTGAGGGTTAATATAATATGTCATGTTATTGTATTGAATAGAATTAATGTCAGAGCTATATATATTCCTATTTACAGTTGAAGTAATTACATCCCAAGTAGCTTTACATTTGTTCTTCTTTGATTTAATGTATTTGTTATTAAATATTTTTTTGCGATTTTTGAATACATTTTACAAGAATGTTACTGTAACGTTTGAATTTATTTTTATGTATGTCTATGTAAGGTCTTATGTAAGGAGTAGAGTAAGTAGTGATTTCAAAACTCATTGGTCCGAATTGTAAGACATAAAAAGCATATATTTGTACCTCGCGTTGATGTCTTTTGTTTGTTAAGTGAATAGGTAATCGACTATGTGGTTGTGTGTGTGTGTGTGTGGAGGTGTGGTAGTACGGAGCCCTCGGAGTTGTAGTTCGACTCGCACTTGGCTGGTTTTTTATGTTTTCGTTGTGTGATATTTTCGTAGTATAGTCAATGTATTTTCGCAATATTTTCTTTTCGGATTCAAGTTTAAGTGATTGATTAAATGAGCTTTGTTCGGATTTCAGTGTGTTTTATTTAAGTGAATTTCTGTTGAATGTGATATTTTCTCTTCTTCAGTTAATAAACGTTATTTTCTCTTCTTCATTTAATAAACGTAGGAGGTAACCTACCTGTTGAGGTTTATCCTCATTCCTCCTCCGTTTTGCTACTGAGTAATTTTTGTGGTCGGCAATTTGAGATAGGACTCAATCAAAATGTGAGATAACATGTTGCTCGCAAGAAAGCTTTTTGTCAATTTACCGGAGGATGAAAAGTGGTGGTAAGTGTGTTTACATAAATAAATAACATTTTATAATAACGTCTTTTCTGTAATGGGTTGTTTTGCACATAACCCGCACAGTACAATAAAGAGTACTTACCGGGCTGCCATAGGGGGAGTTCGACTGTGTAATCAGTCAAACCTGACCAGACCTATTTTTGGATTTAATGGCAGCCCGGTTATGTGCACTCCAAGCCTGTAATGTCCACCTAAATCTGCCTATCCACTTGAGATGTGCAAGGATGCGTATCCAAGCTGTAAAATAGTGCGACTCTTTCTATCAACGCTGAACATGTAGCTGACTCTTTTGCAAGTATAAGCAGTGCGCTACGTACGAGTCAGCAGGCAAGTGGGGTGTACACCGCCATACTGCCTTACACACATCCCTTGTATGCCTCCCTGATACATAAACTTCACCCAGGGCGGAGGCTCTTCGACAGTGAAATCAATCAAACCTAAAAACCTAACATTGCTCACTTCGCTCGCTCACCAGCCAAAAAACATTACCCAGTCAGTGTTGGGTAGATCTTGTTGTGTATGGTTAAACCTCAAATATCAACTTGTATTAGGACTTTACGCAAACAACTTTAGCTGGCTAATCTTAAGTTTATGTTCACACCCCACCTTTAGCCGTGACATATACATACAAAAACCTCTCTCTTCTAAGGGCTTTTTCACTATAGCTACACTGAGCTAGGCTAGGAAAAGAAACTTCTTTTACTATCCTATTGATTAATGTTCCTCGCACACTGCTTAGCTACCTCCACAGTTCTGGCACAGTCTAAGAATCCATACAGTCGTCCAACGCCTATAATAATCGCGTCATCGCCGATTTCACGAGTCACTGATCACAGTACCAAGGGTTGTCACAATACTTTAAAATTAAATGAAAGAAAATGCCATTACGTAGAAAAATTACTTTAATAGTGTAAAATCGATATTTGAAGGTACCTTAGATCTCTGATATAACAGTAACTAAAAAGTTCAAAATGTCGGCCATTTTTTTCAATTCTGACAACGGATTCATGATAAGGTAACTCAGGGACCCCCAGATATCGATTTTGGAAGCAATCGGCCCAGTAACTAAAAAGTTCAAAATGGCGGCTACTGTTTTGAATTCTGACAACGGATTCGTGATAAGGGACCTCAGGGACCCCCAGATATCGATTTTGGAAGCAATCGGTCCAGTAACTAAAAAGTTCAAAATAGCAGCCATTTTTTTCAATTCTGACAACGACATTTATCGATTTTGGAAGCAATCGGTTAAGTGATTAAAAAGTTCAAAATAGCGGCAATTTTTATAAAATCTGACAATGGATACGTGATAAGGGACCTTGACAGATATTGATTTTGGAAGCAATCGGTCCACTAACTAAAAAGTTCAAAATGGCGGCCATTTTTTTCAACAACGGATTATAGTATGTATGTCATATTCGGAGAAAAACCACCCCAATAATACCTATAAAATGATCCATATCAGGATCTTCAAGGCGAGAGTGACTAGGCATTATTTGAGTTTGCGTGTTCCATCCTCGACTACATCGTCACTTACCATGATGAGGTGATGATGAGATGAGAATGAGATGTCGTCTAACTCACACAAAATTTTAATTTTAAAAAAGTATCGATAATTATTATATATTATATTTATATAATAAATTATTAAAACTCTTTGTTACAATATTTTTTTAATAATTTTAAATTTATTAAAAAATAGTTGTAGCAAAATTATTAATTTGAAATTTATTAAAAAATAATTCCAACGAAAGGTTTAAATATTTATATAAATCTAAATATATATAACTCAAAGGTGACTGACTGACTGACTGACATAGTGATCTATCAACGCACAGCCCAAACCACTGGACGGATCGGGCTGAAATTATAATAAGGGCTAGTTATACTATAACTAGTGGATGCCCGCAGCTTCGCCCGCGCAGATCCCGATTTTAGCGGTTCGTTTGGGAATTTCCCAAAATCCTTTCTTAGCGGATGCCTACGTCATAACATCTACCTGCATGCCAAATTTCAGCCCGATCCATCCAGTGGTTTGGGCTGTGCGTTGATAGATCACTGTCAGTCAGTCAGTCAGTCACCTTTGAGTTATATATATTTAGATTTTAATAATTTTCAAAAATTATGAACCGTAATAAATCAAAAGATAATAATTAGCCGTGCATGAATGATTGATAATAAAAATGCAACGAAACGACTCTCAATGAATGGGCCCACTACGGACTACTGTATGGATTCTTAGACTGTGGTAATACTATGCAAGTGTTATGGATACGCTCTACTCAGGAATCTGAACAACTTAACCAATCTGTAAAATAATTGTTCTTATCATGTCGATTAAAAACTAAATTTTATTGTATAACTTGGTGCAGGCCTCCCACTCAGTGGACCGACGACCTGGTTAAGGTTGCGATAAGCCGCTTGATGCTGTATGAATATAAAGTTGACCAGCCTGGCCTGATCAGTCAACTCTTTATGGAGTCGTTATTCTTTTTCTGCTGACAACGGTTGTTCAGTTTTATTAGAGTATTACCAACCCAGTCACACTGTTTGAACGTTAATATACGAACGCACAAAATTGAAAACGCCAAAAATGTTTAGAAACCACAAAATTGAGGAGTTAAACTGACGACGTTTTTTCCAGTGATTGGTACCTACACACTTGAAATTCCATATCTTGCCATTTCACACCTATTCGCTCTAGGTATCACTGACAGCCCACTATGCAGAGCGTGCATGGAGGCTGAGGAGACTGCTGCCCACATCCTATTGGATTGCAAGGAGCTAGCACAGTACAGGGTCGTGCACCTCGGTGAGCCGAGGTCGCTTCAGGAAGTCGTCAGCAACCTTCGGGGGCTACTAGGCTTCTTGGAGGAGCTGGACTTGCAGTGATGCCGGCCAAACACACAAAATGGGACCATATCTTGAAAACTACTTAACTGATTTTGATAAAACTTGCACTGTTCCCTAAGTAAAAATATACTTAATCCTATAATTGAGGGTGCACGATGGGCGAGCCGCAAGCGGCTTGAAAGCGTGGAATTAAGTTTTACCCAGATCCTCTCATTTCTCTGGAATAAAAAGGAACCTATATTTTTCTCCACATTTCAATTTAAGCTCTGTGTAAAAATGTAATCTATAGATAAATAAGTATAATAGAGCTGTTGCTCTTAATAATTTCGTATTCAAAAACATTTGGATCGGGTATTTCAAAAACTCGAGAATTCCAGTGCAACAAAGTTTTGGTTTATTAAAAAAAACTGAACTGTTGTTTTATAAAAGTTTGTAATTTATGTTGTTTACAGCCTGGTCTCAAAATGTGAAAATAAACTGGCTAAGTGTACTTTCTTTTTTTATAAAAATTATGGATTTTTCATGTTATTAAGAAGAAATTAAAAATACATATTTTTATGCATAACATTTTATTTATTAAAATTAAATCGATCGTCTTCAGGGTCAGGTCTCATATGTGTCAATTTTACATGTTGATGAGCCATGAATTTTAGTGTATCTCAAAAACATTAATACTCCAAGGACTTTTTGACAACAATAATTGATTTAAATATTCTTATATGGGAGGTCGTAGAATATTTGTGTTTCTGTTTGACTATCACATACGTCTATGAGCCACAGATTAAAAATCGTCAAAAATTTATAATTGAAAAAAGTGTGACTTTTGGGCTTCCTGATATACCTGAATCGCATCAATCGTATTCGAAGCGATTATTCAACTCGAGCTGAAAGCTCTCGGGGTTTTGGAACTTTTTTTATTTACAATTGGTAAGCCCTTGACATCATCTCACCTGATGCTAAATGACGATAATAGCAAAGATGGAAGCAGGCTTACCAAGATTCCCCAACAACGCAATGGAGTACTGGCTATCTTATCTTCAAGCCGGAACACATCAATGTTGTTAACATTAATGTTTGGCGGCAAGACTTGGATAAGGTGGTCGTAGCTAGCAAGGCGGGATTAGAAAATGCCCTACCACCAACCAAACCGAGTCATACAAGTTGACCCCAACGGGAGTCGAAGCCGCGACCTTCTATTGTGAAGCAAATGGACTAACCATAACTCCACGGAGGCGGTAAAACGGATAGGAGCTGGTCGGAGCGTAGACTTCACCTGTCTACATGATATCATCTCACCTGATGCTAAATGACGATAATGATCTTTCTAGCTTGGTTTTTAAGATTCAATGAGCCTCTTACCATCCAGTGATCTCTTCCTGTTTTGACTGAATTGATCACAGAGACATAATTGAATATTTGCTTCCTTGTCAACAAGATTAAGTCAATCTCATTCTTCGCTACGCCATTGGGATGCAAGTCCCCCATAACAACGGTGTGTTTGGTCTGGGAACTATTTGTATAGCCCTAGACATATCCTCATATAGGATCTACACTTCGTCGTCGTCCGCCCTGTATGACCTTCAGCGAATATGTTCCTGAGTATAAGGTACGCTACCTTCGTCGAAACACTCTCGATCCGGACCACATTGTTAATGAGGGACCTGTGGACAAGATACCTGACACCACCCTGGGATACGTCCGGGAACGTGGGGAACGGTCGTCCTCATACAAACATCTGACCCTTGCCTATATTCGCGGTTTTCTAGCCTCTTGTCGTTCTCAGTGAAAGACAGACACATAAACTCATTTATTTACATAGCAGAGAGATATACAACACAAAAGGAACCTTACAACTACGATACCTAAGCTAATTTTGAGTATGCAAAATACAGTGCTAATAGCTAATTCTAAGGCCCTATAAGCTAAACATTTATAATTTATACATATGAGTAGCTAATATAATATTAAATCAATACGAAATTACCTATTTAAAAGATCCTAGCGAATAACAAACAGACAAAACTTTATTTCACAAAATATTTACAAAACGTCGTGAACACAATGTCACAAAAAATCTCATTAGTTACATTAAATGTGGATTTCAAATTAATGAAACTACTTGGAATAAAAATGTCTAACTTGTTACATTAATGTAACTAATTGGAACAGACCACATTGTATTTAAAATTCAAGTAATAAAATTATATGCTGTAGGTTTCATTAAAGACATAAAATAAAATAAACAAATATCTTTGTCGTTTACATAATATACTCTAGAGCACAAGCATTTTTTGACATGAGTCTTTAATTTATTCTCTAACTAGTTACATTTTCTGAAATTTTATTGTAGAATCTTACATACTGCCCCACAAATGACTTTTTAACCTTACTTAGTCTCGAAAAGGCTATATGTAAATTTTTAACATTTCTTAAATTCAATTTATGCCTGTCACTGTTTTTTAGGAAATAAATGCGAACGTACATGATGTTTTCATATATAAATTGACTAGCGACCGTTAAAATACTGATTTTTTTGAACTTATTCTGTAACGACTCACGTCATCGTATCAGATAGATTACGCGGATAGCTCTTTTCTGCAAGATGAAAATAGTTTCTATATCAGCCGCATGCCCCCACAATAAGATGCCATATGATGAAGAAGACTGAAGAGTACAATCGGCAGAAACGAGAGGTGAGACAGGGATTTATTTATATCAGGAAGGCCTTTGTAATTCTGAATCGGGCATTTTAAAAACCCCACAGTTCCAGTGCAAAAAAGTTTTGCGAAATAAAAAAAAAAAACAATCTGTGTAAATATGTTAAAGCCTTGGTTAGTTATTTGTTTTAAAAAAATGTTGTTTACAGCCTGGGGTCTCACAATGTGAGAATGAACTGGCTAAGTGTACTTACTATATCTTTTTTTGACAATTATTGATTTTTGGTGTTACTGAAATACTATGTATTTGTGTAGGAAAAAAATGAAAAAATATACTCTTATGCATCTTTTATTTATTAAAAATACAATCAATCATCTTCAGGTCTATCATATGTTTCATAGTTACATGTTGGAAAGACAAAAGTTTCAGTGTATTGCATAAACACCAATATGTACTTCAAGGAGTTTTTGCAACACAGGTACTTTTATTTTATATGGGAGTTGGTGGAATATTAGTTTCTGTTTGAGTAGCACGTATTATGTCTATGAGCCACATATTAAAAATCGACAAAAAGTGAAAATCCAAAAAGACTAAGGCTTTCTGAAATACTTACCCAATTCATTTACTTAAGAATATGGTTTTTAAGGTACCAAGTAACGTAACATTAGTAATTTATTGCGCTACGATACAAAATATGTTGACCAAAGTTACATAAAATAAAGCTTATATTGGCGCGCGCTGCAATGTGGCAGTTAAAAATAAACACAAAATAATATTTTCCATGTAAAAGACTCACCAATTTGAAAAATAAAACACTAATTAAAATAAACTGATTTGACCTTTATTCGACCTACCTGGACAGTAGGTAGTGGTACTCTGCCACGAGGCACTCGCCTTGCAGAGTACCGGGACAAGTGTCTTGGCGGCAAGACCTACCGTAACTGGTCCTTGTCTTCACCTTATGGTGTTGGCAGGAATAGCGGCCCCCACTGTTATGCCCTAGGGTAGGTAAGTGGGGACGCTATATCATAAACCTGGAAGTCTAGCGTATCTGGTAGTTATACGAGAGGGGATGACCTTTATTCTCTAAGCAATTCAGTTGTAAATGTCAAATTGAGGTAAAATCAAGGTAACTTTGGTAGTTTTGAAGCAAGGTAACTTTTTTAACTTAATCATAACATCAAGTATATTTTTGGGTATTAAATATATTTTATGCCATAAATATTGTTTAATTTTATAAGAAATTGTTACAATTTAAATTATTTTCCAGCATTTTCCAAACCCAAGGCCCTTAGGCTATGCAATGCAATGAGTAGAATTAGTGAGTGCTTGAAAAAAATTGGCCAAGTGTGATTTGGATACGCGCACCAAGGGTTCCTTACCATTACACCTCTCCACACGAGTACCTACCTACAACAATGATAACTATACTTTTTAAACAAAAGACATCAATGTGAGCAACAAAAATGATCTTTTTTTTCAGTTCAAACTCCTTAGAGTGAGTAAGTATGACTTGTACGACTTACACTGACTGATGGACAGTTTTTAATATTTGTTTATTACTTTAGAATTAGTACCATCATACCAAATTTCACGCTTTGATGTATTACCGTTTTTAAAATACAGAAATTACAATTAAATTTTGGGTCCCCAGGAGGCTCGAGTTTCCACACAAATTAATATAGTTCTGCTTTAATACAAAAATATATGCCGGATTGAATCCAAACTTTGTAAAATGCAAATATATTGAATAAGACGACATATCAATGTTTATACATAATTAGTTTTCGATGTATATACTAAAAATGGAAAAAAATAAGAGCAGTTTCAAATTCATTACAAAACTAAATTAAGCCTTTGTTTAGTTATTTACTACAATGAAAACTTATTATACAAACAACGATATGTGCACTAAAATTCCCAATCGTTCAGTCAACGAACAGGTGGAAACAAATGTAATTTTCCGCTTTATTTTTTTTATTATTTGCTATTAGATCCCCCCATAATAGCACATACTTATTCTGTAAAAACTTCAGCCGGCTACATATTCTGGTAAAAAACAGCCCTTTAAAAGTTAAGGACAAACAGACAGCATTGTAGACTTAGTAACATCCCGTGATATGGCACGGAACCCTAAAAACACCCTGTTTAATAGGCAAAAATCGCAAATAAAGAAATACCCTAGTAAATACTGCATTTTATTTAAAAAAAACAGAATGGTAACGGAAGTCAAGCATTTCATGGTGATGTCACAAAATGACTGCTACTTATGGTAGAATGACTGGTAAGTAAGTATACGTAACTAAAAATGTAACCTCTTGGCTACTTATTGATCCTACTAATGAAATTGATCAACTTTCTAGGGACCCTATTTATACCTACCTGCTCAATTCCTATTTATGAGACTTGCTCATCTCATAGGTACTACATAGGAAATTAAGCAGCATAACTGTACCTATAAACAGTCCAAAGACTGTGAGTTTATAGTCATCCACCAATATCACATTTTATTTACTGCATCTGCATAGGTATTAAAGGAGTTTAAGGTACTTACTTATTATTTTGTTTTTGTTGCTGTCATCCTATGGTACCCTAGTGGTACATACAAAGGACCTTCGTGGATCGACGCCATCCCTCAATGTCCTCTACAACTCTCCAGCGGAACCCTGCTACCCGCAGTTCGGCCTCGATGGTTGCCACGTGTGGACCGGATGGCCTATGGCCATCGATGTCCGCCTACACCCGCTCATCTGCCATGTGAACGCAACGTAACCATAGCAGAGTTATCCTATTTTCTGGGGAGTGTGTCCCTATCTACTTTCACACTCGTTGTCGTTGAGAGATTTCTCGCTCTAAAGGGCTTTGGTGACATCGCTTCGAGTAATCTTCGTTGCTGATTGTGTTCGGCCAGAAGATGCTCAGTATGGAACTTATGCTTTTGTTAACGAACACTTGCAGTTTTTTCGTCAATCCTTTCGTCACTTTCCATGTCTTACAGCAGAACAGACATTACGAACGATGGAATAGATCTTGATCCGCCACGCCGGGTGAGCTGGAGTCCCAGACAGGTTTTAGCTGGGCGCACGCGCCTTTCGCCTTCTTCCTACCTAGTATTAAAATACTTATGGTGAATTCTGTACCTAAATAATTAATAAACAAATTTTGCTAAAAATCTCAGAATAAACCAAAACAAGCATACGGCGATAAAAGTGAGGCCACTAATGTGCTTGCTTGTATGAAAGGAACTACCAAGACTACGTAACTACGTATTTTTATGGTACTCCTCACAGAATAGATAAAAGTTACTTTTTGTAAGTACCTAAATCGGTGTAGTTTTAACGTTTTGGCCCTTCTAAATCCTGCACACCTACCTAGTGGTTCTTTCTAACTTACTTATCTCAAAAAGTTTTAAATCCGACCTAAAATAGTAATATGACATCTAAGGCAATGGGCCAAAGAATAAAGACTAACGTACTAACTTACGGGACAAAAATCCTTAATTCATTACTTTTTATATTGAACGCATTCAAAGATTAACGGATTAGATGTGACGTTTACTTAACACTCAAAGGTCAATGTCCTGAGACTCGAACTACACCCCCGTAATCTACAGTACACAATCTGTAGGGTTGGTTACTTAAGCCTTGAAAGTGGCTGCTCGCTGCGTAGTTTGAGTACCGCGGAGCACAGCCTGTAGATGGCGTACCGCGGAATACGGGCTATAGTTGATGTTCGCGTAGACCATGGACTACGGGGTCAAATCTTTTACATGAACTACACCCCTGAACACTTCAGTACACGTAATACGGGCCGTGTTCCGCGGTCCGTCTACTATTGCCCGGGCTGATAGTTTGCAGCCTGTAGTGTACACCCCGTAGTTTGTGGACTGATGTATTGGAACTATTTGTACACGATCTATAGCCTGCAAATTACGTAACTTCATCTATTAGCTCGTACAATACGGGTAAAGAACTACGGTGGCCCCAGATTAGTGATTACATGCTCTGTGCAACAGATAGTAGTCAAGTACTGATCTGTGGTATACATATTGATGGTTACATGCTCAGTGGATTTTATTTTATTTATCATAAACGGCATTTAGAAAATAAAATAAAGATAGTTTTCGTCCGCTAATTAACGGAGTGATGGTTGTCGAGGCAAGTTGACAGTTACGTAACTATCTAAGTGATTTAATGTCCATGACTATTACGTTTCTATTTATTATAATTGGTTCTCGCTCGAAAATCAATAGGCGCTGGTAAACTTTATTTTCGGAAACTTTAAACATTGTACAAATGAAGCCATAATATTAGCGCATTAGCCATGTCAGGCAATGGGAACAACGGCACTATATACGCGCCGCTGAAGCAGGCGCTCTCCGACTCCGAGTCTGACGATGAGAAACTAGAAGCCGCGGCGAACATGCGAGCCGCGGCTGCAGACTCCAGCAACCATGTCGACTACAACAGCGGGCTGCATTCCTCCAAGAACTACAGCGCCAGCGACGTGGACGAGTTCAACACGAACGTTAACACCTTAGAAAGCACCATGGACAACGTTAGTTTTCTCCAGTCTGACATCTCTAACAAAATGACGACTTCTCGCCGCTGTGCGTTTGTAATATCTATATTAGTCTGTATTTTGACAGTTGTGATATTCCTCTGGGGCATACCATGCTCCGAGGTGGGAGGGTGCGTCAATAGCAAGTTTCAGGACAAGACTACTAGCTGGGAATTGCCCTATGATGACATAGAGCTCTCCGGTGCTGTCCAAGTCGTAAACGGCGCAATACCCAACACTAAAAACTTAATTTTCATATATCGCGGCAATCACATGGAGCACACCACAAAAAATGATACAATTGTGAATGGTGTTTTGCTTATAGTTGGCAATTCAGGGAAAGTGGGATGGTACACTCGGGAGAAGAGAATCCCAACGGAGATTGACTGTCACCTCATAGACATCAATAAGGATAAACAGAAAGACTGCATAGTGTCAGGTACCAACTGCTTTTTTGCTGCAATAAATCCAATATCTGGCACCTACTTATGGTATACTCATGAAAAAAATGGAGGGTTCAGCAACATTGCAACAATAGACTTCCCTATTGTGATCAAAGACATAAATCAAGACAAAGTTAAAGATCTACTAACAGTAGCAACAGTGCTTCCGAGCACAAATCACAACACATTATTGATGATCTCTGGTGCTACTGGAAAAATAATTGGAGATCCAATCACTATACAGTACTGCTTGACAGTAAAATTGCTAAAAGATTCTGATGCAAGAAATTACATTTGTAAAAATAGTACAACAGAAGCTGTTCGTTCTATTTCATATGACTTTTTATTAAGAAAGAAGGGCAGGGCAGATCAGTCTGTTAACCAAATACCACCATCAGTTGTCTCAAAGAGGATAAATTTAAGTCTCAAAAAGAATATTGGTAATACAAGGGCAGAATTCCAAAATGGCTCTGGAAAACTAGTAGTGGAAAATTCTGGAGAATGCCCCGACTCCTGTAGGGTGAGCCTGAAACTCTTGTTGGCAAGAAATGGCACAGAGAGTGTTAGCTGGGAATATTCAGCTAACCATGTCTTTGCAATGAGACCAAGTTCCTTTCAGTTTGCAAACTCAATACAAGGATTTATATTAAAATTATGACAGTGGAACAGTGCACACCTGGCAAAGGGTGCACTAAAAATAAATCATGTGAAGTACAGTGTACAAAATCAGAGTCCAAAGAACCCATATGATGCATTTTACTACAGGCCTACTATAAATGTAGCATCCATGTCATCGTCTATAAAATATGCAAACTTCACAGCTCATGATATAGCAGAGAGGATAGTTCTGATATCCTTTGATAAATCACAAACTCATAATGTGAACATAAGTCAGACTGACATAGTACAGATCTGTGTAAGAGGGACCATTGACTCACATTCACCAATTCCGCTGTGCCAGCCGGACTTGCAGTACCAAGAGAACTCACTCATGATAGCAGACTTAGATGGTGATCAGTCTCATGAGTTAATTTCATATTACAGTACCTTTATTGCTCCTGAAGCATACAGTCCTGAGAATTCAAATCCATATGAGAACTGGCGCTTGACTTCAATGGTAAAAGTGATTCGGTTGGAAACGGAATTACCAAAATTGTTTGTTGCTGATAACTGAAATGTCCCTGATTATTATTATGGGGTGGGACGCTTGAGAGGCACAGGCAGGTGTTCAACACTGCTTCTATTCCTGATACTGAACTACTTATCTCATGGAACCTATGGTCAATGTGCAAAAAAATCTCAAACAAATCAATCAGCCAAATTTGTATGGGTAGTGCTGTTTTGCATATTCACAAAATCATTTCATATATAATCTTGAAATTACTACTTCTTGAAAATGGATGGGCCAATTCTAATGAAACTTCATACAAATAAGCAAGTCACAATATTCTAGTTTCTGGATAGATTAAATAAAAAAAAAAGTGAATTGTCAGTAAATAATAGTGATTTAAAGTTTTCATAGTAATCTTAAAATTCGCTAATCTTTTTTAAAATAAAGGATTTTGAAAATGTAACTATCCACAAACTAGGATTTTGTGACTTGTATATGTTTCAGTTTCATTAGAATCAGTCCATCTATTTTCAAGTAGTAATTTTAAGTTTGTATGGGAAAGAATTGTATGGTTTGAAAAGGAAGATGCCTGTTTAAATAAAAATATCTGCTACGAATGTATGGAGACACTAAGATTTTATAATTAGCTAGAGATAACTCTCGATACATGATTGATACAGAAATGAGGTGGTTCCTAGGAGAAAAGAGGCAGTGGGCAAGGCACACAGCTGGTAGAGCTGCCGTTGGGGTAGTAAAGTTTTTAAGAGGCAACCGTGCACCGGAAGATGTAGCATAGATAGGTTTCCCACTTGGTGAATTGAAGACATGGTGAAAGGTCACGGGAAGCCGCTGGATGTGATGAAGTACTATCTACAGGGACCATCTGAGCTACTACATATGAAATCTTTGAAAATAGCTTGTGCAATGTACCTACCTATTTTTAAAATAATATTGTATGTACTTTCAACATAATGGCGGAAATTGCCTTTATTTCACGATTTTCATTCTGTGGGGCTCTTTTTTGATTCAGTGTCTACCCACCTAAAACCTGCACGTGGACTTCGATTATAGTTTGATCGGGAATAGTGTATAATAGCTATTTATGCAACTGTTGCATAATGAGGGGTATTTAACACGAGTGTGGTTTATGAAATGAGCGCAGCGAGTTTCATAAAAGTATACACAAGTGTTAAATACTAATTATGTACAGTTGCATGCAATAGTTTATCTACACTAATACAACAAATTTAAATTAAAGACAAAATAAAGTAATCATTATTTATAAAAACTTGTAATAACGACTTACTTATTACAACGATTAACGAATTACATATTATACAAACTGCATAAGGAAAAATACAAACGTTAATGGCGCGAAAATAAATTTGCAGTAATATCGCACCGCGCATGCGCGCCGCCAAGGTTGCGTTCCGAAACACGCTAGTGTGCTCAAATAGCAAGCATCTGCGTAAAAATTTTAAAAAAAATCTTCATTTTGTTACAACTTTGCGATAACGAAATGAAATTTGTATGGATCCTTAGTCACGGCTCCATCGAAAGGTATATCATTTGCTTAGCGTTTCTGATAAGTAAATGAAGGATTTACGACATGAGTGTAGATATAGTAGATTGTTAATCAAGGGAAGAAAGTGACCCATTTCACTCGAGATATTTCTGGCGCTCGAACGAAGTGAGAGCGCCAATAGTTCGAGGGTGGAATGGGTCATTTCACTCGAGTTAAACACTCTACTTTTCATTTCGACTATGAGGAAATGTATTTCTTGTAATTTAATTGTTTATATGATATAAAATATTAATTAGATATCAATAAATTAGTTTTAGAGAAGCGTCGGTGGCTCAACCGGTAACGACTCGGTCCATCTAACCAGAGGTACCGGGTTCAAATCTGGACGGCCAATGTACCAATGAGTTTTTCAAAAACTTACGTACATACTTACCGATTGCTTTAACGGTGAAGGAAAACATCGTGAGGAAACCTGCACACGCCTGCGAAGAAACTCGAAGGTTGTGTGTGAAGTCGACCAACCCGCACTGGGCCCGCGTGGTCGACTAAGGCCTAATCGCCCTGATTCAGGGTAGGCTCGAGCCCCTCGGTGGGGACGTATATGAGCTGTAATGATGAATGATGAAATTAGTTTTACCTATATCCAACCTCCAACCTTTTCGCAATGGCCGCTTGCCACGGCCGTCTAGATTGAAACTAATCGAGTTGGTCACGACGTGCATCTAGGTGGCCATGCCGAAAATTGAAAAACAAGTGTCATGTTATCATGGCATTATGGCGCGCAGCAGAATAGAGGAATGATTTTAAATTTTAATCTTCTGTAATTGTGAAAAATATAGACCAACTATAAAATGATTTAATATCAATCTGTAGATCGTAATAAACCCGTCGTCTGAGTTTAGATATATGAAAACCTCTTAGTTCGACTCCGTGGCTGGCAATAAAAAAAAAATTACTTTCCACCCTAGGGATGACAATACTTTCCACCCTAGGGATGGAAATACTTTCTACCCTAGGGGTGGAAAAGCAATGTTCCGCCCGGCTATCTACTCATGAAAAGTAAACTTTCCGAACAGGAGAGATGAAAAAGTATTTTTTGTTCTTAGATGGCATATAAAAAAATGCCAAATAATAAATAATCCACTGCACTGTTTATTGAAATGACTTATTATAAGGGAATAATTTTTTTTGGGCTTTACATTGGTGGTAATTTGATTACTTGAGCTATACATATTTACATGTGTAAGGTTCAAAAATAAAACATGACAGTAACTCTTGGACTATAACACATCAGTGGTTAACACATGATTGGGCTGTTAAAATTGGGCAGTTCAGTTAATGTTTTGATCAGTTAGTAAAAAAGGCCAATGATCACTGTCATTTTTAAGTTATATTACGATTAAAGTAGCCATCCAAATCGCACTTGGAAACTGTCCAAATGATTAACCAAAGTTCATAAGTGTTACCGCCTAATCATTTTTATACCGCCCATTTGTTACTGTTACCGCCTAATCATTTATTATACCGCCCATTTGTTACTGTTACCCCCTTATCATTTATTATACCGCCCGTTTGTTATCGCCCAAGTGTTACTGCTATGTTTAAATTTTCTAACCGTCCAATAAATGTTTCCAACCAAGAAATTTTTTTACCACCATTTTAACCGCCTAACCATTATAATACAGCCCAAAAAATATACCACTAAAAATCCTCACATGAGAAGTCTATGACGATTCATACAGCGAGAGTGTGGACAGGGAATACAAAAAAGTTGTAACATAGTAATTGGATATAATAATTTCTTTGGTTTTCATTGGTGTCAATTCAATGTAACACGATTTATATACTTGACAGTACTAAACTAAATTTACGCTTTTTTTCTTACTGTGTCGAAAAGACAAGGGCAGAATGCTAAAATTTGGTTTAGTCCTGTCAATTATCTTAAATCGTGTTACAGGTTACAACAAAAAGAGACCATTGCCGCCACTTTTTTCATTTAAAAAGTGGATAATTTTTATTAAATAAATTTATTAAAATAGTACCTAATTCTAATCACAAAGAATGATGCAAAATGAAAAGGTACATTGAAAATACTTTAATTTGGTACGGTATTTTTGCTTCGACATCTGCAGGATAAAAAGACCCTGTCGGATGAAGAAAAATATTTCAATGAATTTCTAAAATTTGTCAAGTTTTTATGAACTTATGCACAATTCTCCAGGTAAAAACAATGATCGAAATCCCTGTGCAGTTTTTAGGTGGGTAGGCCCTAAAACAAAAAGTGTCCCGCTGAATGGAAACTGAGAAAAAAAGCGACTCGCCCTTTTGGATATATGCTATATGGATGGTACACGGAAAAAGCTAACCATTTTAATAGGTTTATCTTCCTAGCTCATGGGGGCCCCGCTAGATAAAACTTCATCTGAATGCGGGCTGCGCAGGACTGATCATTGTGGAAATCCTTGGGGGAGAACTATGTCACAGTATTACAATATAGAAGCCATATCGTAATACTGTGACTATGTCCAGCAGTGGACGTCTTTCGGCTGATATGATGAGGTAAATGATGTAACTCTAGGCATGCACCTTGTACCCAGTACAATAGGGATGATGGCTGCTAGTCATCTGAGTTACTTTTTATTATCTGTTAAAAACGAAATTTAGTTCTAAAAATGTTTTACTTATAACGTGACCTCATTGCTTTTCAGCGTCATTTAAGTACTCTTTTTGTGATTTTGATGAATTAAAAATTTAAGAGTTAATGGAAAACAAACCAAGTGAGGTTTTTTACAATTTCAGTAGAAGATGTGTATCTTAGTGATTAATAAATAGTTCATAGTTTTTTTGATGCAGTCATCATTCCAATTAATCTCAACTGTTAACTTACTATTTCATTATTAAGAAAAAAATAAGTGTAATTTTTGCCAAATTACTGAATACTGAGCTTGCTTTAGGTAGGTAGCTTCTTAAGCTAGTGATATTTTGTTATCTAGTCAATGTCAATGTACTTAAGTCGATTTTATAAGTCACCGAAAAGTGGCAAATAAATACTCTATAATGCATGCACTATACAATATTAATAACTAAATAACAATAACATATATATAAAACTCATGAAATTGAACAACTTTCTCTATTTTCTCTCTTTCTCTGCGAGGAACCTTGAAAATATAAGTCAATTGTAAAGCCACTCTGGGCATACTTGCATAGTCATCACCGTCTGGCACGCAGAAATCAAAATTTTAAAAATATGCTTACCCCGAGTAGGAAATAGCAAAGAAAAGAGGTGTTAAATGGTGAAAAATGAAAAATTCCTAAATCTGTGTTTGTATGGGAGGTATTTTATAACGAATAATGAATTACCCAGTTAAGTATGCCTGATTAAATTAAATTCTAATTATCCACAAAGTTTCATTAAAAGTGTTAGAGCCATTTATGAGAAAAAGTAACAACCCGATTTGCGTTCGTATGGGATGTACCTACCTTATTCCCGAGTTGACACTATTTTTTAAGTTTAAAATATTGTGTTTTTACTGTGGTGGAAGGAACCCTAAAAATGAAGGTAGAAAAAAAAAACGCCTGGAGAGAAAAAATAATACACCTAGCCATAACCAAAATTGTATCTGTTCAGTAATTTAGGCGATAGAGCACCGGACGGACACACGCACACACAAAAATCGTGGTTTTTATGGAGATCGATTGTCTTACACTAATAGAGTTAAAAAAAACCCGGCCAAGTGCGAGTCAAACTCGCGCACAAAGGGTTCGGTATCAAAAGCAAATTTTCATCGACAGCGCCATCTATGGATATAGGTAAGAGGGAACTAATTACTGTTGTCGTATTACTACGTTAATTAAACTATATGTAGAAGATACTACTAGATCCCCATAGGTGTCGCTAGTTTCTAACATTTGGACTTTGGAAGTTTAATTTTTCTGTAAGAACGGAAGGACTCGGTTTTTCTTAATATTTTTTTTTATTCACATTTTGTAAACCCTTGACAACTTCTCACCTGGTGGTAAGTGACGATGTTGCCGAAGATGAAAGCGGGCTTACCAAGGTTCCCCAACGCAATGGGGAACTAGCTATCTTATCTTCATGCCGGAACACACCAATGATATCAACATTGATATTTGGCGGCAAGACTTAGATAAGATGGTGGTAGCTAGCCAGGCGGGCTTAGAAAATGCCCTACCACCAACCAAACCGAGTCTTACAATTGACCCCGCCGGGAGTCGAACCCGCGACCTCCTGTACCTCCTGTGTAAAGCCAGTGAACTTTGCCTCCGAGCTACGGAGGCGGTTAAAATCTACATATAGTTAATTAACGTAGTAATACGACTACAGTAATTAGTTCCCTCTTGCCTATATCCATAGCTGGCGCTGTCGATGAAAATTTGCTTTTCTGCCATATACAGTGATTTTTTCAAAATTTTAGGCCCAGTAGTTTCGGAAATAAGGGGCGGGGGGAGGAATAGTCCATTTTCGTTTTCTTTAAAATGATTTATCTTAGTTATAAAAAATATATACGAGTATATTTGACATTCTCACAACAAGCCCTTTCATTTGATATGTAACACGATTTGCAAAACTTTTTTATATTTTATAACACCCCCCAAAGGTGACCCCCCCCCCCCATGTTTAAAATTAATTTATTTACGTTACATGTCTGTCAAGGTCACCGACTTACATATGTGTACCAAATTTCAACTCAATCGGTCCAGTAGTTTCTGAGTAAATCCGCCGTGACAGATGGACGGACAGACACACGAGTGATCCTATAAAGGTTTCGTTTATTCCTTTTGTTTCGTTTTTACCCTGCGTGTCCGTTCAGTGCTCTACCGCCTAAATTACTGAACAGATTTAGGTACAATTTTGGTTAGGGCTAGGTATATTATTTTTCCTCCAGTCGTTTTTTTTATGAAAACACTGAACGACAAATAAAATTGAACTTATTAATTGTATTGAAAAAACAAAAATCTGTAAACCTAACTTTTGTTTTGACTGACCTGTCAAAAATTGGTTAACCTTTATGAGTTGACTAGCTGTTTCCCGCGGCTTCACCCGCGTGGACAACTATGACTCTTCGAGGGTGCGCATTGCGAGCGTGTATAAAACTAGCCTATGTGTTAATCCAGGTCCTAATCTGTCTACCTACCAAATTTCAGCCAAATCCGTTCAGTAGTTTTTGCGTGAAGAAGTTACAAACATACACACTCACAAACTTTCGCCTTTATAATAGTAAGTGTGGTAATCGCTATCGCCGTTTGTATTAAAAGTCGCAGGTTCATCTAGTTTAGTTCTAAACTTGTTCAGTTTCACGAAGCATTTCTACCATGTACCACTTTTCAGCTAATAAGAAAATCACTGTCTATACTAAATTTGACTAATCCATCTATATGTATCGTGTCACGGTGTTTATGTTCGTACTCCTCCGAAACGGCGTGACCGATATTTATGAAATTTTTCATGTGTATTTGGTAGGTATGAGAATAGGTCGTAAAGTATATTTCATCTGACTCGGTGGCTCAGTGGTTAGTGCTCTTGACTACTGATCCGAGAGTTGTGGGTTCGATCCCCACCCAGGACAAACATATGTGTGATGAGCAGATTTGTTTGCTCTGTGTCTGGTCACAGATTACTAAATAGTTACTTGTCTGGTTGTTAAATATCTATACATGTATGTATTTACGTATATAAGTATGTATATCAGTCTCTGGTTCCCATAACACAGGGAATCCTACTTTGGGGCCAGATGACCATGTGTGATTTGTCCCAGAATATTTATTTATTTAATAGATGTAAATCAGCTTTTAGTTTGTAAACCTTTAGTTTGTAGATATGTCACCGTAAGATTGTAAATTCTGTTAGATTATAATCTAACGGAATTTATTTCGCGAGATTGTAAACTGTCGAAAGATTGTGAACATATTGTTTACAATTTCACTAGTGACATTACGATAACACTAAGCGAAGTGAAAAACACTAAATAAATGAGCTCGCGAAGCGGGCGATGTTAGGTTCGGTCAGGTTTGATTGATTGATTAACAGTCAAAGAGCCTCGCGAATGTAGCGGAATGCTTCGCAGCAGAAGAAATCATCGGTTTTATTCGGAGGTACAAGAATAGGCCGTAAAATTGTGATCCGATTCACAATTTACCGTTATATTATAAATTATAATCTAACTAATGAGATTGTAATATCGCGGTTTTCAAAATATCCCGGTGACAGATATAACCAGTTCTTCATTGCGTTGGGGAATATTGGTGAGATAATGCCAAGGGCTTGTTAGTTGCGGATTAAAAGAAAAACATTATAGGTATTTAGTCTGACTTATTTCTGTCTTTTTAGGGTTTCGTAGTAAAAATAGGAACACTTAGTTTCGCTATGTCCGTCGGTATGTGTCTTACAGCCTTTTCGCTTAGACTTACAGTTAAAGCTGAAATTCGGTACGGTTATACAAATTTGTGGCCCGTATCTTTATACGGGCCATAACTTTTTATGGAAAGAGAACAGTATTATTTAGTAACCCCTACATGTTGAATGGGGGGATTTTGTTCGTGTGGGTTATTGTTGAATCGGTCTTAAACTACTTTAGTAATATTGTTTACCAAGGGTTTGCTAAGATCAATTTTCCGATAAATGATTCGTTTACTTAATTCTCATTAAGTTCGCCTGTTCCACCTATCCCTACCTTATTGTTGTTCCCCACCTCCTACCAGCTAAACAGCTATTTTAGGAAATCTGAAACTATTGGAAATAGTAGGGCATATAATTTATCAGGAAAATTTCCCTAGTTTTAGGAGTAATAGTCTACCAACTTAAGATGTGCAGTTGGATTTGTAAAAAGTTTATAGATTTTCCACACAATATATTCTAGACCAACTGCAAAAATAACATCCATTTATTTTTTAAAGACTACGGAACCCTACTGTGCGCTGGTTCGACACGCATTTCGCCAACTTTTTTTACTTAGTAATATTGAACAATATAATTATCAATACAGTTGCTCAAAAAGCGGTTCATTATATGCCAGTCAAGTGTGCGTAAAATTGATGAGACCACATTATGATCTTTGTCTGGCTGTCGTGACAATGGTAAACCCTCGCCCACGGCTCGGGCTTACAAATGTCACTCGTTTGTTATTCACCTTTTTACCACCCTTGTATTATAAATAAATATTCATGGCTAATGAACAGTGGGGTAGGATTTACATACCTAGTTTATAATTATTAATTTTCTCATCATTCATTATTAGTTATTAATTTTCTCATCATTCATTATTGTAAGCGCGTGTGACAGCCTAATATTTGTCTAGACTTGAATTACATAATATTTGGATTTCGTGCGTTTTTTCAGAATGTATCGTTTCATTATTATAAGCATAACCAAGAAATGGTGTGAATGAAAAAGAAGTGCCTTATCGTGAATGAAGGAATCTTTGGAGTGATGGTTTTCTATCGGAAATAAACGTGTATTAATAATTATGTAAAAATGTGGTTGGTGCCCATTTTCTTTTACTTTAAAAATAAAAACATCTTATGGAAAAATAGAAAAACTTTATTTAATAATACAGTGAGGATTGTGAACCTAAGAATTTTCATACAAACGGTGATAGCGATTTTTACGTCATAAAACTTAACCGATTTTGTCAATTTTTTAATAGGTCAGAACAATAGTTAGGTTTAAAGGTTTTTGTTTTTTCAATACAATTAATAAATCCAATTTTTTTTGCTGTCCATTGGTTTCATACAAAACAAATTTTAACCATTATTTGTTTATTTTTAATTAACAATTTAAAAAAAAAATCTATAACATACTCTAAGTTTTTGTTCTAACTGACAACCTATTAAAAATTGGTTATCGCCGTTTATACGAGAAATCAAATTTTCGCCGTAGGTTCACAAAAAAATAAAAATAATTCTAAATTTAAATTGAACTTACATTGAGTTCACATTTTATAAAACATACTGTTTTATGGTTGCTTAAAACAATTTGATACTTAGCATACAGCACACATATAGGTATAGTCATACATGATACACCCATATTATCACACATATAGGTATAGTCGTACATGATACACCCATATTATCACACCTATAGGTATAGTCATACATGATACACCCATATTATCACACGTAGGTACCTGAAATATCTACCATTACAATTTCCCAACAATGTAACCAAGACACAATCTTCACACTGTCTACGATTATCACTTACAATTTGGTAGTTACCCTACCTATTAGTCATCTGAATAAAGTAGCTTACTCACCATTCAATCCCAAACACAATGTGCTGGCTTAATCTGTTAAAGGTGTTGAAATCGCAATTACAATGTATGTTGGGCCACGCTCCCAACATACCTATTTACGATTAAATCTGTCGGCTCTCAGCAGATGAGGCTGCAAATTGTGGTTGGAATTGAGTGGTGAGTAGTGAACTGCAAAAACATGATTTTGTTCTAAAAATTTCTGAAAGGTTGGACCATGAGTTATGACGTCATAATTTTTCATTGTCGTTGAAGTACTAATTATGTGATTAGTTATATAAAAAAATTGAAAATGATAAGGAAAACCAAATGAGTAAGTTTTTCTCAAATGATATCGGGCTGTTACAAAAATAGTGATATTTCAAGTAGTTAAACGGAGTTACAAAAACGGTGATACTTTAAGGAGTTAAATGTATCTTGTATAGAATACAGGAAAACCTAAAAATCACTTTTTCATACTTTCAACTTTTAATCGTCATTGCATCGTCATCCATCCCGCAAAAGAGGTGAATGCCCGCCCGTTCGTTGACCTGTTACGAAGTAGGCTATTAAGCACAAAAACCTGGGAATACTAAACTCGAAAGGACGAAAACGTATTGTATCGGGCGCACGACTTTAGCGCTGTATCATCTATATCTACAATATACAAACTTTCGTCAAAGTATTAGTATACATATTTATACTAACATACAGTATGGACACTCCCTGCCGCTCTCTAGATTAAACTGTAACCAATCTGTATCAATCTGGGTGACGAGGGGTGAGGTCGCACTCTCTAGATTAAACTGTAACCAATCTGTATCAATCTGGGTGACGAGGGGTGAGGGCGCAATCTAGAGAGCGGCAGGGAATGTCCATACTGTATGTTAGTACCAATGTATAGTATACTTTGACTTAGGGCAGAACAATAGGTGTGCCATGGTCTGGGGAGAGGCACCGCACTCGCTAGTGCTATCGCAGCCCACACCTGCACATATTTTCCTTGCTTCGGTCAACTTCGAGTCCGGAGCTTGTTTGCCTGCGCTACATCTACGATATGTGTTTACATTGTTGGAAAATTGTAATTAAAGTTACTGTACTATTCGTATCTCACTTTAATCATCTTCAGTACTAGATAGTTACTATATCAGACGTATTTTTTGTAATAGTAGAATCTCTTAAGCTCACTTTTATGCAGGTTATGACCAAAGCATGATACGTGGCAGAGTAGGATACTGGATGCAAAGTTTGCAGCCATCGCGCTCCAGAATAAAAAATCTTACTGATCCTGTTTCGCTAGGTTGGTATCTTATTCTGTTTCGCTAGGTTGGTATCTTATTCTGTTTCGCTAGGTTGGTATCTTATTCTGTTTCGCTAGGTTGGTATCTTATTCGTATAAAAGTTCACTGGAAAACGTAGCGTAGGCAGGCCTCCCACCCGGTGGACCGATGACCTGGTGAAGGTCGCGGGAAACCGTTGGATGCGGGTAGCGCAGAACCGGTCGTCGTGGAAATCTTTGGGGGAGGCCTATGTCCTGCAGTGGACGTTCTTCGGCTGATATGATGATGATGATGATAATTCAATTTGAGAGTAACATGGTACACACTGCTGGACATGGACACTCTGGACTTTGTACTTATGTCGCGCGCATAAGGGTCACAAAACTATTTTATTATTATTATTATATATTATTTATTGTTATCTGTACTACTTATTTGAAGTAAAAAATGGAAGTTTTCGCATAAACATAAAAAAAATGTTCTATTGCATGTTACAAACAATACTTTATGTTAAATAACGCGAAAACTATACTAAACTAAACTTACTAGCAAAAATGGTGTCACTTTTGTTATTCTAAAAGGCTGCAAACATTGATTTATGCTTTGGCTGCAAACTTTGTATCTGCCTGTCCTCACCCCTGGGGGCGGAACCTTCGGCAACTGGGCTTAATCCACCTAGGCTGATCCAGGGAATAGCCCTACCAAATTTCATGCTTTAGTTATTGTTGTGGATGGTGAAAGTCCTTACAATAATGAGTTCACTGATAATAAACGTACTTGAATATGTGTGAAAGGTATAATGATAATTTACCAGCCTTTTTATTGTTCATTAATATTACTTATGTAAATAGACAAATTAAAATATATCACATAGATGGATAATCACAATATCTATGTCGGCGGCCGATCGTAGAATCGGGCAGATCATGAAATACCCGGGCATTCAATACGTTAACAGTCCAGTGTACCGTATGTGGTACACGGAAAGCGGTTCCGCTGACTTCGTGTACCCTATGAGGCACACGAACCCTATGTTACTTTACGGGCTCACACATATGGACATATGACGTGTTTCGGAACACTTGTATGGGGACTGCTAACGTGTTAATCGCGGTGCTCCAAAATTAACCATGGTTTGGTTTGTTTATCATTTACGGTGCCACCGTCGCGGCTCCGTCAACTTAGTTTTTTTCGGAGACCTGCGATGAAATAACCGGTATTTTTTTTATTTTTTTTAATCACATTTCATGATCTGCCCGATTCTACAACCGGCCGCCGACATCTACATATAAGGTGTAACAAAATTAGCTGAAACTATTTTAACTGATGATTCTACCCATGAAACTAAACAACTCTCCCCATGGAACCCATGGTCAAATCGCAAAAAAAAATTGGCTCTCCCATACTACCTCGATCAGCTGATCAGCCAACTTTGTTTTGTTAGACCTTATATAAGTTGGAAGTTTTGTTTACAAGTGGAAGTTGGAAATAATTTTCAAGGACTTATGACAATGAAGCCTTATTGATTACCAAAGGCTTTGCCTTTGCAACAAATATAAACTATGGAAACACAAAAAAATCTTACACGAACACTTATTACTATTCGAATTGGGACTTGTGAATACGTCCATTGTTACAAAGTGCTTTAAATCGGTACACTAGAAAAGAGATTTTTCATTGTTTATGAGATTTTTGCGATTTCTGACATTTCTAGTACTCAATATAAGTTGGTCTGATAGAGGCTTTAGATCACAATAAGAAACAGGATCGAATGGCATCACAAAAAGTTTTTGTCTAAAATGCCCATTTTCTTGCTGACTCTGGGAATGTAGAAGTAAAATCCACCTCAAGTTGGGGTTAGTCTCCTAAGCACATTTTCTTGTAGATATGATTTCTTGCAGCTGTCCTGTGTGGTGTGCCCCATCTCAAATTTCCACTTGCCCATAATAGTTTACCATCGTAAATAAAATACGGAATTTCCAGATCAATAACAAACAATAAAATGTTTAATATTTAAAAACTACGAGATTTTTCAGACGTATAACTAGAACAATAAAAAGTGGTCGGGCGTTAATGGAATAGACGTATGGAAACGCATAACCCAATAACCATGAATACAATCGCATTCACATATTGCATTGCAGACGTAATCACTGGTCGGCTGGTTGCCAACTTTTTTTCGGTGGGGCTTTAGAACTAGGCATGCCCAGGGTTGCCCAACGCCTAAATTTCTAGGATCGGACAAATACTTAAAAACTCCGGACATTTGGGTGAAATTGGTTGATTTCCCCGGACCCACACTATTTAAAAAAAAATTATTTTTACAGTTTTGATGATTCCCATTTGACGACCCTTAAACTTTAGTTAATAAATCACTTCTGATTTTGGAACACTATTTTACAACCACTGCAAAGATGAATAAAATTGAGAAAAGTGCGGTTGTATCCCGCCTGTACGCTCCCTGATCAAACTAGGAATCCGGGGAAACTCGGACGAATAGCAACCCTATGCATGCCTTTTAAAAAGTGTCAATCTCTCTACAATTAGTTTCCCGATACCTAATGTTTAATCCAACGGTAGACAGCGCGAGACTAGATCGAAAAATATTATACGTCAAACAAGGACTAAATCCAATACCACTCGATCAAATTACGGTGTTAGTAGGTTCAAATTGCGGTGCCCGCCATACAAAATGACCAAAACTTTAAAAAATACCGTGTTTCGAAACCGCTAATGCCAAAATTACGGTGTTTCTATGAAAATTCATTACAGTAGAAGACACTGAACAACACGTAAATACGGTGTATCTACCGTAATTACGATGTAGTTGGCAACATTGATCACTCGTCTAACTAACTCATAAGCTGGCGCATTTGGCAAACGCGATCCACCAATGTGTGGACCACTGATAAAATTACATCACGTTTTTCAATTAAATCTACGTCAATAACAATAGGGTTTTCAATAACAATTTGTTTTAATTATAACTACGAAACTAAACTTATACGACGGATTTGTTAATCAAAACTATGTCAATCAAAACTATGTACAGAGGCCAGCACATCAAGCTAGACACTTTAGACTTTGTATCGTTCTTATGCCGTACGCGTATGGATCAGTATCGCACTATACTATCTAGCTTGATGAGTTGGCCTGTGTACGTCACTTAAACGATAACATTGTCAAGACTACGTCACTACGTCACGTAAATGATGACGTAGTTTTAGCACAGATATACAAACTTCTTACAGAAGTAAACGGATCGCCAAATTACATAGTAGGCTGCGGCCAAATGATAGAAAGAGAAAATTGCATGACGGTGATTATTACCCGTCGTCCGTTTTTTAAAAGAGAGGATGTGACTTATTTAGTTGTCTATGGATGCCTGTACAAAAGTCCACTCTTATGTACTGGATACCGATTGATTTAACGGTGAAGGAAAACATCGTGAGGAAACCTGCACAGGCCTGCGATGAAACTCGAAGGTTGTGTGTGAAGTTGACCAACCCGCACTGGGCCCGCGTCGTCGACTAAGGCCTGATCGCCCTAGTTCAGGGTAGGCTCGAGCCCCGCGGTGGGGACGTATATGAGCTGATATGATGATGTACTGGATAAAGAAAAATAATATCAATTTATTACAGCATTACGGATTCAGTACATCTATTGTATCTTCATTTACGTCACATAGCTCGTAGAACAGATGGTCGTTAGGGTAGTAAAGTTCTCGAGTGGCGAATGTAGCGAAGGCAGGCCTCCCACGCGTTGGACCGTCGACCTGGTGAAGATCGCGGGAAGCCACTGGATGCGGGCAGCGTAGGACGGGTCGTCGTGGAAATCGTTGGGAGAGGCCTTTGTCCAGCAGTGGACGTTTTTTGGCTGATATGATGATGATTGTATCTTCCCGCTCGGTACATAAGTGGTCCTACGAGCCGGATTTGAACCAGTGACCTATGGATGAACGATTTTATGTGACGTATATATTTCCTTTAAAGGCCTACTATGAAGTTTTGCGATCCGGTTACTGTTTGTGTATCTGTGGTTAATAGCACACATTGTCTCACGCTAAGGCACGTCGATTTTCTGTTTGACGTCGCTGTCGTCAATAACAGAGTACGGCTTCAGTGTGATGAGGTTCTGCGCGGCGAGGTGCTCCGCTATGCTGAAGCCTTCCTCGTCGAACAGTTCGATTGTCACCTCGTCGTAATCGCGGGCACTGTAAGTAAAAAAATAATTTATCCACATTCAGAGCGTCGGTGGCGTAACGGCTAGGGCTGCCGCCTCCTGTATGGGAGGTGGTGGTTCGAATCCTGCCACGTACCAATGTGATTTCGATTTCATATGTACGTTTATCCGACGCTCTTACGGTGAAGGAAAACATCGCGAGGAAACCTGCACACGCCTGCGGAGAAATTCGCAGATTGTGTGTGAAGTCGACCAACCCGCACTGGGCCCGCGTGATCGACTAAGGCCCGATCACCCTAATTGAGGGTAGGCTGGGACGTATATGAGCTGATATTATCCACACTTGGTAATCCCTTGGCATCATCTCATCTGCGGCCGAAGATAGAAGCGGGCTTACCAAGATTCCATAACGGGATAGCGAACTTATCTTCAAAAAGGAACACATCAAATTAATGCTGGCAACATTAATTTTTGGCAGCAAGACTTAGATAAGATGGTGGTAGCTAGCTAAAGAGACTTCGAAAATGTCCTTTCACCAACCAAACCGAGTGTTACGAAGTTAGACTCCGCCGGGAATCGAACCCGCGACCTCCTGATGTGAAGCTAAGGACTTAACCATTACGCCACGGAAGCGGTTCATCATTACAGCTCATATACGTCCCCACCGAGGGGCTCGAGCCTACCCTGAATCAGGGCGATTAGGCCTCAGTCGACCACGCGGGCCCAGTCCAGGGTTGGTCGACTTCACACACAACCTTCGAGTTTCTTCGCAGGCGTGTGCTTCGTAGACTCCGCCGGGAGTCGAACCAGCGACCTCCTCATGTTAAGCTAATGGACTAACAATGGTTAGGAGTTGAGGCACGGAGGCGATTGAAAACTAACTCAGTAAGACTAAGTTCCACAACTATAAAGAAATATGATCATATCAATCTGGGTAGCGTTCGGGAAGCTTCGCAATATATTTACGTCCCAGATACCACAGATCGTCGTGGAATATCTTTGGGGAGGCCTATGTCCAGCAGTGGACGTTCTTCGGCTGAAATGATGATGATGATGATCATATCTGTCGAGAGACGCCCATTTCTGAAGAAAGACCATCCCAAAGGATTTCCACCAGTCCTGCGCTGCCCGTATTCAGCGTCTTCCCGTGACTTTAGCTAGGTCGTCAGTCCACGAACTAGAAGGCCTGCCAACGCTACATCTGTCGGTGCGCGGTCATATCTCTAGACCTTTAGTACTCCAAAAGATCACGTATAGAAACTACAAGCATAGCTCGCTCCATCGATCGCTCTTTGAGTGACCTTGAGGCTTCTTATAGGGCCCATAGTGCTAGAAATAGTATTTTTTGGTACTTGCAGACCTTTATTACCCCAAGAGATCACGTAGGGAAACTCCAAGCATAGCTCACTCCATCGATTGCTCTTTGAGTGACCTTGAGGCTTCTTATAAGGCCCATAGTATTAGAAATAGTATTTTTTGGTTCTTGCAGACCTTTAGTACCCCAAAAGATCACGTAGGGGAACTCCAAGCATAGCTCACTCCATCGATCGCTCTTTGAGTGACCTTGAGGCTTCTTATAAGGCCCATAGTACTAGAAATAGTATTATTTGGTACTTGCAGACCTTTAGTACCCCAAAAGATCACGTAGGGAAACTCCAAGCATAGCTCACTCCATCGATCGCTCTTTGAGTGACCTTGAGGCTTCTTATAAGGCCCATAGTACTAGAAATATTATTTTTTGGTACTTGTAGACCTTTAGTACCCCAAAAGATCACGTAGGGAAACTACAAGCATAGCTCGCTCCATCGATCGCTCTTTGAGTGACCTTGAGGCTTCTTATAGGGCCCATAGTGCTAGAAATAGTATTTTTTGGTACTTGCAGACCTTTATTACCCCAAAAGATCACGTAGGGAAACTCCAAGCATAGGTCACTCCATCGATCGCTCTTTGAGTGACCTTGAGGCTTCTTATAAGGCCCATAGTGCTAGAAATAGTAATTTTTGGTACTTGCAGACCTTTATTACCCCAAAAGATCACGTAGGGAAACTCCAAGCATAGCTCACTCCATCGATCGCTCTTTGAGTGACCTTGAGGCTTCTTATAAGGCCCATAGTACTAGAAATAGTATTTTTTGGTACTTGCAGACCTTTACTACCCCAAAAGAACACGTAGGGAAATTCCAAGCATAGATCGCTCTTTGAGTGACCTTGAGGCTTCATAGCACACCCTGGACACTTCACACAACGGGCCAGTAATGACATTTAAAAAAAGGATTTACGGAACAAACAAAATGGTGGCGAAATCCTATACGTTCTACAACCAAACTGTATCAATCTGGGTGACGAGGGGGTGAGGTTGTGAGCGGCAGGGAGTGTCCATGCTGTATGTTAGTATTAATATATATACTTTGCCCACAGTCTAGAAATAGTATTTTTGGTACTTGCATTACGTGCGCGTCCAGCGTGCGCTCCTCCGCGAGGGTGGCGAGCGCGCGCTTGGCCTTCGCCCACAGCTGCGAGTCGTGCCCAAGCGCCCCGGCGCCGGCTAGCGTGCAACGCGTCGCCTGCGCCGGCAGCACCGTGTAACGCAAGTCCAGCTCGCACACCGCATCCTCCTTCACATACACTACGTTCCCGTAGTCTATGTACATAACCTGCGACGAGATATACAAAAAAAAATACAATAAATAAATAAATTCAATAAATTACAAAAAAAAATCAATAAATTCATCATCATTAATCTGGTTATGTATGTACTTACTATACGTAAAAAAAATACAATAAATTCATCATCTGGTATGTACTTACTTACTATACGGTACAAAAAATACGATAAATAAATAAAATACAATAAAAAAATACAATAAATTCATCATCATTAATATATACTTACTATACTTACAATATGTTATGTATGTATAATGTATATGTATTTTAGTTTATATCATTTATATTTACGTGTAATTATATTTTTATTTATATGTTTATTTTCTCTATGAATTTGTTCATTGCCCACTACTACCCCACAATAATGATTTCTCATGTTTCCTTCACCTAAAGGTTGTCTGGAAGAGATCGCTTGTTAGCGATAAGACCTATATGTACAACTTCCAAATTATATCTTTTTTTTTCTTTTATGTTGTTCAATAAAGTGTTTTCAATCAATCAATCAAACATTGTACAGTAGCACTGCATATAATTTGTACAGTCACCACACGCAAAAATTACCAAAACTGGACTCAGATCAAAAATAATGGTACCTAGATATTGAGTTTTTTTATCCAAATCCGTTCAGGCGTGAAAGTGATACAAACAAACATTAAGGCGCTTTGCACACGACGGGGCGGGGCGGGCCGGTCAATTAAGCCGCCAACGATAGCACAAAGGGTATCCTATACTACCAACGCACATGGAGGACAAAAAGACCGCGCCGACCGCGCCGCCTCCATGTGCGTTGGTAGTATAAGATTCCCTTTGTGCTATCGTTGGCGGTGAAATTGACCGGCCCGCCCCGCCCGTCGTGTGCAAAGTGCCTTATACTTTCGCGTTCATAATATTAGTGCGATTCCAGATTATTTCTTTACTTATGCTGACCTTGCTTCTTGCCATATTTCATGATTCTAAGTCAGCGGGAAGTCACTTGCGGTTCGATCATTCATACAAATCTTCGATTACAATAATAACGACGATATCCACGCGGGCGAAGCCACGGGCAAAAGCTAGTACCTACTTTACAAGTTTGTCAGTTTACAGTGAGTCAGTTTGCGAGTATCAAAATATGTTTTTTTTAATCCACAATTGGTGAGCCCTTGGCATCATCTCACCAGATAGTGACGATGATGCCGAAGATAGAAGCGGACTTACCAAGATTCCCCGACACAATGGGGAACTGACTATCTTATCTTCAAGCCGGGACACATTAATGTTCTTAACATGTTAGGCGGAAAGACTTAGATAAGATGGTAGTAGCTAGCCAGGCCTAGAAAATGCCTTTCACCAACCAAACCGAGTGTTACGAAGTTAGACTCCGCCGGGAATCGAACCCGCGACCTCCTGATGTGAAGCTAAGGACTTAACCATTTCGCCACGGAAGCGGTTAATATGTGACAAATGGCTGACCTTTTTTTATCCATAATTGGTAAGCCCTGACATCATCTCACCTGATGGTAGGGTGAAGATGATGCCGAAGATGGAAGTGGGCTCATCAACATTCCACAGCGCAATAGGAAACTGGCTATCTTATCTTCATGCCGGAACACATCAATGCTGTCAACATTGATGTTTGGCGGCAAGACCCCATAAAAGTTGGTGGTAGCTAGCCAGCTTTGGGTGACGTTTACGTAGAAACTTATTTTTTTTACACCTACGAGTATAAGGGAAACGTAACCTCAGAATCTAGACACACGGCAGTGTGTCCGCCAAGTTCGAAAAGAAAAAGGCGACACCGGCCGTGGGTTATACCCTAAATGCCTAACCAGTTTCTAAGTCACCTGGAAATAGTATATAATTTTGATAAATAGTAGTGGCAAGGAACCCTAATTTCGCAAGTCTGACTTGCACTTGGCTAGTTTTTCTTTTTTTTTCTTTGTGTACGCCCAAATCTCGATGGCAAATTTCAAGTTTTATTAAAGTCCCGTAGCTATGATTTAGGAACCACTATAGAACTTGTTTTAGATTTAGATCGCTTTAATTTTTTATATCGAACTTGGCATCATTTCACATTTATGTTTTGCTGGGATTCGATATTACTTTAACATTTACCCGTTCTTGAAGAAAAATGTTTCGACACGCGGAACACAAAGTGATTCAAAAGGGCTTACGTTTTCACTTTTGAGGTACAATATCCCAAAAATGGCTTACCAATTGTGAACATATTTTTTTATGTATATCTACCTCTACGTTTTGGTCAGCTCGCGTGACTGTCAGAACTCGAGCGCGGTACCACCGATCGTCCATTGGATACAGGGCCGCCACTAACTCGCCAGGTGCTGGAGTCATCTGAAAATCACAGCATCTCCTTAATTGCCGATCACGTAATTGCTTTCTCGCGGATATTTACAGCACAAGCCCCCATCACACACATAACAGGTAACAACTTCGAGTGTAGATCCTCCAACCTTTAGAGGAGTAGGTATGACACGGACGTTTGACTTAACGAATTATCGGATAATTATCAAGAAGCGTATTAATCTTGATTTTTTCGAACCCTGACTTGGGATAATATTATAGAAAGCATTAAAACCTCCTTGCAAAAGTTGACCTATTCATTGGTGTTACCTATGCGATTCATTCATATTTATTCTCCTTTCTTCACAAAGATATAACCCAAAGAGAATCTAATCAGCTAGCGTTGTGTACTAACCTCACGGAGAAACAACACGTCTCTTTGAAAATTCTCCTTTCAATAGTCTTACAGAAGATTCTGTATCTTTGGTTATTATAATTTTTTATTTGCTAGAATTGCTCGGTTCTTAAAGCTACACATTAAAAAAGTGGCAAAGTAAAAAGCACGAGTGCGGTAAAATTATTTATGCGCACACTTGACTTGCATATAAAGGACCAATATTTAAGCAACTGTCTTGAAAAAATACTTTAAATTCTTTTGTTAATTGACTGGACTACTATGTTCATTAGCGGAAGGTTTGATTTCATTGCCTTGCTTTTTACGGTTACATATTTTTTTTAACCTTTGTAACGTAACTCTCCCATAATGGAAATGTACGCCTTTAATATACCTCGGTAATTTTCAACCCGTTATAAGCGATAACTATATGACTTCCAATATTTTTTTTGTTTCCTTTGAATTTGACCTTATCGAGGTTCGACTGTATTTTAAAAGGAAAACAAAGTTCTGAGTTTAACTGACATGTACGAGTTTCATTAGAATCTGATCATCCAGTTTCAAGAAATTTTTATTAGTTTGTATGACAAACAAGCCAAACGGGTCACGGCCACTTAAATTAAAGTTAATGGAAGGGCCTACTTTTAATGTCTGCTGTCTGAAATTGTGCTGTACCAAAGTATATAGTACTAACATACAGTATGAACACTCCCTGCTGCTCTCTAGATTGCGACCTCACCCCCTCGTCACCCAGATTGATACAGGTTGGTTGTCGAACGTTTAGGATTTCGCCGCCATTTGGTTTGTTGCGTCATTCCTTTTTTGAAATGTCATTTCTGGGCCGTTGTATGAAGTGTTCAGGGTGTGGCTGTACCTTGAGTCGCTTGTAGGTGATCCTGGTGGCGGGGCTGTTCATGTCGCGCACGAGCGCCTCCAAGGAGGTCGGCGGCAGCATCACGCCGAAGTTGGGCAGCTCCTCTTCTACAATACGATCACAATGTCGTCGTGAGATTTTGCTTATTACACATTTAAAGGGTCGTAAACTGCATCAACAATAAATTTAGAAATACTATTCCTTACATTGCTTTCCTACTGAAACTATTACTCGTTAAGGACTTTTATAATGACACTGCATTTTAATGTAAACAGAAAATGGAAGATTCAGTTTCAGCTTTTATATATTTTTTCAAATGAGGCCGGATTAAATCAGCATAATCACATAGCAGATAGGAATGGTAACTTTTTACACTTTATGATAGAGATGATACTTTTGCTATGCTGCATGTTAGACAAAAGATCGGACAGGACCAGTGCTGGAAAAGGTAAGGTAAGGACAGGAATCCATATCTAAGAATCCCGTGTTCTTTGGCAATACGCCAAGGAACTTAAGAGAATAAACAGTATTCCAAAACAAGTAATAATTAACAACAGAACAGCTACCACGATCCCTGACATTTGTAATAGCTTCTTAGAATATTTTTGTTCTGTTTATCGTTCACCTACTAATACTTCAACTATGTCTTTTGTTTTTTCATCACCGTACGCAAAATGTTTTGATAGGTTGGATCACAATGTCCTGTTGAGTAAGTTTCAAAAACTCCTTACTTATTTTGTTTTCCATCAAGGCTTCAATTTTCAATTATCAAAATCACTAAATTAAATTAATGACTTTGAAACTGAGAACAAAAATAAAAGGTAGATGTAGTGTTAGCGCTTTAAAACGGGGTGTAAAAACTCTGCTCCAATCACCGTGGACCAGAGTTTTGCTTACAGTTACGCGTTGGCAGCCTTACCGCCAACATGCCAAAATGTGCTGTAACGTGTCTCAAATACACCTGTCTCAATTACAGTGTAGGATAGGACCTTATCACGTGTCGAAACATTATTCGAGGTCACCGAGGTAACGATGCATACGTAAATAATAAAGCGTTACCCCACTTTTTATTATGATTGTTGTATGAAACTCAATATCTACGTTATTTTTAATCTGAGCTTTGAAATATAATATTACTATTTCTGACATTTCAGGACAAAATTTTGTTTTTGACACATTACAAAACGTAAGCAATCAAATGAACGAGCGGAAATAGCGAGTCTCATAGAATGAGTGATGTTTCGAAGAGAATTTATCCGAGAATCTAAAATTCGAAATGAATGGATGGAGGTGAACTCACGCTTGCCATTCTCGGTGAGGAAGTGCACGTAGAGGCGGTCGAAGTGCGCAACGCAGGTGACGTGCGCGCGTATCCACGTGTCGGGCGCGGGCAGCGGCGCCGCCGGAACGCCGCCCACCACCTGCACGCGGTCCAGGGTCCACCCGTCTGCACGTAACAACCATCTTTTATTTAAAGCGGTAATATTACAGATTTTCGGTATTTTTTACGTCAATTACTCCTAAACGATAGAAAACCCAAGGTTGAAAGAAAAATTCCCTTTTTGTTGATGATGTTCCTTAAAGTCAAAAGCTATTAGAAACACGATTGAGCAGTTTTGGCTCGATAGAAAAAATCCCAGATAGGTCTACACCGTTACTTTCAACTCTAGTTATGACTAATATTTTGAAGTATAAATAAAAAAAAATATACAACAATATTTGTTAAATTAATACAAAGTGAGTAATGTTATTATTATTTATACTTTCATTGTAGTTTTTGATTAAAACGAAAAACCATTGAATAAGTTAAAAGTGTGGTTATTTTCTTTACTCTTTACACGTTAAAGACAGAGACAACTGTTCCAATCAAAAACTCGCCATAAAGTACTAGTCTGGCACGCTAGCTTTATTGGCAAGCTTCCTTTATATAGATTACCTGTGGGCTTGTGTAACTGAGTTACTGGTTTCCTGAGGGAAAGGTCTATTCGAGTAGTCATTGATGGCTGCTCCTCTAACCTATTGGCAAACGATGCCGGGGTACCTCAGGGGTCTGTTCTTTCCGTAACTCTTTTCCTGCTACATATAAACGATCTGCTGACACCGGGTATTATTGGGTAGGCAGACGATAGCACAGTTGTGGAAAGGTACCTTTCCAGTGCACGAGCGAAAGGCACTGAGACGCTGTCTTTGAGAGAGGCCATGATAGAGCGCCTGATTGGGGTGATTCCAACCTCGTCAGGTTCAATGCCTCTAAGGCACAGACGTGTCTCTTTTCCGCTAAAAAGAGTCCTTTCAACTTGACTCCTACTTTCCGGAATTAACTCCTTCAGATATCTGACCACCTTGAGCTTCTTGGCGTGGAATTAACACCTAATCTCAATTTCAGTCGATACATTGAGTCCAAGGCAAAAGTTGCTGCAATAAAGCTGGGTATTCTATCTAAGGTGACACGGTACTTCACACCTGGACAGCTTTTTTCTTTATATCAAGCACAAGTCCGATCTTGTATGGAGTACTGTTTTCACCTATGGGATGGATCAGCCCGCTATCAGGTGGATAACTTGGACGCCATCGACCGGCGCGGCCGGAGACTTATTTGCAACGATGAGCTTGTCATAAACTAGCTCCAAAGCCTTGAGCATCGCCGCAAAGTTGCCTGTCTTTCGGTATTCTATCGAATTTATTTGGGAGAGTGTGCACAAGAACTGCACGACCCCATTACCCCAGCTCCATTCCACCTTCGGTCAACGAGACGCAGGGAGAGGTTCCACCCTTATTTTGTTGATATTCAGCCTATACGCACGAAGCGTTACGCTTCCTCTTTTATTATGCGGACAGCGATGACCGAACACTGAACTCCTTGCCTGCGTCTGCGTATCCCGACTCCTATAATTTGGGGATCTTCAAGGCGAGAGTGAATATGCATTATTTGAGTTTGCGTGTACCATCTTCGACTACATCGTCACTTACCATCAGGTAAGCTGTAGTCAAACGCACTCAAATTTTTAATATTAAAAAATAGATATACTGCCTTTTGCTTGTATTATTTAAACAAAAAAAACAGAGTGTACAAAAATAGTGCAATATCATGCAGACATCATAGAACAGCACTAATTGATATGAAGCCAGTAACAGTTTACTTACTCGTATTTTATTCAAAAATAAAAACTGAACAAAAGACTTGTTTTTGGATTGGGCGATTAAATTCACCATAAGAATGTCGAATAAACGTACGAGTGCATTATGAAATCGAAATTCGAAAACATATTGGTACGTGGCAGGATTCGAACCACGACCTCCCGGACAGGAGGCAGCGGCCCTAGCCGTTACGCCACCGACAATCACATCATTAATAACAAATTCAAAACAAATAATTAATAAGCATTTAATAAGCCAGCCTGGCTAGCAACCACCATCTTATCTGCCAAATATCAATGTTGATATCATTGGTGTGTTTCGGCATGAAGATAAGATAGCCAGTTCCTCATTAAGTTGGGGAATCTTGGTAAGCCCGCTTCCATCTTCGGCAACATCGTCGCTTACCATCAGGTGACATGTTTTCAAGGGTTTACCAACTGTGAATAATAAAAAAAATAGTATGTATGTATGTATACATTCTTTATTGCACACAAGGAATAATCACAAAATAGTTTTATCAGACTTAAGTGTGCAAAGGCGGTCTTATCGCTAAAAGAGACCTCTTCCAGACAACCCTTGGCAGATGAGATATATTAAAACATATTATGTAAAACAACGATAGCGCAAGAATCTGATAGCAAGGTACCTATTTTCCAAAAGGCAAAGAAAATAATCCACGATGAATATATATGTTTTAGATATAAATATGAGTAGATAGATAATAATAATTGTATTATATATATATACCAATATATAAACAAGTATAAATATACATATATACGCACATAACTACTGGATCAGGAAAAATTCCAGAAGACGCAGCTTGAACGCTGCTAGTGTCTCAGCGTGGCGAACATCAGAAGGTAAAGAATTCCATAGACGAGAGGACATAATAGAGAAGGACTGGGTGTAGTAGTGCCAGCAAAAGTGTAAAAAGTAGTAAAAAATAATATAACAGCTAGTCGTACCAGGATGTTTCAAGACGTGTCGCTTGGTGCACCGCGACCCTTTGAAACAAGTGCGCTTTGACCCGCCCTTGTAGTGTTTGCAGATTTCTGCGTCGTCGCGGTAACTGTGACCCTGCACACAAACACGACATTTTCACTTCTCATGCTCGTAAAGTTGTTATTTATGTCGCGCGAAGGCTGCATAAAATGGTTTTTCATGCTCTTGTGCATACAGTAGTTTCTTCGTTTAAGACTAAGGCTGCACACAAACACGACATTTTCACTTCTCATGCTCGTAAAGTTGTTATTTATGTCGCGCGAAGGCTGCATAAAATGGTTTTTCATGCTCTTGTGCATACAGTAGTTTCTTCGTTTAAGACTAAGGCTATCAAGCCTTACAGCCACATACACACCTTCATTTATTAGATATGTTTTTTATAAGATTTAGGTTACAACTTAATTTAATTACGACATTAATTACTATCTAAATACAAATTTAAGATTAATACGGGCGTGTATTTACGTAAAAAACAAATACCGCAAATATTTATAACTTGGCATTAAGGATCTGACCAATGTACTCAAACTTCACAAGTTGAAAAAAAAAAGAAAAAGAAAATTAGTATGACGGGAAAGTAATAATTCGTCAAAAAAACCAAATTTGTTGTATTGTGGTTGAAAATTCGTTAAATTATTAGAAATTAAACAATGTCTATGAGTAGTAAGTAACGATCAAATAATGATTTATTTCTTTGCAATCGAAGTGAAAAGCATAGTGCAAAACTCTAGCATAACACCCATTTTACCCTCGACGTGACTATCTTACCCTCGCCGTACCGGCGGGTGGCTATATGAACATCTCGGGTAAAATAGCTCGTTTTATGCTGTTGTTGTACAAATCTAGTATTTCAATCGTTAGCAACTCATTAACGTCCCGACTGCTGGGGCACGAGTCTGTTCCCAAACTCGGGGAAGGTAAGGCCATACTCCAAACACGGGGGCCAAGACTGGACTGCAGAAACTGTTAGAAGTTTTTCAACCCACCTATAAAGTATCTGACACGGATTAACTTGCCATGCGAAGTTCGGAAACGGTCGAGAAAAACCGGCCAAGTGCGAGTCGGACTAGCACTCCAAGCGTTCCGTACTACCACACCTCTCCACACAACTACATAGTATAATGACAATACTCGTATTCACATTTTAAACAAAAGACATCAACGCGAGCAACAACAATATGCTTTTTTGTCATTCAGTTCGGATTCCTTAGCGGGAGTACGACTCCAACTTGACCGATTTTTATTATTTGTTGTTTTGAATAGAATTTATTTCGAGTACAGTACAACAATTTCCAGGTACAATTTAGAAACGATAGAAATAAACTATAAAAAATAACTGTACTGTGCACCAAAACGGTACTGACTCAGCATATGCTGCAGTATACTCTGCAGCGCTGTTATTCTGCCAGAATCCGGTTCGGCGAACGAACGCACGCTCTCCACAACATGTTAAAAATAAATTTAATAAATTAAAATAGAAACAATAAAAATGTTATTTTTAAAAGTAGAGGTACAAGAACGAACATATTACATCGTTGTAAAACTAAGTTTTGCTTCAGTATTAGTACTATAGTTGCACCAAGTTTCACATTTTTATGTATTACCGTTTTGACGACATAGCTAAATAAAAAATACTTCCTAAAGACCTATAAAAAAAACACGTTTGTATGGAGACCAGGGAAGAAATTTTCACAGAATGTGTATTTCTGTTGCCGCTATAACGACAAATACTAAAAATTAGGAAAAGTGATAAAATTATATGAAAGTGTATTTTTTCACTTTTTCTAATTTTAAGTATTTGTTGTTATAGCGGCAACACAAATACACATTCTGTGAAAATTTCAACGGTCTACTTACTACGGTTCATGAAATACAGCCCGCTGACGGACAGACAGACAGCGAAGGCTTAGTAATAGGGTCCCTTAGGTCACCCGTCGGGTATACAGAACCCCAAAAATTTAAACAGTTAAATAAACCCCTTCGTATAATGAACTGGCTCGATCCAACCACGCATGTCGCACTAAGTAACGAAGGTTGTAGTTTTAATGAATCTTCATTAAATTATTTTCTCACAACTGTATTGAAAAACGTCGTATGACACACGAACGTAAAAGGTAATAACAAAATCGTGACCATAGAGAGGGCTCGAGTTAATATTATTAATTAATTATTGACTATGTACCTACTTACCTGTCTACGTCAACTGGCAAAGAAAAAATCGTTCTTTGACTATTTATATTTGAATTTAGGTAGCCAGCCGAGAACACAGCAGAACCTATCTAACATTTGAATTAAAAAAAGGTAATTTTCAATGTATTTATTCAACATTAGTCCCGTCGATCGCCTGCTCACGGCACCAAAAAAATTATACTTCCACAGCGCGGCACTCGAGCGCGACTGATCTGTGGCGAAACTATAGTGAGTCGGCTAAGTGTGCTGGATGTGTGCATGCGGCCCGTTTTGCGCAGTTGTTCGAAACCAATCTACTTTGTGCCCCGAGCACAGATTACTAAATAGTTACTTCGTCGAGCCCGAGCTTCGTGTTACTTGCCCCGAGGCTGCCTCTAGCCTGTATGCTCCTAGATGTCTACGCACCTTAATAGTTCGCTCAGGATCGAAATGCAAGGGAGACTCACCGTGACTGCTTCCACTGGATCTTCGTACTCGACACATTTAGTTATGTCCAAGTCCAGCTCTTCGCTTCGCACCAACTCGGGCGGGCCGCTCGTAATATTATGCGTCGGGTCTATGTTACGTATAGCTGGAAACAAATAGTTGATTGATCAATCTATCTCTCTCTCTCTCTCTCTCATTAAAAATATCACAAGGGATATTTTGTCGACTGCCTGGTGTTGTGAATATACAAAGACTGGGACGATCGCCCCCGGCTTCATATGCGTTGATTTGGGATAGGTTATAGGCATAAACTGTTATGTGATTTTGGTGAGTTAAAAATCGAAGACTTGATGGAAAACAAAACGAGTAAGGTTTTCCGAAGTTTCAGTAGGAGGGCAATTTAGTGATCAAGAGTTCATAATTTATTTTTGATGCTGTCGTCATCCCTGTTTGCACCCGTTGTTGGAAGGGAAAACGATTTTACATACAAAAGTTTGCATTTGCTTGCACCTTATTAGAGGTTTGTTTTTAAACGACTTAAAAAAAGAAGATTATCAATTCCGACACGTTTGTATGTAATATTATTGGAACTAAAAAATATTTACATACTCGTACAATTAGGGCTTTCAAACAAATATACAAAATTCTATAGGTGTATATGTATGTTTGTCAACGCTTTTCTCAGTGCAAGTTTCATCGAAATTGGTTCAGTAGTTTTCAACACATGGACGAAAATGGCCATAAAATGGCTGTATCTTGTAATAGCTTTGACTTAGATGCTGGATTTTTTTCACAGCTTTAAGGGACCTACGAAAACACAAATCATTTCTTGGTATGCTCGTATATCGAAATAAAAATTACTAAATAAAAAAGTAAATAATTAAAAAATAATTTTAAAAAATACCGGCGAGTCAGAACCGCACCAAAGGGTTCCGTACCATCATACTAGATGGCGCTAGTACAAAGGGTTCCGTACCATCATACTAGATGGCGCTAGTACAAAGGCTTCCGTACCATCATACTAGATGGCGCTAGTACAAAGGGTTCCGTACCATCATACTAGATGGCGCTAGTACAAAGGGTTCCGTACCATCATACTAGATGGCGCTAGTACAAAGGGTTCCGTACCATCATACTAGTTGGCGCTAGTACAAAGGGTTCCGTACCATCATACTAGATGGCGCTAGTACAAAGGGTTCCGTACCATCATACTAGTTGGCGCTGGTTTCTTGAAGTTTAAAAAAAACACGTTTTTTGAACGGAGACCCCCTTATCTTTTCACTTTTTCTAATTTTTGTTACAGCGACAACAGAAATACATCATCTGTGAAAATGTCAACTGTAAGCTATCACGGTTCATGAAATACAGCCCGGTGACAGACGGACAGACAGATAGACAGACAAACAGCGGAGTCTTGGTAATAGGGTCCCGTTTTTAACTTATGGGTACGGAACCCTAAAAAATTATTAGGTGGTTATTCCTTTTGTAACTAACTTATGCTGTGCTCGTGTAGTGCTCTGTGGGCGAGGCGCGCGCGTCACTCATGGTTTGGGCAGAATCATCAGCGTTGTGGGTACTGTACTCCAGCACATGCTGAGTCCTAACCAATTTCTCAAGCCTGTTTCTGAACAACTTTGATACCAATTTTTTATTTTATTTTTGTTATTCCCTGCACTGTTCTTATTATTTGTGTTTTTTTTTTTTTTTTTTTTATGCACAATTGGTAAACCCTTGACAACATCTCACCTGGTGGTAAGTGAAGATGTTGCCGAAGATGGAAGCGGGCTTACCAAGATTCCCCAACGCAATGGGGAACTGGCTATCTTATCTTCATGCCGGAACACACCAATGATACCAACATTGATATTTGGCGGCAAGACTTAGATAAGATGGTGGTAGCTAGCCAGGCGGGCTTAGAAAATGCCCTACCACCAACCAAACCGAGTCTTACAATTGACCCCGCCGGGAATCGAACCCGCGACCTCCTGTGTAAAGCCAGTGAACTTTGCCTCTGAGCTACGGCTTTTGTTTTACTTATCTTCTTTTGTTTACCGTATACACATTATGTACCTACTGTAAGGCTATGAGAAATAAACGATTTATCTATCTATCAAAAAAATAAATCCAAAAAGATATTAACTCGAAATTATGAAATAATATTTTTATCGAGTACGAAGGCTGGTTGATAAGTATCCGAAATGAGCCATTTAAAACTCTGATAAAATAAAACAAAATTGGAATTGTTTGCTCACTGCAGACCAAAAACAACATAGACTAGCTAGACGTTTCAGAGGAGTGTTTGAGGCTCTTTCTTTACGCACAATTCAAGCGAGTTTTTGCGACGTTTCATAACGGTCGACGAGACTTGGATTCACCACTATACGTCAGAGACCAAAGAGCAGTCTAAACAGTAGACAAATGTGGTGAACCCTGTCCAAAGAAAGCTAAGACAAAATTATCGGCCGGCAAAGTGATGGCAACTGTTTTCTGGGATTCTCGTGGAATAATATTTGTGGATTATCTCGACAAGGGAAGAACGGTAAATGGGCTATATTATGCGAATTTGCTGCAAAAATTAAGCGATGAAATCAAGGTTAAACGGCGGCATTTGTAAAAGAACAAAAAAAAACCTTCCATCCCGACAATGCCCAGTTCATACAGCGTCAATTACAGTGGCCAAATTGCACGAACTGCACTTTGAACTGTTGCCCCCACCCATCTTATTCGCCAGTCTTGCCCCCTGCGACTTCCATTTGTTCCCAAATCTGAAAAAGGTGGCTAGGTGGACAGAAATTTTCTACCAATTCCGAAGCGGAGGTCGCCGTAAATTTCAATTTTGATAGCCTGGACAAAACCTTCTTCCAGAACTGTATAGTGACCCTGGAGAAACGGTGGTCGAAGTGAATCGAGGTAAAAGGAAACTATGTAGAAAAAAAAATGGTTTTCACAATGTTTATTTGTTTTTTTCTTGTTCATTTCGGATACTTATTAATCAGCCCTCGTAAGTACCAGAAATTAGCCAACAATAACGAAATCAAAAGTAGGTACGAAACAAATTAGAGGCCTCCTTTTTTTTCTGAGCACTTGAGGAAAGTATAACTTACCTATAAAATGTTTTATATTCGATCACTTTGCTGGTGACTTAAAAAAAATCTAGGCCCCTTGTTTGTTTCCTACCTATTTTTGATTTCGTTAATTTCGTGTACTAATATAAAAAAATATTATTTCATTATGTTGAGTTAATATCTTTTTGAAGTAGTTTTTTTTAAATAACTTGTTTATCTTCTATATATAAAAATAAACCCCTATTTCACGTGAACGGCTGGACCGATTTCGCTAATTATTTTTTGTTGAGTTCGTTACTGTCAGGGGAAGGTACTTATGTAGGGTAGTGTAGTGTTGTGTAGGGTAGGGTAGGGAAGTGTAGTGTAGTTTAGGGTAGGGTAGTGTAGTGTAGTGTAGGGTAGGGAAGTGTAGTGTAGTGTAAGGTGGAACGAAGTTCGCCGGCCCAGCTAGTTGTAGACAATTTTCTTGGTTTAACCTATTATCTACACGTTGGCCGAATGAATTTAGTAAATTCGCGATCAATAGAGAAAAGGCTGCTAGAAAGGAGATTATTTTTTAACTATTAAGTTTAAATAAAAATGAAACAAATAATTTCAATACATACCGTAGCAAAAAAAAAAGATACTGATACACAATGCTAATTTTTAATTTTCACCTTTATAAAACTTTTAAAATAAAAGTATATAACTATTAAAAGAACTTACTTAAGGCCTCCATAAGGGCAAATTGGCGCTTATCTACGTATTTCTGATCACCAGCAAGCCCTACTACTGTAAAAATGCAAATAAATAAAAATAAAATAATTGTGTAAAGTAACATTATAGGGTTGGTAAGAAAGTCTTGCCACGCTTTTTCTCGACTACAATCTTTGTATAACATGTATTTTGGACATCATTTAGTCAAACGCTCTCAAACTTTCAGTAATAAGATAATTCAAGTTAAACAAACAAATTGGATATCTTATTCTTGGAGAGTGTTTCTACACTATACTGAAATGTGATACTTTGCATATTAATATTTTTTAAAGGTATGATCATATTTCCAAGAATATTAGAGAAAAATATTAAAAATATTAAAAAAAAAATACTATTTTTCATACAACAAACCAATTATTGTAAATAAAAAAAAAACAAGTAAAGGTAAGTATAAATCAACCCCTTGGATAACTTATTCTTGAAGACTGGTTTTGGACTGTACTGAAATGTGATCCTTTGCTTATATATATTTTTAAAAGTTATGATCATATTTTCAAGCATGTTTGACAAAAAATATATAAAATTAAATTTCAAGCGTACACTTACACCACGCGGGGGGCGAGACTTTGTCCTCTAGAGGCACAGCGAGATTGTGCGAGATGAGAGCTTCGTGTATCCACTCCGACCCCACCAGAATGTATACGCCGAGCGACTCCGAAGTGCTGGAAATGAAGAAATACGTAAATATTCAGGTACGACTTTAAACAATGAGGTCTTGTCTCTTTCAGGCAAGACCTTGAAGGGGATGTACTCTTTAATAAACTCTATTGTTACGTATAGATTACATCAGAAGCGACTAAGAAGCGAGCGTTAGCGAGCGACGAAGGAGTGAAGGAGGTATTGTGATTGAAAAAAATATCGAAGTTGATTTGGGTAAAATTTTGGTTAAGGCAATGTTTTGGTTAAAACAAACAGCCTTAATCCTAAGTCTGGACTCCCTGAGAGTATTGATAGTATTAGTGAACCTAAGGAAATTGCTGATCTGTTTAAAGAGCATTTTCATGTGACGTCACCTTTGGGTAGTAATACGAGTGAAACTTTTTCTAGTAACCTTACAACAGATAGTCCTGTTCGTTATTCGGCTAAAGATGTAGCTGCAGTGATTGGGAGCATGACCAGGGGTAAATCACCGGGACATGATGGCCTCAGTATAGAGCACCTGCAAAATGCCGGGGCCCACCTGCCTCGGGTCCTGGGCGTGTTTTTCACACTTTGCGTGCGCCACTCGTATCTTCCACAAGGCTTTATGCGTACGATGGTTGTACCAATACTCAAGAACAAGACGGGTGATATATCAGATAAAGATAACTATAGACCCATATCATTGGCCACAGTGATAGCAAAAGTGCTGGACGGTTTGCTTGACAGACAATTAAGAAAATACTTACATCTACACGATTCCCAGTTTGGTTTTCGCGCAGGATTATCTACGGAAAGCGCTATACTGTCTCTCAAGCATACCGTGCGGTACTATACAGACAGGAATACGCCTGTCTATGCCTGTTTCCTGGACCTGTCGAAGGCCTTTGATATGGTTTCTTATGCTGTCTTATGGGATAAATTGCAGAAAACAGGGATGCCCAAAGAACTGATATCAGTCTTTGAGTATTGGTACAGTAACCAGCGCAACTGTGTTAAATGGGCAGATGCCTACTCTGAAGATTATGGTCTGGAGTGTGGGGTAAGGCAGGGGGGGCTGTCCTCGCCAAACCTCTTCAGCCTATATGTGAGCGGGCTCATTGAAGGGCTGAGCAGCATGCATGTCGGATGTTATGTCGATGATTTATGCGTAAACAATTTAAGCTATGCCGATGACATGGTGCTGCTTGCCCCGTCAGTAAGCGCGATCAGAAAATTGTTAAGAGTGTGCGAGAGCTATGCGGCTAAACATGGTTTAAAGTACAATAAAAAAAAAAGTGTTTTCATGGTATTCAAGGCTAATGTTAAGAGTCCTAGTTACGTTCCTCCCATTGAGCTGAACGGAGTTTCCCTTAGTAGAGTTACTGAATTTAAGTACTTGGGACATTATTTAGATGAACATCTTAATGATGATTGCGATATTGAAAGGGAGCGTAGGGCGTTGGCGGTACGTGGTAATATGCTGGCTCGCAGGTTTGCTCGTTGCACTAAAGAAGTTAAAATCACCCTTTTTAAGGCGTACTGTCAATCGTTTTACACGAGCAGCCTGTGGACTTCATACACCAAGCGTGCCTACAATGCCCTACGAATACAATACTACAACATATTCAGGGTTCTGTTGGGGCTGCCCCGCTTCTGCAGTGCCTCAGGGATGTTTGCTGACGCCCGCACTGATGATTTTTATGCGATTATGCGTAAAAAAGTAAACTCCTTGATGGTAAGATTGCGGGGTAGCACCAACGGGATTCTGAAGATGATTGCTGATGGGCCTATACTGAAACACTGGGTGGGCCTCCTACGCAGTCCGTATGTCTGCATCAGAAACTAACTCTGATCCGTTGAACTCAAAATTGTATTTGCTTCTACTAATATAGGTTAGGTGTGTTCTTACTAAAAAAAAATGGATCTTTGGTCTGAAAATAAATGATTTTATTATTATAATGTTATTTTTGTATCTCCAGCAGTTTTTTTTTTCAAATTTCCCCTATCTTGATTTTTAGGGTTGCCACAATAATAAAAAAAGCACTTATTTTTTTTACTCAAAAATTGCGCCAACAATTTTAGATGAAACTCGGTACTTTACTATAACTTTACATAGCCTATAGCACGCAGTAGTTTTTTATTCCAAGAAAAATCGGAATACGGTCCCTCCCATACAAATCCAGGTAGCTTGGAAACTTTTTCTCAAAAATGGCTCAAATGGTTTTTAAAACTGACTAGGACTTAATAAAGCCTACTGCACTGTGTATTTAATTATTCCAGGAATAATCGGAGTAAAGTACCTCCCAAAAAACCGAAGTCATTTGGAAATACTTCATCAAGTCTGATATGCCTTACTATACAGTACTTGCTACTAAGAAAATGTAATGTTTATAGTTGATAGTTGATTTGTGTAAGCTCGACCACGACAGGATGGTAAAGGCTTCGCGAGAAAATATGCACAGCGTCGCTGTATAATTTATTAAATAGGTCGTCCGACAGACTTTTTCCCCGTAGCAAAGTATATATATTAGTACTAACATACAGTACGGACACTCCCTGCCGCTCTCTAGATTGCGTCCTCACCCCCTCGTCACCCAGATTGATACAGATTTACCGTTTGGTTCTCGAACGTATAAGATTTCGCCGCCATTTTGTTTATTCCGTCATTCCTTTTTGAAATGTCATTTCCGGCCCGTTGTATGAAGTGTGGGAGTGCGACAAATACAGTGTAATTTTTATACTTGTGTAACTTGACTCCACTTCTCTGTCGAAACGTGAAATGATATTGCTTCTCTATTGTAAAACGTAAAACTTCATTGACTTCACTGTCACCTTGACTCAAACTAAATTCCTATACCTATAGTTTGTCGACGCGGTCCATCATTTGACCCGCAACAAGTAACCAAAGAAATAATTATTAAGATTCCAGAGATGTATAATATTTTTCTTCGGAAACCTGTTTGATATTCGTGATAACGAACATTTGAATGCGTTAACATTTCATATAAAATATAACCGTGCCAAATACCACGAAAATCGGCCTAAGTTCGTTATGTCCAACCGTCATAAAAAACACGACGTTAATGACCTCGTTTTTGCAGCAGATAAAAAAAAAATTTTTGCATTTTTTTTTCTCGTTACTTTTATTCTGTTATTTTCCTCAAAATGTTAATTTTATGTGTGGATCGCAAGAGAAATAAAATAATCTTTCAAATCAGACTATTTTGAAGTCTGTACTACTGGCTAATTCAAGAGGAAACATATTTTTCCCGAAAAGCTACAAAAAAATAAATTAAAAGCGAGGGGTGAAGGATGCAACCCCCTAATGAGGGTTTTTTTGCGACATTAAAATGTGTTGTAATTTTTGTTTTATTCACAATTGCCTTGGCATCATCTCACCTGATGGTAAGTACATACATGCCCAATATCGGTAACCCTATCCGATACACACTGTATATATTTAGAATGTGCTCCTTTCTTTTGATACCAAACATGATATGAATATAAAACAAAATATTTTTGGGTTCTGTAATTCAGCTATAAAATCCGCCATGTTGATTTTTTAAAACTTTATATTATATCTTATGACACGCGGAGTGATGCCACAAATCCACAGACACCACATTTGTCAGGATCGGTTAAGTGGTTTAGGAAATACGAGGGAACAGATGAAAATACATACATTGTTAAAATCATAACCCTTTTTTTCATAATCGGGTAAAAAAATGAAAACAATATATCGTTAACAATATATCATCACGCGTGAACGGCTAGACCGATTTCGCCAATTATTTTTTCGTCGAGTTTGTTATTGTCCGCAGAAGGTTCTTATGTAGGGTAGGGTAGTGTAGTGTAGGGTAGGGTAGTGTAGTGTAGGGTAGGGTAGTGTAGTGTAGGGTAGGTTAGAGTAGTGTAGTGTGAGGTGGAACGAAGTTCGCCGGGACAGCTAGTCTATACTAATATTATAAAGAGGAAAAATTTTATTGTTTGTTTTGTAAAACTATAACAAAAACAAAATGGCTATACAAAATGGCTACAAACTAAAAATCATGACGAAACTGAAAAATTATTAGACTACTTATAGTAGATACACACGCACCACACACACACATACACACGCACACACACGCACACACACACGCACGCATATACACGAACCTAATTTTAATTTTATTCTAATTAGTTTTAATATTTTTATTACCTTGTTCAGTATGTTTTGTTTTTATTGATTTTGTATGATCAGCTTAGGTATAGTTTCTATAGCATGTAAAGATAAGGAAGAGCGGTGCCTCCTGACACAGACAATTTTAGCTTAAAAGGAGGCTCCAGCCATAGTCATGTTAATGCATAATCTATATGGAGAAAATAAACATTTTATTTATTATTTTATTTTGAATAGGCTCCGAAACTACTGGACCGATTTGAAAAATCTTTTTACCGTTGGGAAGATACACTATCCGCGGTTGCTATAGGCTATATTATATTTACAAAAAATTAGGGATACTTACTAAAACTTAAATAATGTAACCCAAGGTATAAAAATGACCTAAAAACTTCCGCAATATCTACAAAAAGTAGTGTAGTGGCAGTGTAGTGATAGTGGTAGTGTAGTAGTAGTGTAGAGGTAGTATGGTGGTAGTGGTAATGTAGTGGTAGTGATAGTGGTAGTGTAGCGGTAGCGGTAGTGTAGTGTGAGGTGGAACGAAGCTCGCCGGGACAGCTAGCAGTTAATAAAAAGCAAGTAACTCAAATGAATTCCCTTAGCAGTTAGGATAAATAATTCAATATTTGCTTGGGAGGACGGAGGGAGACGTGGACGCTAACTACTCGTAATAGTCTCAATCACAAGCTTGCAAGTCGCTCAGCGGGCTATGGAGAGATAGCTCTCTTGGGGTTTATTTGCGTGATCGAATCCGAAACGAGGAAAACAGTAGAACACTAAGGTCAACGACATAGCTCATAGAAAAACCAGCCAACTCTCGCCCCAAGGGCTCCACCACACCTTTCTACACAAGTATGACAATGATACCTATTCACATAAAAACAAAAAAAAACATAAACGCGAGCGATTTTTTTTTATAAAGACTCCTTAGCTTGAGTACGATTCATCATATCAGCTCATATACGTCCCCACCGAGGGGCTCGAGCCTACCCTGAATTAGGGCGATCGGGCTTTAGTCGACCAAGCGGGCCCACTGCGGGTTTGTCGACTTCACACACAACCTGCGAGTACGATTCACACTTTTTATTATTTGTTGTTATACTTTAGGATAAATACGAGGGCGGTTTGATAAGTCCATGACTTTGGAAAGAAGAAACACTCTTTTTACATATTTTATTTTTCTACATAATCTCCTTTTAACTCTACGCACTTAGTCCAGCGATGTTCCAACCTCTTACACCCATCAAAAAATATTTTTTGTCAAACCCTGAAAAATAGGCCTCAGTTTCGGCTACCACCTCTTCGTTTGACGAAAATCTTTGCCCGCCAAGCCGTTTCTTCATGTTTGGGAAGAGGAAAAAGTCACAGGGGGCTAAATCTGGCGAATACGGAGGGTGTGGCAATAATTCGTATCCTAATTCGACAATTTTTGATGTCGCGATTGCAGACGAGTGGGCCGGTGCATTATCCTGATAAAATATAATTTTTTTCTTTGCTAGATGCGGTCGTTTCTTGATCAACTTTTCATTGAATCTATCTAACAATGCAGCATAGTAAGCTCCGGTTATTGTCTTGCCTTTATACAAAAAATCTATGCAAATAACCCCTTGGCTGTCCCAAAAGACTGTGGCCATCACTTTACCAGCCGAGCAAACAGTTTTTGCCTTCTTTGGGGCACGTTCCCCGGTAGAAGTCCATTGCTTCGACTGTTGCTTAGTCTCTGGTGTTTAATGATGGACCCACGTTTCGTCAATTGTTATGTACCGACGCATAAACTCACTCGGATTGCAATTAAACATGGCTAGGCATTCCTCAGAAGCTGTTACACGATTTCGTTTCTGGTCGACTGTTAGTAAACGCGGCACCCATCTTGCAGAAAGCTTTTTCATGCCCAGAATATCATGCAAAATATAAAAAACTCGTTCAGTCGAGATGTGCACAGCATCACTTATTTCGCGTATCTTCACTCGACGGTCTGCCAAAACAATATCATGTATTTTATTAACCATGCCCTCCGTAGTGACCTCAATCGGCCTTCCTGGGCGCTCCGCGTCATTAGTAGTAGTACGTCCACAACGAAATTTAGTGAACCACTTATGTACCATCCCATGAGAAGGCGCAGAATCACCATAATACTTTTTCAATTTGTCTTCGGTCTGCTTAATTGTTTTACCACGTAAAAAATAGTGTTTAATTAGCACTCGAAACTCGCTTTTCTCCATTTTCAAAGAATACTTAGAAACTTTTTTTTCTAAAAAGCTTGTTTTCGTGCCAAATTTGAAAAAAGAACGGCATGCGCTTCGTAGTGAGTTTCCAAATATGAGACAAAAAAAAATATTAAAAAAGTTTTTATTCAACCTTAAAGTCAATATGAGACAAAAAAAAATATTAAAAAAGTTTTTATTCAACCTTAAAGTCATTGAGTTGTCAAACTGCCCTCGTAGTAATATCCCTGAAAAGCCAAGGGCTATGGGCAGGCAGTGCAACTCGTAGAACCGATAACCAGTGGTAATGAAAGGTTTTTCAGTGGCGACTGTAGGTCGTAAGACGTAGTCACACCCTGGACACTTCATACAACGGGCCAAAAATGACATTTCAAAAAAGGAATGACGGAACAAACAAAATGGCGGCGAAATCCAATACGTTCGACAACCAAACTGTAACCAATCTGTATCAATCTAGGTGACGAGGGGGTGAGGTCGCAATCTAGAGAGCGGCAGGGAGTGTCCATACTGTATGTTAGTACTAATATATATACTTTGACGTAGTGTTGGTCGACCACCCACCCGAAATGCAGACTGGTGACCCGGCAAGGCTCGCAAGATGCCGCTGAATGCATTTGGCTATTCATCAGTGGCAGTCTTCCAGACGAGATGATGATGTTGTTTTTGTTGTCATCCTATGGTATACAAAGTACTATAGCCTTGACTAACTTGTCGTCTACTTCAATGATGCACGAAACTCCAGCGTATCGCTTGAGGAACTCTTCGTGCTCCGTCACCTCTTGCTCACTGTCCCCTGTCAACTCCACCTGTCGGAAAACACGAGAACATCATTTGGGCACAGTCTAATGAATTCTCGGTGGCTAAACCGGTAACGACTAGGTCCTTCTAACCAGAGGTACCGGGTTCAAATCTTGGCGGCCAATGTACCAATGAGTTTTTCAAAACTTACGTATATGCTTACCGATTGCTTTAACGGAGAAGGAAAACATCGTGAGGAAACCGGCACACGCCTGCGAAGAAACTCGAAGGTTGTGTGTGAAGTCGACCAACCCGCACTGGGCCCGCGTGGTCGACTAAGGCCTGATCGCCCTAATTCAGGGTAGGCTAAAGCCCCTCGGTGGAGACGTATATGAGCTGATATGATGAATCGTACTCACGCTAAGGAGTCTGAACTTAATAAAAAAAAAATCGCTCGCATATATGTTTTTTATGTGAATAGATATCATTGTCATCATCATTACAGCTCATATACGTCCCCACCGAGGGGCTCGAGCCTACCCTGAATCAGGGCGATTAGGCCTTAGTCGACCACGCGGGCCCAGTGCGGGTTGGTCGACTTCACACACAACCTTCGAGTTTCTTCGCAGGCGTGTGCAGGTTTCCTCACGATGTTTTCCTTCACCGTTAAAGCAATCGGTAAGTATGTACGTAAGTTTTTGAAAAACTCATTGGTACATTGGCCGTCCAGATTTGAACCCGGTACCTCTGGTTAGATGTACCGAGTTGTTACCGGTTGAGCCACCGACGCTTTTTAATCATTTTTTAATCATTGTCATACTTGTGTAGAAAGGTGTGGTGGAACCCTTGGAGAACCGCGAGCACGACACAATGAGTGAGAGATTAGAAAGAGAAGCACCTATACCTAGGTAGTTATTTTTGATCCACAATATTCCATAGTGTGTAGTTTCGTAGGACTGTTTTAACAGCCTCCGTAGCCCACAGACAAAGTTCACTGGCTTTACACAGGAGGTCGCGGGTTCGATCCCCGGCGGGGTCAATTGTAAGACTCGGTTTGGTTGGTGGAAGGGCATTTTCTAAGCCCGCCTGGCTTGCCGCCAAATATCAATGTTGATATCATTGGTGTGTTCCGGCATGAAGATAAGATAGTCAGTTCCCCATTGCGTTGGGGAATCTTGGTAAGCCCGCTTCCATCTTCGGAAACATCGGCACTTACCACCAGGTGAGATGTTGTCAAGGGTTTACCAATTGTGAATAAAAAAATTAAAATAAAAATAGCACAGGTTTAAAGTGTCGGAAAGTCTTTCAGAAAGTGTGTCCGGGAAGTACTGGAAAGTATGTTATGTTTATGTATATGAGCTTTCTAACATACAGTGGTGTTTCTGTAGCAAAGGTGTTATAAAGTCTTTCTTCAAGCATTTATTTAATACTTCTTAGTGAAGTGGCAGGGCCTTACTAAACACTTGATCGTAAGACGTAGTGTTGGACAGCCAGCCAGACACCATGCTGACTGGAATAGGGACATAGGGAGGTCTACGTTCAACAATGGAAATCACCGTCTGAGACGATGATGAGTCGTGTCTGAATCGCCTTCAATATATCAAAGTTACTATTTTGTAACATGCCTCCGTGGCGTTATAGTTAGTCTATTCGCTTACTCCAGAAAGTCGAGGGTTCGATTCCTGGCGGAGACTTACTTTATTTTCCACGGTTTCATTGGTGTTAATGCATTTTCTAAGCCCACCTGGTTGGCTACCCAACCTAATCTAAGTCTTGCCACCTCTGTATGTGCACTGTGCGATACTGTAATGCTAGTACAAACCGACCCTGGCGAGGTGCGCTCAGCGGCTGTAGGCACGCTATGGAGCCTCGGCGAGGCTGTCCGGTGTGATACTGTCTGTATGTGCACCGTGCGAAACTGTAATGCTAGTACAAACCGACCCTGGCGAGGTGCGCTTAGCGGCTGTAGGCACGCTATGGAGCCTCGGCGAGGCTGTCCGGTGTGATACTGTCTGTATGTGCACTGTGCGATTCTGTAATGTTAGTACAAACTGACCCTGTCAAGGTTCGCTTAGCAGCGGTAGGCACGCTATGGAGCCTCGGTGAGGCTGTCCGGTGTCATACTGTCTGTATGTGCACTGTGCGATACTGTAATGTTAGTACAAACTGACCCTGTCGAGGTGCGCTTAGCAGCGGTAGGCACGCTATGGAGCCTCGGCGAGGCTGTCTGGTGTGATACTGTCTGTATGTGCACTGTGCGATACTGTAATGCTAGTACAAACCGACCCTGGCGAGGTGCGGTCAGCGTCTGTAGACACGCTATGGAGCCTCGGCGAGGCTGTCCGGTGTGATACTGTCTGTATGTGCACTGTGCGATTCTGTAATGTTAGTACAAACTGACCCTGTCGAGGTTCGCTTAGCAGCGGTAGGCACGCAATGGAGCCTCGGTGAGGCTGTCCGGTGTGATACTATCTGTATGTGCACTGTGCGATACTGTAATGTTAGTACAAACCGACCCTGGCGAGGTGCGCTCAGCGGCTGTAGGCACGCTATGGAGCCTCGGCGAGGCTGTCTGTATGTGCACTGTGCGATAGTGTAGTGAGAAACTGACCCCGGCGAGATGCGCACAGCGCACGTACGGCGGCGACGCGCAAAAGCTGGCGTGCAGCGGCTGCAGGCACGCTATGGAGCCACAGCGAACTTCCCCTGTGTCCACCAGAAACACCTCTGCCACACCGATTTGATCCTGATATAAACATATTTTTTATTCAGATGGATGAAAAACTAAAAATTAACGGAATGCTGCACAGTTACAAAGAGGAGCTGAAACAAGCATAAACATGATATTAATTAAAATTTTGATAACTCTTGGGAAATGATATTTATCATATCAGCCGAAAAACTTTCATCGGCTTTTCGCGATCTTCTCCAGGTTGTCGTCGGTCCACTGCGTGGGAGGCTTTCCTACGCTACGTTTTCCGGTGCGTGGTCGCCACTCGAGAACTTTATAGCCCCAACGGCCATTTGTTCTAAGAGCTATGTACACTGCCCACTGCCACTTCAGTTTAGCGATTCTGTGAGCTATGTCGGTTACTTTGGTTCTCCTGCGTCATTTAGTAATATTACTTTATTTTTGCCACATCGCAGAATTAGGTTTTATCTAATTTTTAAACACTTAGATTAAGGCTGATACGATTAAGCGCCTTGACGTCAAATACTACTAATACGCTGCAAAGAAAGAAATAAATATGTTTATTGGTTCCAGTAACGTCACACCAAAATACATAATAATAGGTCTTTACCTATGAAATTGCCAAATCAGTTTTTGAAGTTCAATGCCTATTTTTATTGAAAATAAAAAAGTTACTGTTTTTTTATTATTGACCCTATGGTGACACTACTTATGGTTTCGAACATAAAAGACATGCCACTAGTTACTAATAAAATACCATAAGTAGTGTCACCATAAGGTTCCTAATAAAAAACATTATTTTTTTTAAATAAAATTGGCATCAAAAAGGGAATCGACAATTTTATATTTAAAACCCTTCTTTAATCAACCAAAGATCATAGAGATACAGTGTAAACTCTATATAGCGGCACTCAAGGGACCGGGCATTTTGAGACGTTATTGAGAGTTTTCGTTATACAGAGAGAAATTAGCGTCAAGGTAAACCAACTGGATACAGAAAATTTTGACGTTTCAAAGAGTGAACCGTTATATCGAGTGACGTTTTAAAGAGTTTACACTGTATATCAAAATAAATTGTACAGCCACGCTGTGCACACTCTCTCGCTAAGCCTTCATTGTCTGTCCTAGTCGGGCGTAAACAAATTTATCATAAACGTTACACGTTAGCAGCAAAGAATAAAGCTAGGTATAGCAGACTTGATGAAAAAACTACAAATAATTTGGGTTTTTATGGCAGATACCTTATTCAGATTTTTCCTGGAATAATGAAGTACCCAGTGCAGTAGGTCTTGTTAAGTGCTAGGTATTAACAAAGTTTTATTAAAATCGTTAGAGCCATTTTTGGGAAAAAGTAACAAACAACCTCGATTTGTATAGGAGGCACCTTATGCCGATTTTTCTTAGGACAACGAACTACCGCGTACTGTAGGATATATACAGTTATAGTTTCATCAAAATCGTTAGAGCCACTTTTAAGTAAAAAATCAATATTTTTTTTATAATGGTGACAACCCTAAAAAATCAAGATAGTGGAAATTTGAGACGGCTGGAGATACAAAAATAACATGCCGTAACCCAAATTACACCCAAAACCATCCAGTAGTTTGGTAAATAGAGCACCGGACGGATGTACAGACACAGACTCACACAATTTTTATTTTTATGTTTTATAGACTCTATTAATGTAAGACATTCAGTCCCCATCAAAATTTCAACTTAGATTGTTTTTGCCATCACAATACCTTCTTCGCTCGAAAGTAACAAGTCTTTACTTCGCTAAAGAGCATACCCCAAGAGCTCAGGGAACGTCATTAATGCGATGCAAAATGTGAGACATTCAGTCCCCATCAAAATTTCAACTTAGATTGTTTTTGCCATCACAATACCTTCTTCGCTCGAAAGTAACAAGTCTTTACTTCGCTAAAGAGCATACCCCAAGAGCTCAGGGAACGTCATTAATGCGATGCAAAATGTGAGACATTCAGTCCCAATCAAAATTTCAACTTAGATTGTTTTTGCCATCACAATACCTTCTTCGCTCGAAAGTAACAAGTCTTTACTTCGCTAAAGAGCATACCCCAAGAGCTCAGGGAACGTCATTAATGCGATGCAAAATGTGAGACATTCAGTCCCAATCAAAATTTCAACTTAGATTGTTTTTGCCATCACAATACCTTCTTCGCTCGAAAGTAACAAGTCTTTACTTCGCTAAAGAGCATACCCCAAGAGCTCAGGGAACGTCATTAATGCGATGCAAAATGTGAGACATTCAGTCCCAATCAAAATTTCAACTTAGATTGTTTTTGCCATCACAATACCTTCTTCGCTCGAAAGTAACAAGTCTTTACTTCGCTAAAGAGCATACCCCAAGAGCTCAGGGAACGTCATTAATGCGATGCAAAATGTGAGACATTCAGTCCCAATCAAAATTTCAACTTAGATTGTTTTTGCCATCACAATACCTTCTTCGCTCGAAAGTAACAAGTCTTTACTTCGCTAAAGAGCATACCCCAAGAGCTCAGGGAACGTCATTAATGCGATGCAAAATGTGAGACATTCAGTCCCAATCAAAATTTCAACTTAGATTGTTTTTGCCATCACAATACCTTCTTCGCTCGAAAGTAACAAGTCTTTACTTCGCTAAAGAGCATACCCCAAGAGCTCAGGGAACGTCATTAATGCGATGCAAAATGTGAGACATTCAGTCCCAATCAAAATTTCAACTTAGATTGTTTTTGCCATCACAATACCTTCTTCGCTCGAAAGTAACAAGTCTTTACTTCGCTAAAGAGCATACCCCAAGAGCTCAGGGAACGTCATTAATGCGATGCAAAATGTGAGACATTCAGTCCCAATCAAAATTTCAACTTAGATTGTTTTTGCCATCACAATACCTTCTTCGCTCGAAAGTAACAAGACTTTACTTCGCTAAAGAGCATACCCCAAGAGCTCAGGGAACGTCATTAATGCGATGCAAAAATATGTAGGTTACCTTTTATTAGGTCTTTACCCATACAATTACCGATTCAGTTTCTAAAACAATATGCAGAATTTGAAGTGATTTTTTTAACACGTATGTAACATAAAGGTGTGGTGATACTTTAAGGTGGGCTTGTAATCATCAAACTGAACCACTTTTGTTCTACAACTTTGGTGAAATCACTTTTTTTTTTTTTTTTTTAATATGCTGACTGATTTGTATGAAAAATAAAAAAATAAATTTATGATTTCAGCAAAGTTGCAGAACAAAAGTGGTTCAGTTTGATGAGTACAAGCCCACCTTAAAGTATCACCACACCTTTATGTTACACCATGTATATTCTTTAGCGTTATATCTTGACTTAGAAACGAGCTCACCTCCACAAGGCGTAGGAACAGCGCCCGGTAGTAGTACTCGCCCTCCTCGTCGTAGAACGCGCAGTAGGTCAGCGCCTTGACGTCCCCTGGCGACAGCTTCACGCGGTTCTCCTTGTAGAAACTCGTCATCAAGGCGATGAGGCTGGAAAGAGAATAGGCTTAGATCCAGCCCTCAAAACAGGTTGTGGTCACGGTTGGTGTTAGCCATGGATTTCAGCCCTGCAGTTTTCCCTATTATAATATCTATTAATGGAACACCGCTTAAGAGCCCGCTGGAGTTCATAAATCCCATACAAACGTAGTATTTGATTCATTTGTTAACCAAAGAACCGATTTTGAAATAATTTTATATCGATAATTGGGTGACGTATATCTGTGTCTGTACCGCATTACTGTTTTTAAAAACGAAACAGGAATCCATTATTAATCAATAAACTTGTAAAAAATAAAAGACGGAAAACAAGTTTATTGGAATTAAATGGATTCCTGTTTCGTTTTTCAAAAAAGTAATGCGATACCGACACAGATACATGTCATCCGATTATCGATATAAAATTATTTCACAATCGGTTTTTTGGTTAACAAATGAATCAAATACTACGTTTGTATGGGATTTATGAACTCCAGCGGGCTCTTAAGAGGAGACTCTTCTAAATTTCTTGGTGATTTAATAACAGAAAATTGACGAGGCGATGAGAATATAGAAAGGAACGTAGGGCATTGGCGACCAGAGGAAACAGATTACGATAGCTCCTAGATATTTAAAATGTGTACAGCAGCTCCGGTTAAAGTTACATTATTTCGATCTTTTTTAACCGACTTCCAAAATTTTTTATTTTTCATGTTTGCTAAACGATAACTTCGCAGATTCGACCTCATAGAACGAACGGCCGTTGGGACAGTGAAGTTCTCGAGTGGCGACCGTACACCATAACACGTAGCGTAGGCAAGCCTTTTACTCGGTAGACCGACGACCTGGTGAAGGTCGCGAAATACCGTTGGATATCGGCAGCGCAGCACCGGTCGCTGTGAAAATGCTTAGGCCTCCGGAGGCCCTTGTTCAAGAGTAAGACGTCTTGCGGCTGATATGATGATGACGATGAACATTGTAGTTATCTACAAATTTAGTATGTCACTAGCTTTTGCCCGCGGCTAGTTTTTATGAATGTCTTTGAGGGTGAGTGGTGCGCGAGCGTGGACATAAGTTTTCTCTAGATCCCTCGGGAACTACGTCATGATATGCTAATTAGTAAATTATGTCATTTCCCACCCCCTCAAGCATCTCTGTGCAAAAAATCACAACAATCCATTGTTAACCAAAAAAGAGTATTTTTTCAGTTCCCCCAGGAACTGCATTGGACTATGGTATTTTCACGGGATAAAAATTAGCTTATGTCCTTCCCCACGACGCAGGCTACCTGCATGCCCAATTTCATCAGGATTGGTCAAGGTGTTCAAGCGTGAAAAGGTAACAAACAAACAAATATCTGTTCATACTGATGAATCTAAATTTAAACTCAGAGAAACAAGGCTATGGTATTATGAGGAGGTAGAAAATCAGGGAGGTCTGCAGTAACTTGGCTACGTATACCATATAAAATGACATGAAAGAGAGTCATGTTGACACACAGACAACCAGCAATAGGATAATTTGGAGAAAGCATACGCGGAGTACTGACCCAAATAAAATGGGACAAAATCCAGGAGAATGATGACTAATGAATCTAAAAATATATCCTAAATACTATGATACGACATCCACCCTCTTAACAATCTCCGTGCAAAAAATACGACAATCCGTTTCTCCAAAAAAGTGTCATTGTTTTTCAGTTCTTTCAGGAACTGTATCGGACTATGCTATTTTTACGGGATAAAAAGTAGCCCATGCCCTTCCCCAGGACACAGGCTGCCTGCATGCTAAATTTCGTCAAGATTGGTTGAAGTGTTGAAGCGTGAAGTGTTAACAAACAAACACATTTTCACATTTATAATATTAGTAAAGATCTTTTTCGAAAACCTGTCCTGCAATGGGATCGTTGCTGTTGTTATTTGAATACCTTTTTTTCATCGTTGAACACCCCTATTTTCCAGTTTTGTGTTAGCTATTTAGCCAGCCCCATAGTTATTAGATAGCCCGATATAATTCGCCAGGGATCTGGAGTAAACTCCTGCCTACACTTGCGAGCTGCTTGAAGCTCGAGCACCACTCACCCTCAAAAACAGACATAAAAACGATGCCCACGCGAGCGAAGGCGCAGGCAAAAGCTAGTAATATATAAACTTTGAGCGTCGGTGGCGTAATGGCTAGGGCCGCCTCCTCCTGTCCGGGAGGTCGTGGTTCGAACCTGCCACGTACCAATGTGATTTCGAATTAGATTTCATATGTACGTTTATCCGACGCTCTTACGGTGAAGGAAAATATCGTGAGGAAACCTGCACATGCCTGCGAAGAAACTCGCAGGTTGTGTGTGAAGTTGACTGGGCCCGCGTGGTCGACTAAGGCCCGAACGCCCTAATTCAGGGTAGGCTCAAGCCCCTCGGTGGGGACGTATATGAGCTGATATGAATTAATGAATATAAACATTAGCTGTTTGATAGACTGACACTCCTACCAACAAACTCCTATCTCAGTCAGTAACCTATATAAAAGCCGTTTGATGATTGTTGACTTTGAATGGCAATAGTACATTGTGATACAAGGGTGGAAAGTAGGTTATTGTAAACGAGCTGTCATTATCAAGGCCGAAGTTTGCAATTAACCTACACACCCGTGTATCACACGACGTTTTTCAATACAGTTGTGGAAAATAGTAAAAGAGTAGTTTATGAAACTGTTGCATAATGAGGGGTATTAAAACACGAGTATGAGTTTAAAAACCGACCCTTGGCGAGCTTTTTAATAGTGTCATACGAGTGTTTTAATACTTAGTTATGTGCAGTTTTATACACAATTTTATCTAATCTCATATATTGGGATTGAATCAATTAAACAACAAAGATCAAAGTTAAGAGTAAGAAAAAAAAGTTCCCTCGTAATTCAGTACCTACAACAAATTACAAAACGTGTCATAGCGCCAAATCCCAGCACATCACCGCGCTTGCGCTGAAGCGGACGCTGTCACAGAAAGGTAAAAGCAATGCTTTCAGTGATCTCTTTATTTTTTAAGCACGAATGAAAATTATCCACGAGATTCAGTAAGTACAACAAAACTTATTCAATGAATGGCGCGAATGGTTAAAGCGGGCGCTGTCACAGATAAGTAAAAATTGGAATAAAAACTTTTTGTAAAAATGGCGTGAACCGCATGTGCGTATCAATAAAAAAAAGTTGATATGGAACTTCGTTGGTGATATTAACTTTTTGGATTAACTTGTATCGTAATAGAAAAAAAAAATACTTTATAACATAATTTTATGTAAGAGAAATAATGTTATATTTTTTTTGTTTATTTCGGTATTGTGTTTATAAAGTATGCCAATATAAACTCGTTTTGAAGTTGAAAATCCCAACAAAACATTTATAAATGTGAAATGGAGCCAAGTTCTATAAAAAATACAGCGATCTAAATGGGTATGTACCAAGTTCTATAGTGGTTCCTAAATCATAGCTACGGAACTTCAAATAGAAACATTTATTTTAGACTTCTCTAAATAATAGAGTATGTACAAGGGTTTCAGATGTTTAAAAAAAATGTTAAGTTCTGTGCTACTACATGATGTAACTTGGCAAGTTTTCACTATCCAATTTTATTCTATATTGACATTTACTTTCAAAAGGTAAGCTTTGCCTGCTTTGCGCCTTGACTATTAAACTTGCCAAGTTACACCATTTAATAGCACAGAACTTAACAATTTTTTAAGCAACTTGTGAAATTAAAGCTTTATGGCAAAGTATATATATTAGTACTAACATACAGTATAGATTGGTTACAGTTTGGTGGTCGAACGTATAGGATTTCGCAGCCATTTTGTTTGTTCAGTCATTTTTTTTAATGTCATTTCTGGCCCTTTGTATGCAGTGTCCGTCCAGGTTGTGATTATGTTGTAGAGGATGGGGCTCTCGGTTTTTTAAATTTGTACTTAGACAACAGAAACTTACTTACTTACGTACTTAGAACACAAAAAGTACACGTGGAACGAACTCATCTGGATCTAGAGTGAAAATGGGTGTGCCCCAGGGTTCCATATTAGGGCCTTTTCTTTTCCTTGTTTACGTGAATGATTTACCTTTTATGGTGCAACATCTGTCAAATATTATATTGTTTGCGAATGATACTTCTCTTATTTTAAAGTGAACAGGAAAGAAAACGAAATTGACGAAGTAAACAACACGCTTTCTAAGATACTGAACTGGTTACATAATATATACATTTTTTTTGGCAAACGTAAAAATGGTCCATAATAGTGCAATACTAGAACCTAGTATTACACTATTATTTACTAGTAACTGGATAGTAATAAATTAGAATCTGTAAATACTACGGTGTTCCTTCGTATAACCTGGGATGTTTCAGTTCAATGGGGACCCATTGAAACTTTAGCAGGAAGGCTTAGTTCAGCTGCTTATAAGACAGTTAACGGATGTAGGTACTGCGAGACTAATTTATTTTAGTTACTTCCATAGTATAGTGTTTTGTATATGGCATCTTACTGTGGCTGATATAAAAACTATTTTAATCTTGGAGAAATAAGCTATCCGAGCAATCTTTTAGATGCAATCACGTGAATCGCTACAGAAGTGAGGTTAAAAATTCATTTGGGGCAGTGTATATGATTCTACAATAAAATTCTACACAATGTAACTAGTTTGTCAGTGAATAAATTCAAGACTCATGTCAAAATGTCTTATCTTTTTGGTGTACCGCAAGGAAGTGTTTTGGGGCCTCTATTATTTCTTCTTTATATAAATGATTTGCCTGTTACTTATCAAACTCACATAAATGATACAATTGAATCTGGAATTAAATGGCTTTCTGACAATAATTTGAGTATAAATCCTGGCAAAAACTAAATACGTAAAATTTTCATTACGTAGAAATAATAATTTACATATATAGAATCTTAATTTTCAGTCATATGTAGACAACCTATGAAACAGAATAAATCGTTTTGTGTATGTCTTAAGTAAACTGACTAAAACAGTCTCACATAAAACTGCTATAACAGCGTACTATGGCTATGTAGCATTAGTACTAAGATGTGGCTTACTGATTTGGGGTAAGTGTTCCCTGGCCAACAAAATCTTTATAGCCCAAAAGAAACGTGTTCGTGCTATCTGTAATGTTGGCCGGTACCATACATGTAGGATGCTATTTCCAAAGCTTGGCATACTCACTCTCACTGACATGTATATCCTCGAGTGCAGTAAATCTGTAAAATTGTATCCACATTTCTTCCACAAAGCTAGCGAAGTATACCCTAGGAACACGAGAAATCCTGAAAAACTCGTCCTCAACTGCTGTCCTAGACCCACTATGTACCATAAACACTGCTACAGTTTGAGCATTAAAATATGTAATAAATTACCAAATTAATTCAAAAGTCTTCCACTGACTCTAATGACTAAGAAAATGCAAAAGTGGTTACTACCTCATAATTTCTACAATTTAAATGAATTAAAATGGACTTAAAATTGATTATAATGTGAATAATTTATACCTAATGTATATATACCTTAATATCACTGACCTATTTATTATTGTAATGAGTTACTTTAATATTTGCATGCTGTTTTTAATAGCTAAACATGAGTGCTATAACTATAAAGATAACTTTAAAGATCTCTGTATACCGTATTTAAGGCAAATAAATGATTTTATATTTCTATTCTATAAAAAATGCTTGTGCTCTAGCTAGAGGATATTATAAAATAATAGATCATGAAAATGGAAAAGACATATATCGCACCTCCGCTACAACAATGTCATAACTTAAAATTTGTATAAAATGAGTTATATACAGAAAATAAAAGAGAAAATTGAGTTCTATAATCTACAAAAATGTCACATTGGTAGTCCTTTCTTAAGCCGCCAGATGGCAAAAGTGTAGCGGTATATCGCTTCGTTTTCCTCCCCCCCGTCGCCCCAACAGTGTCATATTTCAAGTTGTTAAGAGAGAACGTATGCTTGTATTCGTGTGAAGAGTCATAAACTTAAATGTTACACTGTTGTAGATAAAATAATTCAAAATAATTTTGCTTGGGTTCGTGTAAAGTGTCTTAAACGGATTTTTTTCTGTGTTGTAGATAAGGTAAAAACAAAATAATTTCTTGTAAGTTATCAAAAGGGTCATATTATGTAACGTGTCATTATTTTAGTAATCTTCTAGGAAGTTTTTATTTTATGTTTATTACCAAAAGGGGTATATTTCTTAATGAGTCGTTACTTTATTAATATATTACTGAACTTTCAGTTTCAGATTATTATTTTGTATCGCATGTAATGATGCATTTTAATTTTTTTATTGTTATTTGACATGCCAAGTGGTTGAATTATTCTAATAAAGCTTTTGTAAGCGTACTAGGTGCCATAAGTGTTGATTTGATGAGTCGGTGATTGATTATTGTCATTTATTTGTCATTCTAAAGTCACTGAATCAAAAGATAAAGTTACTTAATATTTTGTAGTTCTATTAGGACAAATTTGGTTCCTGTTAAGTTGAGGCTGTGTATAACTTTTGGCATGACAAGTCGTTGAATTATTCTAATAAAGCTTTTATAGATATTAGGTGATATAAGTGATGATTTTTTATTAATAGTTGGGAGTCGGTGATTATTTTCATTTATTTGTCATTATAAAGTCACTGAATCAAAAGATAAAGTTACCTTTTATTTTGTAGTTCTATTAGGACAACTTTGGTTCCTGTTATGTTTAGGCTGTGTTAAACTGTTGACATGCTAAGTCGTTGAATTATTCTAATAAAGCTTTTGTAAGCATGAACTGTTATTTTATATTAATATTTGGGAGTCGGCGATTATTTTTCTTTATTTGTCGTTTTAAAATGAATCAAAAAATAAAGTTACTTATTATTTTGTAGTTTTATAAGGACAGCTTTGGTTTTAAAGTATTATAGATATTCTTTTTTCACGATAAAGTTAAGCTTTTGTTCGTTTCTTTTGGATATTATTTTAAGGTTTTGATTTCACATTAACACAATTAGTATGGATGATTGATTACTCACGTTTTTTTTTTATTTGGCTAGGTAAATGACTTAAAATTGTTCCGTTGACATGCCAGTCTGTCTATTATTAAATAAAAAGCAAGTTATTAATAAAATACAATATTTTACTGTAAAATCCTCTTCGTCTTATCTTAACAATTATATCTGGTGTACAATATAATACTAAAACTAATCCATAATAGAGTCATAAATTGAAATTTTTACTCTTTTTTTTAAAAATATTGAAATTATATCTATACCTGCTTGACGGTAATTTTTTACTAACCGGAATCATAAAATACCTATAAGATTTACTTTAAAAATTGTATTAATTTTTAACAAATACAGTTTTTCAAAACTTCAAACCATATTATCTCGAAATCATGGCATTTCAAGTTATGATATTATTTTAGCGGAGGTGCGATATGTTGATTCTTTAACCAATACCATTATCTGAGACTGTAATCTGAATCATGACATTTCATGACATTATTTGTAATAGTGTTACATCCTCGGCTGCTTCAGCACTTACCATCAGTTATGGTGCAGCCAAACGCACTCAAATTTTTAATAAAAATTCTAAAGTAGAATCCTGAGCTTCGCGAGGAATTCTTTATACGCCGCCCGTAATAAAACATTTTGGTCCCGAGCGATATACACAATTTTTCATCACAACCTTTGAGAAAAAGAAACTTGTATGTATAAACATACAATGGACCAGTCAGAAGAGAAAGCTCAAATCCCAAGCACAAACGCTGACCAATCAGAAGAGAGAAACCTCATTGTCTCTAGGGAACAAACTTGAATTTTGATACCGCTATCCTCTAAAGCCAATTATCGCTTTTCGAATAAGTGTGATGAAAAAGCCTTTATTTCAACTGAGTAAGCGCGTTTTTTCTGTCATCCGCCGCGACCCGGCCCGGCCGACGTGATGCGGCACCGGAAGAAGAAGAAGAGCACGTACGTCTCACAACTGTATTGAAAATCGTCGTAATGGAAGATTGGAGGGCACGTACATCTCACATTGAAAAACGTCGTATGATAACATTGAACTACACTACTAGCGTAAGTAACAATCGTTCAATGTATGATGATAATGGGCGTATAAGTTAAATTACCAAACTCGTGACGATGGTAGTATATATTTTTGCAGCAATGCTTGGATACATGATTTTAATTGTTTTACAGGCTTTAGTATGGTCGAGCCGATTCTGTACTATCTATTACGGGAAGTCCCTTAAACTTATTTAGTACAATAGTCAGGTCAAGGCCAACGTTTTAAAATGACACTATTTTGGTGGTACATACTGGCGATATTCAAAATTCAAAACAATTTATTTCAAATAGGTGTTTACACACACTTTTAAATAGTCAAAACAAAAAAAAATACACTAAAAATAAAATTACAAATAATGTCTTGATTACAGTCTCAGGTAATGGTATTTGTTATAGAATCAACATATATATCTTTGTCATTTACATAATCTATTATTTTATAATATCCTCTAGAGCACAAAACTTTTTTGACATGAGTCTTGAATTTATTCTCTGACAAACTAGTTACATTTTCTGGAATTTTATTGTAGAATCTTATACACTGCCCCACAAATGACTTTTTAACCATAGTCTCGAAAAGGCTATATCTATTTTATTTACATTTCTTAAATTCAAATTATGCCTGTCACTGTTTTTAGGAAATAAATAATAATATCATCATCATATCAGCCACAAATCGTCCACTGCTGGACAAAGGCCTCCCCCAAGGATTTCCACGACGACCGGTCGTGCGCTGCCCGCATCCATCGGCTTCCCGCGACCTTCACCAGGTCATCAGTCCACCGCGTGGGAGGCCTGCCTACGCTACGTTTTCCGGTGCGAATAATATCATAATCCATATCAATTACAAGTCAACCTAATTACTATTTCCGATAAAAGGCTCAAGGACTACTGTTCCGAGATGGCTCATTTAGAAATACATCAATATACTTTTAAACCGCCTCCGTGGCGTAATGGTTAGTCCATTCGCTTCACACCACGAGGTCGCGGGTTCGATTCCCGGTGGGGTCAACTTGTAAGACTCGGTTTGGTTGGTGGTAAGACATTTTCTAAGCCCGCATGGCTAGCTACCACAATCTTATCTAAGTCTTGCCGCCAAACATCAGTGTTAACAACATTGATGTGCTCCGGCTTGAAGATAAGATAGCCAGTTCTCCATTGCGTTGGGGAATCTTGGTAAGCCCGCTTGCATTTTCGGAATCATCGTCACTTACCATCAGGTGAGGTTGATGCCAAGGGCTCACCAATTGTGAATAAAAAAAATCTTACTTGTACAGCTCATTGGTGTCCTCCGTGATGACATATATGGAAGGCCCGTTCACGCTCATAATGACGGCTTGATAGGTATGTTCGGTCTGCAGCAACGTTTGAGCGGGTAGATTGACGTCCACAAAGCGAGCGCTGTCCACTGCCGTTAGGCCATGTGATGACGACGTCGGGCTATCTGGTAACGGAGGAAGGCCATTTGACGACGAAGTTGAGCGATTTGATGTCAAGGTTGGCCCATGCATTGGCAAGGTTGGTTCAGGTACTGAGTCCTTTGAAGAATTTGGGCCCTGTACTGGTTCAGCTGACGGTGACGGGAGACGGTCGCTGTTTTGCGATCTGTCTGCAAGGCAGGGTTTGTCTGATGAAGTGGTTGGTCCAAGTAGTGCAGAGTTCAGTTAATTGATTAGTTACGTTTGATTTACTTTGTAATGGTCACACTATGGGCCTCATAAGAAGGCTCAAGGTTACTCAAAAGGCGCTGAGCTGAAGTGAGCTATGCATGAAGTTTCATTACATGAACAAATCAGAAATTAAGGAGATCCGTAAAACTAAAGGAACGAATCGCTTAACTCAGGTGGCAGTGGGCGGAGCATGTTCCTAGTAAAACGACCGATCGTTGGGGTATTAAAGTTCTCAAGTGGCAACCGCACACCGGAAGACCTAGCCTACCTCACTCGACCAGGGCAGTGCAGAATCAGTCGTTGTGGGAATCCTTGGAGGAGGCTTTTATTCAGCAGTAGCAGTGAATGTCTTTCGGATGAGATGATGAATACATAGTAAAACGGTTGGTATGGGGTGTTCCATTTACAAGTTATTTACACTCAAGCGTGTTTGATGAAGTATAACGAATGGAAGAACTTTTTACAAGAAACTCCAGTTTTCAAATCGATATACACATAGATAGAGCTAAATAAAAAATACCTACACAATACCTATAAAACACGTTTTTGTACGAGGGTCCCACTTAATTTTTCACTTTTTAAATTTTAACAACAATGTATAATGTCATCAACCAAACTAAAAAAAACATGTAACTTACCAGTGCGCGTCATTTTGTTAACGGCGATACAGCTTTGGGTGGGCGATAGCTCACTCTGCACGTGCTTATCGGCGCGATCAGCGCGCGTGGGCACGCTTTCTGACGAACATGATGCGCTCGAGAACATGATCAGGGACTGTTCCTCTTTGGGTACCTGCAGTTGGAAAATAGTAATACCTTTTGCAGGATACTGTTACAATAAATAATATTTCGGTTTGCGTAAATTGGCAGATTTTAATGTTTTTTTCCCTTCAAAATAAAAAAAAATCGGCAGCGGAGAATATCAAGGTTTTAGTTGTATAGAGTGTGCAGTCGATGTGGAAGCTATAAGCCGATGGATATAAAGACTTTTATACATGCTACGTCTCAGTTCATTTCGTTATTTTGATCGAGATGACACAAACAACACGTTGCTAAGTAACGTTTTTTTTATATCATAGACAAACACTATGCAGATTGCACTAGCTTGGTTTGTCATCTTCTTTGACACGCCCTTTAAAACAAGGCTAGTGCAGACCTCATCTTCACAAAGGTGGGTTTTGGTAGTCCTTTGGTCATGATGTCTGCGATCTGGTATCTAGTTCCAATCCTCTAGACGAAGATAGCTCCTTCAGACACAAGTTCTCAGACGTAGAAATGTCTGATGCGAATATGCTTAGTTCGTTTGTGGAACTCGGGGTTGTGAGCCAATCTAACTGCTGCTTCATTATCAACATGTAGATTCGGCACTCTCTTAATCTTTGTTAGATCCTCAAAGATTCTTGTCAGCCAAACTAATTCTCTGGCTACTTCACTGGCAGCCACTAATTCAGCTTCAGTTGTAGACAGCGCTACTGAAGTTTGTCTTCTGCTCATCCATGATACTGGGCCTCCGGCGTAAAAGCATACAATTCCAGTGGTGGATCGTTCGGTAGTAGCATCACCACCATAATCGACGTCGGTTTTTCTTTCCAGTTCTGATTCTTGTTGAGTCTTCGGTTTAAATTTTATGCCAAGGGACATAGTTCCCTTTAGGTAACGGAGTATACGTTTGACTATGTTCCAGTCACTTCTGATTGGCTTTTCCCACTTGCGTGAAACTACACCAACTGCGTAGGCGATATCAGGACGAGTTGCGACCATAACGTAAGCTAGCGCGCCAACAGCTTCACGGTAGGGAAAATTTATCTCCTCGGTTTTGAAACTCTCTTCATTAGATTGTGTTGCAGACGATTTTTCTGCAGCATCAATCGGCGTCGAGACTGGATTACTGTTGGCCATATTAAAGCGTTCGAGTTACGAAGTAACTATTTAGTAATCTGTTCGAGTACCTTCTTGGCGTACGCTTCCTGGTGGATTACAATCGTGCCGTCTTTATACTGCTCGATCTCCATTCCTAACTAGTATGATGCTGGTTTTGTCGCAATTTTAAGTTTTCTTTCCAGGCTTTCGAAAAATTCATCAGCAAGCTGTTTGTCCGAAGCAGCCACTAATCCATCGTCGACATATAAAGTACGTAAGATCTGTTTCCCCCCTACTTTCTTTGTCTATAGACACGGATCTGCAATACTCTGTGTGAATCAAAGTTCAGCTAGTATTTTGTGGAAACGATGATTCCAGCAGCGGGGCGCTTGCTTCAGTCCATACAAACTCCTGTTCAGATGACATACACGAGTGGTGCCGTCATGAAAACCTTCGGGTTGTTGCATGTATAACTCTTCATCCAGCTCGCCATAGAGAAAGTCTGTAGTGACATCAAACTGTGTAAAGTATATCCTTTCACTCGCAGCAACACTTATCAGTGACCGTATGGTTGCAAATCTGGCTACAGGACTGTATGTTTCCTCGAAGTCGATTCCTTTGCGTTTTTGAATCCTTTCGCAACCAAACGCGCTTTGTATTTTTCGATAGAGCCGTCGGGGGTTTCTCTTTATCTTAAATACCCACTTGCACGGTATGGCTTTACGTTCTTGAAAAAACCACGTGTTGTTCTCTTTCAAAGAATCTATCTCTTTCAGCATTGCTTTTATCCACTCATCTTTGTGTGGGGTCTTCATTGCTTCTTTGAACGTAGTGGATTCAGCTTCTACATCGGTGCTTCTATTTCTTAGGTTGTATCTAGGTTCCGTCACTTCATCTTCAGAGTCAGATGAATTACCTAGATCAGCATCGCACCACGTTGTGCTAGGTTCAGCAGGGACTGGTCTTTCCTCATTAAATTCACATGATCTGTTATCTTCTTCTAATTGCGGTAAACATCCTTGATCATCTAGATCAGGTTCCGATTGTTCGATTTGATGACTTGGACTCAAGTCTCGATGATCTTTATTGCGTTGCTGATTAAAAGTCACTTTCAATTCGACTTCGTTGAACGATGTGTCTTTTCTAGTTGTCGTAGGTATAACGTCATCACAATGAGTCCTGTCAAGCGGTTTCTCGTCGAAGATTACGTTTCGCGATCGAATCAACGTTTTGTCATCGCACCAGATACGATAACTAACATCGTTGTCGTATCCGATTAATCTTCCTTTGAGGGCTTCCATGGAGAGTTTCTTCCGTTTCTGTTTGGGGACATGGACGTAGGTTATGCAGCCTAAGATGCGTAAGTGAGCAACTTTTGATTTCTTACCATGCCATAGTTCGTAGGGTGCTTTGTTCTCCATACGGGATGGACAGGTTCTGTTGAGAACGTAGGTGACCGCATTAACTAATTCTGCCTAAAGCTTGTCTGTGCATAACAGTCCTTGCAGCTTCTACTAAAGTTTTATTATCACTCTCGCTGCATCCGTTTTGCTCGGTAGTATTTGGCATAGTCAGCCGCTGTTTGATTCCGTGCATGGCGAGGATCTCACGCACTTCCTTGTTGTCAAGCTCACAACCATTATACGTTTAAATAAAAGTTAATTTACCGTTTTTTAAATATCATTAAATAAAAGTTGTCTCATTTACCCCAAAAAATATTTTCTTTCCTAATTTCCACTATTAGGCAGGCCTTCCAAATTCAACGTATCATTTGGCGAAACCATAGCCGTTTTAATTTAATTCGTTCGCAACAAGAAAATCTTTTATTTTCGCTACATTAATGGCTAGGTAAATTTAATAATTTAATAAACATAAAAAAGGCATTAATGTAGCAAAAATAAGATATTCTTGTTGCGATGGAATTAAATTAAAAAGCAGTTAAGTTTTCGCAGCTATTAATGTAGCGGAAATAAAAAAAAGATGCTCTTGTTGCAATGGAATTTAATTAAAAAGCAGTTATGTTTTCGCCACATTATACGTAGAATTTTTTTAAATTATATATTATATATTAAATAAATTAAAAAAGCGTCGGTGGCTCAACCGGTAACTACTCGGTCCATCTAACCAGAGGTACCGGGTTCAAATCTGGACGGCCAATGTACCAATGAGTTTTTCAAAAACTTACGTACATACTTACCGATTGCTTTAACGGTGAAGGAAAACATCGTGAGGAAACCTGCACACGCCTGCGAAGAAATTCGAAATATGTGTGTGAAGTCGACCAACCCGCACTGGGCCCGCGTGGTCGACTAAGGCCTAATCGCCCTGATTCAGGGTAGGCTCGACCCCCTCGGTGGGGACGTATATGAGCTGTAATGACATGATACGTAGAATTTTGTATCACAGCCTAAATATAGATTTCGGAAAGAAAATATTTTTTTGGGGTAAATGAGAATACTTTTATTTAATAATATTTTTTAAAAAGGGTAAATGTGCTAGCAATCGATGACCGTGAAAAATAGGGGTTCGGAATAACTTAAATATAGAATTAACATAAGTTGACAAATTAGAGATAGAAAGTTTTGCAGGCCAGCAGCAGCGCTTGGTGGCAGTTAATAGTATTTCGCAGGGCTGTAGTAGTGCTTGGTCACAAATGATAAGCAATATCGCTGGGCTTTAAAATTAGTTAGTAGTAAGGATTCTACTTCCCTTCGGTTAACGGCAGGTTGCGCAGAGCGGCGAAATATATGCTGGTGGAAGACACAGCAGTGACTCTGAGTTGTTATGTCATTTTAATTTACCGTAAAGTTTTTAAGTTTCTGACCCTCCCACTACCTTGCGTCACGCTCAAATCGTCAGATCATTGAAATGCACACTTTCCAGCATGTAATTAACCCACCATAACTTAATCTGATGCGTTAGAGTATTTCTCTAATAGGCTGCCCTACACGCGCGGCCTTATATAGATGGCTCAGATATGGTTTAGCGTCGGTGGCGCAACGGCAGAGGCCGCTACCTCCTATCCTATATCGTGGTTCGAGTCCTGCCACGTACCAATGTGTTTTCGAATTTCGATTTCATATGTACGTTTATCCGACGCTCTTACGGTGAAGGAAAACATCGTGAGGAAGCCTGCACACATCTGCGAAAAAACTCAAAAGGTTGTGTGTGAAGTAGACCAACCCGCACTGGGCGACTAAGGCCCGATCGCCCTAATTCAGGGTAGGCTCGACCCCTCGGTAGGGACATATATATGAGCTGATATGATGAGAGATGTGGGTCGTCCGCGCAAGTGGCGTCGGCATCGGTATCGGCTTCAATTTGAGAGTCAACGGCGATTTCGTACCGCGCAATTTCCCCAACCGACGCGTTGGTTTGGATTACGATGACGACGGCGAAAGAACGAATGAAATTGATATTTTGACAGCTGATTTGACGTAATAGCGTCCGCGCAAGAAAATTGAAATCGACGGCCGACGCCGACGCGGTTTAGGTACTCAAAAGGGCCGTTAGGGCAGTAGTTCTTGAGTGGCGACCTCGCACTGGAAAACGTAGCGTAGGCAGGCCTCCCACGTGGTGGACCGACGACCTGGTGAAGATCGCGGGAAGCCGGTGGATGCGGGCAGCGCAGGACCGTTCGTAGTGGAAATCTTTGGGGTAGGCCTTTGTCCAGCTGTGGACGATTTTCGGCTGATATGATGATGACTCAACAGGGTGCAAGGTATCCCCCCATACAATTAACTGCCGCGCTCGAGTAAATCCCAAAATATCCTTTATAGCTATAACTATAACGTAGTGTCGTTAGATTAATCTTGATCTAGGTTTTATAGGATATTTAATAACAGTAGAACTTTATTCTTAAATGTGTGTGTTGTTCAGCCTCCTTGATGTACTGGATAAATTACATGTTCAAAAAAAGATGTATTGTCACTAAATAACAGTGATTTAAAATTTTCATATTAATCTTGAAATTCGATAATCTTTTTTAAAATAAAATAATTTCGAATATGTAATCTATCCACAAACCACAATTTCTGACTTGCTTAAGGCTTCATTAGAATCGGCCCATCCTTTTTCAAGTAGTAATTTTAAGTTTTAATGGAAAACGATTTTGTGAATACACTCTTATTATACGGTTTTTTTAGTGTCTAAAAACAACGTTGCAATCGGCAAATTTTCTTAGCTTTTGTAGGCTCCTTCCTACTCCCTATTATAATTAGAATATGTAAAAACAAAACATAGGGGCATGCCATGGTAGATATACCTAGGTTTTATGAAAAAAAAACGCTCTAGTGTTATTTTATTATCCAGGGAGGAAACAGGGGGCTGGCTATATTTGTATTGAGAAATGGCACACGCGTTTCCTCTTAATTAATTCCTTTAATTCTCGATTCTACTGGTGCATGGACTGCGAAAGACACAGCTATACTTGGGTCGAGGATTTAAGAGATTTTGTCTTAAAGTGGATCCTCGTCCTGTTTCTAGCTGTGTCTTTCTCGGTCTGTGCGACTGTCCGTACGACCGGCACATAGTGAATGGGGTGTTTAAAAGATTTCAACATAAGTTACTTCAGGCAATTCGGTCGAGAGCGTCGGTGGCGTAACGGCTAGGGCCGCTACCTCCTGTCGGGGAGGTCGAGGTTCAAATCATGCCACGTATGTGTTTGCTAATTTAGATTTCATATGTACGTTTATCCGGCGCTCTTATGGTGAAGTAAAACATCGCGAGGAAACCTGCACACGCCTGCGAAGAAACTAGAAGGATCTGTGTGAAGTCAACCAACCCGCACTGGGCCCGCGTGGTTGACTAAGGCCCGATCGCCCTAATTCAGGGTAGGCTCGAGCCCCTCGATGGAAACGTATATGAGCTAATGTGGCGATACTACAGGCAAAGATATTTTATATCCACTCCGCTAAGCCGATATTACATAGATCAATTTTCGGTTCAATATTGCTTTCCATTTGATCTTCATCTCACCTAACCTCGTAAGGCTAGGCGAGATAGAGAATCAAATTAAAAGCAATCATGAACCGAAATTGATGCGTGCATTATCGGTTTGTAACCGACTTCAAAAAAGGAGGAGGTTTCTCAATTCAACCATTTATATATATATATATATTTTTGTGTGTTTATGAACCGATTTTGATGATTCTTTTTTTGTTGGAAAGGAGATATCCCAAGGGTGGTACCATGATAAGGAAACCAGGATCTGATGATGGCATCCCAGAGAAATCGAGAGGAAATTTAGTTTCCTGTTTGAAGTCGGTTTTGTTTAAAATTATATAAGTTAAAATTACCTTCTTCCGACGAGGTTTTTCCACGGGGCAGAGATTTGGGCAGGCAGTCGATGTAGATGGTGCTGGCTCGCTAAGCGCATCAATGATGTTGAACGCAGGCAGTAGCATTTGGAGCGGCATCAGCGGCTTCAGCGGCGTGTCGTGGACGGGTGTGACCTCCATACTGCCCGTGATGTCTGAAGACAAGAAAAGTTGCACAGAATTAATATACCCGTTACTAGTCTGTTGCACTTAGGAAGGTGCGGCCAATACAAGAAATATAGGTAATTTTAGCTTTAACTATTGTACGAAACTGTTGGCTAGTTAAAGGTTGCGAGGAGATAACAAGTTTGTAGTTCACGAGAGTCCGAATTTATTTTGAAAAACAAAAAAAAAGAATGGTCGACTAAGGTCCCATTACCCTAATTCAGGATAGGCTCGAGCTCCTCGGTGGGGACGTATATGTCGCAGGCAATTTGTATGATTAGTCATTTTAAAAATGGTCAAGCAAATTGTAAAATAATGTACGCAGATTGTAAAATGACTAAGGCATATTGTATGAATTGAGCGAGCGAAGCGAGCAATGTTAGGTTCGGTTAGGTTTGATTAATGTGCGCTATTTGCCCAGGCTGGGCAATTGTCGCCTGACTAGTTAAGAGCCATTATGATGATGAAATTGATTGGTTATGTCTTTAATGTCTTTAGCGTTGTGTCTATAGCTATAGGGACTGGCGAGTCGAGCCCGATGTATTCGCAAGATCCCTACGCAGCGCAAATAATGTAGGTAGTATATAACCTAACATCACACCCCTCTTAAAATTTGGTAAACTGGACGTAACACAAACCAAATTTTAACTTAATGAAAATCGAACACACATGTTTAGTTATATTATAGCATGGTTACAATAGAGCTACCATAGATATAAATAAATATAGCAATGTCTATCACAGAACATGTGTAAGCATTTCTATAAACAAGAATGGTAGTCTGTTACAATTACATTACAATACAGTTTTATAAGTAGTAGCAAGTAACTAGTATCTCATCTGTGGTAGTAGCAAAGAATAAAGACTATTTAGCAAAGAATAGAGACTATGTCGGACTCTCGCATAGTAGGGAACCGAAGTCTTTTTAAAAAACAAAATTATATTTACAGTTGGTAGTAGAACATTTTGCATGGAAAATGTATTAACTTTTGATAATTTCGAGGTCGAATCTCACTATTGTAAAACTGTGTCGGCGTGATTAATATGTATAACCATACCAAAGTACAGATAAGAACTTTGTATTAATAGTCTCTGAGCTAAGCAGCGGGCAGACAGACATGGCAAAACTATAAGGGTTCCTTGTTGACTTCGGCACCCCAAAAATTGGACCCTTTATACAATAATGCACAAAATTGCTTATTTTCGATCGTTGTCTTCTGTCAAACAACTGCAGGTATTAGCTATAGCTAGCAATTACATCTCCCAAGGCCATTTTTCATGAAGCTGTGTTGTTTATTTTTTATGTATGGTTGAAGATCAGGTGAGATAATGCCAAGGGCTTACTAACAGTGGATATAAAAAACCAAATATAATGACAAAACTGTTCCTCACATCACGTGAGGTAATACCAAAGGCTAACTAATATAAAAAATAAATAAAAAAAATGACAAAACTGTTCCTCACACCATGTGAGGTAATACAAAAGGCTAACTAATATTTAAAAAAAACAAATAAAATTACAAAACTATTCCTCACATCAGGTGAGATAATGTCAAGGGGGCTTACTAATAATAATAAAAAACATAATACGTATACTATTTTTGTACAAGGTACAGCTGACGCTTATAGAAAATGTTCATCAACAATTATATGCATCTGGGACACTGGGGAGGAATTACCAGACCCTTGATGGTTAAGATGGAATGCTTTGTATGCCAGAAATTGCACTGGTTACCTTGTCCCCCAGCTGGAACATAGCACAATGCTTGGTGGCAGGTATAGATCAAGTAGCAGTATCCACCCAGTCAGGTCTTGCCTAATAAGATGTGGTCTTTCAAAATAAGGTCACTAAGCATAAGATTACCTAGATTCTCCATGGACAGGTTGAAGTCGGTCATTAGGTATATATACTCGTCCAACTGCTGCATGCATTTTAGGAACCGCTCTTTCAGCTCCGATGGCTCACAGTTTAGCTGCTGCACAAAGTTTTTGGCCTGGAATGTTCAAAGATGTTCACAGATTAATAAGCATTTTATTTGCTCTAATATAAAGTAAACTGCCTTAATAAAGATAAGTCATCATTTCTAAGCCCTGTTCCCAACTTTTCTTTGGAGGATGAAATTTCAGGAAATCAGCAATAGCCCAAATGTCTCTATAGATACTCTTTTCATTGTCTTCATTTTTTCTCTTTACTTTAGACCGTTTTCTTTAAAAAAAAAACAATCATTCATATGGATCAAGTAAGAAACAGAATATGGAAACAGTTGATTGATTCATCATCATCATCATCATATCAGCCAAAAATCGTCCACTGCTGGACAAAGGCCTCCCCCAAAGATTTCCACGACCCAAGGATTTTGTTGATTAAGTTTTTTAAAATTTTATTGATAAGGAATTAAAAAACTTGATGGATATAGCTGCTGTCTCTGTATGTTCCTTATAATCTTTCAAACTTTACTCAGTATAAAGAAGATATGGCTATCAGTCTTCACTTTACCGAGTAAAGTTTGTAATAGCTAAGTACTATTTATTTTGTACTACTTGGCACCTCCACCAATTTGTTGGAGTCTTGGGAGTCTTGGGGGCTGGGGCCGAGCTGAAACCTACTAAAAAAATCTAGTATCTTATTAAATTTAATTTTATTTGACTTTTCTTATATTTTGTTTGGGGAGCTGCTTAAAATTATCATGCACCTGCAGCTGTGCACAGATTATTTAGCAAAGAACTGAGGGTTCCAGCATGACCAGCCTCAGGTTCAAAGTAAAAAATATGAATTGTTGCTGAAGGCATTCCAAATGTGAGCTGTTATTATCCTAAATTTGGCTTATTCTATAAGGAGCAGCCAGTACGAGTACATATGGAGATGCAATGGACGATTGTATAGAAATCCATACACTACACAGAAAAATAAAAATCCTACTTAAAACATGGCTATAAATTCACATATTTTTACGATAAATGATTTAATTAATAAATTTTAAGTTTTTATGTGGTGATTTGGAGTTACATCCTCCACCCTATCCCTTATTAACTAAACAGACTTTCTTAAAAGTTATCCATTGCAGTGCATCTGAACGGGACGACCTATGTTTGCTAGTGTATGTGCCATGCGTATATGTTAAGTGATATGTATATAATTAGAAGTAGGGACACCACACCAGATACCACAGTGTCTTAAGACCAAGGTCTTCAACCAGTGATGACATATTGAACTGAAACATGGTCGCTTACTATGGGCCTCTTAAGAAGGCTCAAGGTTGCCCAAAAGGCAATGGAGCGTGCAATGCTCGGAGTTTCTCTGCGTGATCCAATCAGAAACGAGGAGGTCCGTAGGAGAAACAAAGTAACCAACATAGCTCTCAGAATTGCTAAACTTAAGTGTCAGTGGGCGGAGCACATTGCTCGTAGAAGAGATGGCCGTTGGGGCAGTAAAGTTCTAGAGTGGTGACCACGCACCGGAAAACGTAGTATAGGCAGGCCTCCCACTCGGTGGATCGATGAACTGGTGAAGGTCGCACGAAGCCCCTGGATGCGGGCAGCGCAGAACGGGTCATTGTGAAAATTCTTGGGGGAGGCCTATATCCAGCAGTGAACATCCTGCGACTGATATGATGATGATGAGGGATGCCTAAGACTCACAGTTAACAGTAATTTAAGCATGTTTTAAAATAAAGAATCCCACAGCTCCCCAACTCATTGCCCCAACAAGGCCCCAACCTAATGGTAACATAATAAAGTAGAAAGCTGAAGGCGTATATGATATGGGGCTATGTTCGGGCGCGACAATCACCCTAAGCTCTCTACATCCACCATTAGGCAATAAATAGTCAGCACGTTAGCTAGTTAAATTAGTAGATTCACAGCTAGACATATATTTAATATTGTATTTTGTTCTGTGTTCATAAACAATAAAGACGGCTTCAGTGCATACGCAGTGAGATGGAGTACCTCACGCGCACGCACCCCTTATATACAGCGAGGGCGTACCCAACGCCCTATTCCCAGCTTTCCAGTCAACAACAGAACCGAACTCTGCTCGGACTCGCGGCCCTGACTGCTGAAGTGCCGATTTCTCAAGATCGTGGTTTTGTTCATTCTTCTACGCCGCCATGTATCTCTCCAAGTCAAGCATAGTATTGGCTTACTATATTACTTCGTTAAGTCGAACCTTGATAAGTTGAAAACCTCCAGATCTCGAAAAAATGTTTTGTTGCCTTCCCTTCAAACACCAAAACCTCCATTACTCGAAATCTCTACCCTCTATTAGTCGAAATAATCAGTGAGTCCCTGCACGCCATTATGGTACATATTTCCCCTCTATAACTCGAAAAATTAAATTGGACCTCTGAATCTCGAACACAGCAATGTTTTATTTTACAAGCTTTACAAATCGATTATTTGCAACTTATTACCTGTATAGTTCTAAGAAAAATAAGTTACCGACTTTAAGAGTTTGCCGACAATGTAAATACACCATTGTTGCTTAGAAAACAAAGGAGTATACAATAAATAGGATTAAGGTACCTTTGGTTAATAAGACCTGTCCGGTAATAAGGGATTTGAGATCAATAATCACATAGATGAAACAACAATACTGTGATTAATGATCTTAAATAACCAAAGATATTTAAACAATAATATAACTAATATATTATTTTAATTATGGTGAAGTAGGCCATATTACCCTACCATAGTAAAATAAGGCCTACTTGTAACGTTTTTTAAAAGGTTAATTTTGTTTTTGTTTATGGTAAAAAAACATATTTTTTTTTATTTTTTAGAAAATGTATTAAACTAATGATTAACATTAAAACTTGTTGATTAAACTGAATATTTTCCATTTCATTTACAAACATCCATCAGCTAGGTCTTATTACCCGCTGGTACCTTACCACGAATTTATTACTCACTTTAACACCTGTTTGCTTGATTGGTGTCAGGTGTTTAATTTATTATTTTTTATTTCATTTGAACTTTGGCGAAGCAATTTATTTGTTGTCGACTGAAATATTGTCAGAAGTAGTTTTTTTCTACTGCAATACACATCAATTTGTACAACAGTTTACAAATAAAATTGTTCAAACATGAGTGCTGTGAAACGTAAACTGTTGATTTATAATATGTATATAAAAATATGTGTGTCACCTCTGCAACTTGAATTTTTATTTATTTTACCTCTCCAACTCAAAATTCATACAAATGAATCTCAACCTCTGTATGTCGAATCAAAATCCTCGTAAGTCGAAATCCTCCATAAGTCGAAAACTATAACTCGAATTTTTTGGCGTCTCCTTTGGTGTTCGACTTATAGAGGTCCTAGGTTTACTTACAGATGTCAAAGTATATATGTTAGTACTAGCATACAGTATGTACACTCCCTGCCGCTCTCTAGATTGCGACCTCACCCCATCGTCACCCGGATTGATACAGATTGGTTGTCGAATGTATAGGATTTCACATTTTGTTTGTTCCATCATTCCTTTTTTGAAATGTCTTTTCTGGGCCATTGTATGAAGTGTCCAGGGTGTGGTTTTGGTGTGTGCGACCCCACCTGCTCACAGTACACTCCACTTCAGCCAAATAGGGGGCGGTCGCGTATAACATCCCTGCCCATTGGTAGTTTTTGAAGGAATAATTCAGAAATCTTACATGCAGTTTGAGCCTAGCTATGTCATTCTTCGCTTGGTCACATTTTGCTGTCAAAACTTTAATGCGGGCCTCCATCTCGTTCCGCCGGTGCAATGTCAGCGTGGCTAGGTCCACGAAACTCCTGTAAACAAACAAAAAAAAATCTGTAAAAATTGTAAAACAGAATAACAATACACGATGACCTTATTTGTTGGTCCAACGGCAACAAACGCCTAAATGAAAGGTAAGTACTTACATTGTAAAAGTGACACGAAACAAAGGTCGTGCAAATGATGTTTTGCTGACAAATTACTCAAACTTGTGCAGATTCAGTAAATTCTGTTTGAATTCTGCCAGCACGATCTAAGATAAGCACATCCGTAAAATTAAATTTGCAAATAGTAAGGTAAATATTTTTTTTTTTGTTTCTTCTCTCCGGGCTTTCAAAACCGTGGAAAAGGCAAAGGTAACTGTGACCATACAGCCTAGTCTGTCATTTTTAGTTTCCGTAGTTTTTTTTGATTTGTAATGTTTGTGCCCGTGCATTACAAATCATCTCTGAAGTTCTTGACAGCATTTGCAGCAGCCTCATTCTGAGGTGAAACACCCAGTTGCTGTTGAGCGTCTATAAAACTGCACCCAGAGCAAGTTGGGTTCTCACGTCCTCCTTCGTTTTATTATCTTGTTCTCCACATTACTCACGTGCACTAGACGATTTTCTCCAAATTTCACCATTTCTTGAACAAAATCCTAGCAGAAAACAATGAAAAAACAACAAAATAAAACTGCGAATGCGTCTACCACAAATCCCGCCAAAAAACTCCCCGATAATATTTTATATTTATTTTGTTCTGAACCAAAGAATAAATATAAGTCACTTTCTGAACTTCTGACTTTTGTAACACAATTTTTTTTAAAGGAAGGTTATAGAGTGCCGCAAGCGGTAACGTATTACGATCGGTTACGATGCCGTAAGCTTACGGTACACTAGTACATAATTTTAAATAGCCGTAAGTGGTAACATAGTGCAGTCAGTTACAGTGCCGTAAGCTTGCGGTTTACTAGCCGCGCTCAGTTCGACTTCGTCATTTTCTTAAACTTGTCTTTTTTCTAAATTTTCACTTTCCTAACTCGTCAACTTTTTAACTGGTCTCGTTTTCAAACTTAACACTTTCCTAACTCGTCCCCTTTTTAACTCGCCTTTTTCTGCTACCCATGGAGCCTCGCTTCGCGAGGCTCTTTGACTGTGTGATCAATCAAACTTGACCGAACCTAATATCGCTCTCTTCGCACGCTTATTTACAGTTTTTACTAAGTTTTCTCTTAAAAATCTGTAAATGAGCGAGCGAAGCGAGCGATATTAGGTCCGGTCAGGTTTGATTGATCATACAAAGAGCCTCGTTCGCGAAGCGAGGGTCCTCCCCGATGGGCAGCAGAATGCTTCGCAGAAGAAGAAATCATCAATCAAGAATATGGTGACGAGTTAGGAAAATGTCAAGTGTGAAAACGAGACCAGTTAAAATGGTGACGAGTTATGAAAGTGACAATTTAGAACAAGGACAAGTTCAAGAAAATGACGAAGTCGAACTGAGCGACTAGCCGGCCCGAGAATTTATATACCTGCACGGAACATCACGTTATACTGTAGTACTGTAGTTATGGACTACAATTGATCAATTTATGCGGACATACCTTTTTCATTGTTTCAATGTTACGTGCATCTCGATTCCACCACTGTATGAAATGTTTCTTATCATAATTTTCAATATATGAATCTAAATCCTTTAACGACGTAAATTCAGTTATTCTATTATACCACACATTAAAAACAACGCCAATCAAGCCGGTAACCTAACCTCAACAAGTCAACACACGAGCATAAAATAACAAATGACAGTGCTATGCAATACAAACTTTACGGCTCTTTGAACGGTCGCGTTATTTCGCCATGCATACTCCTTACGGCAGATTAGACGGTGTTTGTTACTATTATACCGTAAAACTTACGGTTCCATAACCGAGTGCGATACAATGCCGCTTGCGGCACTCTATACACTTACTTTTTTAAATAAGACTTTGGCAACAAGGCCTTCAGTCTAAACAGGTACATTAAAACTGAGAATAAAACAAGAGATGAAAACATATTTACAGAAGCGCCACAAATAATAAAATAAAATAAAAACTTAAATATCTACAAATTAAGATTATAAATATTACAATATTATCAAAACATTACATATAAAATTATAGATAGGTACAAACAGTTCATTACAACACAATAAATCTTGGAATGTGCTAGGAATAGACTCTGTCCCTAGTATTTAGTATATATAACAGTGATATGCGTATAAGGGGAGGTATAGTGCGGCCGTCCAGAGAATGCTGATTTGACACTTCAAGACAGCGATAGAATGTAACATTCGGTGTATCTCCGAAATTGTAAACAAATCAATCTTTAGTTTCTAAGCTTAAAAAACATGAAAAATAACTTTTTTTTTTACTAAATAATAGTGACGGAACACATATTTAGTTTTATGTTCATGCATAAGGACAACAGAATGTGTATTTTGTAAATAGATGAAACGTTAGTAAAACGATCACGTTCTATGGTCATTTCTTTTTAATAATAGTGATGTTACCACATGTAACCATTGATAACGTATTTGTAACTGTTATGAATATATTATGAATAATTCATTACTACACAATTGCTTCTTGTTGCGTCAATCAACCAACCATAAAAGTTTCAGGCATAAAAGTGATATGTTGTAATAAGAATAAGTAGTAGATTGTACAACAAGAGAATAAAACAAGCCATTTTACCCGAGACGTTCATTTAGCAAACCGAGCCGGTACGGCGCGGGTGGATAGTCACGTCGAGGGTAAAATGGGTTCGTGCTCGAGTTTTACACTCTGATTTTCACTTCGATTGCAAGGAAATAATAAATATTCAACCGCAATACAACAAATTTGGCTAATTTTGACGGATAACTAGTTATCCACCACACAATTTTTCTTATTTTCCACCCCCTTCACCCAATACCACCCCTAAAATCGACGGTCCACAAAGTACACTTTAGCCTCGGGTTTGGCAACACTATTTTGGTAATGGTTATTTTATTTCGTTAATTGTTACATCTACATAATAGGTACAAAATATTTACTATGGATATCTATGGGCACATCACTAGTTACGTCAAACTAGCATTCTCTGGACGGCCGCAGTGTATAGATAGGTTACATGCGTCCAAAAAGTGAAGCAAATAAAAAGATGCCAAATGGCATCTTTTTTTCTTAGTAGCATTCGGTGCGACGAAAGCACAATGCCCATAATGTTGTGTGTGTAAGTGGGTTCGATTTTCAAATGTTGTTTGTTAGTACATAACCCATCTATGGTAACAAATCTCTGATATATAATGACCTTTGAATATTGCATTTAGGACAAACAAAAAAGATAGTTGATACTTTTGATTGTAAGTTCTTGGTGGAACATTGTATCACGCATATTGGTATATCGCACCTCCAGTATGAAAGCGACTCAATTCAAAAAAGCAACTTCTCGGGAAATCGCTAAAAAAGATTGTAAATTTATGCACCTTTATATTCTTTCGTCGATTATTTTATAACTATTTAAGCTAGCCTATAAGTTTAAACTGAAAATTTTAAAGAAAAGATTTAGCTACGAATCTGTTGAAAAAAAAAGTTATTTAAAAGCGAGTATGATAGGAAAAAAAAGTTTTTTTATTATTGAGTCTTTATTAAACCGAAAAATACAACAAAAATTTTGACTGATTAGAAGTTATGTCCTTTTTTGATTTAAAACAATGACTAATGCTTAGACTGTTTACGAGATATGTCTTTTTAATATTTATGAGACCACATACGTTGTAGTAAGTTTTTGACATTTTTATGATGGAGTCTCTATTATTCTAAAAAAATCATAGATTTCTATTAACTTTGTGAAAATTGGGTCATGAAAAATGAAAAATGTACAGTATTGTACAGTACATGTAAAACATAACAGTCATTAGAAAAATAATGTAAGTAATTACTGTTAAAGTTTTCAATCAAAAATATTAATAACAAACACTTTTGGAGCATTGTTGTCCTTACTGCTAGATAAAATCTTAGGCATTTTAAGTTCATATCATGTCAGGACGTCCACTGCTGGACATAGGCCTCCCCAATGGATTTCTACGACGACCGGTTCTGCACTGCCCGCATCCAGCGGCTTCCCGCGACCTTCACCAGGCCATCAGTCCACCAAGTGGGAGGCCTTCCTACGCCAAGGTTTCCGGTGACCATTACTCGAGAACTTTACTACCCCAACGGCCATCTGTTCTACGAGTTATGTGCCCCGCTATGTCGGTTACTTTGGTTCTCCTACGAATCTCATCGTTTCTGATTCGATCACGCAGAGAAACTCCGATCATAGCACGCTCCGTTGCCCTTTGGGTGACCTTGAGCCTTCTTATGAGGCCCATATTAAGCGACCATGTCGCAGTTCCGTATGTCATTACTAGCAACACACACTGGTCGAAGACCTTTGTCTAAAGACACTGCGGTATCTGGGACGTGAAGATATTGCGAAGCTTCCCGAACGCTGCCCAACTTAGTTGGATTCGACGATTGACCTCTTTCTCGAAGTTAGACCTACCTAACTGGACTGTTTGTCCCAGGTACACATATTCGGCAACAACTTCGAATGCAAAGCCTCCAAGCGTGTGACACGGACGTTTTTGACATAATTTTCGTCTTGTCCATGTTCATTCTAAGACCTACTTGTTGAGAGGCTCTACTGAGGCCATCGAGCATTGTGCCTAAGTCGTCCTTAGTCTCAGCCATGACCACGATATCGTCAGCGAATCGAAGGTGGGTGATGTACTCGCCGTTGCTATTGATGCTGAGTCCACCCCAGATTTTAAGTACTTGTAAAAAAATCAACTCTTGAATTTTAATGTTTCATTGGATGAAACCAAGGTCTTTAACCACTACTTTTTTCCATAAATTATTATTTATAAATTGTAAACCGTAACAATATTCTGATGTTTAATAGGCATTAACCACGAGAAATAAAACCGTGAACGGGGTCGTTAAACATAATTAAGATTTTTGTTTAATATTATAATTATAGTAATAGAATTTTTACAGTTTATTAGAATAAGCAACAAGAAATAAAATTTAAAAAATAAAATAATATATAGATCGAGAAAATATGTGGCATGCACTATACTATTCTAATCTAGTACTTTTCTTTCTCTCTTATGGGATAGACAGAGTATCTGACGCCTAGAGTGGAGATTCTAATATACAAATTTCGTTTTTTTACTGACATCTGCCCTCATACGAGAAACAGCGCTTCTAGGAGGCCGTGTGTCAGCGGACTGATTGACAGCCTTGCGGGTCTGCCAAGTTTGCTCATGCTATTTTGCCGCCCGGAACTCTCGAATGGTAAGAGGTCAGTCGAGGTGCGTCAGTTGGACAGGCGTTACACCGCATATACATCCAGCATGTGCCTACTGTAAGTATACAGGTCATGGAGTGACGGCGTGTGCTGATTTCCAGGCAGGGGGAGAAGCGCCGTGGAGTCGCCAGCAACACAGGTGGTGCTTCAGCTGCCTAGGGCCGCATATGGTGCGAGACTGCCCTAGGTCTGGGAACTTTCTGTTCTGCCGATGGCTTTACCACCAGTTCCTGGGCATGAAACGGATTAAAGTGGCCACTCAAGAGCGGAGACAGTCTCTCGTATTGAAACGCGAAAGCAGGGGACAGCGTTCACCTCCTTCACCAAGACAATAAGCTTCTGGATAGGGGAGGAACGTACCCACGCCGACGTACGTTCCTCCCGCACGCGCAGGATGAGCGTAGGTACGTACGTTATCACAGATCCCCCCCATCGGAGCTTCGTGAAGTTGAAGCACGGGACCCTACCGGCGGGTGCCACATTTGTACACAGGGTCAGGGGCAACACACACAGGGTCAGGGGCCATACACATGCAGACTAGGGGCCTTACTCAAGAGTATTCGGAGTGAGTCAGCACCATGCCGCCTCATCTGAATCCGTGCATCTTTTCAAAACTAGCGGAGCATCCCCTCATCTGTCCACGCTCCCCCACCATTTCGCCGTATTCCGATAACATATTACAGATCCCTGAGGTGGCTCAGGTAAGTACGGGGCTCTTCTTTTCAGCATGGAACCCGGCCTGAAACCCCTATCACCGTTCCATGTTAGCCGTACTTACCGTCCTTGCCACCCAGCTAGTCACAATACTCTTGCCCACTACTAGGAATTGCGCTAGGGGATCAAATGGCAAGAGAATGTCGGTACGAGCTCTGCCAGATACAGAAGCTCAAGGGTGTATCGTCTTAAGTGAACTGGTGAGCAGGCTAGGCTTACGTTTAGAGGCAAAATGCCATAGGCATTGGAGGACAGGTTGCCCCTCTAAGGGGTCAGGTTGACATAATCTTTGAGCTTGACGGCGCTAGAGCTGTTCCAGGCATGCGTTGTCATACGATATCAGCAGTGTCGGGCAATGTGGTGGCAAGTGGCAAAGTTGTGCGAGAGCTGATCACAGGTAGTTCTAGAGAACTCGCGGATCTAGAGTTTGAAGTTCCACGGTGGGTGGATGCGCTGCTAGGTACGCATGTCCGCAGGCTTATGTTGCGGAGCAACATAAGTAGAATAAACTAGTGTTATTTATTTACTAACAGTTAGTATGATCCATGTTTCATTTTCGAACACTTAAAAAAACATACTTATCCAATACCTACAGTCTTGAAACTAGTTAAAACGATAATAAAGACATGTAGCACAAACATACTCAAAATTTACAAGAATCGAGACTCTAATATAGTTCTGGGCAGATAAGGTATTAATTCGTTTTTGAATCAAGGGTTAACCTTCTCGGGAGGTACCCCAGAAGTTATGGGTTAATAACTAAATAATTCGTTTTTTAAAGGAAAAGTATTTTTTTTATTTATGATAAATTTTAAATTAAATAAATCTAATAAAATAAATAAATTAATACAATAATAACAATATTTTATTACATTCTTAGGTTGTTTTCATTATGTTGCCTCTTCTTCCTTTCGACATTGTCAGTGACCTTTTTTTCAATTTCTTATATTATTTTGTTGTTAAAACGACACATTTACTAATGAACCTCCGACTTCTTATTTCAGCTTACTTAAAAACAGACCCAATAATCAATGAGACATATACAATTACACTGTGTTAAATACGATAATGACAAAATTTTGAATAGGTCAAATCAGACCACCATACATAAGTTATTATTCGTTATAGAAATGACTTTAATATAAATCGGTCACTAAAACGAATAGTAACTTCAAAACTAAAATGATGTAAACTTAAATAAGTCTTCGGATTTTTTGGTAATGTCGGAAGGAAACAATCACATATCTAAATCGGTCGTTTTAATACTAAATAAACTAAGGTGAACTTACTGATGGTATCGGTATAAAAACGACTTAATCTGCGTTAGGTCACTATCTTTCCGTGTGCGTGAAGTCCTCTCCACAGCAATGTCAACACAACACTAAAAGCGTCGTTTTAGAACTGGCCACGCCCCGAAATTCTCCGAGTGGGAAAGAGACAAACACAGCGGTTTTGTCTTGTTCCCGCTCGAATGTGGCTTTTTATTAATTACAGATAGTTGGATGTGATTGTTTTAGGTCTTTTCACGAATATAACTCATTTTTCAATTTTTTTGAATTGAGTCGTTTTCGTACTGGAGGTGCGATATATCTACACTAATTCCACATAAAACAAATAAAACTGCATTTATAATTTGTCAGCTACCGGTTTCGAACACCATTTCGAACCGTCTGCCTGAAGATGGTGTTAGAAACCGGTCGCTGACAAATTGTAACTGCAGTTTTATATTTGTTTTATGGGGAATTAGTGGTAGAGTGAAGCAAAAAAGATGTGATCAAGATCACAATACTCAGCGGGACAATATTTACAAAAAGTGTTATTAGCCAGTTTAAGCCTATTCATAAAAGCGGGTACATTAAATTGTCCAATTCTAAGGCTATACAATGTGGTGATAAAATTCATTAAATTAATTACACCAGATAACATTGAATACAGTAAGCTTTCAGAACAACGACATTTTTTAATTATAGCTATTTTAAAGTTGTTTTAATGTATTGAATTATAATTATACATTGGCTTTTTTGCATCATTTGTTGCATTTTTGGTCATTATTCAAAAAGCTTTAAAAATACCCCATCTGTGTAAAAATCGAACGAAAAATCGAAGCTCAAATGGATGGCTTTCATGCCATCTTAAGAAAGAGAGCCGCCTCGTTGCTAAGCCGTGTTCGTGGCAGCGGCAACGGCATCCTGAGCGTTGTGGCTAGCCGACCCAACTGCCCTATCTTGTGGCTGCATGTGAAGTAATTTTTATTTTTAATTTGTGTAACCTTACTAACCCTAATGTATTTATAATATTTTCTTGTACTAACACTCTATGGATTATGTTGTCCGAAATAAATGTTTTGATTGATTGATTGAAAAATAGTTCATCTTTGAGACATTTTTTTTCAAAAAGTAAATTTCGTAATGTATTTAGATTTCGAGTTCGGGATACTTCCTTGTAATTTTCATGATCTATATACAATTTTTATCACCGGTTTTCTCCATATTTACTGCAGTTACTGACTAAAGAGGTTTATTAAACTAGAGTACCGGAAAATCAATTGAGAAATACTTGCTTGATATCAATCGTACCGCACTCGTTATGGAGTTATAAGCGGAAGAAGATGGGCCAGACGACGAAACACCTGAAAACTTTTGTGTTATTTTTTTATCCGTTTAGCTTTTTCCCGAGCAGATTTGAAGGTTCAACAAGCGTTACGTTTCAAACGTAACGGCGTCGGCATAGTTAGCTTGTTTGTAGAGTGTCTACTTTTTCTGTCAATAGCCCGCAAAAATTGAGCCCGTCCGTTCCATTTTTGCGGGCTATTTACAGAAAAAATTCATTAGTCAATCATTCCTTACTGAATGCGTTACGAATGGTGTGAGTGTTAAAATAAGGACGGTCGGGCCCGTTCCATTTTTGCGGGCTATTTACAGAAAAACTTCAATAGTCAATCATTCCTTACTGAATGCGTTACGAATGGTGTGAGTGTTAAATAAGTACTTAATTTTAAGTTACTGAAAGATTTTTCAGCTTTCAAGACTCTTGAAGTCACGGTACAGAGCACGAAACGATCATAGATTCAGCTAGAAGAAAAACGTTTACTACTTGTCAACAGATGTCGCTTGTTTGTAACATTATATTTTTATTTTACTATTCGATGATAGATGGCAGTGTTCTGCTGATATGATGATGATGAACGAAGAACGCGTTTCAGGAGAAGAATGAGAAGATGAAACTGAACAAATTTCCGCAAGAAAGTTAATGTTCAGTTTTTTATATGGCATGTAAAAAATCATTTGGTTACATAACATTTTTATAGTTACAGTTAAAATATGTAATTTCATTACACTAAATAACTACCTACATTCATTTTTTAATCGTCAATAGTAACTACTGGAGCCGTTTTTTATAGTATTTGGCCTTGTGACGTCATCACTTTTGAACATTTGAAATAAACATAAAAAAACATAGCGATTAAATATGACAAATATTTAATTACCTTCTTAATTTTGCATTTTAATTTTTTAATAAACCCTATGTTTTAACAATGCCAGTTCGACTTTATATACGACTGCCCACAAAAAGGGGTGTATTGTTTTCAGGTCTAATGACAGACTTATATTTGGTTTAATGTATGTTTGTAAGTATGTATGATTGTTTATTCCACGACATCTTCTTAACGGTGTAATTGATTTAAGAGTGCGAGGTATCGTTAGATTCGTCTTGATCCTGTGAGTGACATTTTATCCGACTTCCCAAAAAAGAGGGCTGTTTTTATGCAGTCGTGTTTTTTTATACAATTCGATCATTTTCGAAGATTATTTTTTTATTTATTTATTTATTAATCGAAAAAATTTAGTACATAGGTAAACATTGGACCCACAAAACTGAATGATCAGTTTGTCTGTGGGATCGACAGTCTCACAATTATACATTACAATCACAGTTAAGACGTAACTGTGGTAACTAGATTCTAAGTGAATAGGTACGTAAGTAAGAGCCAAACTCCCTTACAGGCTGTTCATCTATCTATATAATCTATATTCTATATTAATATAATAAAACTGTAACGGGGCCGTGTCTGTACACGAAATATTTTTGGAAAATAATAACTGTGGTGGACATTACTAACGATACAGAGGCCAAAACAACAACTTTTGGAATTTTTGTCTGTCTGTCTGTCTGTATGTTCGCGCATCACGCAAAAACTACCTGGCCGATTTTGATGAAATTTTGTATGGTGGTTCCTTATAGCCCGGGTTAACATATAGAATACTTTTTATCCCAGAAAATTCAAGAGTTCCCGTGGGAAAATCAAAAGTATTCATTTATAGAATGGGTCACCACGCATATGTGGCTTGACCTATTACAATCAAATTTTACATGTTGATACCCTTATCGCGAACTAAAACTGGGACATTGTGAATCCCAAAAAAATTAAGCGTTCCTTCAGGAATGCAAAAAATTGTATCTTTAGAATGGCTCAACGTAACAATATAAAACCTTTACATTGGGATGGGGTGTTTTGACCATCATTGTATAGTCGGGTATTCTTTATCCCGGAAAACTAAAGAGGTCCCGTGGGAATCATCCATCGATACTTACAATAATAAGAATAGAGTACTTTTTTCCAACTACACATACCACACATTATAATCTTGGCAGCAGAATGTCAATAGATGGCACTGCAGGGATAATAATAACAATAAACGCGCTTAAGTTGTATTAAAACATTAAAAGATTATTTCATAATTTTGAGTGGATTTCTTATATGTATTTTTCAGCATACGCTACTTTACACAACTCTAACTCTGGAACTATGGCACGTAGCGATGTGTTTCATAAACGAACAGATAGGTATTTTTTTACAGATTCCAATCGTGTAAAAAAATTAAAAACACATAAATCGAGTTTAGCATCTTTTATCAGGAGGCACAGATACGGGAACTCTTCTGACGACGACTATTTGCGTGTGACAGTTGCTCTCCGCCTGCAATATCAATATCTGTGAACCTCATCAATGTATTTGCGGGTCCACGGTGGAGGCAATTGGCCATCACTCACTGAGTTGCGGTCGTTGTTTGTGAAGATTCCCACGTCACCAATTCCATAATGACCTCACTCGGAGGGCACTGGTCTCGCCAGATGGAATATTCCATCTTTGATGCCGGGCTTTAGTCGATCTGATGGCAAAAGGCCGGAGAGTTAAACAGGTGCTATGGCAGAGAGGAACGTGCCTGCTTTGGGACGCCACTTTTTCTGCCTCACTCCTCACCCATACGGTACTGCTGCTCAATTTGCGGCGAGAAAGAAGCATAATAAGTACTCGGTCTTAGAGGCAAATTACTGCTTTGTGCCGCTGGTCTGTGAGACAACCGGCTACTGAACCCTCAGAGGCCTTTGCTTTCACAAAGGAGATTGGCCGTCGCCTTCGAGAGAGGAGATGTGACGTGAGGTCGTACCTGCTGCTAAGGTTGTCTATTGCCATCCAGCGCGGCAACGAGAAGTGCGTTATGGGCTCCTTTGGAGTTGATACGACTCGTGGATTTGACCCATATTAATATTTTTAGAATTTTTTTTTACTAGATTGATATAATGATTTGAATTAGTTTTTTGATAGTATAGGTATGTGTTTTATTTCATCATATCAATTTATATACGTCCCCACTAAGAGGCTCGACCTTGCCCTGAGTTAGGGCGATCAGGCCTTAGAAGATCACGCGGGCCCATTGCGGGTTGATCGACTTCACACATAAGCTTCGAGTTTCTTCGCAGGCGTGTGCAGGTTTCCTCACGATGTATAAACGTACATACCAGTACGAAATCGATATTCGTATAAATATTGGTAAGTGGCAGGATTCGAACCACGGCCTTCCGGACAGGAGGTAGTGTCCCTAACCGTTCTGCCACCGACGCTCTATATGTTATTTAAGATTTAGAAATCCTTACTTAATATTATTAATGTGAAAATGTGTTTGTTTGTTTGTTATCTATTCACACTTCAACACCTCTACCAATCTTGATGAAATTTGGCATGCAGGTAGCCTGTATCACTGGAAATGAAATAGTCTACTTTTTATCTGTGGAAATTATCATAGCCCGATGCAGTTCCTGAGGAAACTAAAACAATACTCTTTGTTCGTTAAGTTATTTAAAATCGTAACGAAAAAATAGGTTGGTGTGATTTTTAGCACAGAGATGAGGTGGAGAATGATATAATTTACAAATAAGTATATCCTGACATAGTTCCCGAGGGATCTGGGGACAACTGTTTTCTACGCTCGCGCACGTCGGTGGCGTCGCAACGGAGCAATGGATTAAAGTATTTTTTTGTATAGAATTTGTTAAAGGGGGTGGGAAGTGACAAAGACTGCTAATCCGAATAGCCCGATGCAGTTCCTGAGGTACCGGGAGAAAACTCATGTCCACGCTTGCGAGCTGATTGCGGCTCGCGCACCACTCACCCTCAAAGAGACATAAAAGCTATGTCCACGCGGGCGAAGCCGCGGGCAAAAGCTAGTATGATAATAAGTTTTAAAATTTGATATTCATCAATAAAAAAAATTATCGGTCAAAAAATAATTGGTTTTAGGGTAGGGTAGGGTAGTGTAGGGTAGGGTACTGTAGTGTAGTGTAGTTTATGTAGGGTAGGGTAGGGCAGGGTTAAGATTAGTGTAGGGTAGTGTGGGTAGTGTAGGGTAGTGTAGTGTAGGGTAGTGTAGTGTAGGTTAGTGTAGGTTAGGGTAGAGTAGGGTAGGGTAGGGTAGAGTAGGGTAGGGTAGTGTAGAGTAGGGTAGGGTAGTGTAGGGTAGGGTAGGGTAGTGTAGGGTAGGGTAGTGTAGGGTAGGGTAGGGTAGTGTAGGGTAGAGTAGTATAGCGTAGGGTAGGGTAGTGTAGTGTAGTGTAAGGTGGAACGAAGTTCGCCGGGACAGCTAGTAAAAAATATATCTTTAAATATCACCTCTGAACCTCCTGTACATTGTCTAGATTTCCAGCCGTAGGGGGATCTTATTGGATTGTGAGGCCAGCAGCCAATTAGAGTGAAAGAGATAGCGCTGTAACACAGGTGTGCCTGCTGAGTTACACGTAAGTAAAATCCCACTACGAATTTGTAGTGTGGTGCGCTGCTCAGAAGAAGGTATGTGTGTCGGCAACTGCAGTAACCCGCCACTGAATCTTAACACAAGCGACGAGAGAACAAAAGAAATGCGACATCTAGCACGCGCTATTATCATTTCTTCAGCACTGAGCATATATACAAGCACCAATCATGAACGATTGAGCCACCGCACCTACGTTCTGTCCTCGCCGGCGAGGGCGGCGTCCGCCCGCTTCTGGCGCTTTCCAACGCTACTGGTGCATACCAAGCCGCTTCTCTCCGATCCTCCCCTGTCCAAGCAAAGGACCTAAGCCCGAAGTCCGTGCCCACCTTAAGCAGTTGCATCTTTTTGCCTTATACACACGTTGAGTGCCCTCCGCACTCGCCCCCCTGTCCGGTTAAGTTGTAAACGTTGTAAAGCTTGTCCTTTCGAAAAAAAAAAACAATATCGAAGAGTAGGAAACACCGTTCCTACAGTGGTGGCCCCGACGTGATGTGATTAGGATGTTTCAGCTATTAATTTTCTAATGGTTTTCCAATTTTAATTGGTTCCGTTGTGACGCGACCTAGAGCGATCTCTAAGAGTGTTTAATTTTGAATACCACCATATTTCTACAGGAATGGTTCCTTTAAAATGATTTCCAAGTTTCTCAGTTTCCCATTCAGATTGAAAAGTAGATATTATGTAGTACTCGTATCTATCCGTTATACAATACAATACAATATTCTTTATTGCATCACAACATAAAAAAAGAAATTTACAATATAGTAGAAAGACTATACAATAGGCGGCCTTATTGCTATGTACCATGGTACCTACGTACATGTTACTCATGTTATGGCATTTGGGGCTACATAAAAAAAAACTAAAAAACTAAAAAAAGCGTCGGTGGCTCAACCGGTAACGACTCGGTCCATCTAACCAGAGGTACCGGGTTCAAATCTGGACGGCCAATGTACCAATGAGTTTTTCAAAAACTTACATACCTACATACTTACCGATTGCTTTAACGGTGAAGGAAAACATCGTGAGGAAACCTGCACACGCCTGCGAAGAAACTCGAAGGTTGTGTGTGAAGTCGACCAACCCGCACTGGGCCCGAGTGGTCGACTAAGGCCTAATCGCCCTGATTCAGGGTAGGCTCGAGCCCCTCGGTGGGGACGTATATGAGCTGTAATGATGAAAAAAAAACTAACATTTCGTTTGAATTATCGTGAGGATGTCGCTGATCTGTAATTTTTTTTCCAGTTAAACGAAACTCAACAAGTAGTTGGTACCTTCGTATATTGCTGTCTTTAAATAGAACTATACAGAAACGCGTTAAAAAGGGTGGAACTCGTATCAATTTTTGATTTATTTCACAGCCTCCAGCGGCTAGGGCCTTAACCATTCGGGTACTATCTTATTACGGTTAAACATTTAAATGCATAGTTTTGAAAGCTGGGAATTATCGTATAACTCAGAGGCAGCAATTTGCGAGCTCACCGCGTCAAACGGCGGTATTAGCGCAATTTACGGCGACTAACTACCCCGGGACGACTGACTGCGGCAGCGGTGCTCAAACTTTGAGGTGCTTGGACCCACTTACTTCGAGTCTAGCCATGATATGGCGCAATCGTTCCCACTGCTAAGACAAGGGTTTCTTCCTAAACTCGGAAACGTTAGTTCATACTCCATACACGGGGGCCAAGCATGGATTGGTGGAGGTTTTAGGGCCAGTGGTGAACGCCACTGCCAGAAGTTTAAAGATCTATAACTAAATCCAACCACTTACCCTCGATTAAATCCTAGAGTCAGACCTATCAGGCTTTATGTTAAATCCATCAATAAATTGATCCTATTATGTTATCTCTGTTAGTTCTCTGTCGTATCCTACTACGTCTATAAATGCTTTGCGGAGTTTTAATTTTAAAGTATAAAGAATCAGTATTCAAAATTTTTTTGCACATTACTATGTTCATGTGATGGGGCATCGGCAATAAAGTTTGAGCACCAGTGCTTTGCCTATATCAATAAAGGCTATTAGCATAGATCAGTAGGCTGTAGCTGTGTATTAGTTCAAATTAAGCTAAGCACCACGCCCGGCTTAGCTCGCGCCCTAATCATACGGAGATGACAAGAGACAGGCACCAACTAGCCTGGTGCCACAGTTATTACTTACAGAGAAGACCCATGCTGTTCCGCAGCATTATTTTTTAAAATTATGGACATCGATGTTGCGGGGTGTGCGAAAATGTGCTCGTTAAATGTTTACACCTAGCTTTCCTTCAACTCAACCAATTTTCATCATCATCATTACAGCTCATATACGTCCCCACCGAGGGGCTCGAGCCTACCCTGAATCAGGGCGATTAGGCCTTAGTCGACCACGCGGGCCCAGTGCGGGTTGGTTGACTTCACACACAACCTTCGAGTTTCTTCGCAGGCGTGTGCAGGTTTCCTCACGATGTTTTCCTTCACCGTTAAAGCAATCGGTAAGTATGTACGTAAGTTTTTGAAAAACTCATTGGTACATTGGCCGTCCAGATTAGAACCCGGTACCTCTGGTTAGATGGACCGAGTCGTTACCGGTTGAGCCACCGACGCTTTTTTAGCCACCGACGCTTTTTTTACCAATTTAAGTGGGCAATAATTCAAATGAAAGAACTAGTTCCATCTAGTGTTCATAAAACAAAACGAACCTCGTACTTCGATTAGAACCGGAGATATTGAGAAGGAAAACTATGAAAATCGCGTTTGGGCACAGATTACTAATTAGTTAGTTTGGGTATAACTTGAGAAGGGCGAATTTTTTGTGATTTTTTGTGAATTTCATGCTTCATGACAAATCTGTGGATCAAAACCTTTCATTTGAAAAATAATAATCAAATTGGTTTGATAGAACAGATTGATATTTCATATATTTCTCAATTTTTAAAAAAATATTTGAGAAGGGCTAAATTTAGGTAATTTTAATGCGTTATTTTGTTCCTTCGGGAACCCCGCGTTTTTCAGGGATCAAAAGTATATTTTTGTAACTTTAATTAGGTGTTAACATTTTGAATACCTACACCTAATCTAACAGTGAAAGTTTCATATTAATACATTAAGCCATTCCAGATATACAAAGTTCTTCCTTTCCAGCGGGAACCTTTTCATTATCTGGGATTGAAAATTTGACGTCACGTTAAGTACCGTATTTCTTCGCCACGGTTATTATTTCCAAAAAATATTTCATGTACAGAGATCCTTCGGGAACTATGTCGGGCTAGTCTACTTCATTTGCCAACCCTTCAATTATCTTTGTGGAAAATATCATAAAGCATGAAATTTAGTTTTCTTCAGATCCCTCGGGAACTATATCGGGCTATGCTGATTAGCAGTCTATGTTATTTCTCACCTCATCAACTATTTCTATGCATAAAATCACGTCAATCGCGACGTGCGCAAGCGTGAGTTTTCCTCAGATCCCTCGGTAACCATGTCGGGCTATGCTAATAATTATAATAAGTGGCCTATGTCACTTCCCACCCTTCAACCATCTGTACAAAAACCACGACAACGCCTTGCTCTATTGCGACGTGCGCGTGCATGGAAATCCCTCGGGAACTACTCGGCTTTCTAATTAGTAAGTTGTCTATGTCTTTTCCCACCCCTCAACCATTTCTGTGCAAATAATCATAATACGTAGGCTGGTTCGAAAATGTTTAGTTAAACAAAAAATAAATGGATTAAAACTTTATTTACAACTTTTCAAAGTATTCACCTGTTATATCTATGCACTTATGCATTCAACTGAACCAAATTTCAAAACAGGAAAAAAAAGATCTTGCGGAAGGTAAAAAAAAGTCGCCTGAATTCGTCCACTGCTTTATACGCCGTAGAAAATCGTCATCCACGTAATGTTTTTTTTACCATGGGAATAGAAAAAATCAAACGAAGCTAGGTCAGGTCAGGTCAGTTGCACTCCTGATTTGTTAAAGAAATCCATGGTTCTGGCAGCCGTGTGATCAGGAGCATTATCTTGATGAAGAATGATGCCCCGGGTTCCACTACTTGGACTGACGCTCAGCTCCTGGAAGACTTGTGGCAAACAAACATCGCTATACCATTGACTGGTAACCGTTTTCTGATTTTCTAGTGGGATTACGGCTACAGGCCCACTAACTACGTCGAAAAAACAGCAACCATTAGTGGGTAAATCAAATCATCTTCTTCAAAGACTCATTCTGTCGATTGCTGTTTTGTTAATGGGACATAGCTATATATACAAGATTCGTCGGATGTCACAATGTAGGTCACTTGTTGTGATTTGCCTCCTTCCAATTTATTTTGCATAAATTTGCAACAATCAACACGTCTATCTTTTTGCTCTTGTGTGAGACAATGAGAGCGTCGGTGGCGTAACGGTTACGGCCGCTACCTCCTGTCCGGGAGGCCGTGGTTCGAATCCTGCCACGTACCAATGTGTTTTCGAATTTCGATTTCATATGTACGTTTATCCGACGCTCTTACGGTGAAGGAAAACATCGTAAGGAAACCTGCTCGAAGGTTGTGTGTGAAGTCGACCAACCCGCACTGGGCCCGCGTGGTCGACTAAGGCCCGATCGCCCTAATTCAGGGTAGGCTCGAGACCCTCGGTGGGGACGTATATGAGCTGATAAGATGAAGAGACAATGTGGTAGGTATCCATCGTTACGCAACCTTACGAACTTTAAGATGGTCATGCAAAATGGTAGAAACTGCCTGGGATCCATCCAACCTTCTTTCTCGTTTTGAATCTCTCGATTGGTGATGTTTCGAGATTCCTTGATTAGCCACTCCACCCTGATGACATTTTCTGGAGTGACTGCCGTTGGCGGTCGCCCCGGTCTAGGATCATCTAGCTTTGACGTCGCTCCGCCCAAGCTTAAATTCACGGAACCAGTAATTGACAGTGGCAAGAGTAGGGGATAATGCCCTAAAATCGCTGGTTAAATTTTCATGAGAATCGTTGTAAGTTAGCTCTCTTTAATAATCGTACACGAAATGCTTCACGCGTTACCTCCATTGTTGCGAATAAAAAGTGAAAGACATGTTTTTTTTTCAAATTTTATAAAAATATAACAATGTCACTAGCCAGTGACATTACTCAAAAGAGTTTGTAATGAAATTTACGTTTATGTTACAATAAAATTAAATAAATAGGATTAATAATACGCCGTTGACTAACTTTTTTCGAACCGGCCTAGTACGTTGCTTCGTTGCGATTTTAAAGAAATCAACCAAAAAGCCTTTTTGACGTGACAACGTCTAATAAATCGATGGACCCCGGCTGCACACACAAAAAGGATGACTCATTGTCCCGTTACGTTATGACGTTTTCACGTTAAACTATCATCCGTAAACCGTCTTTACAGACAACCAATTTTTTTTTCAGTTCCCTCAGGAACTGTAGGTACCAGACTTTGCTATTTTCACGGGATAAAAAGTAACCCTCTGTCCTTTTCCATGACATGCTACGTGCATGCCAATTTTCGTCTAGATTGGTTGAGGCATTAAAGCTTGTAGAGATAATTTATATGACTTTTCCATTCAAATTTTGAACCCTCGTTACACCCCTCTAGGGGTTGAATTTTTGAAAAATCCGTTCTTAGCAAATGCCTACATCATAGCTGATACCCGTGAGCCAAATTTCTGCCAGATCCGTTCAGTTCATTTGAGCTATGCGTTGATAGATCAGTCAGTCAGACACTGTTTATATAGATATGCCCCCCTATGTTAGGGGTTGAAGGGAGAATTTTTCCCATTTCTTAATTTTTCTGTTGTTTATATGTGCAATTTCTAGACTATATAACAAATTGAAGTCTTCTAAGACTTCAGGAAGTACCCTAGAAGTTTTAATGATCATCAAAGACTGAGTGAGTAAAACAGTCACGAAATCGACGTATTTCAAATGTCAAGAAATCTGAAACCATAAAAGTTAGTTGATACTAATATGAACATGATAATTTTGCCAAGGAGATTTTATTCTGAAAATTTTAGTTTTCTAGCACTATCCGGACCGAAGCTATGATACGGTCCGAAAATACGGCGAAACATATTTATTAAGCTATTGTATATTAAGCTATTGTATAGCTTTTATCGCGGGCTTTGAGGGGACCGAATCAAGAAATTTCGTAACGAAAATAAAACCTGACACCCCAAAAAAATATATTGAGTTCTAAAAAACTTACAGTGCCATCTATCTATCCATCATGATGATGATGATGATTATGATGGCGATGGTGATTGATGATGGCGATTGATGATGGCGGATGATGATGATGATGAACTTTATTAGTGTTAATTTATTACATAAACATCCCGCGCCCCAAGGACTATATGGTACTGGTAAATACTGCATAATTAAAAAATAAATAAATAATTATAATTGCTTAAGTCGATAAAAAATGCTATGCAATAGCTTTACCGCGGCAGTCCCCGAGTGCCACACGTCTTTTTTTATGCACAGAGATGCACCACGTATAAGAGCGGTTGGAGGGGGAAAATTTCTAATTTCTTAATTTTTCCGTTGTTAAAATATGTAATTACTAAGCTACATAACAAATCTAGACACACGGCAGTGTGCCAGCGAAGATCGAAAAGAAAAGGGCGACACCGGCCGTTGGTTGTTTTACACGAACCATTTCGAGCCACTTTCGACCTACCCGTAACTCAAAATCTGTTTTAGCTACACACTTGCAATTTCGTGTGTCTAATGTGACACATAGGTTAAGTGCCAACGCATGAGAAAGTAGATCAAAAGGACGTTACCGCGACATGCCGATAGCGCTGGTACGCGCCAGAAGCGGGGGGACGTCGCCTTCGCTAGCGAGGGCGTATGTCGACGCAGACTGCAGGTGTTTCTCTGCGTGTGAAACGTCGACGTTTACGAGCAGGGGGTTGGGGTGGTGTTCGGCAAACTTAAAGTATCGGATAGGGATCATTCAACAATCACGTGATCACCGGAAGGGGGGGGGGGGGGGGTCAGATGCTTGTATATACATCTGGATTATTTGGGGGGGGGGAGGGAGAATCCATGATTACGTTATCATTTTATAAACTAAATATTTAAAATATTTACGTCCAATTTTGAAGTCTACTACTGGTAACACTAACTATTAGATAGATGGAACGGGATTTCCCCTGCTATAGACAAATTTAGGTCATTTAAGACTCATAGAAACATGACATACGTGTCAGTGTTAATAAACAGCAAACATTTTAAGCACGGACGAAGATTACGTAATCAAGGCGAGGGGGGGGGGGTTAAAAACAAAAGATTACGCTGTGATCACATAGGGGTGGGGGGGGGGTTAAAAAAACGGCCAAAAATGATCACGTAATTGTTGAACGATCCCATAGAGGCCTGCTTCAGGTATTGCGCTATGGTGGGGAGCTCTAAATCGCAATAGATTTTTTTATTCCGTAGAAACCACGGGTCACCCGTGGTTCTTCGCTTGAAGCGATTTTGAATGACCTGAAATCGGTGTATGAAACGGGGGCTAGTGTGAGCGAAGGCTAGGTACCTACGTCGGCGTACAGTGTCACCTTATTTTTTTGGTACAGTGTCATCTTATTTCTTTTGTACAGTGTCACCTTATTTCTATTGTACAGTGTCACCTTATTTCTATTGTACAGTGTCACCTTATTTATTTTGTACAGTGTCACCTTATTTCTTTTGTACAGTGTTACCTTTTTTCTATTGTACAGTGTCACCTTATTTCTAAGGGACAATTTACTCTGCTTGTTGGTCATGGGGCTAGAATGAACGCAGCCCTTTTCATCATCTAAGGTTACCCCAAGATACTTGACTGAGCGTTTCAGGCCTAAGCCACAACCCGGACACTGCATACAAACGGTCGTGAAATGACATTTCTAAAAACAAATGACGGAGCAAACAAAATCACGGCGAAATCCTATACGTTCGAGAACCAAACTGTAACCAATCTGTATTAATATGGTGAGGTTGCAATCTAGACAGCGCCAGGTAGTGTCCATACTGTATGTTAGTACTAATATACTTTGCCTAAGCTGTTTGTAGGTAAAGAGAATCACTCCGCTTTTCTCTGGTTCCAGTTTACCTCAATCCTCCATTTCCTAAACCAGTCTCCTAAGACTTGGGCTGAGGATTGGCGGGTTTTGATAATTAGATTCGCGAATAGGTTAGATATACCTAATTACCGTTCGCATATAGGTGATAAGAAGAGTAATATAATAACTCAATCAGTCATCCGTCATCATCAATCATCGGAGAGCGAACACGCGCGCCAACACATAGCCTCATTAATGTAATCTCGTTGTACATTTCTATTAAGCCGTTAAGCCGAGGCTAGTCGGCTAGCCGGCTTAACTATGTTTTAATTACTTGCGATGAGCGAACGGGCACTACGGGCGAAACAACTCAATGTTAATAATAATTACAGAGTCGGTGCCGACATTAGGTTTGTGCCTCGTTTACATCGGTCGAGTATATGTACATCAGAGTGCAGAGGAGAAAATTGACTTCTACGAAATATTACAGTCAAGCACTCATTTTCATTAGTGTATTTTATACGAGTGTATTTTAAGAAGTTACTCTGTATCTAGTATAGAAAAAAAATATATATTAAAAATCCATTTAAAAAAACTACTTTTCTGACAATTCGTCATCGTAAGTCATACCGCAGAGAGAAAGTCCCGTTCGTTGACCCATTACACAGTAAGTTTAATTAAAAAACGAGCAATACGTGCAACTCGGAAGGACGGATACGTAGGTATACCTACGGTAACGGGTTATGGATTTCAGGTATTATTTATGTGTTTTATTAAAATTAATAGTTACCTACTTAATATTAGAATATAGGTAAGTATCTAGCGTCGTCGTCGTGATTTAGGTAGGTATGTCATAGAATAGAAGTACTAATGCGCCGGCGTCGCTGGGGGGCACTGCTATAGTTGTAAATAAACCATTTAAAACCAAAATCCAAGGTTTAACTTGTCAAGTACCTTACGTCATCGAAATAACTCCATCAAGCCCCGCCCCCCCCCCGCGCGCGCCGCCTACTTTTATTACCAGGACGTCATCATTTTATTAAACTCAAACATATATTTACCAAGTAGCCCCTTAAAATTTCCCTCGTGATTTTTAGATAGATTTTCAAATATTTCTTGTATGTTCTTTATTTGATACCAAGTAGCCCCTTAAAATTTCCCTCGTGATTTTTAGATAGATTTTCAAATATTTCTCGTATGTTCTTTATTTGATACCAAGTAGCCCCTTAAAATTTCTCTCGTGATTTTTCTAACACCCTTTGGAGAATCGACTTAATAGATAGGGGTAAGCGAGACTTCTTCTCCTCCAACGTGAAGACGTTCCTTGAGAAGTGTCTTCCTCTTACCTCTTTATATTTAAAATAAGTTCCCCTAACCACAACCCTCTTGTCGCAAACATGACCGATACTGGCTTAGACAAGATAGAACTTGTCTAAGGATACTGGGCATCCAAGCGACAAATTAGCGCCTTTTTCACATAAGATCTGTTCTTCATCTCACTTTGTCACCAATTTGTTAATTCTAAGTAGGTGTTATTAGTGAATCAGTTATAACTATTCCACCTAGACTCCAACACAATCATAGTTGTAGGATCGCTCGTAGACGAGAATTCACCCTACTTAATTAAATTTTACTGGTACTTTCCGCGTCTGTCAAGTTTGCGTCATTTTAATATGTTTGTATAGGCCTTTGTCCAGCAGTGGACGATTTTCGGCTGATATGATGATGAATATGTACGTAAAGGTATTACGTATTATGTGTAAGCTCGGCGTAAACTATAAATAGCGTAATCTCGACAAAAGTCTCAACGAGGCACCATTTGGGCGTATTGACGCCTCTGCGCGATCCTAGTGGAGTTGTAATAGTAATTACACCGAGAATTAGCCCTCGAGTGGTGTCCGGTCCGGCGGCGCTGATTGCGTATCGCACAACTACTAACACTTTGACTGAGTTGGCATCAGAATAATTAAAAACAAACCAACAACCTACTTTGTTGGCGTGATATCTAGATGTGTAAACGGGACTACTAGGTCTAGGTGCGTGAATCGAATTACATATGTACCTGTGTAAAGTAGAATAAGGACTAGAACTTTATAAAATTCGAAACTAGAGACAAAAATTACCAGTCAAGTGCGAGTCGTACTCGCGCATAAAGAGTTCCGTAGGTAACACCTCACAAAAAGATATGTTTCTTGTATGGGGTGGGTTTCTATCGTATAATTTTTAATTTATTTTAAAACTTTTTTAAAATTGATATTAAAAACAAAAAAACATCAACGCGAGCGACAGAAACATGGCTTTCTTTATTCAGTTCAAACTCCGGAGTCCAACTCACACCAGTTTTATTATTTAGCACTCTATTTAGCCAGTTTTTTTTATTTAGCACTCTAATTAACCAGTTTTTATTATTTAGCACTCTATTTAGCCAGTTTTTATTATTTAGCACTCTTATTAGCCAGTTTTTATTATTTAGCACTCTAATTAACCAGTTTTTATTATTTAGCACTCTATTTAGCCAGTTTTTATTATTTAGCACTCTTATTAGCCAGTTTTTATTATTTAGCACTCTATTTAGTCAGTTTTTATTATTTAGCACTCAAATAAGCCAGTTTTTATTATTTAGCACTTTAATTAGCCAGTTTTTATTATTTAGCACTCATTTAACCAGTTTTTATTATTTATCACTCTTTGGGTAAAGAATCCTAAGGGGGTTAATAAATTATATGATTATATTTTGATACTGCATCCGAAAACATTTGATATTACAAGTAAGTGCCTATACTCATTATGTAAGAAGTCCACTTCACAATGTTGTACATACTATCGCACAATATAAATATTTTAAATATATAGATCTATACAAACTGGCCAAGCGCGAGTCGAACTCGCGCTCCGAGGGTTCCGTTACCACCACATCTATCCATACAACTATAACAATGATACCTATTTACATTAATTTACAGACAAAAGACATCAACGCGAGCGACAGACATATGTTTTTTTCATTCAGTTCGGATTCCTTAGCGCGAGTACAACTCACACTTAGCTGGTTTTTATTATTTGTTGTTTTACTTCAGAATTAGTACTATAATCCTTGGGGGAGGCCTATGTCCAGCAGTGGACTTCCTTTGGCTGATATGATGAGTACTATAATTCACAATAAGTTTCACGCTTATATTACAGTTTTTACGAAAGAGCTAAATAAAAAATACCTATAAAAACACCTCCTTAATTTTTAGGGTTCCGTTCCCAAAGGGTTAAAACGGGACCCTATTACTAAGACTCCGCTGTCTGTCCGTCTGTCACCTTGCTGTATTTCATGGACCGTGATAGCTATACAGTTGAAATTTTCACAGATCATGTATTTCTTTTGCCGCTATAACGACAAATACTAAAAATTAGAAAAAGTAAAAAATAAGGGGGTCTCCATACAAAAAAACTGTATTTTTTTTAAACGTGAAGAAACTAGTGCCATCTAGTATGATGGTACGGAACCCTTTGTACTAGCGCCATCTAGTCTGATGGTACGGAACCCTTTGTGTGCGGATCAGACTCGCACTTGGCCGGTTTTTTTTGTTCACGATAGGGGCTCGTGTGAGATATATTTGAATACGTCTTTTAAAACTACTAAAGGATTGCTAACATCATTCAATAACTCGTTAACTAAATATTATGTTTTCAAGTGGTGATTTTTGTTACAGTTATGTCTCCACCCCCTATCTATTAGCTAAACCGCTATCAATCATTTATTCACAAACAATGTACATTGTATTTGAAATGTCAATAATTTAAATATAAGTAATTAAGTACATACACAAACAATACAAATATGATAAGTAACATTGAGATTACGCACATTTGCCAGTTCAATTCATGTCCTAATTCAAATTGAAAATATTATGAAATGCAAAATAAAGTAAGTACAAGTAAAAATAAATATAAAATCAATGTATAAATGTCAAAAAAAAAAATGCATGTCAAGAAAAATAATATTAAGATAAAGTGAGAGATTACCGAAAACCATAAGAAATCACATCACATGTCCTTAAAAATAAAATAACAAATAAAATTGAAAATCAAGTAAATCATGCAATAAATTCATTCAAGAGTCATAATTTGTATTTCTTATTTTATCATTTAAATAATCATTTATACTATAATAACATCGCTTAATCAAAAAATTCTTTAGCTTATTCTTGAAAGAGTTTAAGCTCATTTCATTTTTGAGGAAATCTTTGTATCTTTGTATCAACTCATATATGATTTATTTTAATTTTCTGTGTTACAATGACATTAATGTCTAGTACTTATTAGGTTGTTATCCCTTTTGTTAGTGTATAGGATGGTAATTGGTATAGGCAACAACGTAATAGGATACAGTATGGACAATCCCTGCCGCTCTCTAGATTGCGACCTCACCCCCTCGTCACCAGAATGATACAGATTGGTTACAGTTTGGTTGTCGAACGTATAAATATTTTATGTATATTTTTTAACTTTTTCTAATTTTTAGTATTTGTAGTTATAGCAGCAACAGAAATACATCATCTGTGAAAATTTCAAATGTATAGCTACCACGGTTCATGAACTGGTGACAGACGGACAGACAGACACACGGACGGACAGCGGAGTCTTAGTAGGGTCCCGTTTTTACCCTTTGGGTATGAAACCCTAAAAACATCCCCACTTTATAAGTAACCATAGTATTTTTTTTACAGATTTTGTTCCATAACTTTAAAGGTACCACAGATTTGTATAACTATACTTAATTTCAGCTTTATATCCGTGATAGTCTTTGAGCAAAATGGCTGTGACCAAGGAGTTTATAGGTAAATCTGGAGGCCACACTCTAAATACCTACTTGAAGCAAAGAAATATGGCCTTGAAGTTTCTCGTTACCGCTCCGTCTCTTTCTAATTAGGAGGTATGAACAAGACGTGTATATGTGAAGCTCTTGCTCACACCCTCTAATTGAAAAGAGACGGAGCGGTAAAGAGACATTTCAAGGGCATATTTCTTTGCTTCAATTAGGTATTTAGAGTGTGGCCTCCAGTTTTACCTATAAACTCCTTGGCTGTGACATACCGAGTACCGACAGGCACACGGACTTGGCAATACTAGGTTTCTAAGCTAGAATCCATAGTTCAGCGGACTAATTTGAAAGCTCGTATAACCGCAGATCGATACATATATATTACGAGGGTGGCATACTTAAATGCCCTCAGTGCGCGAGGAGTTTCGCTGCGAAGATTGTCTACATAAACCATCTTCGAGCGCACGCGCGGCAAACCGACTAGGAGTCGAAGTGGTCGCCGTGACCGAAATCGGTCGGATAGATCATCATCATCACGCGGCAGATCGTAAAAGTCCTGCAGATTGCGATCTGCCCAGAAATTTAGGCAAATCGTGAAAGGCCCAGGCATTTCATCGCGGGGCTCCGAAATATACTTAAGGTTAGGCTCGTTTAGCATGTCTGCTGTTACCGTAAATAGGAGCTTCCTGTGGTCGCGATATTGAGCCCAGGCACAACAGTTAACCATAGGTTAAACAAAATATGGTTGAACTGCGTTATTGAAACTTTTTTAAATTAAAGTGGAGTGGCCGGAGTGTCATTCCCTACCGATCTTTTCAAGCAACTGTGTTAAGGGGAGGCATTTGTAAAAAAGTTGTCTATGTTTTTTCCTTTACGTGTAAGGAGTCAAGAAAATAACCACACTTTTGCACTTTCTCAATGTTTTACGTTGTTATTTCTCTTAAGACTTCAATTTAAAAACTAAAATTAAGCAGATTCTCTGTAGTACTAAAAAAGAAATATCTCCATATAAAAACCATGTGCAAATTTAGAAATTTTATTAATAAACAATTCGTTTTAGACTTTTTTTTAAACGTTTTGGACCTGTTTTTGGGATTTTTTATGATCGAGTAAAGTACACACTATCATGTAACATATTAGCACATTCCTAAGACTTAATTATTAATAATTATTTATTAATTATTAATTATCATCCTTAAGTATGTCCAATATTTTTTGCAAGACCGATATTTAGTAGTAATTACCCAAAAAAAAATTGATCTAGCAAAAGGGTTTCTCCGCTTCTCCACCGGTGCCTCGCCTTAAAAAAATATTTAATAAATATGGGGTATAGTTAAAAGTTTCATTATTAATAGCTCGTTTGATAAAGTAATCTGATTCATCAGCATACACAATAGTCAATTGACAACAAACATGTACTGTTACGAAGAAAAGTGTCGATTTCAACTTCCATTGATGTCGCATTGTCGACATGGCAAGAAATCGGTGTACAGTCGCGAGGACAAATTGTATGTCATTATGTCTGTCACCGTTTTGACGGCGACCCCAAATTAATATGGGAACTGAACCGACTCAGTCTTGTAAAAGGTTGTAAGGTTGTGATATAGTTTTTATGGGACTTTAAGAGTCGAAAACTCCACCTGAATTAGAATAAAAAAATAATGTACAATTGTTGTAAAAATCTTTTAATTTCCAATTAGTAATTTTATTACATTCTAAATGAAATGAAATAAAGTAAATAAATAAATTCCAATTGGTGAACTAAGATACTTACTACTTTTTAGGGTTCCGTACTCAAGGTAAACGGGAACATATTATTTATTTATTTATTTATTTCAAAAAGTACATGCTGTAAACAGACGGATGTCCAAACACCAGCAAGTCATATTATATTACTAAGACTACGCCGTCCTACTATCCAGCTGTTTTGAACCGTAATAGGTAGCCAACTGAAATTTTTATAGAAATTTTCATTTACCAATAAATAATAAGTTTTTTTAAATTGATTTATTTGACAAAAATTAAGTTACATTTTTTATATATTATAGCTCATTAAAGGGATAGTTATTGTCGGAATACTGCCTCCCACGCGGCGGACCGACGACCTGGTGAAAATCGCAAGAAGCCGCTGGATATGGGCAGCGCAGGACCGGTCGTCGTGGAAATCCTTGGAGGAGGCTTTTGTCCAGCAGTGGACGTTTTTCGACTGATATGATAACAGGAAAAGTATAACACAAACATTAACAGGTTTATTTCAGTTATAAAAGAAGAAAGTAATACATTAAGGAAAAAAAAGAAGTGTTTTTAAAGGTTTTTTTGCTTCTGCTCTACGGTAATACATAAAAGCGTCAAACTGTAAGATAAAACATAATAAAAACTAACCAAGTGTGAGTCGTACTCGCACTAAGGATCCCAAACTAAATAAAAAAAAATTGGTCGCTCTCGTTGATGTTTTTTGATTGAAATGATTATGTAATATTGCTGTACTCGTGTGTGGAGAGGTATGGTAGTACGGAACCCTCTGTGCGAGAATACGACTTGCACTTGTCCATTTTTTGATATTACATATACCTATTTAATAACGCGATGGATGAAATATGAAGTTATCTCCTCCGTTCACAAGGATCCATGTACTGAATCCATTAATAAGACGACACATATATGAGACAAGGCTAAAGCCATAAATTATATAATATTCGGTATATAAAACTTTGTTCACAATTATAATTATTTATGGTACGGTATGGTCGGTGGCGCAACGGCAAAGGCAGCTACCGTCTGTCCGGCAGGTCGTGGTTCGAGTCCTGCCACGTACCAATATGTTTTCGAATTTTGACTCATATGTACGTTTATCCGACGCTCTTACGGTGAAGGAAAACATTGTGAGGAAACCTGCACACATCTGCGAAGAAACTCGATGGTTGTGTGTGAAGTTGACCAACCCGCACTGGGCCCGCGTGGTAGACTAAGGCCCGATCGCCCTAATTCAGGGTAGGCTCAAGCCCCTCGGTGGGGACGTGTATATAAGCTGATGTGATGATGATGATGTGACGGTATGGTATTGTATTTTATGGTATATTTTTTTAAAGTTTGGCAACCCTACACGCAGATCGTGAGCGGCGAACAACGAGCGAAAGAGGCGCGTTCTCACGGCGAACAGCTTACACAAATAGCTTAATTCGACTTTAATGATCCTCTCGCGTGAATGGACCAAATTGATTTGTCGGCGTCCTGTTGTGACGCGAGTACCGCTTTTGTGTTTGACTGTACTGCACCGAGGCTTGCATATTGCATATTGACGAGTGCAGAATTGAAAGAGAAAAGAAATACCGTTACTTTCAAGATCTTCATTATCAGTCGAAAGACGTCTCATCTGAACATTAGCCTCACCCAAGGATTTGTGCAGCGACCGGTCCTACGCTGCCCGCATCCAACGGATTTCAAAATTCAAAAATTCAAAACAATTTATTTCAAATAGGTGTTTACATACACTTTTAAATAGTCAAAACAAAAAAAAATACAATAAAAATAAAATTACAAATAATGTCTTGATTCAGATTATTATTATTATTCCGATTCTGTACTATCTAGTACGGGAAGTCCCTTAAACTTATTTAGTACAATAGTCAGGTCAAGGCCAACGTTTTAAAATGACACTATTTTGGTGGTACATACTGGCGATATTCAAAATTCAAAACAATTTATTTCAAATAGGTGTTCACACACACTTTTAAATAGTCAAAACAAAAAAAAATACACTAAAAATAAAATTACAAATAATGTCTTGATTCAGATTACAGTCTCAGGTAATGGTATTTGTTATAGAATCAACATATATTATATCTTTGTCATTTACATAATCTATTATTTTATAATATCCTCTAGAGCACAAAACTTTTTTGACATGAGTCTTGAATTTATTCTCTGACAAACTAGTTACATTTTCTGGAATTTTATTGTAGAAACTTATACACTGCCCCACAAATGACTTTTTAACCTTACTCAGTCTCGAAAAGGCTATATCTATTTTATTTACATTTCTTAAATTCAAATTATGCCTGTCACTGTTTTTAGGAAATAAATGCAAATTCTTACGAACATACATGATGTTTTCATATATAAATTGACTAGCAACAGTTAAAATATTGATTTCTTTGAACTTATTCTGTAACGAGTCACGTGATCGCATCTGATAGATTGCGCGGATAGCTCTTTTCTGCAGGATGAAAATAGTTTCTATATCAGCCGCATAGTAATATGCCATAAGACAATAAACTATGGAAGTAACTAAAATACACTAGTCTCGCAGTATCTACATCCGTTAACTGTCTTATTTTCTTAACGGCATAAGCAGCTGAACTAAGCCTTCCCGCTAAAGTTTTCCGCACCCTTCACCAAGTCATCGCTTCGGGACACCGAGTGGGAGGCCTGCCAATGATACGTCTTCACACTTTCAAGATCATCATTATCAGTCGAAAGACGTCTCTGCTGAACATAGGCCTCACCCAAGGATTTGTACAGCGACCGGTTCTACGCTGCCCGCATCCAGCGGATTCCCGCAACCTTCACCAAGTCGTCGCTTCGGACCACCGAGTGGGAGGCCTGCCAATGGTACGTCTTCACAGAGTTTTTATAAGCTATTATTTAACTTGCAGTGTTGGTATTGTAGAGATCGTATGTCTCTACATATATGCACTTCCAACTCCTTTGTTTAGTTTCTTGCCAGCGCGAATCGAAGTTAGAATATTAATTTAAATTTTGAATTGATAAGTCATTCGAAAGCTTTTCGAAACAATAGATATTGATTCTAAGGCGGACCGTGAGCCAGGACAGAGGTCCTTTTTACTAAGAGTATATTTTTGTTATCCGCGCGTCTGGGCTGAGGTCCCTAAAGTTATGGCAAGAAAGTGAGAGGAATCGATAAAGAAATAAAAATCAGTCAGCCGACAGAGCCTTCTACCTTTTTTTTACGTGTTAAATATATGATCATCTCTGATGATTCTTTAATACGTAACTGAATCTTTCCTCTTGAAGTAGTCAACTAGCTACATCCCCGGCGTCCCGTTGACGATGTCACAGTATGCTAGTTTGGGTCAAATCTTGGAAGCTGATCAATTAATTATTTCTCGATTTCCGATTGAGTTGAAATTTTGCATATTTAGTCTGGAGGACATTGCATGGTTAGCTGAGTGACGTAAATGCAATATGGCGGACATCCAAAGATGTCAACCAGTTTTTTATGCACCCACATTATATGGGTATCAAATAAAAGGGTTTGCTGAGAAGAACAGTATATATTTAAAAATCTTTTCAAATAAGACCTTGTACCTAAAAGTTTTTTAGGTCTTTAGAAAATTATTGTTAAATTGTCATGAGTACAATTAGTGCTTTCATTTTATATCTTACTCAGTCTTTTTCCATAAAAATTTTTTTGGTCACGATAACTAGTTTTTCAGGCGCTTTATGTATATAACGCAACCACTTTGCGCAGGCAGACCGACATGTTTAAAATCAGAGGGTTGCCTTTTTTCCTGTCTACCTAAGGTTATCCATTTTCGTTATCGTCACCAGATTTGTCATGACCTCCTAGTATAAAAGGGTATAGTTAATTATGTATATATTAATACTAGAGACGATTATACGATAGTTAAATATTTTTTTTACTCGTATTGGTTGGTGGTAGGGCATTTTCTAAGCCCGCCTGGCTAGCTACCACCATCTTATCTAAGTCTTGCCGCCAAACATCAGTGTTAACTACATTGATGTGTTCCGGCTTGAAGATAAGATAGCCAGTTCTCCATTGCATTGGGGAATCTTGGTAAGCCCGCTTCCATCTTCGGCATCATCGTCACTTACCATCAGGTGAGATGATGCCAAGGGCTTACTAATTGTGAATTAAAAAAAAAAAAAAAAAACTTTACCTGACCGTATGCTTTGGAGTCTTTTCAGCATTCCAAGGTTGACTGGAAGAGATCCCGAAAGGGATAAGTCCGCCTTTGCTATATTTATATTCTTTTGTTAACACCTTATTTGTTTTAAATGCAATAAAGAGTTTACAAACAAAAGGGAAAGAAGCGCGCCACTCTTATACGAAATGTTTTATGCAAAAAAAAAAATGAACTCCTATTACATAAAATCAGTAAACCCCTGTTGAATAACGAAATGTTTTACTGCTTATCCTTTTTGTCTGTGGCACCGTATATTAGTACTAACATACAGTATGGACACTCCCTGTCGCTCTATAGAATCGGACCTCACCCCCGCGTCACCCAGGTTGATACAGATTGGTTATAGTTTGGTTCTCGAACGTATGGGATTTCACCGTGATTTTGTTTACTCCGTAATTTTTTTTTTTAGAAATGTCTTTTCACGACCGTTGTATGCAGTGTCCGTGGTGTGGAACTACTATGCTCGCCTTTTTTTTAATTTAGTTACGTGCCGTGAGCATTTGGCTTTTGAGCATAAAACTCGTTAAGCTTGTACCAAAAATATTTTAGGTTTTTCTTCAACTTACTTACATTACAACCCATCGTAGTATATGTATAAAGTGTTGTCTTGCAGTTCAGAGGAAACCTACCTTGCATACCTACTTTGCATACGAGAAAATTAAATGGAAATAGCAAAAAATATTGCAGTCAGGAGGTCGCGGGTTCGATTCCCGGCGGGGTCAATTGTAAGACTCGGTCTGGTTGGTGGTAGGGCATTTTCTAAGCCCGCCTGGCTAGCTACCACCATCTTATCTAAGTCTTGCCGCCAAATATCAATGTTGATATCATTGGTGTGTTCCGGCATGAAGATAAGATAGCCAGTTTCCCCATTGCGTTGGGGAATCTTGGTAAGCCCGCTTCCATCTTCGGCAACATCGTCACTTACCACCAGGTGAGATGTTGTCAAGGGCTTACCAATTGTGAATAAAAAATAAAAAAAAAATCTCCTCATTTGAAGTCGCCTAAAAAGTGAAATTTTGTATGTATGGATGTATGTATAGATGTTTGTTACTCTTTCACGCAAAAACTACGGAACGTATCTGGCTCAAAATTTGGTAGATAGACAAATTGGGTCCTCGATTAACATATAGACTACTTTCTTCCACGTTCACGAGCCGCTTGCGGCTCGCGCACTGCGCACCCTCGAAGACTGTCGTAGAAACTATGTTCACGCGAGCGAAGCCGCTGGCAAAAGCTAGTTACTAATATTGCAAAGGTGAAAATGTGTTTGCTTGTTTGTTACCTCTTCACGCTTCAACACCTCTACCAATCTTAGCGAAATTGGGTATGCACTCACCCTAGAAGACAGTCATATAATCAATGTACACGCGGGCGAAGCCGTAGGCAAAAGCGAATTATAAAATAAATCATTGAGAAAACGATTTCTTTAACGGAATAACTACATTTTAAATATTCTGTGCGTTTTGTATCCTGAATGAACTTAAAGTGTTTCTTAAGGCGGTTGACAGACATCTGCGCCTCCCATGAAAGTCAGCTCCTATGTGTATGAAGATAATTGACGACTTTAGTGATATTGGGGAGAAAAACTCATTATTTTGGATTGCACGACAGAGATGTAACAAGACGCAACCAGTGGAATAGGGATGACGACAGCATCAGAAATAAATTATGAACTCAACTCTTGATCACTAAATTGCCCTCCTACCTAAACTTCGGAAAACCTTACTCGTTTTGTTACCGACTTCAAAAAGGAGGAGGTACTAAGTTCGACTGTATATTTTTTTTTTGATGTATGTTCACCGATTTTTCCTTCATTTGTGGACCGATTTTCAAAATTCTTTTTTCATTCGAAAGAGTATACTCCCGAAGGGTCCCATTGTCACCAAGTCAGGATCTGATGATGGGATCCCAGGGAAATAGAGGGCAACCCTTCAAAAATAATGAAAAATTTGAATTTTAAAGGCACTAATTACGTGATTCATATGTTTTCTAAAGCTATTAATATACTTGCGTCTGTTAGTCATATTCTCATGTTGATAAGCTGATGTAGGAAGGCACAACTCCTTAACGGTTAGGAGTTGCAGGATTGTTTTTTTAATGTTATACATAGATATATACGTAGGTATGCATAGACCGATAGTTGTATTCCTTCAGGTTATTCAGATGAGCTGATGATGGACGATTTAACTCCTTAACTTTCATGCTGCTGAGATGATGATGGAAGCCACAGGACTCTGTATCTGTTAATGAAACACATTTATTATGATTTGATAATTACTATTGGTGAGTATAGGTAATTGGATTTAACGTTGCTTGATAGATAGCATTACCACTAAAAATAAAGAAAATAAAAAAAAGTTAAAAAAAACTTAAAACTGACTTCACAATGAAATTCACTTAAAAGTGTGAAATAATATTATTATACTTAAATACACAACATTAACCAACAATAACGAAATCAAAGGTGGGTACGAATTAAATAAGAGGCTTAAATTTTGTTTTGAGGTCGGTGTCAGTAAACCATCGAATCTAAACCATTTAATAAGTAAGTAACTGTGTGCTGGTACCGACCTCAAAAAAATTTCAAGCCCCTAATTTAATTCGTACCCGCCTTTGATTTCGTTATTGTTGGTTAATGTTGTGTATTTAAGTATAATAATATTATTTCACACTTTTGAGTGAATTTCATTTTGAAGTCGGTTTTAAGTTTTTTTAAACTTTTTTATATTTTCCATCAAGTCTTCTATTTTTAATTCACCAAAATCACAAAATGAGTACATAAATGACGCTGCAAAACTATGACGTCAAAAGTATATCAGATGACTAGCATTCGTCATACCTATTGAAGGGGACTCTAAAATCAATAAATAGAACGTGTAAAAGACCCGCATGTGTCGAACTGTGGAGATAGGTTACCTACTAATAACTGTCGATAAAAAAGTGGTATTTCTTTCACGGTTTCAAAAAGCCTACGTTACTCCCCATATTTTTAAAAATCTTGTTACAAAAAACCGGCCAAGTGCGAGTTGGACTCGCGGTATGAGGATTCTGTACCAACAACACCTCTCCACACAACTATGAAAATGATACCCATTCTTATGAAAAACAAAAGAGACAACGCGAGCAACAGAAAAACACTACTAGCGCTGTAGTGTTTTTTTAGTGAACTATTTTCCGTCAGAGAACGTATTATAATGAGTTTACCGCTTTATTTATAGGTTTTCCTGTAATCTACAAGCAATGAACAATTTTGTATTTTTACAAAATTTTTAGTTCAGAAGTTTCGGAGATCAAGAGGGAAAGGGGGAAATGGTAAATTTTCGACTTCTTTCATGAATAAAATCAAAACTATTTGTTCTACAATTATAAAAAAAATTTATTTGAGATCCTCATAAAGATACCTTTCATTTGATATATGACACAGTAAGGTTTGCTATAATTTTTTTTAAATTTCATAATTTCCCCCCCAAAAATGACCTTTGTTTAAAAAAATAATAATTTGCACATCTGTGGTTGGGTCATAGTATTACACCATCCTACCAAATTTCACCTGATTTGTTTCAGTAGATTCGGAGCTAATAGGCTGTGACAGACGGACGGACAGACAGAAAGACGCACGAGTGATCCTATAAGTGTTCCGTTTTTTTGTTGTTGTACGGAACCCTAAAAACAAGGATAATAAAGGATAAATAAACAAACATACCTTCGCATTTGAAATTAGGAAAAATATTTAGCTTTTATTCTGTAGGTGTGATTCAAGTCTCTTTAATTTTTCCGGGTTATGAAATTAGTTAGACGTGTCGTTCGTCATCAGTCGTATGATCTCGGAAACGTAGGTAGGTACTTACAACCCGGCAAAATTTAAGTTTCGTTAATTCTGCTTTACAATTAAATTCCGTGACCGTACCTTGCTACGGCCCTGTGAGTGCCAGCGAACGAGCAAGCGTTTAAAGGGCCTCGTTTATGGTGACGCGCAGCGTATTGCCACAGAACAGAATATGATGTTAAGGCGAAACCCTTTCAGAAAATAATGTAAACCCCGAAATCGAGGGTTGGAAAAACTGCAATACATTTATCATTTTTTTTAAATAAATTTATTACAATAAATCTGCTACAAAGTGTAGGAGGCCAAAATACGAATTGATAAATTATTGCAAAGTTCACTTAAATTTTGTAAATTTTTGCTGTTATAGCTCACAAAAATCAGTTTTACTTCACTGCAGTAAGACATAGCACCTTATTTTTTTTCTCTCTTATTCTTCAATAAAATCCTGACATATTGTCGGACTCACTTTTTTGCAAAAATGCTTAAATCTAAGTTAAAAAAATAAAACATTGAAAGAGTGCGTAAAAGTATGGTTATTTTCTTTACTCTTTACACGTAAAGAAAAAAACAGAGACAACTGTTCTGAACAATACCTCGTCATAACAGTACATATTGCGAAATTTGCGGACATAGCGCGAGTTGCGGCGCTTAGGTATTCTTCGTATAAACAGGGCTGCAGAGACCTTCTCTTTCTTCTGCGGGGGACGAACATGTAGGTAAAACGAGAACGGGCGGGAAAGGCGTAAACGCTGCGAAAGTCGCGGAACACGCAGCGTTCTACGCCGCCGCATATCTGTCTGCTGCGATGACGCAAGAACGAACGCAACCAGGTCTTAATCCTACTAATACTATAAATGTGAGTTTGTATGTATGGATGTATGTATGGATGTTTGTTACTCTTTGACTCAAAGTACTGAACGTATCTGGCTGAAGGTACAAATAGAGATTAGGACCTGGATTAATATATAGGCTGTTTTTTTCTACGCTCGCGAGCCGCTAGCGGCTCGCGCACTGCGCACCTTCGAATACAGTCCTAGAAATTATGTTCACGCGAGCGAAGCCGCTGGAAAAATCTAGTGTATACTATAGATAAGTCGGGTTACTGTTCGCATTCTTTCTACCTTGCTAGCTGGTATCATTGCGGAACTTCGCTGCCCTGTGGAGTTTTTTGGCGGGATTTGTGGTGGACGCATTCGTAGTTTTATTTTGTTGTTTTTTCATTGTTTTCTGCTGGGATTTTGTTCAAGAAGTGGTGCATTTTGGAGAAAATCGTCTAGTGCACGTGAGCAACGTGGAGAACAAGAAAATAAAACGAAGGAGGACGTGAGAACCCAACTTGCTCTGGGTGCAGTTTTATAGACGCCCAACAGCAACTGGGTGTTCCACCTCAGAATGCAGCTGCTGCAAATGCTGTCAAGAACTTCAGAGAAGATTTGTAATGCACCGGCACTAGCATTACAAATCCAAAAACAAATGAAGAAAGTGATAATTATTTACGAATCATTATTACGAACAACAATCGCTGCCCTGTACTTCGCACATCATTGATGGTAACATTTTTACACAACTACCCACAAAAAGGAGTGTAATGTTTTCAGGTCTAATGTATGTATGTATGTTTTTTTATTCCACGATATCTTCTAAACGGATCCTTTGTCCACCATTGGACGTCCTACGGCTGATATGATGATGATTAAGAACAGGTATAAAAAGATCGATGGTCAATTAATGTTTAAATTAACCGCTTCACGCTCCGCTCTGAGCTCCGCGTCTCACTGCAAGAGGCCAAACGCGTCTCGTGCAAATGACTCAATCAGCAGCAGGTGGCTACCGACCCGCGCAGGGCTGGCCGATGGCAATCTAATTAATTTTAAAAGCATTCAATTTTCATAATTTTTCACTGCCAGTCGACCAGGTTAAACCTCACGAACAAAATTACCGAAAATCTACATCACTTACCATCAGGTGAGATGATGCCAAGGGCTGACGAATGCTAGTCATCTGATATACTTTTTGTCATCTGTCAAAAACGAAATTTTGTTCTAAAAATTTTTGAAATGCCTAGGCGTTGTAGAATCACTCTAGTGTTTTAAGACCTTATTGCAACAGTTGCATACATTATATTATCTACATACATATTATAGGTACTCTTAGGTGGGTTCAGAAGCTGTATGGAAATGACCTACATTGCTACTATGCTACCTGTGAAATATCTAGCTACCTATATATATCATCATATCAGCCGAAGGAAGTCCACTGCTGGACATAGGCCTCCCCCAAGGATCTCCACGACGACCGGTTCTGCGCTGCCCGCATCCAGCGGCTTCCCGCGACCTTCACCAGGTCATCGGTCCACCGAGTGGGAGGCCTGCCTACACTACGCTTTCCGGTGCGTGGTCGCCACTAGAGAACTTTACTGCCCCAACGGCCATCTGTTCTACGAGCAATGTGCCCCGCCCTCTCCCACTTAAGTTTAGCAATTCTGAGAGCTATGTCGGTTACTATTATAGGTATATAAATATATACAGAAACAAATTATTTATTGTAATAGTTGTAATTGACATTTACATTGGAACATTGCTCTAAAGAAGAATGTTAAAAATTTCATGGACTGACAAAATCACCAATGAAAGAGTAATGGAATTAATGAACAGTAAGAAACAGGAAGTAGTTACAACCATTAAGAAAAGGAAATCAGCATATCTGGGACATCTATATAGAAATCCAAAATATGAAATAATTAAAAACATATGACTGACTCTGTGGCTCAGTGGTTAGTGCCCTTGACTACTGATCCGAGAGTCGTGGGTTCGATCCCCACCCAGGGCAAGCATTTGTGTGATGAGCAGATTTGTTTGCTCTGTGTCTGGGTGTTAAATTATATCTATATATGTATGTATTTAAACGTATATAAGTATGTATATCAGTCTCTGGTAACCCATAACACAGGGAATCCTACTTTGGGGCCAGATGACCATGTGTGATTTTTCCCAGAATATTTATTTATTTTATTTATTTATAATTGAAGGCAAAATCAAAGGCAGAAGACCACGTACAACCTGGATCGTAAATATAAAGAAATGGACGGAAATCGAAGACGCAGCCACTCTCTGCAGAATGGCCAAGGAGAGGGAAGAATTTCGCATGTTGGTCGCCGACATCCGTTACGATAGGGCACCGAAAGAAGAAGAATGGTATATATTTAATGGTCCTGGTTTTATTGTATATAATATAGCTGTTCCAAATTTAAACTCATAACGTTACAAAAATCTATACTGTAATAACATTAAAGTACAGATTTCACCTACTACCACAGACAAGAAAGTTCTTATAGTAAAATTGGTTGTCATAATGCTGGTCCTTGCCTACGGATTCAGAACGCATTTTAGACGACCTATGATATGTGTGTAGATAAAATATATTTTTTTAAATAATTATGCAATGAAAATGTACTAAAATTGTACTTAGTTGTTGAGATTAAATTTGGTTTTTAACGTGTTTTGAGTTGTTAATTGTATAATACTAATTCCTTCTTTATATTATGATTTTTCTTGACCGCGCACCGGAAGATGTAGCGTAGGCAGGCCTCTCACTCGGTGGATCGACGACCTGGTGAGGGTCGCGGGAAGCCGCTGGATGAGGGCAGCGCAGGACCGGTCGTTGTGGAAATCCTTGGGGGAGGCCTTTGTCCAGCAGTAAACGTCTTTCGGCTGATATGATGAATACGATTTTTCTTACGAATACAGGTACCAGAATACCGCCGTTAACTATACCCATAGCTTCCCCAATGCTGGGGCACGAGTCTATTCCCAATCATGGAAATGTAAGGAACACGGGGCAAAGCAAGTCCAGATTTAAGGTTCTTTTTTTAATGCACAATTGATAAGACGAGTATAACGCGAGCGTCAGCCATAGCTCCCATCAATATTTGTATAGGAGGACGACAACATCATCGTCACTTACCATCAGGTGAAATGATGCCAAACATCGCGTTATACTCGTGACCGGGTGCTGTCCGTGTGAACTGGCCTACTCTTGTCAAAGGTATCCATTACATTCAATGATTTTTATGTATAACTTTTCGTGACATATTGTTTTCATGTTCTAATGACATAATCTGGTTTATTGCAAAGATTGAATTTTGACATTATTAACTAATGATTGTTTATTTCTTGATTTTTCACAAATGAAATTATGTAACGAGTGTAATTTGCACCTATTTTGAATAAATACCTTAAATCTTGAATCTGTAAAAAAAACTATTGTTTCAAAAAACATTTCTAAATTGCATCCATTTTGTAGGCTTAACAATATACTCAATGGTACTCGACTCCACAATTTTTTGTTACGAATGTGAAATTGTGTGACTACGTAGATTGGTGCCGACATAATTATAATAGGGTGTGATATCTACAAGAAATCTCGGCGGTCGTCTATGCTGATGCATTTTTAATCACATACACGCCCGCCCTAATAACGCAAATGCAGGGCTGCCATTGGTACAAAAACGCACTTAATAAAAAAAAAAAAACAACAGAGTTAGCTTATTTATAGCATAGTATCACCACAGTATTACAATATAGCGGCTTACAGTAGCGCAACGAATGTACTAACGCCATAGTATATATAAGGTCTAACAAAATTATCTGAAACTATTTTAACTGGTGCTTCTACCCATGACACTGAACAACTTTCCCCATGGAACCCATAGTCAAAACGCAAAAAAAAATATTTGGCTCTCCCATACTTACTCGATGCCAACTTAGTATGGGAAGCTAAATTTTTTTTGGAGATTTGACTATGGGTTTCATGGGGAAAGTTGTTCAATTTCATTAATAGAAGCACCATTTAAAATAGTTTCAGTTAATTTTGTTACACCGTATATATTAAAGTACTAACATACAGTATGGACAATCCCTGCCGCTCTCTAGATTGCGACCTCACCCCCTCGTCACCCATATTGATCAGACTGGTTACAGTTTGTTTGTCGAACGTATAGGATTTCGCCGCCATTTTGTTTGTTCCGTCATTCCTTTTTTGATATGTCATTTCTGGCCCGTTGTGTGAAGTGTCCCGGGTGTGCTAACGCAAAGCAACAGAAGGGTACTTGCGGGGCAGCGGGCGGCGGGGCACAGTCTGGCAAACTCCGCGTAAGGGCTAGTATCGATACGCCGGATCGTGCGACACCAAAGGCGTTGCGCTACTGTAAGCCATATCGTAATACTGTGGTAACACCGTGCAACATTGTGCAGTCTGGCAACTCTGGCATAACTCTAACGAAATTCGACCGAAGATACTCCTAAGCCGTAAACGAAAGAACTTTAAAACACCTAGGTGAATTCATAATGACAGCTGTCATTCGATAGATTAGACTATACATACTTCATACATACATACAATATCTAAGCTCTGTTCGTACTTATTTACCCGTGATATTATTTTAAATAAAAACCGGCCAAGTGCGATTCACACTCACGCAAAGTAGGGTTCAGTAGTTTTTTATTGCAGTTGATAAATCTATGAACTTTTTACAAATCCAACTGCACATCGTAAATTCGTCGAGTTATATAATTTGCCTTTTAAATTAATAAAAAATAAAAAATTCGAGCGAGACCTACAGTACTCGTATATGATGTGTAACATGTGACAAAATACTTTAGGTTAGTTAGATTTGATGACGATATTGTACCTGGGTGGCGGATCTGACAGTAACGAAAAAAACCGACCAAGTGCGAGTCGGACTCTCGTAAAGTAGAATTCCGCGCTTTCGCGACTTCCTGTTACACATTTCCGTCCCATGTTACACATTTCCGTCCCATTTCCCGAAATCACTCCCACAAATTGCAGGAAAGCGAGAGCAAAGATGTTACACATCAAAAATCTGATGTTCTGAATCAGCGGTTTAGCTTTATAGTAGTAAATTTAAAACCACTTTTCAAAAATTAATTCAGCAAACCCAGTAGTTTTGAAAGACCTATTCAACGCTACCCCACACGATAGGGAAAAAAAGAAAAAAAAATCACCCCCTCTTTGTCTTTCTTTCCTTTCAAGTGAATAAGAAAAAGTCACAGGGAGAAGATCAGATGAATAGGGTACTGGGTATTAAGCCTTTTTTAGCCAAAAAGTTGCGCACAGACATAGCGGTGTGCGCGGGCGCGTTTTCATGGTGATTGGTGATGATTTCATGGTTCACGATGATTTGTTTCAAGATTTTATTTTACCCCTTTGTCGGCGTGATTACTTAATATGTTTACCCATGCCAAATTAGCTAATCAGGAAAAGCTTTATTGTTTTATATTTTTTATTCTCAATTGGTAAGCCCTTGGCTTCATCTCACCTTTCTAGTACTAATAGTCTCTGAGCTAAGCCGTAGATAGACGGAGAGACCGACGGACAGACATCGCGAAACTTTATAAGGGTTCCTTGTTGACTACGAAACACTAAAAACCCATATCAAGTAACTTTTTACCTACAATAATCATATAGCAGCCGCGCAATCATCATTACAGCTCATATACGTCCCCACCGAGGGGCTCGAGCCTACCCTGAATCAGGGCGATTAGGCCTTAGTCGACCACGCGGGCCCAGTGCGGGTTGGTCGACTTCACACACAACCTTCGAGTTTCTTCGCAGGCGTGTGCAGGTTTCCTCACGATGTTTTCCTTCACCGTTAAAGCAATCGGTAAGTATGTACGTAAGTTTTTGAAAAACTCATTGGTACATTGGCCGTCCAGATTTGAACCCGGTACCTCTGGTTAGATGGACCGAGTCGTTACCGGTTGAGCCACCGACGCTTTAAAGCCGCGCAATAAAATTACAATATTGCCTCATCCAATCAACGAGTGCTATTTCAAATTTCAAATATCGAACGAGTAGCAGCCATCGAAGCCATCTAATTCTTCCGAAAAACCTTTATAAACGGAATAATTGGATCACCTCATTGGCCGGTAGCTAACAGGGACTATTTTTTATAACCAACTTTATTTATACAGACTTTTATTGTTTATCATATTTTTTGTCGAACCGAATTGGCAAGGGCAATGATTTAACATCATGAGTGTTGTAAATTTTGAAATAAAAAACAAGAAATCAATTAACATCTGGCAAGTAAATTATTTAGCTTGGGGATGTGCGTGAGAACGTTGTGTGAACATAACACCAGCTATCTACCTACTTGTGATGACTCAGTTTGATTTTATTACACTAAAAGGAGTGTATTGTTTTCAGATCTAATGTGTGTATGTATGTTTATTTATTCCACGATATCTTCGAAACGGCTTGATGGATTTTAGAGTGAGAGGTATCGTTGGATTCGTCTTGATACCGTGAGTGACATAGGATACATTTTACCCGACTTCCCATAAAAGAGGGGTAATGTTTCTATGTAATCTATGTTTCACTATATTTCTAATTTAATAGAATAGAATATAATAGAAAAATTGTTATTTCAAACCATAAGAAATTCATAGTAACATGGGTTAGTAAAAACCACACAATTTTTAGGTAAGTAACACTGCAGAAAATAAAAATTAAGCTTACGGTTTGGGGCAAAATGGACAGTTACCCAGAGCCTTACCAAGGGCTATCAATATAATGTTAAAGTTGTAAGGATTATGCATGTCTTTTTACCTTAATACCTGAGATCAAGAATTTTTCTTTAAAACTTACCCTAATGACTTTATAATGAGAAACAAATCGAAAATGAGTAAGATCGTGCTATCGACAACTTTTTTTAGGAGGAAGTTATAAAGATAATAAATTGATATACAGGGTGTAACAAAATTGACAAAGTTAACTGGGGGTTCTACTCAAAAAAACTTAACTTAATTAACTTTCTCAAAGGAACTCATAGTTAATTCTAAAAAACAGTTTGGACCCTCCATACTAAAATGTACAAAAACGGTCGATCAGCTGATCGATTTGTATGAAATGTAAAAAAAAAGTTTACAGCAAAGTCGTAGAACAAAAGTTGTTCAGTATGATGAGTAGAAGCCCCAGTTAACGGGACCTACACCAATTTTGTTACACCCTGTATAAGTACAATAGAAGATTATTTAATTCTATCATAATTTTAAAGATATTTGTGTAAGTACTCCGAATAGGTGAGCGATATAACATTTCAACAAATAATTCTTATGTTAAGATAAAAATAAAAGTCAAGGCAAACCGACACCATAAACAATCGAAACCAATTAAAGGCTATAAATTACAAACAGCTAGCTCCATTCCAGCCAGTGTGTATCAAAGGAGTTCAAAGATTTGAAAAAAATGAAGCGTTCGAAATTTAATTTATTCAAAATTGGAACGTCACGGCGCACAAAGGCGCGCGCCACAAAAGGCCGCGGTCCGTGAGTGCTAACACGAAAATTAAATGCTGATATCACAATTAATCAAGTGCCCATATTAATAATTGGTTATTCACCTCGCTGTGAGGTGTCAAGCTATATTGCTCAATTAACCGCTGCGAGAATAGAATAGGGCGTGTTTGAATTGTTTACAAATAAACTCGTTTCCCTTTGTGAACATATTATTGATTTGTTCGTAAGTAGGTTTGAAGTAAAAATAGATTTTCGCGTTTTTGTTTGTGAACTAACCGTTGCTCGCAACTTTGACCGTAATCGAAGGTGTATGGTCAGAGGCGTATTTAAGAATCTGGCACCCTGGTCACAAAAAAAAAACCGCCCCTCTAAGTGGCAAAAAACCGGCCAAGTGCGAGTCGGAATTGCACCGGTGCGATGGCACGCTTAGTAACAATGAAAACACTGAAGTACCTACCAACTTGTAAAACTCGCGTAAAATATTTTTCCGCTACTTGATATATTGGTAACTCTTTGTCTATTGAAATTGTTTTTATCAAAGAAAATCTATAAGAAATTATCGACTACCTAATTCAAATTTTGCTTTAATTATTTCTATTGCGACTGGCGAATGAACAACCGAAAAAAAGCCGCCCCTCACCTCTTGCCGCCCCTGGTTAAGTGCCTTGGACATAGGGTAAATACGCCTCTGTGTATGGTGGCCAAACCGCAAACTGGAATAAAAATTAGCCTATTGTATGTGTTAATCCAGTGCCTGATCAAACTACCAAATTTCATCCAAATCCGTTCAGATGTTTAGGCGTGAAAGTGGATAAATAAAAAAAATACGAATATCATGTTTGTGTTCATAATCTTTATTATATAGAACAGATGGCCGTTGGGACAGTAAAGTTCTCGAGTGGCGACCGCGTACCGGAAAACGTAGCGTAGGCATGCCTCCCACTCGGTGGACCGATGACCTGGTGAGGTCGCGGGAAGCGCAGAACCGGTCGTCATGGAAATCCTTGGGGGAGGCCTATGTCCAGCAGTGGACGTCCATCGGCTGAAAAAAATATCTTTATTATAAAATAATTTGTGAAACCTAATGCGAGTCCGTCCGGCCGTTCTGTCCAACCGATTTGCTTTTTATTAATGCACAAATTTTTCATCAAGCATTGGAAATCACCTAACTTTCACACTTCTCAAGACATAGTAAAAAAAAAGAAATCTAATGTGAGTCCGTCCGGCCGTTTTTTCCAACCGATTTTCTTTTTATTATTGCACAAATTTTTCATCAAGCATTAGAAATCACCTAACTTTCACCCTTCTCAAGACATAGTAAAAAAAAAGAAATCTAATGTGAGTCCGTCCGGCCGTTCTATCCAACAGATTTGCTTTTTATTAATGAAAGCTATTGATGTACAAATTTTTTATCAAGCATAGGAAATCACTTAACTTTCGCCCTTCTCAATATATTAAAAAAATAGACAATGTAAGTGAGTCTGTCCGGCCGTTCTATCCAACCGATTTGCTATTCTTTAATAAAAGCTATCGATGCACAAATTTTGTATCAAGCATAGGAAATCACTTAACTTTCGCCCTTCTCAATATATTAAAAAAAAGAAAATCTAATGTGAGTCCATCCGGCCGTTCTATCCAACAGATTTGCTTTTAATTAATGAAAGCTATTGATGCACAAATTTTGTATCAAGCATAGGAAATCACTTAACTTTCGCCCTTTTCAATATATTAAAAAAAAGGAAATCTAATGTGAGTCCGTCCGGCCGTTCTATCCAACAGATTTGCTTTTTTATTAATGAAAGCTATTGATGTACAAATTTTTCATCAAGCATTGGAAATCACCTAACTTTCACCCTTCTCAAGACATAGTAAAAAAAAAAGATTTCTAATGTGAGTCCGTCCGGCCGTTCTATCCAACAGATTTGCTTTTTATCAATGAAAGCTATTGATGCACAATTTTTTTTATCAAGCATTGGAAATCACCTAACTTTCGCCCTACTCAATATATTAAAAGAAAGGAAATCTAATGTGAGTCTGTCCGGCCATTCTATCCAACAGATTTGCTTTTCTTTAATGAAAGCTATTGATGCACAATTTTTTTATCAAGCATAGGAAATCACTTAACTTTCGCCCTTCTCAATATATTAAAAAAAAGGAAATCTAATGTGAGTCTGTCCGGCCGTTCTATCCAACAGATTTGATTTTTATTAATGAAAGCTATTGATCCACAAATTTTTTATCAAGCATAGGAAATCACTTAACTTTCGCCCTTCTCAATATTAAAAAAATAGACAATCTAAGTGAGTCTGTCCGGCCGTTCTATCCAACCGATTTGCTATTCTTTAATAAAAGCTATCGATGCACAAAATTTTCACCAAGCATTGGAAATCACCTAACTTTCGGCCTTCTCAATATATTGAAAAAAAAAAAATCCTAGGTGAGTCCGTCCAGCCGTTATATCCAACCGATTTACTTATTTTTCATAACGAAAGTTATTGATGCACAGATTTGTTATCAAGCATTAAAAATCGCCTAACTTTCGCCCTTCTCAAATATAATTAAAAAATATATAAAATCTAAGTCTACCCTGAATTAGGGCTATCGTGCCTTAGTAGACCACGCGGGCCCAGTGCAGGTTGGTCGACTTCACACACAAGCCCCTCGGTGGGGACGTATATGAGCTGATACGATGATGATGATATAAAATCTATTTCGAGTTCTTCCGGCTGTTCTATTGAACCGATTTACTAAATTTAAAAAAATGAAAGGTAGTATTGCACACATTTGTCATCAATCATTGAATATCACCAAACGTTTGCCCTTCCCAAGTTATACTCAAACACGAGCTTGCGTTCTCAATATCTCTGGTTTTATTTGAAGTACGCGATTCGTTTGGGCCTGAGAACACTCGTAGGGACAAGCTCTTTCATTTGAGCCATTCCCTACTTAAATTAGTTGAGTCGGAAGTAAGTTAGGTGTGAACATTCAACGCGCACATTCTAGCACACCGCGCAACATCAATGTGCGAGCCGCTTGCGGGTCGAAGCGGGTCGTGTGTACCATCGATCGCGGCTCACCCACCGCGCACCCTCGACACACCTGGACATTTCATACAACGGGCCAGAAATGACATTTCAAAAAACAAATGATGGAACAAACAAAATGGCGGCAAAATCCTATAAACGGTAACCAATCTGCATCAATCTGGGTGACGAGGGGGTAAGGTCGCAACCTAGAGAGCGGCAGGGAGTGTCCATACTGTATGTTAGTACTAATAAATATACTTTGCCCTCGATGTCTACGATAAAAAAATAAAAAATATGTTGCGAAGCAGCACGGGTCATTCTCGTAGGTATTAATGTGATTTTATTTGGACAGAGACCGCTTCAAATAATGATAAAAACAACACAGTACAACAGACTCTTTCCAGTGAGTAGGAAAGAACCTTAGATCCACAAGAAGAGATGCCTAAGGAAAGAAAACTAACTAATTTAAAAAAACCGCCCAAGTGCGACTCAGAACCGCACACAAAGGGTTCAGTACCATCATACTAGATGGCGCTAGTTTCTTCATGATTAAAAAAACACGTTTTTTGTGTGGAGACCCCCCCTTATTTTGTAACTTTTTCTAATTTTTTGTATTTGTTGTTATAGCGGCGACAGAAATACAAAATCTGTGAAAATTTTAACTGCTTAGCTATCACGGTTCATGAAATACAGCCTGGTGATAACAGACGGACAGACAGACAGATAGACAGACATACAGACGGATGGACAGCGAAGTCTTAGTTATAGGGTCCCGTTTTTAACCAATACGGAACCCTTATAAAAACTAGGCTAGTTGACCGATATTGGGTTCGATCCCCACCCAGGGCAAACATTTGTGTGATGAGCAGATTTGTTTGCTCTGTGTCTGTGTGTTAAATATCTATATATGTATGTATTTAAACGTATTTGTAAGTATATCAGTCTCTGGTTCCCATAACACAGGGATTCCCACTTTGGGGCCAGATGACCATGTGTGATTTGTCCCAGAATATTTATTTATTTATTATTTTTTCATTTGAGTTACTTTTTATTATTTGTCAAAAAAAAATTTCTACTTTTTAAATAGTTACGGAGTGACGTCATAATGTCATTTATAGTTCTTTCAGCGTCACTCAAGTACTCACTTTGTGATTTTAATTAATTAAAAATTCAAGACGCGGTGGAAAACAAAACAAGTAAGTTTTTATGAAATTTTAATAGAAGGGCAATTTAGGGGTCATTTCATAATTTATTTTTGATGCAGTCCTACGCAATGATATAAAGAATGATGTCAACAAATTACTAGAAACATTACAAGAGAAACTTAACAAAAATGGTCTTAATTTAATTGTAGAGTCAACCCGAAACCAATGTAAGAGCCCTTTATGGTATGACCTAAGATATGCTCGTATAACCGCATCTAAAGCATATGAGGTTAGTCGTTGCCAAACACCAGATGGATCATTAGTAGCTGCGATCATGGGAGCTATAACACCTGACACATCAGCTATGAAAAGAGGCTGGAAATTGGAAACATCAGTTATAAAAAACTGTGCAGAGTAAACTTAAAACCAAATTCAAGACCTGTTTAGTGCCTGTTTAGACAATCGTACTTAAGTAGTAAACTCCAGTCGTGCGTCGGAGCTGACACACACACTTTTTTAATATTTTTATTGTTAGGTTAGGTTAACTAAGTTAGGTTTTAAATGATTAGGGTTAGATATTGACTTTATATATATTGTACTAAACTACATATAGTAAATAAAGGATTATAAAAATATTACCACTTTTGATGTAAAAAGATATCCTGCAGACTCTGTTTTTGGCTTTAATTGCAAAAAAAACAAACAGTTAATGTTGAATGAAACCAACTCACCAAAATTTCCATTTTAATTGAACACATTTTTTACACTTATTTGAAAGTGAGGAATAGTACATTATGGTACAAATGAGTAATGTTGGTGATTACCGTTGAGGCGCCATTGAGACCCGAGCTGTTAGGTGAGGGTCTTACGAGAGTCGAGGACGATACACACGTGTATCATACGACGTTTTTCAACACACTTGCGAAGAAAATAAAAATCATTTTTTTTAGTAGATAAGAAGTTTATTTAGAGAAACAATTAGTAAATGTGCAGTTAGTAAAATTATAATTAACTGTTTTTAATGTCATAGCGGTCTTATCAAATAGATTAATTACTGAAATACTTTCATGTTCTATTTGAGATAGTTAATTATTCATGTAGGTAGGTGAAATCCAATCAATGTTTTTAAGTCCACTCCCTTCTTTGTTTGGACTGTACTTTTTAACATTGAGTATATTCACCACAAAGAGCCAGGTTTTTACTTAGAAGATAATTCTTTATAGTAACGCCATGAACAGATTTTCTGAAAAAGACTGCGTATTCTTGTTGTTTTGCCATTGCATGAAATTTTGGTACGCTAATAGATATTTTTCCTTTGAGTTTTCAGGTAAACTTTCCATAACGTTAAGGGCTTCACATCTTATATCGGGCGGTGTACAACATAAATAATTTTCTTCATAACTAGTGCTTGTAGATATTTTAATTAATAATAACTATAATTTCAACAGTGAAAACGAGTTGTGAATTTTTTTTCTCTACGGCGGGAAAAATTAATCAGTTTTCCTATGCGTGCGCATCTCTCAGAATTTATTCGGATCCAAAAGTAAGGACTTAACTAAACTCGACGAGATTTTCTGTGAGTGCGCATCAAAAGATTAGAAGAAAACAACTAGAAAATTCTTATAAAAAATTTAACCATGCGCACTGTTTATAATTGTACAGGGAGCGTTAAATGAAAAACAGATGTTATCCGAAATGATTTATTATGGCTGAGTAATGGCATTTTCGTAAACAAGACATCACATCAGGTTCATAACATATATTCAGTGGATTTTGATATTCTAAAACATGTAGGCGCTAAAGAATGACCATTTATTGTGTTGGATGGCTATGGTTCTATGCTGAATCATAATGGTTGATAAATAGTGAATTTTATGGTATCTGAGAGCTTACAAATCTGTGACTAGTTCGCAAATTTTGTAGCTTTTCATAGAACGAATTAAAATACACAACAAATGTCACGAAGGAAGTCTATACAGTCTATAAAAAGTTAATAAAGATAATGTCTAATTACACATATAAAGTTTGAGAAACAAAGACATCCTCTTACAACTCGAGATAATAAATAATAACATAAAAACATTGGCAGTTTTCACTAGCAAACAAAGAAGAAACCTAAATTACTCTATAATTATATCTATGACCTATTTCTTCTTAAGTAAAACATTAATTACGAAACAGTAGCTCTATGCATATCTTTATACACGATCCTGAACTATATAAACTTATCTACGGTATTAATGTCGCATATTTTAAATTTGCATAACTTTTATGTATTTTTTTTTACATTTTCATTTCCTAAGACCCTTAAAATTAACCCTTACCTCTAAATTAGAAAGAAAAAGACTATTTTACTTATATTATTTGACCACGAGGTGGTGTCATGCAATTGCCAGATACCAATAGCAGTACCGAATTTACGTCGGAATTTTCCCTACTCTCAAAATAATACTTTGTCCTGTTAGATAACGACTGCAACATACATATTATTAATAATGGAAATCCCGAACTAAAAATATGTAAACATAAAACTTTTTAGATAAGAGTGGTCAGCATAGGTACATCGCATTTATTAAGGAAAACCAGACTTCAATAACAAAAGATAAATAACTTACGTGGACATTTGATAGTTGTTTGAAAAACGGTCTTAAAAATATGCAATTTAAAAGTAAAAAGCACCCTAGGTCAGTCGGGCCAATGGAGAAAGAAAAGATAAGAGAGAGAGAGGACCTACTTGGAATCTGAAGATTGTCTGAAAATTTCATCGAAATCGGTCCAGCCGTTTTGGAGTCTATAAGGAACATTTTTTTTTCCTTCACATAGCACAGAGATAGACTGGATTCAAGTGCTAATAACTACAGCCTCCCTGATATAATAAAAGGATTTGAATGTAAATCACATGTTAAACGCTCATAAGAATTAGAAATGATTTGAACGATTAAAAATTATTCAAAATGATTACAAATCAAATCATTTTTAATCCTTTTTAATGATTTTGTTTAATCAGGGCTGTGATTAAAATAACTAAAAAAGAGATTATAAGGTTTTCTTATTTGTTTACTTAGCTTAAGTAATAAAAATATGTATCGTTTATTTAAGTAAATAAACTTTAAACAAAAAAAAATGTTATGAGGACAGGTTATAGCGGTGAATACTTATAACCTGTTTTGTCCGTTAAATTTGGAACCATATTAAAATAAATAAACTCATGTGAGTCCAACTATGTAACTTAATTAATTAATTCATTAACTTTAATTATCTTAACGTTAGTTAAAAAACACTATAATATTAAGAAATTATAAAGTCACATGAACAATGCGTTCATAAATCTTATTATTGGTCAACTGACAGCCAAAACCGTGTGCTAACACTGGTCTTATGTACAGTTGGTAATATTACAAATTATACAGTCAGTCATTCAAATCACCTACCCAGATAACCAGGGTTGTCAATTTTGAACTACATAAATATAATCATAAAGTTTAAAAGACACTTACAATTACAAATTTTGAAATTACATGAATACAAACGCAAATTTAAATTTCCAACTAATTAACCAAGAAAGTGTAACAACGGTACTTTTTAAAGATTATTTTAATTTAATTAAATCATGGTAGATCTTATCTATGGTTTCTGTATCTTTCCTTTTATTAATTAAATCTTGATGCCTCTCCATTTACATAGATTCCATAATCAGACGCTTTTTATAATTATGTTCTGTATTTAAAATTTTTAATATTTTAAGATTTTAGCCTGCTTACCCTCGAGTAGGCTTTATCATTACAAAATACAAAAGCTTTAGCTCAACCTTTTTTTTTAAAATAAAGACAAAAATAATATAAAACTCATGGCATTTAAAAAAACAGAAACAAAACGATTTACAAAAAGTATTGTATCATATAACACTTGACAGCCCTACCAGCACATCACACACCAGAAACTATGCACTCGCGACTTATTTTGCTCAATAGCAAGTAAGTGGTTGTAGCATCGTCTTGAATTTATCCAGGGAAGCAGCAGTTGAAACAGCAGGTGGCACAAAGTTCCAGAAAGCAACTCCAAGGACAAGAAAAGAGCTCTTGTACATTGATGTACCCGGAATCGGCGATAACAGCGTATAGTCCGGTTGTTCTCAGATCATTGCAGAGTCGGATCGATAATAGCTTCCAGGTTCTTAAGAATACTAACTTACTCAATATCTTCACCAGCTAACGACAGCACTGGCTTCTCACTGCTATCTATGAGGATAGTACGTTTAGACAAACACCAAAAAAAATGTTAGACAAGAAATTTCTGATGAGTGAACCGAAGATTTATACCCTTTTTTTTTTTTTCTTCTCCTCATTTATTAACTCCACAGTCTCTACATATCTTCCAGAATGGGCTAAAATCGTAGACTCGGCCACAATTGACACAAGTTTTTTTTTTAGCGTCCATTTTCATGGAATGGTTGCAACGATATGAATCATTTCGACCCTCCGTCTCCGTTTAAATAGCAATGCTTATCAAAACTAGGGCTACCACTTTCTTTAATTTTTCATCAATACAGTAAAAACTGATACCTCATAACAAACTCCAATAACCTTCAGTCGAGATAATGAATAATCACCACGCGAACACATGTATTATTATCATGTATTTCACTGCAGTTACGATATAAAATCATAAAACCCACGTCAGTCTCTTCGTTCGGCGTCAACGAACATTATTCAACTTGATTTCATATTTAGTAGGGTGCGCCAAAAAAAAAAAAATTTTTTTTTCCTTAGATACCATGAAAATATCGTCCGAAATGACGAATAAAAAATTCTGGTAACGTATGAGCTCTTAATTTTAATATTAACAGGTGACGATTCATAATTTTTGATTTCCCATTTAAATAACACAGGAATGTTATTTTTATTTTGTTTGGATTTTTAATGCATTTAAACAAATAATCCTCTAGTGACGACAAATACTTATTTTTGTAGGGAATTTGACGATCTACAAAAAAGCTCTGAGATGATTTTTTGCTAAGTCGACTCCTTCAAAAGTTATCTAATTTAAGAAGCTAGTGGGTGTTTGATAGACATAAAATTAGCATATGATTTGACTAGGTTAGGGATCATCTATTTTGAATGGAAATTATTTATTTAAAAAAATGGTCAGATTTCAGACAAGTTTTTTCATCAAATAAATCCTATGTCTACTAACAATGGCGATCGGCCATAGACTAAAATAATGAGGTTTCTTTTTTTTTGCTTCCCGCGGATAGCATTTTAGCCACGTACAAATTAAAAGTTTTCTTTATTACAGAGAAAACAAAAATTATATTTGAGTGAAAGTTTTATTTGTTAAACACGTACAAGTTGAAATTATCTATTTAAATACGAAGTTGCATGAAATGAGTAAGCAATACGTACATAAATTTATTTTTACTATTGAACATGATCTTTTTTGTATCGAAGCTTTTTTAAGAACAAAACAACTCAACCAATAAAAAAAAAAACTTTATCTCACATGTGAATAATAGCAATGAAAATCACAGTTTGATTACAGGTGTCATTATGTGCCTAATTGCGCTGAACTTTATGAGCAAGTGTGTTGAAAAAGTAATAAAAATAGAGAATCGGACATTCGGTCTCACTCAACGTTACCGCCGCGTCGAGGTCCGCATTGATTTGAACCTAAGATGAATGAAGTTACGTTCGATATTACTTTATCACGGATCGACCTGCTTTTCTTATCTTGTATTACCTTGTCTTATCTTGTCTCATCTTGTCTTATCTTGTATTATCTTGTCTTGTCTCTTGTCTTATCTCTTGTTTTATCTCTTGTCTAGTCTCATCTCTCGTCTCGTCTCGTATCTTAATCTTAACGCCTTAAAACCCGACCGAGTGCTTAAATCGTATCCCATGTCACTTACGAGATTAAGACAAATGTAACGACACCTTGTACTTCTAAAATCCATCCAGCCATTTAGGCTACGAGCCGCAGCCAAAAAAAATACATACATACAAACGTGCACCCGAAATACATTACCCTTGACGGGTAAAAGTCTTGATTATTTCATTAACTAAAGTAGAGGTGGTCAATTTTCTTAGTACCTAATATGCAGTTTAAGTTAATGGATTATATTAAATATTTACACCATACGCATAAATTATGTTATCGTTTTGGGTGTAATATATAAGCCTGTAAAGAGAATGTAAATGGTATTTTTAAATATCTTAATATATATAAATCTCGTGTCACAATGTTTGTCCTCAATGGACTCCTAAACCACTTAACCGATTATAATAAAATTCGCACACCATGTGCAGTTCGATCCAACTTGAGAGATAGGATAGGGTAGGGTAGGGTAGTGTAGGGTAGGGTAGTGTAGGGTAGGGTAGGGTAGTGTAGTGTAGGGTAGGGTAGTGTAGTGTAGTGTATTTAGGGTAGGGTAGGGTAGTGTAGGGTAGGGTAGTGTAGTGTAGTGTAGGGTAGGGCAGGGCAGTGTAATGTAATGTAAGGCGGTACGAAGTTCGCCGGGACAGCTAGTAAATATATATAACTCAAAGGTGACTGACTGACTGACATAGTGATCTATCAACGCACAGCCCAAACCAGTGGACAGATCGGGATGAAATTTGGCATGCAGGTAGATGTTATGACGTAGGCATCCGCTAAGAAAGGATTTTGGGAAATTCCCAAGGGAACCGCAAAAATCGAGATCTGCGCGGGCGAAGCTGCGGCATCCACTAGTTCGAAGTTCTGTTGGATATACAAAATTGATTTCAGTTTTCACAACACCATTTGCGGCGTATCGGGAGCCGGGTCGTTCCTTTTCCTCTAATATGGTTGATGGGAGCGATGGATGACTCTCGCGTTATACTCGTGACCGGGTCACAGATTACTAAATAGTTACTTCGTAAACCGGGTTCTGTCCGTGTGAACTGGCCTACTCTTGTCAAAGGTATCAATGACATTTAATATTTTTTATGTATACTTTTCGTGTCGTATTGTTTTCATGTTCTAATGACATAATCTGGTTTATTTCAAGGATTAAATTTTGACATTATTAACTAATGATTGTTTATTTCTTGATTTTTCACAAATTAAATTATGTTATTATTATTTTATGACTATCAGAAAGAGTGATTTTTTTAAAATTCACAATTGGTAAGCCCTTGGCATCATCTCACCTGATGGTAAGTGACGATGATGCCGAAGATGGAAGCGGGCTTACCAAGATTCTCCAACGCGATGGAGAACTGGCTATCTTATCTTCAAGCCGGAACACATCAATGTTGTTAACACTGATGTTTGGCGGCAAGACTTAGATAAGATGGTGGTAGCTAGCACCTATTTTGAATAAATACCTTGAATCTTGAACCAAGAATAGTGTAAACTCAACAAAAAAGAATCCTTGAGATCAGATTGAACCATTTTAACTTAAACGGTAAGCTGTAGAAAGCGCCCATGCACATGGAAATAAAACGAATAATTTAATAATACATTTTTAATACTCCACAAACAGATTTAGTGTTATATTTTAATCTACACAAATGTCTCGTAATCGGTCGGCCGTTTTCATATTAAAATCTTCGCTTGGTTGTTTGTAGAGATGTGGCTGGTTGATGAAATAATTTTATCGATATCGAAAAAAAACTTAAAGAAAAGACATGGGTTTTCACACGTGGTTCTACGACTAGCTTGGCCTAGACAGGCATCACAACATGCCTATCATTTTTACAAGCTTTTATTTAACTTGCAATGTGTGTGTGTATGTTTGTTCGGGTGGAATCTTGAAAGTTAAATTTGACCCACTTCTCGGTTTCCGATTAAGCTGAAAATTTGCATACATATGTATATCTCGTAACAATGCAGTATTAAAAGCTTGTACTTAAAAGTTTTTTGGTTTTTTGAAAATTATGTATTTAAGCATAAGTACCTACGTCTAGCCTAGAGTGACACTCCTAAAACAAGTGGAACTTCTGCTTTGCCCCATACAAAGCAAGTGGATTATTTTTTGTTTTAAAATAAGTGATATCAAAACACTCGTGTGATACTACTCGCCAAAGCTCGGTTTTTAAACTCACGCTCGTGTTTTAATACTCCTCATTATGCGACAGTTTCATAAACTACTATTATCGATACTACTATTTTTTGTTATCGACACATCACTATGAAAGGGTTTAGACAGGCGGCAATGCGACTGATTATTTATGGTCGATATATTTTCGGGATTAGTGAGAAAATTATTTCATATCGAAATAGCTTTAAACCGGGTAAGGCTCGGAGAGGATAACTTGACATTGACAGCGCTATTATTTTTTATGAAATTCCCGTCAAATAACTAAAGCTACCGACGACGATGGCCCTGCCATAAAAACTACCTACACCCATAACATTAAGTTGCATTATAATGGATTTAGAACTTTATTGGATTTTTTGAGTGAAAACTTCTTAAGGCGCGTTGGGCATTTTTAGAGATGGGAAAAAACATTGAACTCGCGACACTGTTACTTGTTACCTTTACCATAACCACGAACAATCGGAGGGTCAAACTTATAAAACTGTGAAAAGTTATAGAAAAAGATACCATTGAACTCGCGACATTGTTACCTTTACCTGTGACCGTTACCGTAACCAGGAACACTCGGAGGGTCAAAACTTATAAATTTGTAAAAAGTTATGGGAAAAAACCATTGAACTCGTGACACTGTTACCTGAATCTGTTTCCTGTTACCGCGTTACCGTAACCAGGAACACTCGGAGGGTCAAAACTTATAAATTTGTAAAAAGTTATGGGAAAAAATCATTGAACTCGTGACACTGTTACCTGAACCTGTTTCCTGTTACCGCGTTACCGTAACCAGGAACACTCGGAGGGTCAAAAGGAGGTTTTCACTTCTGTCTGCACTCCCGGAGTAGTTCGGTAATTTTCATATTAAAAGGACCTTTATGGTAAAATATTAAATTTATGGAATCTTGGTAAGCCCGCTTCCATCTTCGGCAACATCGTCACTTACCACCAGGTGATATGTTGTCAAGGGTTTACCAATTGTGAATAAAAAAAAAAAAAAATATCAAAAAAATCTTTTAATAATTTGAGCAAGTCAAAAAATGTTTGAACTTCGTTAGAAAATCTAACAAAAGAGATAATTTCATGAAAAAGTAAATAAATAAAAATCAAACTATGAAAATAGTCAACTTAGATTAGATATTAAAAATTAAGGGCATTGATTACGCATTGATTGATTTCTATAATGTCACGCAACTTTAAGATGAACGTCGTGTTTTTACGGAAGCGACGACAACGTTTCGTGTTCTATTTTCAAATATGTATTTTTTTTAATTGAATCCGTTGTAGAAAATAGATAAGAATTCACTTTATGGCCTGTTCGCGTGTCTAATTATCGTTAAGTTTATTTTTAACGCATTCTCAACGTATTGTGGCATTAGGTTCTCTTTATACCTACCTACTAATAGTGTGAGTTACTTACTTTTAATTTTAAATTTAATTTAATTTTAAATTTAACCGCCTCCGTGGCGTAATGGGTAGTCCATTCGCTTTACACTAGGAGGTCGCGGGTTCGATTCCCGGTGGGGTCAACTTGTAAGACTCGGTTTGGTTGGTGGTAGGGCATTTTCTAAGCCCGCCTCGCTAGCTACCATCATCTTATCTAAGCCTTGCCGCTAAACATCAGTGTTATCAACATTGATGTGTTCCGGCATGAAGATAAGATAGCCAGTTATCCATTGCGTTGGGGACTATTGGTAAGCCTGCTTCCATCTTCGGCATCATCGTCACTTACCATCAGGTGAGATGATACCAAGGGCTTACCAATAGGGGATCGGACTGTTAGTCATTTGAGTTACTTTTTATGATCTGTCAAAAACGAAATTTTGTTATAAAAATGTTTGAAATACCCACAAGTGACGTCATAGATTTTTAGCGTCATTGACGAACTTATTTTGTGAATTTAATCAATTAAAAATTGAAGACGTGATGGAAAAACAAAACAAGTAAGGTTTTTTAAAACTTCAAGAGGAGAGCAATTTAGGAAGTCATATTTCAGATTTTATTTTTGATGCAGTCCGATCCCTTTTTGTTATTAGACAAAAAACACGCAGATTAGAGATGAAATCTATCAATATTATGCTTTATGACATCTAAAATGATAAAAGTAAGGATTACATAAAAAAAACTTTACAGAACTCAGAATTTATTCGGATCCAAAAGTAAGGACTTAACTAAACTCGACGAGATTTTCTGTGAGTGCGCATCAAAAGATTAGAAGAAAACAACTAGAAAATTCTTATAAAAAATTTAACCATGCGCACTGTTTATAATTGTACAGGGAGCGTTAAATGAAACACAGATGTTATCCGAAATGATTTATTATGGCTGAGTAATGGCATTTTCGTAAACAAGACATCACATCAGGTTCATAACATATATTCAGTGGATTTTGATATTCTAAAACATGTAGGCGCTAAAGAATGACCATTTAATGTGTTGGATGGCTATCGTTCTATGCTGAATCATAATGGTTGATAAATAGTGAATTTTATGGTATCTGAGAGCTTACAAATCTGTGACTAGTTCGCAAATTTTGTAGCTTTTTAGAGAATGAACGAAAATACACATCAAATGTCACAAATGAAGTCTATACACTCTATAAAAACTTAATGAAGATAATGTCTAATTACACATATAAAGTTTCAGAAACAAAGACATCTTTTTACAACTCGAGATAATAAATAATAACATAAAAACATTGGCAGTTTTCACTAGCAAACAAAGAAGAAACCTAAATTACTCTATAATTATATCTATGACCTATTTCTTCTTAAGTAAAACATTAATTACGAAACAGTAGCTCTATGCATATCTTTATACACGATCCTGAACTATATAAACTTATCTACGGTATTAATGTCGCATATTTTAAATTTGCATAACTTTTATGTATTTTTTTTTACATTTTCATTTCCTAAGACCCTTAAAATTAACCCTTACCTCTAAATTAGAAAGAAAAAGACTATTTTACTTATATTATTTGACCACGAGGTGGTGTCATGTAATTGCCAGAAACCAATAGCAGTACCGTACTTCCGTCGGAATTTCCCTACTCTCAAAATAATACTTTGTCCTGTTAGATAACGACTGCAACATACATATTATTAATATAAAAAGCACACGGAGAAAAAAATATAGTCAGAATAACTATTCAAAGTTATAGTTAAATTAGTTAAATGACGTATCGTTGATGTAGTCAACTGTTTTCTAGAATTGAGGATCTGTATAGCCAATTCAGCGATACAGATCCTTAGTTTGACGAAACAGTTGGCTATATTAACGATACGTCTTTTAACTAATTTAACTAATTTAACTATAAACTTTGAATAGTTATTCTGACGATATTTTTTTCTCCGTGCACCCTAGGTCAGTCGGGCCAATGGAGAAAGAAAAGATAAGAGAGAGAGAGGACCTACTTGGAATCTGAAGATTGTCTGAAAATTTCATCGAAATCGGTCCAGCCGTTTTGGAGTCTATAAGGAACATTTTTTTTTCCTTCACATAGCACAGAGATAGACTGGATTCAAGTGCTAATAACTACAGCCTCCCTGATATAATAAAAGGATTTGAAAGTAAATCACATGTTAAACGCTCATAAGAATTAGAAATGATTTGAACGATTAAAAATTATTCAAAATGATTACAAATCAAATCATTTTTAATCCTTTTTAATGATTTTGTTTAATCAGGGCTGTGATTAAAATAACTAAAAAAGAGATTATAAGGTTTTCTTATTTGTTTACTTAGCTTAAGTAATAAAAATATGTATCGTTTATTTAAGTAAATAAACTTTAAACAAAAAAAAATGTTCTGAGGACAGGTTATAGCGGTGAATACTTATAACCTGTTTTGTCCGTTAAATTTGGAACCATATTAAAATAAATAAACTCATGTGAGTCCAACTATGTAACTTAATTAATTAATTCATTAACTTTAATTATCTTAACGTTAGTTAAAAAACACTATAATATTAAGAAATTATAAAGTCACATGAACAATGCGTTCATAAATCTTATTATTGGTCAACTGACAGCCAAAACCGTGTGCTAACACTGGTCTTATGTACAGTTGGTAATATTACAAATTATACAGTCAGTCATTCAAATCACCTACCCAGATAACCAGGGTTGTCAATTTTGAACTACATAAATATAATCATAAAGTTTAAAAGACACTTACAATTACAAATTTTGAAATTACATGAATACAAACGCAAATTTAAATTTCCAACTAATTAACCAAGAAAGTGTAACAACGGTACTTTTTAAAGATTATTTTAATTTAATTAAATCATGGTAGATCTTATCTATGGTTTCTGTATCTTTCCTTTTATTAATTAAATCTTGATGCCTCTCCATTTACATAGATTCCATAATCAGACGCTTTTTATAATTATGTTCTGTATTTAAAATTTTTAATATTTTAAGATTTTAGCCTGCTTACCCTCGAGTAGGCTTTATCATTACAAAATACAAAAGCTTTAGCTCAACCTTTTTTTTTAAAATAAAGACAAAAATAATATAAAACTCATGGCATTTAAAAAAACAGAAACAAAACGATTTACAAAAAGTATTGTATCATATAACACTTGACAGCCCTACCAGCACATCACACACCAGAAACTATGCACTCGCGACTTAGCTTGCTCAATAGCAAGTAAGTGGTTGTAGCATCGTCTTGAATTCATCCAGGGAAGCAGCAGTTGAAACAGCAGGTGGCACAAAGTTCCAGAAAGCAACTCCAAGGACAAGAAAAGAGCTCTTGTACATTGATGTACCCGGAATCGGCGATAACAGCGTATAGTCCGGTTGTTCTCAGATCATTGCAGAGTCGGATCGATAATAGCTTCCAGGTTCTTGAGAATACTAACTTACTCAATATCTTTACCAGCTAACGACAGCACTGGCTTCTCACTGCTATCTATGAGGATAGTACGTTTAGACAAACACCAAAAAAAATGTTAGACACGAAATTCATGATGTGTGAACGGAAGATTAACACTTATTTTTTTTTTTTTTTCTTCTCCTCCTCGATAAATTTATTTATTCCGCAGTCTCTGCACCACCTCCAAAATGGGCTGAAATCGTACACTCGGCCACAATTGATACATATTTTTTTTTGGGACTCCATTTGACCGGAATGGTTGCAACAATATGAATCATTTCGACCCTCCGTCTCCGTTTAAATAGCAATGCTTATCAAAACTAGGGCTACCACTTCCTCATAACATTTTTTTTTGTTTAAAGTTTATTTACTTAAATAAACGATACATATTTTTATTACTTAAGCTAAGTAAACAAATAAGAAAACCTTATAATCTCTTTTTTAGTTATTTTAATCACAGCCCTGATTAAACAAAATCATTAAAAAGGATTAAAAATGATTTGATTTGTAATCATTTTGAATAATTTTTAATCGTTCAAATCATTTCTAATTCTTATGAGCGTTTAACATGTGATTTACATTCAAATCCTTTTATTATATCAGGGAGGCTGTAGTTATTAGCACTTGAATCCAGTCTATCTCTGTGCTATGTGAAGGAAAAAAAAATGTTCCTTATAGACTCCAAAACGGCTGGACCGATTTCGATGAAATTTTCAGACAATCTTCAGATTCCAAGTAGGTCCTCTCTCTCGCTTATCTTTTCTTTCTCCATTGGCCCGACTGACCTAGGGTCCTTTTTACTTTTAAATTGCATATTTTTAAGACCGTTTTTCAAACAACTATCAAATGTCCACGTAAGTTATTTATCTCTTGTTATTGAAGTCTGGTTTTCCTTAATAAATGCGATGTACCTATGCCGACCACTCTTATCTAAAAAGTTTTATGTTTACATATTTTTAGTTCGGGAATTCACATGACTAATATAATGTGTGTGTTACAGTCGTTATCTGACAGAAAAACATATTGTTTTGAGCGTAGGGAAAATCCCAAAGTTCTGTCATCCACGGATTGTAAGTACAGTCACCATCAACCAACTGATCTATCTCAACTGATCTATCTCAACCAGTTCACGTATTTTGGGTACCAAGAAGCTAGAAGCTAAGAAGCTAGTGGGTGTTTGATAGACATAAAATTAGCATATTATTTGACTAGGTTAGGGATCATCTATTTTGAATGGAAATTATTTATTTAAAAAAATGGTCAGATTTCAGACAAGTTTTGTCATCAAATAAATCCTATGGAAAATTAAAGATACACCTACCAATTTATACATAGTATAGGTACTAGATTTTGCCCGGAACTCTGCCCGCGTGAATATCGTTCTTATGACTGTCTTCGAGGGTGAGTGGTGCGCAAGCCGCAAGCGGCTTGCGGCTTGGACATGAGTTTTCTCCAGATCCCTCAGGAAGTATATCGGGCTATTCTGATTAGCAGTCTATATCACCCCCTCAACCAATTCTATACAAAAAATCACTTTAATCCGTTACTCCGTTGCGAGGCCGATGTGCGCCAGCGTGGAAATGAGTTTTCCGCAGATTCTTCGGGAACTATGACGGGATATGCTTATTAGTAAAATATGTCATTTCCCACACCTTCAACCATCTCTGTGCAGGAAATCACAAGTTCATGAATTACAGCCTGGTGACAGACGGACGGACAGCGAAGTCTTAGTAACAGCAAACCCTGGACACTTCAAACAACAAACAACGGACCAAAAATGACATTTTCGACCACCAAACTGTAACCAATCTGGGTGACGAGGGGGTGAGGTCGCAACCTAGAGAGCGGCAGGGAGTGTCCATACTGTATGTTAGTACTAATATATATACTTTCCCGGGTCCCGTTTTTACCCTTTGGGTAAGGTATCCTAAAAATAAATTAATTGTGTTCTTAGTCATCATTACAGCTCATATACGTCCCCACCGAGGGGCTCGAGCCTACCCTGAATCAGGGCGATTAGGCCTTAGTCGACCACGCGGGCCCAGTGCGGGTTGGTCGACTTCACACACAACCTTCGAGTTTCTTCGCAGGCGTGTGCAGGTTTCCTCACGATGTTTTCCTTCACCGTTAAAGCAATCGGTAAGTATGTACGTAAGTTTTTGAAAAACTCATTGGTACATTGGCCGTCCAGATTTGAACCCGGTACCTCTGGTTAGATGTACCGAGTCGTTACCGGTTGAGCCACCGACGCTTTTTTCTTGTGTTCTTAGTAAAACGTTGCAAATAATTATTCAAATACAGCGCAGAGCAGGACTAGTCGTCGTAGAAATACTCGAGGCAGGCCTTTGTCCAGCAGTGGACGTCTTTCGGCTTCAGTTGAGCTGAAATTTGGTATGAAGCCGTATTCCTCTGACCTATTGTCAGATCCTTTTGGTATTTTGAAGTTGATCTGATTATGAACTTTCAAAGTGGAACGGTGGAATCGGGGTCCCAGAATGGTCTTTTGTTTTTTTCACAATTGGGAAGCCCTTGGCATCATCTCACCTGGTGGTAAGTGACATGATGCCGACGATGGAAGCGGGCTTACCCAGATTCCCCAACGCAATGGGGATCTTGCTATCTCATCTTCAAGCCGGAACACATCAATGCTGTTAACACTGATGTTTGGCGGCAAGACTTAGATAAGATGGTGGTAGCTAGCCAGGCGGGCTATGAAAATTCCCTACCACCAACCAAACCGAGTCTTACAAAGTTGATCCCGCTGGGAATCGAACCCGCGACCTCCTGGTGTGAAGCGAATGGACTAACCAATACGCCACGGAGTCGTAGGAAAATACTGCGCCCGCTCAGCTCGCCTTTACTACCCAAGAAGGAAGGGTTATGTTTTTCAGAAGTATCTATGTATATGTAAGAATATATGTCCGTTTCTTTGGCTGAGCTTATAGCGTAAACGGCTTGATGAATTTTGATGTGCGAGGTGTCGTTGGATTCGTCTTGATCCCGTGAGTGACTTAGGATAAATTTTTAACCCAACTTCGTGAAAAAGAGAGGTAATGTTTTTAAGCAATCATGTTTTAAATTTTAAATTAAATAGTTTAGGTTATTGAGTTTTAAACTATTCAAATAAAGGTTTCTTATAGTTTTTTTTAACTTACCTATCTTTTCTCCCAATAAATTTCATCATCATCATATCAGCTCATATACGTCCCCACCGAGGGGCTCAAGCCTACCCTGAATTAGGGCGATCGGCCTTAGTCGACCACGCAGGCCCAGTGCGGGTTGGTCGACTTCACACACAACCTTCGAGTTTCTTCGCAGGCGTGTGCAGGTTTCCTCACGATGTTTTCCTTCACCGTTAAAGCAATCGGTGAGTAAGCATGTACGTAAGTTTTGAAAAACTCATTGGTACATTGGCCGTCCGGATTTGAACCCGGTACCTCTGGTTAAGAGGACCGAGTCGTTACGGGTTGAGCCAGCGACCCAATAAATTTATCCATATTAGTCAGTCCGTAATTTAATATCAAAATCCACATTTACATATTACTTTAATTAGTAAAAGTCTGCGGCATGAAAATTTATGGAAAATTTAACGGTGTCCGATAGCGTTAATGATTAACGTTATTGAATAACGAACCCGCCGAGCTCATTATGAATTTAAAGCGTCAACCTAGTGATAATGAGCTTAGGGGCCGTCCAAATATTACGTCATTCGATTTGGGGAGGGGGGGTCTAGTCTACGGATGATGGTAACTGACGTGCGAAGAGGGTACCATTCTTGTAAAAACCAAAATTACTACAAAATATTTAAATAGTATGTAAGTACATATAAAATTACCTAATATAATTATTGAGCTCATTCATTATATTCGAAACGTAACAATAACAGCGTAAATGAAAATATTTCGATATTAACTAACCAAAATTAAGTAAGTAAGTATACTTTATTGCAAGCCACAAAAACAATACAGGACTTATAATTAAAGATTATATAACAAATTTAATGTAGGTACTTATGGCTGTTTTAATGTCAAACCTATTTGTTTCTAGAATTTTCAATTAATTGAATTCTGTCAACAATTACTGGGAATGACGTCAGTTTTGCGTGAAGGCGGGGGGGGTCATTAGCTAATGAATATAGGATGATTGTAGGGAGTCAAAAATCGTCAAAAATTGATGACGTAATTTATGAACGGCCCCTTGTCTATCCATAATAATATACACGAATTCGTTACTTGTTAATACAATCTATTAAAAGATTTACTATAATAACTTATTAATTAAGATTTACCACCGTTTCGATTTTATTACTACAATATGTACAGGCTATTTATTTAATTTTGCATTTTAATGTTTATTACTGTGCTTTTTAACTTTATTTGATGTTCGTTTAGGAATATATATTTGTTTTACAAGGGCCAAAGTTAAATTTTGTTCTTCGAGGGCGTTAGTTTCAATTCTGATCGAAGCGAAGGATTCTATAGTAGAATCCCCGATTCTATAGTAGAATAAAGGATTTTATAGTGGAATCCCCGAGGGATTCTATAGTAGAATCCCCGAGGGATTCTATAGTAGAATCCCCGAGGGATTCTGAAAACAAAATATTTTGGCCACGAGTAATACACACAATTTTTTGTCACACACTATGAGAAAAAACCGTTCAAGTGCGAGTCGGACTCGCGCAAGTTAGGGTTCCGAAGTATTCTCAAAAAATAAATATTTATTTTCCAAAACAAATTTATATTTTTTTTATTATTTATTTATTTATAGTTGGTAATATAAGTTGGTCGACTATGACTCCTAAAGCACAGATGAGATACTAGTTACTGCGTCCTAAAGTAATAAAAGCCTACTTAGCCGTGATGGTTTTCCTTTTAAATTACAATTTACTGGTCCTATTATTTTCATTTTTTTAAGATATCCCAAAATAGCGGTATAACTTGTGAAGGGGAGCACTTGAGTCTAAAAAAAATACCAATTTTTATATTTCTAAAACCAATTCCTGAATCGAAATGTGGTTTTAGCAAAACCTTAGTTGTTTTCAAAGACCAACCAACCATACCACACACGATAGGGTACGTTAGCAAAAATAATTCATTTTTTTCAAGATTTTATTGTACAACTTTGTCTGCGTAATTAATATGTATACCCATACCAAATAACAGCTTTCTAGTATTAATAGTCTCTGAGTTAAGCCGCGGACAGACGGACAGAGAGACATGGCGAAACTTCAAGGTATCCTTGTTGACTTTGGAACCCAAAAAAAGGACTCGTATGTACAGACATTGAATGAACCAATCAGAAGAGAAGACTCAAACTCCAAGCACAAAAACAGACCAATCAGAGGAGAGAAACCATAAACTCCCTAGGGAACAAACTTGAATTGTGGTCCCGCTATCCCCTAAAACCAATTATCGTTTTTCGAACAGGTGTGATGAAAACAACTTATTATATTCTATTTTAAGAATTTTATCACACATAGCTGGCATTCTCTAGACTTAGCCCCATCTATATACAGTATGTATCGGATGGGGTTACCGATAATTTAAGGCCATGAAATACACCACATTTCATCGATGAGAAACCCCCTAAAAAGAAAGAAACCCCACCTAATTGGTGTCGCATCCTTCTCCCCTCTAAATGGCAGCCATTTTTTTTTGTAGCTGTGCGTGAAAAATATGTTTTCTCTTAAATTAGCAGCAACACATGACAGACCTTAAAACAGTCTTATCCGAAAGCAGTACTACATACTTCAAAATGGTCTCATTTGAAAAGTAATTTAATTTCTCTGGTGATCCATACATAAAATTAACCAAAACATTTGAGAGAAAAAAAAGTATAAAGAAAAAAAAAATACAAATAAAATATAATTTTCTTGTTCTTTTATTGAACCTACTGCAAAAACGAGGTGATTAACCTCCTGATTTTTTTAAACCGATTTATTTTGAGCTAAGTCATTAAACGACAACGACATATATATGGTTTTGCAATTTTTTTTCTTTAAACTTTTTGCGTTTTTTCCTCAAATGTTACGGTTAATTTTATGTGTGGATCACCAGAGAAATTAAATTACTTTTCAAATGAGACATTTGAATTTTGAAGTATGTAGTACTGCTGCTAATTCAAGAGAAAACATGTTTTTCATGAACAGCTTAAAAAAAGGAAATAGTAATGGCTGCCATTTAGATGGGAGAAGAATGCGGCCCTTAATAGGAGGAGGGGGGTGGGGGGGGGGGGGGGGGTTGTGGATGAAATACGGTGTATTACATGCCCTTAAAATATCGGTAACCCTAACCGATGCACACTGTATAATAATAATAAAACTTTAACGAGGCTGTGTCTGTACATGAAATATTTCTTTAAATAATACCCGTGGAGAACATGTTTGACCGTCTCCGTAGCGTAATGGTTAAGTTCATATTAGCTTCACATCAGGAGGTCGCGGGTTCGATTCCCGGCATAGTCTTATTTTGTAGGACACGGTTTAGTTGCAAGAAGGACATTTTATAAGCCCGTCTGGGTAGCTACCACCATACTATCTAAGTCTTGTCAAAGTTAATGACATTACTATGTTCCGGCTTGAAAATCAGATACCCAGTGCACCATTGTGTTGGGGAATCTTGGTAAACCAGTTTACATTTTCAGCATCATCGTCGCCATCAGGTAACCGCCTCCGTGGCGTAAAGGTTAAGTTCATTAAATTCACATCAGGAGGTCGCAGGTTCGATTCCCGGCGGAATTTAACCTTGCAAGACTAGGTTCTGTTGTTGGAAGGGAATTTTCTACGCCCGCCTGGCTAACTACTATCATCTTATCTAAGACTTGCAGATAAGATAGTCAGTTTCCCATCGCATTGGGGAATCTTGGCAAGCCCGCTTCATGCATCATCGTCACTTATTACCATCAGATGATAATGCCAAGGGCTTACCAATACGTAAATTATTTATTAGTAACAAATTAATTGTGAATAAAAAAAACTTAACTCATGGTAAGTGACGATAAGGCAGAAAATGATATTATGTTTTTTTTGAAATGTTTAGCACAAAACAGATAGTAGGTACGCTAGGACCTACTAATATAGGTACTATGCAGATACTATAGGTAGGTGCGTACATAAATATTATGTTCCGTGTGAAAATAAAACTCAGTTATTTACTTATTTATTTATTTACACCTATAGTAAACCAAAATACAATTTCTTAAGTGTCCCCAGGAGGCTCGAGTTTCCATACAATCGTAGTACCGCTTTAATTCAAAAACTAAATGCCGGATTGAATCAAAATTTTGCGAATATATTGACTAGACACATATCGATGTTTGTAATTAGTTTTTAAAGTAGTAAATTGAAACATAACTAAACCAATGTTAAATTAGTGTTGTACTGAAAGTGTGAAACTGCTCTTATTTTTTTTCGCTTTATATTAAGGACATCGAAAACTAATTTCAAACATCGATATGTGTCACTCAATGTATTCGCAAAGTTTGGATTCAATCCAGCATGTAGATTTTGTATTGAAGCGGAACTACGTTTGTATGGAAACTCGAGCCTCTTGTGATCCTTAAAGCTAATTTTTAGGGATAGTGTATATGACGTACGCAGTCTTATTGCAAAGAGAAATCTCTCCCAGACAACCTTTCGTTACAGGAAAACACGAAATACTTAATTTTACAATGAGGCCAGAGAAATAAGCAACTTAATTAACTGACTAATAAATTAATTATTTATCATATCAGCTCATATACGTCCCCACCGAGGGGCTCGATCCTACCCTGAATCAGGGCGATTAGGCCCAGTGCGGGTTGGTCGACTTCACACACAACCTTCGAGTTTCTTCGCAGGCGTGTGCAGGTTTCCTCACGATGTTTTCCTTCACTGTTAAAGCAATCGGTAAGTATGTACGTAAGTTTTTGAAAAACTCATTGGTATATTGGCCGTCCAGATTTGAACCCGGTACCTCTGGTTAGATGGACCGAGTCGTTACCGCTTGAGCCACTGACGCTTTTAATAAATTAATAATACTTAATGATAATAAAAAAATGCTTATATTATTATTCTATGCATACATAGTAACTATAATATATATACATGCAATATATATACGTAATACAAAAAAAAAAAAAAATTAATATAGATACCCAAGTAGCACAAAACACCATTATATCAAACTTATAATAACACGAGTCCATGCGCTTTACGTTATAAGAAAATCGTATATCAACCATATTTCTTTTATACGACTCTTATACGTAAAATTTGGGCCCCCCCTTTATACGGTTTTAAGTTTTATAAAGGATGTGTAATAGCACTACAACTTTTGTGTAATAGCATTAATAAAGTCAGGTAAAAGCATTAAAAGGTGCTAATTGAATTTTTTGTGACTATATTACAATTGATATGCGGCAATAAAAATTTCAATATGATAATTTAATGTTATTACAATGCTTACTGTTTTATTTCCTTTGTAGAAAAGTATATTCAATAGATTTAAAAAATATATCAATCAGTTTAAGTTATTGTCATAGTGCAATGGTGTCATATTATGTTCCGTGTTGGTGTTAGGGTAAATTTTAATATTGAACAGGTGAGTACTATCATTTTTACAGTTCGTAATGAGTGAAATAAGCTGCGAGCATCAGTTTGTGGAGTAAAATATACAAGTTTATGATGTAAAATACACGCGCCTTCGCAAAAGTCCTTTATTAATATAAAAATAATATAAAATTTAACCTAGTAGCGACAAATTTTGTTGAAATTTAGGCTTTTAGCGTTGTTTTAACAAATATAACTGGTTTTATAGGCATCTGTGCACAAAATAAATTATCATTAACCGTTTTTCATCTGATAAGATTGACTTTAAATCTTTTTGTAAGAAATTAAACAAGAAAGCAAATGGCGACACGCAAAATTAATGCATTAGGCATTCAAATATAGTGTAGTAGAGCAGCTAATCGTATTATGGTCAGACAAAAAACATACAGCTCGTAATTAACCGTATAACACACTTGCATTTAAGGTTCAGCCGTATTTCAATACTTCAGAAGTATTTTATAATGCAAATAATCATTAAAATGCCATTGTGACGGATTGATATCGAGTTAGATAGGGAAGGTACCGCAATCATCTGTTAAAACCTTATTAGCCAAAAAGAAATCCCTATTACATACAAACTTCACAATGTAGACCGTTACAAGTTAATACATAAAAATAACCATTTGAAAACTCAAATTACGATCTATTTATTACTTGTATTTCTAAATATACATTAACTTTGATCAAAATATAGCCTAATGTTTGATTAAAGCATAAGTTAAGAGTAACGGAGCTAAAGCATTACTTGTTCTTTATTCAATGTGTATATAGGATAAGCATTAAATCGACACAACCTCTGACCATTAAAAAACCTTTGTTTCTAGAAAATGCCAATATACAACTAAGTGCACTAAATAATAATATGTTAATGCTTGTTTAATGCATGATGTTTTTCATATTACCGAAATACGATAACAACTGTATATTAATATTAACTTATATTTAAATAGGAGTTTTGACATTATAATTGTTTTTTTAGTAACTATAATATGGCATTCATCATTATCAGTACTTTTTTACGAACCATAATATAGCATTAAGCATTATCAGATAAAATAATTGCCTTTATACAAATTTGAAACTTGACCAGAGCTGATTAAAAATGAAAATATGACTTTAGGGCATAAATCCGCAGTTATTTTAGTTAATATATTATTTATGTGCTACTTGGGTACTGCCCGGGCTCTGTATTTATCTCAGAAATAAAGTGAATAGAATGATTAAATTACAATTTCAACAGAAAATAAACATTTCATTAATAAATAACATTACTTGTTTTGTAAAATACGTATAATACATTGTATTAATAAATTCTTCGTTACCGGCTGAATAGATTCGTATATCATTATTAATTCTAGCTGACGTAACCATCGCGCCCAGAACACCAATAAATCTTGTCTTGTGTGTATTGCTTTGTCCTGGAGCTATTTTGGAGCACTTAAATATTTGAGTTGCCTTTTTAGGGTCTCGTACCCAAATGGTGCTAACAGGACCCTATTACCACAGTGTTTGATAGTTGCGTCAACTCCGACACCACTAGTCACTGATCAGAGTGCCAAGGGTTGTTACAGTATATACTTTCTTGACACTTAAATGAAAATGCCATCACATGGAAAAATGACTTCAATAGTGTAAAATCGATATCTGAAGGTCCCTGAGGTCTCTGATCGCGATTCCGTTGTCAGAATTGGAAAAAGTTGGTTGCCATTTTAAACTTTTTCGGTACTGGATCGATTGCTTCCAAAATCGATATCTGAATGTCCCTGAGGTCTCCGATCACGATTCTATTGTCAGAATTGCAAAAAGTGGCCGTCATTTTAAACTTTTTGGGTACTTACTGGATCGATTGCTTCCAAAATCGATAAGTATCTAAATATCCTTGAGTAGGGGTCCCAATCTCGGTATACCGAGATCCCGTATAAATTTTCAATCCCGCCAGCTGCGGGATTGAGCATGCGGGATCCCGCGGGATTTGCGGGATTGAAAATCGTTACAGGCACGTCCTTTCGCGAGTGCTGTCGCTCGAATACTGAGGAACGCAGTGATTCAGAATATGAAATTAAACGCTTTATTTCCCACCGAAGCCACAGATACGGAAGATGACATGCCCCTCACTATTGTGGCTGATAAAAGATGTGATTCTGACAACATGAAAGAGCACACTGATTCTCCATCTCTAACATTGCAAGAAGAGTTAGAGAGAACTTTAAATTCCGCCATGACTAGTGTTTGTGCATCCCCAGCTTGAACTCCTTTGATTGAAACTATTATAAAAAAAGAGATGACTCTTCATGAATCGGAAGGATCGATGGGGATTTTTTTAACGCTTACACAAAATGCTCTAAGGTCAGTCGTGCCTACAAGCGTTGAGCGGGTGTTCTCCGCTGCTGGTTATCTTTGCAACAAGATAAGAAGTCATCTGGGTGATGACACATTGGGTACGTTCCACTAAACGCCCGCAACGATTGTAACACCCTCTGTATCGTTCCACCTAAGGCCCGTGGTCGTCGCGAGCGATCACTCGACGTCATAGATGACGTCACTGTTCGCGACCACATCGCGCCCACTTCGCCCACAAAATATTGGTGGGTCAGAGTGGGCTTTCACCAAAGAGAATGTGGCCTCCCTATTGAAGAAGAGACTCCGGCAAAAATCAGAAGAGGAGGAAGCGCGTGCCAAACGACATAAAGAGCGCTTGGAAATGGACGAAAAAATGCTCGCGTTACTTTCTAAATTAGTTGATAAAAAGTAATTAGTTTTATCGATTAAGTTCTGTTTTTTACGTGTTATGAGAGATTATATGATCATTTTCGAAAAACTAGAAAGTAAGTGTAATAGTGTAAGTTTTCATACGCAGTTAAAAAAATCTATAGTATTCAGATTTAATATTGATTATTTATTTATATATATATATATATATATATATATATATATATATATATATATATATATATATATATATATATATATATACGAGAAAACAGAAAACTTTCACCATGCCGCCATATTGCGAGCACACAGCGCTCAAGATGTGCGTTCCACCTAAAACATTCGCCTACAACGCCCGCGGCCTTTTTCCGTTAGTGGAACGGCAGTTTCAGCGGTCGCGGTCGATGGCGTTGCGGGCGTTTAGTGGAACGTACCCATTGGGGATGCCTTGTTTTTTACGAAAACATTTTCAAAATAATAATTGCTAATTTATATGTGTTTAGCCTAATAAATAATTGTTTATTCTTAGCTTGAATGTTTTATTGCTTACTACCTTCAAAACTTTAAAAAATCGGACAGGATCCCGTTATACCGAGATCCCGCATCATTGTTTTTTTTCGATCCCGCCGATACCGAGATCCCGCGGATCACGATTCTGTTGTCACATTTCAAAAAGTGGCCGCCATTTTAAACTTTTACTTACTGGATCGATTGCTTCCAAAATCGATATCTGAATATCCTTGAGGTCTCTGATCACGATTCTGTTGTCAGAATTAAAAAAAGTTGACCGCCATTCTAAACTTTTTGGGTACTGGACCGATTGCTTCCAAAATCGATATCTGAAATCTTGAAGGTCAAATACAAATACAAATAATTTATTTAATACAGTTATTTACAAAGTATGTGTGTGTATGGTCGAGGAGTAATCTAGCTGAACATCTTTTGTTCTACAGCTCTGCTGAAATTGCAAGAAAAATTTGGACTTTTCATACAAATTGATGAACCAAATCTTTTTTGAAAATTGATTATGTGTCCTTTTGGGAAAGTTTTTCAGTTTGATGAGTAGAGCCCACCTTATAACATTAGCGCTCAGTTTTCAAACGACTTCCAAAAAGGAGGAGGTTCTCAATTCGACTGTATGCGATTTTTTTTATGTGTGTTACCTTAGAACTTTCGACTGGGTGAACCGATTTTGATGAATCTTTTTTTATTTAAAAGCTAGTGCTTTACGTGTGGTCTCATATGAATTTTATCAAAATCGGAGCACAACTTTTTTTAGATAATTAACAAAAACCAAAAATAATAATGCAAAAATCTTGTTGCGATGGATGTCGGTTTTTTAACGTGTTAAGCGTTTTCAATAATTTTACACGCTATATACAAGTTACACTGTTACATAAATAAACAAATTAAGATAAATTAATACGAAATAATAATAATTTTGAAATTAAATGTTATTGAAACAGCTGTATCTAAATACCTTTATTAATTCGCAATTTTTGACGATTTTTTCTTGCTATAAAAACTCATCTTGTACTTATTGGTACGAGTGTGAAGCGACCAAAAGAAGGTAGGTTTAAATTTGCAATTTTGCAATTTTCAAAAGCAAGTTTTCTTGAGATAAAGTGTTAATTTTATGAGTAGATGTTAGTAATGGAGAATTTTTTCATCGTAAAACTCTCCATTTAATGTCTCTGAATATTATTGTAAGAATCTAAAGACATCCTGAGCATAGACAGGTCGTCGCCTGCATTCTCCGCACGGCCATCAAACCTTTTGTTCGTTAAGCCTTCACATATAATTAAGGGTGGTTCAGAGCCTAAACACATAAATCATAATAATTTAATGCGGTGCCTTTCCCTGGCCGCAGCGCGTTAAGGCCATTTTTTCCTGAGTTACGGCGCATCTGCCCCTTTCCAGCTTTAGTCAGAAACACCTCGGAATTGACAGCTTTATAAATGTAAGGCTCTGCACACGATGCTGACGCTGACCAGAGAAATGAAAAATACATTCATTTTTCAAGTTAGTTTTAAAAAATAGGACAAATTCGCCATCAAATTCAGAAATTGAATAGAAATAGGAAGGGTTACCTCATACGGTTTCTGCTTAGTGAGTATCCATAGCGTGTGTAAGCCACTTTTTGAAGTAAAACTTCTTTACACTTTACGGGCGAGGCGAACGGCACGCTTTACTTGGGGAGTAAGCTGTTGAATGCGTTACGCGAACGGTGATAAAGTTTTACTTCAGTCGTGCGTGTGGTCACATTGTTACGTTATAAGTACTTCTGTTTGATCTGTTTGTTTGTTTGTTTGTACTTAGTGGTATGGAAGAACTGGGCATCCTGTTCCAAGTACCTTTTTTATTTAAAAGAATGTCCAAACACAAAATATCGTCTACAATCTACCGTTACAAAATAATCATTTTTTTTGACACACTATAGGCACAGAAGAACGAATAGTAATACTTTGTAACGCGGTACGCTGTTATTCGTTCTCTTTCATTGGACCTTTTTTAATTCCATCTATTTATTCTTTTACGCATGCGCTGATATTTGATTTCAAATTCAAAATTTCGATCATCTTTCTATTCATCGTAACCATCACAAATCCTTACTTAATATTATAAATGTGAAAATGTGTTTGTTTGTTTGTTTTCTGTCTTTTCACGCTTCAACACCTCAATCAATCTTGATGAAATTTGGCATGCAGGTAGCCTCTGTCACTGGGAAGAACATAGGCTACTTTTTATCCCGTGAAAATAACATAGTCCGATTCAGTTCCTGAGGGAACCAAAAATGTACTCTTTTCTTTGTTAGTTTCTTTAACATTGCAACGGAACATTCCCTCTCGTATATCTACCAGATACGCTAAACTGCCAGGTTTATGATAAAGCGTCCACACTCACCGACAGCAAGGTCATATAGTGAGGGCCGCTATTCCTGCCAACACCATAAGGTGAAGGCAAGGACCAGTTACGGAACAACGGAACAATGGATTGCTTTGGTTTTTTGCACAGAGGTGGCTGAGGGGGTGGGAAATGACATAATTTACTAATTAGCATATGCTGAAATGGTTCCCGAGGGATCTGGGGAAAACTCATTTCCGAGCTCGCGCACGTCAGCGTCGCAACGGAGCTACGGACTAAAGTGGTTTTTTGGTATATAATTGGTTGTGGGGGTGGAAAGTGACATAGACTTCTAATCAGAATAGCCCGATATCGCTCCTGAGGGATCTGAGGAAAAATCACGGCCGCGCTCGCGAGTCGCTTGCGGCTCGCGCACCACTCACCCTAAATGACAGTCATAAAAATGATGTCCACGCGGGCGAAGCCGCGGGCAAAAGCTAGTTGTTAATAAACATTTATTTAATTACTTGTACTCTATAAAAGACCAATTTCGGGTGTTTGTGATTTGTATTTAAAATTTAAGTGTATAATGTTTTTCCAATTCTTATGTTCTTTTTTTTAGGTCTTTTACTTCACTATTAACACTAACTATCAGTAACTATCCGTAAGAGAACCAAAGTAACCGACATAGCTCTCAGAATTGCTAAACTTAAGTGGCAGTGGGCGGGGCACATTGCTCGTAGAACAGATGGAAGTTGGGGCAGTAAAGTTCTCGAGTGGCGACCACGCACCGGAAAGCGTAGTGTAGGCAGGCCTCCCACTCGGTGGACCGATGACCTGGTGAAGGTCGCGGGAAGCCGCTGGATGCGGGCAGCGCAGAACCGGTCGTCGTGGAGATCCTTGGGGGAGGCCTATGTCCAGCAGTGGACTTCCTTCGGCTGATATGATGATGATGATATGATGATCAGTAAGCTAGTACGTTTCATTGTCAACCCACGCCCTTACCCTACACCTACCTGGAAGTGTTACAACTTATGTGACTGCCTACTTGTTTCTCTCTCCTATCGTCAGTCTCATTGGCACTGCTATTTTATTATTAGGTATTATCCCGTTCGTGTAATGGACATAAGTTTTCGCCAAGCTCCTCAGATAAAAATATGTTCTGAAAAGACATATGGTTAGGTGCAACATTGAACCATCTCAGTAGAAGGATAAGGCAGCCAGTCGCCCTGAATGGAGGCACCTGGTTCAGGAAAATGTTTTTTTTCTTTGAACGTCAGCGAAGGTTGGACCTTGATAAAAAGCGCGACGACTTAAAAGCCAGACCATCTGCGGCTAACGTTTACTACTAAGAAAATGGTGTGCTCAGATGACCTCGTTGTGGACGGACATTTACAACAAGGATAGGCTATATTGGTCGTCTTCGAGCGCATGAAAGGGCAGAGCAACTGTAAGACCTAGCTCCTATTATTATTGGCGGATCTGTGGCAGTCGCTATCACCGAAATCGTTTGGATGACATTATTATTATAGGTTTTCGCAATGACGAACCCATACCACACCCTGGACACTTCAACGGGCCAGACATGACATTTCAAAAAACGAATGACGGAACAAACAAAATGGTGGCGAAATCCTATACGTTCGACAACCAAACTTTAACCAATCTGTATCAATCTGGGTGACGAGGGGGTGAGGTCGCAATCTAGAGAGCGGCAGGGACTGTCCATACTGTATGTTAGTACTCATTTATACAGAGTGTAACAAAATTGGTGTAGGTCCCGTTAACTGGGACTCGTCATACTGAACAACTTTCCCCAAGGAACCCATAGTCAATTCTCAAAAAAAAAAAAGGACATAAGGACATAAGTGAAAACTTTGTACAGTTTTATAAGTTTTGACCCTGAGAGTTTTCCTGGGACGGTGTCGCTCACATTACAGTGTCGCGAGTTCAATGGTTTTTTCCCATCTCGAAAAACTTTTTACAGTTTTATAAGTTTTGACCCTGCAAATGTTCCTGGTACGGTGTCGCTTATATTACAGTGTCGCGAGTTCAATGGTTTTTTCCCATCTCAAAAAAACTTTTTACAGTTTTATAAGTTTTTACTTTGCGAGTGTTCTTGGTAAGGTGTCGCTTACATTGCAGTGTCGCGACTTCAATGGTTTTTCCCATCTCAAAAACGTCCAACGCGCCTAAATAAGTTTTCACTTCAATAAAAATAAAAAAAGAGTGTGTGGTTTTATGAAACCACGGTAAAAGTGAGGTGAATTTTTTTTCACATTATATACATTTACAGAGAACGAAACGATCATGGCTGCTCTCGTCTTGGAGCTACGGTACAGAGGACGAAACGATCATACTACCGACCGTCACGCGACACACAGATGAAAAAAATTGAGACGATGTAATAAAAGTTTTACTTTAAAAAAACGTTCGCATTTCCTGTTACACATTTCCGTCCCATTTCACGAAATCACTCCCACAAATTGCAGGAAAACGAGAGCAAAGATGTTACACATCAAAAATGAGGCCTTCCCTTACACCATGTACAATCTGAACGCAGCCTTACAGTTACGAGAGGGCCGTGCGAGCCTCGCAGCCCGCAGCCCGATTTGTATGGAAACAGGCTGTAAATTACAGCCGTCTCGAGAGGCGGCGGGCATTCACGCTCTTTCAATCTCAGAGCGCCTAGTACCCACTCGCTCAAAGAGCTCTTTATTATCCAATGGGTAATCGACGCAGACTTAATTATTTTCAGTCGTATATTGGACATGACGTCTCTCTTAACGGATTGACTTAAAGAGCGCAATTTCTTTTGTGTAGTGAGCTCGAGAGTAAAACGAATGTGTAGAAATGATTTTATTGGAACATGTGTAGTACTTTTGGTGCAAAATTGGGTGAAGGCTTTTTATATGCAAATTATTTTACAACTATTTTTTCTGTTCTAGTTCTGTACACTGAAAAGGTGACCTACGGGACCCTATTACCAAAGTACAGTAGAATCCGTTTATTATGACTCCGCCTATATCGACCAACCGCTTATTATGAAGTAATTACACAGCAAAGATAAGTTTTCATATAAAAATCTTTATAACTAGTCGGATATAATGACTTCGCTTACAGTGACATGTCGCTTATTGTGACCCATTTTTAACAAATTGCGTCCTGTTATATTGACCGACATGATTTCTAACACATTCGGCAGTATATTAGTATTAACATACAGTATGGACACTCCCTGTCGCTCTCTAGATTGCGACCTCACCTCCTCGTCTCCCATATTTATACAGATTGGTTACAGTTTGGTTGTCGAACGTATGGGATTTCACCGTGATTTGTTTGCTCCGTCATTTGTTTTTAGAAATGTCATTTCACGACCATTTGTATGCAGTGTCCGGGGTGTGCTATTTCTAAGCCTTCGCTGTCCGTCCGTTCTTCTGTCTGTTTGTCAGTGGGCTGTATTTCGTGCCGTAATGTGTAGACAGTCGAAATTCTCACAGTGTGTATTTTTCTATTGCCGCTATAATAACAAATAATAAAATTAAAAATTAAGGGGGGTCAAATTAAAAATGGTGTTATAACGGTATTTTAGAGGTGAAAGGTGTTAGAAAGTTGGTGTGATTATACTAGTAACTTTGAAGTAAAACAAATAAAAAGAATTCCCAAAATCAAAGTATATATATTAGTACTAACTGAAACGCAAACTATCGTTTCGAGCCGATCTCATTTCGTGCGTTTCATAATTAAATTCTCTTTTGATTTTGTTCCTCTATGGAAATTTAATTTGAAAATATTGGTGACTTTTTTGACAAGAGGAAAAGAAAAGGTTGACCGTGATCTCTTTGACAGTGATGAGTATTTAAATTTTTGGTTTTATATTAATGTTTCGTTGAGGCCCACTATTTTATTCAGTGGTAAGTAATTTGTATAAGGAAACCGCTTTGCGTGTATTTTTGGTACTGCTGCGAACTAGATCTATATATGTCCGTAGGGTTCTTCCACTCCCCTTGCGAAGTTGACGTCCCCGAAGGTTCATCCGACTAAGGATTGATCCTGGGATGGAGCTGTGCTGACCACCAGCCAGTCCTTTGCACTGCCCGCCCAGCTGCTTGCCAAAAGGGAAGTGAATGCTTAATTTATCTTTTATCCCGAGCGACTCTCTGGCCATTGGTCCTAGAAGATTTCCTGCCTCCGGTTTCTAACGATTTAGTTATTTGTTTTAAATTTTAAAAATGTTTTGTATCTAATACGTGTTTTTTTAGAACGATAGGGTAATTCAGACCAAAGTGAAATTTAATTATTTTAGAACTTAGTAACTTATTTAAGTACCAAAGGGACGGCGACGATCGTTGCCTACCGGCATTCTATAAGATAACCTTTTTATATTCAAATAAAATTGTTACTTTAAATTTATTTCCGGAAATTGTTCAAAAATATATTAGGTTATTGTTTTATATCAACACGGTCAACCAAAGTAAATCACATCTTTTTCTAGTACTTATATTGTTCCTTCTTTTTTTAAAAAATCATAAAATACATATATTCTAATTTACCCCATAATATTTTTTTCTTAAAACTCCGTTTAGGCCTGAACCTCTAAATCTTACGTATCATATTATGTGGCAAATTCCGTAAGGGTTTTTATCCCAAGTTTCCATTATTTTTGTCACATAACATACAGTATGGACACTCCCTGCCGCTCTCTAGATTGCGACCTCACTCCCTCGTCACCCAGATTGATACAGATTGGTTACAGTTTGAATGTCGAACGTATAGGATTTCGCCGCCATTTCGTTTGTTCCGACATTCCTTTTTTGAAATGTCTTTTCTGGCCCGTTGTATGAAGTATCCAGGTTGTGCCAAAAGTCAGTCGTACTCGCGTTAAGGAGTCCAAACTGAATGAAAAAAAATTTTCTATAGCTCGCGTTGATGTTGATGTTTTTTGTTTGCAATATTATCACTTTTAGTTGTTGTGTAGAGGTGTGGTGGTACGGAATCCTCGGAGCGCGAGTGCTACTCACATTTGGCCCGTTTTTTTTATTACTTGAGGACACCCTCAAATTGAATATTATAAAATTTGACTGACTCGTTGGCTCAGTGGTCCTGCTCTTGACTGCTGATCCGAGAGTTGTGGGTTCGATCCCCACCCAGGGCAAGCATTTGTGTGATGAACAGATTTGTTTGCTCTGTGTCTGGGTGTTAAATATCTATATATGTATGTATTTAAACGTATATAAGTATTTATATCAGTCTCTGGTTCCCATAACACAGGGAATCCTACTTTGGGGCCAGATGACCATGTGTGATTTGTCCCAGAAAAAAAAAAAAAAAAAAAAAAAAAAAAAAAAAAAAAACATGTTTATATCTATCGTCTATTGTATTTGCCTTGTTTAAATTTAACTTATCTCTTTGATGACTTTTATTACTAAATAGAAATGTTACAAATACTTAGAATCTTTTACGGTGAAGGAAAATATCGTGAGGAAACCTGCACGCGCCGGCAAAGAAACTAGAATGTTGTGTGTGAAGTCGACTAACTCGCATTGGGCCCGCGTGGTCGACTAAGGTACAATCGTCTTAATTCAGTGTAGACTAAAGCCCCTCGCTGGGGACGTAAAAGAGCTGATATGATGATGATTACAATATAGATATACATATTTGCCTGTCCAACTTATTGACCAACTTCATTTGTTACTAGCTATTTGTATTTGAAACCTACTAGGAATGATCGTCCGTATAATTTAGCCACAGGGATGACGACAGCATCAGAAATAAATTATGAACTCTTGATCACTGAATTGCCCTCCTACTTAAACTTCGAAAAACCTTACTCGTTTTGTTTTCCGTCAAGTCTTCGATTTTTTAATTCACCAAAATCACAAAACGAGTTCATAAATGACGCTGCAAAACTATGACGTCACGCCTAGGTATTTCAAACATTTTTAGAACAAAATGTGGTTTTTGACAGATGATAAAAAGTAACTCAGATGACCAGCATTCGTCATCCCCATTATCTAGATGTCAAAAACTACTTAATCAATGTAGAGGTTGTAACAAAATTGGTGTAGGTCCTATTAACTGGGGCTTCTTCTCATCAAACTGAAAAACTTTTGTTCTACAAGTTTTCTGAAATAGTAAAAAAAATTAAACTCCTCATACAAAACAGCTGATTGTCCAATTTTGTGCATTTTATGAGGAGCGTCAATTTTTGTTGATCTTTGCTCTCGCTTTCCTGCAATTTGTGGGAGTGATTTCGTGAAATGGGACGGAAAAGTGTCCCATGTGACGGAAATGTGTAACAGGGAGTCGCGTTTTTTCAGGCTTTAAAAGCGCGGAAAAGGCAAAGGTATCTATGACCATACAGCCTAGTCTGCCGTATCTTTGCCGTCCTTTTTTCAGGCTTTAAAAGCGCGGAAAAGGCAAAGGTCTCTATGACCATACAGCCTAGTCTGCCGTATCTTTGCCGTCCTTTTATAAAGTATTTTGTCACATGTTACACATCATATGCGAGTACTGAAGGTCTCGCTCGATTTTTTTTTCTTTTGCGAATTGCCTATTATGGGTCATGAATGGGTTCCTTGGGGAAACTTGTTCATTATGATGAGTAGAAGCCTCAGTTAACAGGTCCTACACCATTTTTTTTACTGTATATTATAAAAGTAAGTGTTTATTGTGCGCGTCGCTAAAACTCATAAACGAGGCCCGGTCGATCAATGGAGTGATATGGTGTGGTAGCCCTCTATCTCCATGAAGAAGGTTCTCGATTCTACCTCAAAGGCGTGATTTTGAAGATTTAAGGGTTGGAAGTTTCACCCTTTAAAATTTTTCTAGAACAGTCCAGAACATTTGTGAGTATTCGAGGGCATTCCACAACAACATCCCAGATCATTGTGGAACATTCCAGAATACCTTCGAATGTTGAGGAATGTTCTGGAACATTGTGGACCATTCGAAGTCATTTTCAAGCGACTTCCAGAAAGGAGGAGGTTCTCGATTCGATTGTATGTTTTTTTTATGTGTGTTACCTCAGAACTTTTGACTGGGTGAACCGATTTTTTATGATTCTTTTTTTATTTGAAAGCTAGTGCTTCCCGTGTGGGCCCATATAAATTTTATCAAAATCGGTGTAGTAATTTATTAGAAAATTAACGAAAACCAAAAATAATAATGCAAAAATGTACTAAGTTGTTGCGATGGAAGTCGGTTTTTAACGTATAAAGCATTTTTTTTTGTATGTAAATTCCTTGAGCGAAGCCGGGTACCCCAGCTAGTCCAAGTTAACAACAAAATTGTAATATAATAACAGAATACAGTAGGTAATTGGCTGGTTGTCAAATCAACGCAACAATGTCCGGGTGTCAGTCAGATTGATCGATTAGCTCAAATAGCTCAATTCTGCCTCTACCGTCACTCTCGCTACCCGTAATAGTAGTAGAGAAATGCACCTAACAGTCTTAGCAGTACAAATTTTAGGTTAGATGGGTTAGAATATTATGGATTTAAAGTTTATCAGGATATGATTTTTGAAATGATTATAAACTAGCTGTCCCGGCGAACTTCGTACCACCTTGCACTACACTACACTACCCTACCCTACCCTACCCTACCCTACCCTACACTACCCTACCCTACATAAGAACCTTATCCTGACAATAACGAACTCAACAAAAAAGAATTAGCGAAATCTAGATACCATAGATATTAAAAAAACCTAGATACCGACTGCAGCGCCATCTGCCGGGCTGATTTGTGAATCTAAACCATCCAGGGCGCCACCCAAACGCATACAAAAAAATTATTCAAATCGGTCCAGCCGTTTAGGAGGAGTTCAGTGACATACACACGTACAGTAGATTATATATATACAGAATAAAATAAGAACCAAGGTAACCGACACAGCTCACAGAATCGCTAAACTTAAGTGGCAGCGGGCGGGGCACATAGCTCGTAGAACAGATGGCCTTTGGGGAATTAAAGTTATTGAGTGGCGAGTGCGCGCCGGAAGACGTAGCGTAGGGAAGCCTCCCACCACAACCCTCGACCTGGGGAAGGTCGCAGGAAGCCGCTGGATGCGGGAAGCGCAGGACGCATCGTTGTGGAAACAGCTGTCCAAGTTGTGTAAACTTGTCCAAATTGTGTAAAATTGTCCAAGTTGTGTTGTGTAGTGGAAACAGTTGTGTTGTCCAGCAGCTTCGGCTTAAAATTACGATGATATCAGTATTCCTCACCAACAAATAGTACTCAGTTGAGTCAAAGTATACATATTGGTACTAACTTACAGTATGGACACTCCCTGCCACTCTCTAGATTGCGACCTCACCCCCTCGTCACCCACATTGATACAGATTGGTCACCGTTTGGATTTCGCCGCTATTTTGTTTGTTCCGTCTTTCCCTTTACTGAAATGTCATTTCTGGCCCGTTGTATGAAGTGTCCAGGGTGTAGTTGACTTTAAAGCCTTTGTCGAAATTCTAACCAATACTTTGCAAAGTTACAATTGGCGTTTTTATTCAAATAAATCCACATTTTTTAAATTTCTTTATCTTTCATTGACCTTGTCTTATCTATACATAATGGTCAATACACTTGTGCAATCAAAATAATTATACTAATAGGGATGACGAATGCTAGTGATCTGATTTACTTTTTATCATCTGTCAAAAACGACATTTTGTTCTAAAAATGTTTGGAATACCGAGGCGTGACGTCATAGTTTTGCAGCGTCATTTATGTACACGTTTTGTGATTTTGCTGAATTAAAAATCGAAGACTTGATGGAAAACAAAACGCGTAAGGTTTTCCGTAGTTTAAGTAGGATAGCAATTTAGTGATCAAGAGTTCACAATTTATTTCTGATGCTGTCGTCATCCCTATTTTGTGAGATACTTGTATGTTATTACGACAAACAAATCACAAAGAAATAAAATCAATCAAATGTTCCTTAAACAAACAGAAAGAAAGCAACTGTCACCGCCTCACACATAGCATTATGCAACAAAAGACAATCATTTTACATTTTTATGGCTCCGTGCGGCGAACTATTTAGGCCCAAGAAGGCTGCAGACTTCGCCGTCGCCAGCTAATTTGGAAAAAGTGATAAAAAAGACAGCGATCGATTTGGATGGAAACGAAAATGGGGTGAGGGAAATAGCGTGGCGCTTAAATTGATCGTCTATGTGACACGCCTTGTATACAGGTTGTATTAAAATATGTATTGTGCTGATATACCAGGGCTTATTTTTACAAGCTTCATATTCGCTTGCCGTGTTAGTCTGTCTCTTGGAAGTTAAATTAGAACCACTTCCCGGTTTCCGATTGAGCTAAAATTGTTTGGACAACAATCCCTGTGACGACATTCTAAATCCAATATGGTGGACTCCCAAAGATGGCGGTTCAGTTTTTTTTAAGCACCCTCATGACATGAGCATCAAATGAAAGGGTTTGCTGAGAAGAATACGAAATAATTACAATTCTTTTTAAATTAAAGCTTCCATTTAAAAGTTTTTAGGTTTTTCTAAAATTATTTTCAATTATATGTTTTGTGAATCCTCTTTACTTTGCAGTTGATCCATTTTATTTTACTGAACCCTTTTCTTTTTTTTTAACCCTAAAAAGATATATAAGAGTGCGGAGTGGCGCAGAAAGTAACCAGAATGAGATCAGAATGAACAATTTAGAGCCAGTACCAAGTAATTTGTTTATCCGACGCTCTTTCGGTGAAGGAAAACATCGTGAGGAAACCTGCACACTCCTGCGAAGAAACTCGCAGGTTGTATGTGAAGTCGACCAACCCGCACTGGGCCCGCGTGGTCGACTAAGGCTCGAGCCCCTCGGTGGAGACGTATATGAGCTGATACGATGACCAAGTAATTGGGAATAAGGCTAAGAAGATGCTGATATGGAATTCGAAACATCCTGTACTCGGCGTAGCATATACGTAATATGGTGCTTGCACCATGATGCATAATTCTACTTGGGTAGGCGTAGTAGCATAGAGCGTGCGTTCACGTCTTTTCTATGGCGTGGTGCTTGCGTTGATATCTTTTCTCTAAGTATGTTTTGTTGAGCGTACCATAATGTTCTCGTTAAGCTTCGGCAAAACCTACGCGTCTGCGACGCGAAACTCTTGCGAAACTTTTCGTGCATACCTGCGCGACCACGGCGCGAAACATAAAGCTCCGGCCAAACCTGCGCGACAACGGCGCGGGACGCGTCTGCGACGCGACATCGACATTCGCGCGGCGTTCGCGGCCTATTTAATCTTATGGCGTCTTGCACACCTGCGTGTCTGCAACGCGGGATGCGAGCGGGACAAAAGCGGGAGCAACGCGACTTGTGGTTAGACTTGTCGTACGTGGATTATTTGTAATATTACGATGACTACAGCAGAAGATAGTACCGAGATGGGCTGAGGTGCACTTATAGGGCTGTTTTACCAAAAAATGTTTGCGTAAAAATAAAAAGCTCTTTCAAGTGCACTTCAACCCAGAGATGTTGATAAAAAGTTTCGCGCCGTAGTCGCGCCGTGGTCACGCAAGTGTGCACGAAAAGTTTCGCGAGAGTTTCGCGTCGTTGGCGCTCCCGCGTCGCAGTTTGGCCGTAGCTTTAGTATTTTTTTTAGCCTGGTGGACCCGTTCTTGTTTTCTCTATGGTTCTGTTTCTAGATCACGAAAAGTTTCGCGAGAGTTTCGCGTCGTTGTCGCTCCCGCGTCGCAGACGCGCAGGTTTGGCCGTAGGCACAGTATATATATTAGTTGCCATAGGTGTGTTTTTTATTATTGTATTGTCTATGGTTCTGTTTCGTTAGGCGAAACGTACACCGACGAATGCACGCTCCTACATTACGTAGAGTTGAGTTACTCCGTGTGCCATTGATATAGACTGATTGTCATTTATAAAGATTTCTCCCAAAACGATCTGAATATTAAAATACCGGAGCTAGCAACTACATAAATTGAAACCACAAACCGAAGTGTAAGTACCCGCACGTACAAATTACACCGCGTTACTTTATGTAAATCAACGCACCGCGAGTAAAATGCGATAATAACAACTTTTTTTATCTTTTTAGCTGTCAACTTGATTCGCCGCACCGTCTGCAGAAGACTCACCTTACCAGATTACAATTGAAAATGAACCTTCAAATTAGACATTTTAAAAGTTATTTTTCGAAGCACTTTGTGGTTTCTCCGAGAGAAAATACGCTTTAAGGGCGCTTGTACACTATACTGAATTTTTCTGTCCGGAGGTTATAATTTTTCATCGTCCGATGTGGCAGACTTAGTATTAAAATGGGCGCTAGTTGTACACTAAACTGAATTTACCCGTCCGACATCCGGACGACTTTTTTCGGTCTGCGATGGTAACGATGCAAAACGTGTTTGTGCCTGTGCACTACACTGATTTTTACGAGGCAAGTACAGGATAATAGTTATTTATGATACGATAATGGTAAAAAGTTAAATAACGAACGAGTGACATTTATAAGCCCCAGCCGCAAGCGAGGGTTTACCATCGTCACGAGTTTCTCATTTCCTTCTACACCCATGTATCATACGACATTTTTCAATACAGTTGTGAGAAAACAGGTAAAATAAAAAACGGCCTAGACAGAAAAACAAAATACATGGGTACATAACTATTAAGGTCTCGGCAACCCAAGTTCATTTTACGCGACAAGTGGCTCATTTTAAATGTCCGGGAAGAAATCTCACTTTGTTTTTCCTATACATACACATCAGTATATTTTTTTATTGCGCATATATTAACTATTCATATTTTCATTCGTATTTACAACTAAAATAACTCAATTTTGTTTTACAAAAATTGCGCCATATTTTAGCTTAGGCACACGTCGCATGCTTAAGTTTTTTTTAATACTACCATAAATAGATATAAAGCTCATATACTTGGATGGATATATCATTGGAAAAGATGACTTATTCCTTGGTGTAACCTATGTGCTTCATTAAAATTTATTCTCCTTTACAAAGATATAACCCAAAGAGAATCTAACCAGAATAATGAACTAATGCATTATAATGTATTTTCGTGTCATATTGTTTTCTTGTTCTAATGACTTAATGTGTTTTTTATATCAAGGATTGGATTTTGACGTTACTAACTAATGATTGTTTATTTCTTGATTTTTTGCAAATGATATTATCCCTTCAACTGTGTCTTTTAAAAATAAATATCTCAAATCTCGTATGTCTTGCTCCTCTGAGCTGAAAAAAAAAGTGACAAAGTAAAAAGCACGTGTGCAGTAAAATCAATTTTACCGCCATATAAAGTACCAATTTTTGACCAACTGAATTGAAAAATTTATTGAATGCTTAAATTTGAAAAATTAGACGAAATAATTAATGAAACAATAGTGCTGCTGTTGAACGTATAGACAGAGTTACCTTTGGTAAGTTATGGCGATTACTCTCAACTAGAGCGCGAAACTCAATTTTGTTGTAGTTTTTTTGCAATTTATGGCTCCGTCTGATATTATTTGACTTTTGTAATCATTGGTTCAAAACTTAACATTTTATTATTTGGTTTTTGGATATATTACCCGTTTAAAATTGATTCATATCATCATCATATCAGCCGAAGGAAGTCCACTGCTGGACATAGGCCTCCCCCAAGGATCTCCACGACGACCGGTTCTGCGCTGCCCGCATCCAGCGGCTTCCCGCGACCTTCACCAGGTCATCGGTCCACCGAGTGGGAGGCCTGCCTACACTACGCTTTCCGGTGCGTGGTCGCCACTCGAGAACTTTACTGCCCCAACGGCCATCTGTTCTACGAGCAATGTGCCCCGCCCACTGCCACTTAAGTTTAGCAATTTTGAGAGCTATGTCGGTTACTTTGGTTCTCTTACGGATCTCCTCGTTTCTGATTCGATCACGCAGAGAAACTCCGAGCATAGCACGCTCCATTGCCCTTTGGGTGACCTTGAGCCTTCTTATGAGGCCCATAGTAAGCGACCATGTCTCAGTTCCGTACGTCATCACTGGCAACACATATTGGTCGAAGACCTTGGTCTTAAGACACTGCGGTATCTGGGACGTAAAGATATTGCGAAGCTTCCCGAACGCTGCCCAGCCGAGTTGGATTCGACGATTGATCTCTTTCTCGAAGTTGGACCTACCTAACTGGACTGTTTGTCCCAGGTATACATATTCGGTAACAACTTCGAGTGTAGAGCCTCCAACCTTCAGAGGAGTGGGTGCGACACGGATATTTAACATTATTTTCGTCTTGTCCATGTTCATTTTAAGACCCACTTGTTGAGAGACCTTACTGAGGCCATCGAGCATTGTGCTTAGGTCTTCCATAGTCTCAGCCATGACCACGATATCGTCAGCGAATCGGAGGTGGGATATGTACTCGCCGTTGATATTGATGCCGAGTCCACCCCAGTCCAGAAGCTTAAAAACATCTTCCAGGGCGGCGGTGAACAGTTTCGGAGATATAACGTCTCCCTGTCTCACCCCTCGCTGCAACTGGATAGGTTTCGAGTTCTGGTCCTGGAGGCGAACCGACATGGTGGCGTTTTCATACAGACACTTCAACACCTCGATGTATCGATGGTCAATTTGGCACCGCTGGAGAGACTGTAGCACAGCCCAGGTTTCGACAGAATCAAAGGCCTTCTCATAGTCCACGAACGCCAAGCATAGTGGCTGATTGTACTCTTCGGTCTTCTGTATAATCTGCCGCAGCGTATGTATGTGGTCTATGGTACTAAATCCTTTTCGGAAACCGGCTTGTTCGGGAGGCTGGAAGTCGTCAAACCTGCGTGCGAGACGATTCGTAATGACCCTCGAAAACAGTTTGTAGACATTTGATTCTTAACAAAGGCATGCACTTTTTTTTAACTTGAGCTTGCACTCATGAAAGTAAACATCTTTCCCCAAGAAACCCATAGTCAATTCGCAATTCTTTTTCTTTATTAAATTATCAAACTGCTCAGAATAACTCCCAGGTTTATTAACTTGACACTCAAAGGCCAATGTTCAATGACCGCGACGGCCCGCAATGGTACCTATTCTGACGTATTCCACGCAATTTAATCATCATCATCAGCCACAAATCGTCCACTGCTGGACAAAGGCCTCCCCCAAGGATTTCCACGACGACCGGTCCTGCGCTGCCCGCATCCATCGGCTTCCCGCGACCTTCGCCAACCCGCCTGCCAAGCGTGGCGATTACGGCAAAACCCCCCAATGAATCTCACACGCAATTTAATATTTTTATTTAAAAAAAATGCGAATTAACCATGGGTTTTTTGGGGAAAGTTGTTCAGTTTCATGAGTACAAGCTCCAGTTAAAAAAAGTGCATACCTTTGTAGAGCCCGAAATGAAACATATGTAAAAGGTAAAATCAAGTGAACATCAGTAACGCGTTAAAGTTTAACTTTTAGGTCATTTCGTTTTTTCAGTCACGAAGGCTAAGGAAACATGGCCATATCGCTTAAAGCGAGGCCGAAAACTGGAGGTCGGAGGCCGAAAAAAAAAACTGTTTCATGAGTAAACTCCTGTCGCGCGTCGGAGCTGACACGTACCCTTTTTTGATACAACCACTTTGTTTTGAAGTCACAAAGCAAACACCTGTACGGCTGCTTGTTTACTACATTGAATTTTCAGGTCCGTGTTTTTGATGTGTAACATCTTTGCTCTCGCTTTCCTGCAATTTGTGGGAGTGATTTCGTGAAATGGGACGGAAATGTGTAACAGGAAATGCGAACGTTTTTTAATTCTCGAAAACTAAGGTTGTCATAGCCATGCCGCCTAGTGTGATGGCAAAGGCAAAGATGACATACTACTATTTGAAGGGTCGGCCCGTGAATGTACGACCCGATAATTAATTAATTTCATAAGTATTTTGTCACATGTTACACATCATATACGAGTACTGTAGGTCTCGCTTTTTTTGACGTGATAACGTCTTATAAATTGATGAAACGGGCTGCATAGACGAAAAAGTGTGACGTCATTGTCACGTTACGCCCGAGTTGTACTTGTACTAGTACTTGTATTTGTACTTGGACTTAGACTTGACTTTGACGGACGGACGAACCATCAAACAAGTGTGTCAATGGATTAAAAGTATTAAGCTTCCAGGAGCTTACAAGAGGTGTTCCAATTGTGAGATATGTTGTAGTTGTACTTTAATTTCATTTACAGTTATACCGTTAAACAAGTGAGTCAATGGATTAAAAGTACTAGGCTTCTAGAAGCTTACAAGAGGTGTTCCAATGTGGTCGATTCTATGTGAGGAAACACAAAACTGACGGGGACTCGGACGGGGAATCGAACGGGTACCTACTTGGACGGGGACTTGGACGGGTACTTGTTATCACGTAAAGTTATCGTCCGTAAACCGACTTCACAGACAACCGGTTTTTTTTTACCAACAAGAACACAAGCGTATTTTCCGGTTTTGCGTATAACCGGTCCGGACTATGAAAAATCAGAACGACCAGACATTAAAATCAGTGTAGTGGACAAGCGCACTAAGAGTCTAAATACTCTGTTGAAAATAGATTGAACTAACGCTGTGCCACAGTGAGCTTAGCTACAAGTAGATAGCCATCGGTCCGTAATGACGCCAGCCGAAGAAGTCATTATTCATTTTTTTAATACAGCATTTTGTTGAAACGACATTTTCACTAGCGTAATCACGATTCGTACAAGCAATACATCAAGGTAATAAAAGGCAAGTTATTATGTATCGTATGTACCGTGCCGTGATTTTCAATTTTGATGTCTTCATTTTGTTCGTGTTATTCTATACTACAGTTTTTTTTTTATTTGTTCTGGCGTTTTATTGTTTGACGATGAAATAAAGGGCGTTTTCGATAAAACTAATGGTTTAATAGATAACACGAAACAATAATAGTAAAAGCAGTAAATGAACGTTTTAGTTTTTGGTATAAAATTGTTTGTTTACCCATTCTAGTGAAAAGTTTTAGTTTGTGAATAAAAAATAAATGTTTTAATGAAATACTTACATAGGTAGACTATATGCACAGTATTGCGATATTGCCCTATATGTATAAAGGGTTAATCAGTTCGCTTGCCAGTAACAAATACCATATGGCTCCTGTGGTGAGCTCGATTTTTAACCGACTTCAAAAAAAGGAGAAGGTTTCTAATTCGACCTTTTATTTTTTTATGTGTGTTCGCGGATAACTTCGTCGTTTATGAACCGATTTTGATGATTCTTTTTTGTTGAAAAGGAGATATCCCAAGGGTGGTACTATGATAAGGAAACCAGGATCTAATTTATTTATTTATTATTTATTTCACAATTTATTGCACACAGAAATTAGGGACAAACAAACATTTAACTAGATATTCTTATCTAAAGTATGTTATGTATTAGTTATGTTCTCATACAAAAGGTACAGCTTTATGATATAATCCCAGAGAAATCGAGGAAAACCTTCAAAAATCGTAATGGTGACTAGTGCGTTTGAAGTCGGTTTTTTAACCGACTTCATAAAAAGGAGGAGTTTTCTCAATTCGACCGTATATAATATTATTTTTTATGTGTGTTCGCGGATAACTTCGTCGTTTATGAATCGATTTTAAGGATTCTTTTTTTGTTGGACAGGAGATATCCCAAGGGTGGTACCATGATAGGAAAACCAGGATCTGATGATGGCATCTCAGAGAAATCGAGGGGAACCATTAAAAAATCGTAGTGGCGACTAGTGCGTTTGAAGACGGTTTTTTTTGGTTTGAAATTATGGCTTGCCAAACCGCCTCCGTGACGTAATGGGTAGTCCATTCACATCACACCAGGAGGTCGCGGGTTAGGCTTCCGACGGGATCAACTTTGTAAGACTCGGTTTGGTTGGTGGTAGGGCATTTTCTAAGCCCGCCTGGTAGCTACCACCATCTTATGTAAGTCTTGCCGCCAAAACATCAGTGTTAACAGTATTGATGTGTTCCGGTTTGAAGATAAGTTAGCCAGATCCCCATTGCGTTGGGGAATCTTGGTAAGCCTGCTCCAATCTCGGGCATCATCGTCACTTACTACTACTCAGCTCATATACGTCCCCACTCATATACGCTCATATACGTACTGTATGTTGGTACTAATATATATCTTCATCTTATCAGCTCATATATGTCCCCACCGAGGGGCTCGAGCCTACCCTGAATTAAGGCGATCAGGCCTTAGTCGACCACGCGGGCCCAGTGCGGGTTGGTCGACTTCACACACAACATTTGAGTTTCTTCGCAGGCGTGTGCAGGTTTCCTCACGATGTTTTCCTTCACCGTAAGCAATCTGTAAGTATGTACGTAAGTTTTGAAAAACTCATTGGTACATTGGCCGTTCAGATTTGAACCCGGTACCTCTGGTTAGAAGGACCGAGGCGTTACCGGTTGAGCCACCGATGATCGTCACTTAGGGCTTATCAATTGTAGATAAAAAAATGTATGAGAAATTGTTATTTTCAGTGCCATAATTATATACATGGTGACCGCGCACTGAAAAACGTAGTCTAGGTAAGCAAACCTCCCACTCAATGGACGGATGACCTGGTGAAAAACGCAGGAAACCGCTGGGTGCGGGCAGCGCTGGGCCGGTATTCGTGGAAATCCTTAGGGGAAGGCTTCTCCAGCAGTGGATGTTCTTCGACTTATATGATGATGGTAAATTACACATATTGAAAGCAAACAAAATGGTCTGGTAAGGCGAGGCTGAAAGAAAAGTTGGGTTGTAAGAAAAACATGTTACAAGAAAAAACGCTAAACACGTTAAAAAACCGACTTCAAACCCGCAACAACTTCGTACAATTTTGCATTATTATTTTTGGTTTTTGTTAATTTTCTAATAAAGTACTACACCGATTTTGATAAAATTTATATGGGGCCACACGGGAAGCACTAGCTTTCAAATAAAAAAAAATCATCAAAATCGGTTCACACATAAAAAAAACATACAGTCGAATTGAGTACATGCTCCTTTTTATCAAGCTTTTATTAGCTTCACCTGTATGCTACCGGTATGTTTGTAACCTGTAAGTTTGTATGTAACCGACTCCTTTGGACTCGATTTTGACCCACTTTAAACGGACAGATTTGATTCAAACTTTGTAGACTTATCAAGAATCAGCGACAATATAATAATTTCATAAGTTTGAACTAAAAAATAAATAGAGTTTAAAAAAACTAAAAAACACGCTTTTAAGGTACATCAGACTAAAAAATAAAAAATAATTCTTAATATAAGTTGAAAATAATAATTAACAAATTACTAGTATTATTGTAAAAAAGTGTGGGTTGCTCGATAGACGAAAAAGCCCCACGCTTTTTCACAATAATACTAGTAATTTGTTAATATTTTCAACTTATATTAAGAATTATTTTTTACTTTTTAGTCTGATGTACTTTAAAAGTGTGTTTTTTAGTTTTTTTAAACTCTATTTATTGGAAGTCGATTGAAAAACGATGACTAGAGACACATTATAGAATAGAAGAGGAAAAATGTTGCGCTACTTTAATACCTCCGTCCGAGAGGTTGTGGTTCGAATCCTGCGACGTACCAATATGTTTTCGAATTTTGATTTCATATGTACGTTTATCCCACGCTCTTACGGTTAAGGAAAACATCATGAGGAAACCTGCACACGCTTACGAAGAAACTTGAAAGTTCTATGTAAAGTCGACCAACCTGCACTGCAATAGGTCCGCGTGGTCGCGACTAAGGCCCGATCGCCCTAATTCAGGGTAGACAGGTGGGGATGTATATTAGCTGATATGATGATTTTAACTGAGGCTTCTACTCATGCAACTGAACAACTTTCTGCAAGGTTCCCATACTTATAATCCATTCCCAAAAATTAATGGTTTGTTAACATTATTACCATACAAAATTATGCCAGTGGCTTCGCTCGCGTGAACATAGTTTCTATGACTGTCTTCGTAATCCAGTAATCCAGGTTCTAATCTGTCTATCTATCAAATTTCAGCCAAATACGTTCAGTAGTTTTTGCGTGAAAGAGTAACAAACATCCATACATACAAACTTTCACATTTATAATATTAGTAGGATGTTCCCACAAATAACAAAGCAATTCAATTAATATTGACAGACTGGTTCAAAACACAGTCGTGGTCTGGAACGCCCTTATGGCAAGATTACTTCACTTGTGCTGAAGTTCCCGAACCTTACTCATTTGCTAAACAAAAACTGAAAGGCTTTTATCTCACAAAAACACAATGTATGGAAACCACAACAAATAACAGTTTCCGTCAGTACGTATTGAGTTATAGCTAGTTGCTTTGGGAAGACTTCAGGCATCCGCGTGGCCAAGATGGAAAAACAAGGGAATACGGTGAGATCCTGCGAATCTCACCTCAAATGTCGAACTAAGAGGGTAGTTGAGAACTTTTTTGAGGTGTAACTTCGATGTTGTAGCTTACAGGGCCGCATCAAGTTAAATGTTAAGAAGGCCCCTCGAATTTCAAATGAGTATACAGACCTATATTTTTGATTACTCAACGTGAGCTAAATAAATAAAATAAAATATCCATGCAAAAGATTGGGATACAAACGAATCGGTAAGGGTAAACTGTTTGTCGCAAGCACCAGCCTATGTTGTCCCCATTTTGTGTGAATGATGTTAGAACCAGACAAGTGCAAGACGTACTAGCGCATCGAAGGTTCGTACCACACACAATATTGTTTTTTTATATACACAATTGGTAAGTCCTTGGTATCATCTCACCTGATGGTAAGTGACGATGATGCCGAAGATGGAATCAGTCTTACCAAGATTCCCCAACGCAGTGGAGAACTGGCTATCTTATCTTCAAGCCGGAAAACATCAATGTTGTTTACACTGATGTTTGGCGGCAACACTGTATTGTGTTGAGTTTACCAAAAAAAAAATTTTGTTTCACTCTATTCAGGATCCTTAGTGCGAGTACAATTTACTCTAGGCCGGTTTTTAATGTTTTTAAAAAAAGAAAAAAAAAACAAGTTTCTGTCAAGATTTGGATATGTTAACATTTAACTATTTTATTTTCTTTGCTTGTTGCCAGTGATGACTTACGGAACTGAGACATGGTCGCTTACTATGGGCCTCATAAGAAGGCTCAAGGTCACCCAAAGGGCAATGGAGCGTGCTATGCTCGGAGTTTCTCTGCGTGATCGAATCAGAAACGAGGAGATCCGCAGGAGAACTAAAGTAACCGACATAGCTCACAGAATCGCTAGACTGAAGTGGCAGTGGGCAGGACACATAGCTCGTAGAACAGATGGCCGATGGGGCAGTAAAGTTCTCGAGTGGCGACCGCGCACCGGAAAGCGTAGCGTAGGCAGGCCTCCCACGCGGTGGACCGATGACCTGGTGAAGGTCGCGGGAAGCCGATGGATGCGGGCAGCGCAGGACCGGTCGTCGTGGAAATCCTTGGGGGAGGCCTTTGTTCAGCAGTGGACGATTTGCGGCTGATATGATTTTCTTTGCTTGTTAATGAATAATATGGTCTATTAACACATATTTTGTGAAAATTTCACCTATCACTGTTAAAAAGATACTTAGGTACATCTCTTTAAAGGTCTGACCAGATGTACGGACTACGGACAGACAGACGGCGTAAGCTTAGGAAATGGGTATTTACACATTTGTACCCTAAAAATGTAACATGCTTGGTTTTTATACAGTTATTATTATTATTATTATATCAGCTCATATACGTCCCTACCGAGGGGCTCGAGCCTACCCTGAATCAGGGCGATTAGGCCTTAGTCGACCTCGCGGGCCCAGTGCGGGTTGGTCGACTTCACACACAACCTTCGAGTTTCTTCGCAGGCGTGTGCAGGTTTCCTCACGATGTTTTCCTTCACCGTTAAAGCAATCGGTAAGTATATGTACGTAAGTTTTTGAAAAACTCATTGGTACATTGGCCGCCCAGATTTGAACCCGGTACCTCTGGTTAGATGGACCGAGTCGTTACCGGTTGAGCCACCGACGCTTTTTTTTTATACAGTTAGGATAGAAGTAATACCAATAAGTTGTGGTTATACAAAACTTCACTAAAATAGTATTAGCGATGGCTCAATCAATGCGAGTTACGGCCTTTGACCAATTAACAGCTATGGACCGGCCCACGCAAACAACGGTTTTGATGCCTACAGAATGTGTGCATTCACTGTTTCGTCTCAGTCTGTCTTTCGGAGGCCAAGAGGTCACACGCTCGTATGCTCCGATAATCACACGAATAAAGGTTTAGGCATCACTTTTTATCCGTAAGTAAACATTTTGTAATATATTCTCTAAAATAAACTAATGAAAATTCGCATGCTTTCATGATTATCTGACTTTTTTATGTGATTAATGTATGGATAGGGCCGGTCAATAGCTATTATATTGGTCGAAAGTTACGGCATGGTGACGCAAAGTCCTCAGGAGATAAATATTCCATACAAAATACATCAACGCGAGCTACAGATCAAACTCAATCAATACGGGAAAATATTCTTATAAGAAATGAATTGCGTATTAGAAATGAGGGGAAACGTAGTTTAGTTTAGTGTACTTCTATTTATTTCATGTCACAAATTCATAATTATACATGTCAGGTCATAATATAAAATGTCAATAGTGATGTGATCGTCAAAGAAAGCAATACAGAAAATCCTTACTAATATTATAAATGTGAAAATGTGTTTGTTACATTTTCACGCTTCAACCGAAGTAACTATTTAGTAATCTGTGCTTCAACGCCTTGACCAATCTTTATGAAATTTGGCATGCAGGTAGCCTGTGTCAAGGACATAGGCTACTTTTTATCCCGGGAAAATAGCATAATCTGATGCAGTTCCTAAAGGGAACTGAAAAAATACTCCATTGTTGTGATTTTTTGCACAGAGATGGTTGAGTAGGTGGGAAACGACATAATTTACTAATCACCCTTAAAGACAGTCATTAAAACGAGGTCCACGCGGGTGAAGCCGCGGGAAAAGCTAGTAAACTAATAAAATTAACAAAATGTCAAAATAGAGTAGAAAACTACAATAATAAAATACATATTGGTAACACATGTTACAAAATTTTAAAATGTCACAATTATTATTAAATTCTTTCAAAAAAATTCTTTAGCAGAATAAAATTCACTTTCCAACAAAAGTCTTTCAACCCGCTCCTAAATGTCTCGTTATTGGTTACTTCCCGCAGAGTGGACGGTAGTTGCTCGTATATACTAGTAATGTAAGGTTTAACAAAATTAGCTGAAACTATTTTAACTGGTGCTTCTACACATTAAACTGAACAACTTTCCCCATGGACCCCATAGTCAAATCGCAAAAAAAATTGGCTCTTTTATTCTAACTCGATCAGCTGATCAGCCAACTTAGTATGGGAAGTTCAATTTTTTTATGAGATTTGACTACGGGTTTCATGGGCAGAAGCACCAGTTAAAATAGTTTCAGCTAATTTTGTTAGACCTTATATACGTATAGTAGCTCGTATATACGTATAATTGCCATCGCAGGGCAGTCGGCCCCAACCCAAGAAAAGGGCTACCTTCACAATGGCCTCTCCTACCGCCGCCCGCGCCGGTCCTGTGGTGCGTAAAGTTGCTGGAATGGCGTCGGTGATGGCTCAATCAATGCGAGCGGCGGCGCGGTGACGTGTCGTCAGCAAAACAATTTGCTATACAATGTTCGAGGAATCCTCATCTGGAGCTGTGAGTGCAAGGAGATTGTTCCATTACGGTCTACGAGATTTTAATTCATTATTTAAATAATTTTCTAAAAACCTCAAAGCTTTTAGTTAGAAGCTTTTTAGGATCAAAGTACTTGTTAATACGAATCAAACGAGCCCAAACTCGGTGGGGTTGTGTCGTTTTATTGCGGAGTTCCTATTGCCTCCTTTCAGCTCGAGCATCAGATCAGCTCAATGTCATCATAATATTGCATTGTCACGCGATATACATATGCATACAAAATTTCAGCTCAATCGGAAACCGGGAAGTGGATCTAATTTAATTTGCAAGATTTGATGACAAACATGGGGACAGGTGAATCTAAATAAAAGCTTGTAATAAAAGAGCAATATGTGTCGCACGTTGTTTTAGGAAAAATATTTTAGGTACAAACTACAAAGGAATTGGAAAGAAGAACCTTGCTAACATATTTTTCTTCATTTTACGGCTCTATTTCAAAATATTTACATACGGCAACCTACTTACGTCCAATTTGAAGGCATTTTTCTTAAAGCTTTGTGTAGGTAATTTTAGATCAGTATTATTTTAATTTCATAGAATTATAAGAGCGTCGGTGGCGTAACGGCTAGGGCCGCTGCTTCCTGTCCGGGAGTTCTTGGTTTGAACCCTGACACGTACCAATGTGTTTCGAATTTCGATTTCATATGTATATTCATTCGATGCTTTTACGGTGAAGGAAAACATCGAGAGGAAACCTGCACAAGTGCACACGCCTGCAAAAAAAATCGAAGGTTGTTTGTGAAGTCCACTAACCCGCACTGGGCCCGCGTGGTCGACTAAAGCCCGATCAGGCTAGACTCGTGCCCCTCGGTGGGGACTTATATGAGCTGATATGATTATAGAATTAAAATTATACCTTGAGGTCTAGAAATTCTTTTCATTAATATTTTATCTTAGCATTGACATGAGTGGTGCATGCTCGCTTAAATGTTTGTGCGGATGGTGGCGCATCGGGAGCCGGGTCGTTCCTTTCCCTCTAATATGGTTGATGGGAGCGATGGCTGACTCTCGCGTTATACCCGTGACCGGGTGCTGTCCGTATGAACTGGCCCTACTCTCGTCAAAGGTATAAATTACATTCAATGATTTTTATATATAACTTTTCGTGTCATATTGTTTTCATGTTCCAATAACATAATCTGGTTTATTTCAAGGATTGAATTTTGACATTAGTAACTAATGATTGTTTATTTCTTTATTTTTCACAAATGAAATTATGTTATTATCAATTTATGACTATCAGAAAGAGTGTAATTTGCACCTATTTTGAATAAATACCTAGAATCTTGAAAGGTAGTTTATGGGCGATAGTATAGTAGGTACAATAGTCCTAAAGCGAAGTGAAATAGACCAATGAGAAGAATTCCTTTGACTGCAATATTTTTTGCTATTTCCATTTAATTTTCTCGTATGCAAAGTAGGTGCTTTTTCCTTTAAAATTCAAGACAACACTTTATTCATCTATTACGATGGGTTGTATTAAAATATGTAAGTAAGTTGAAACAAAACCTAGAATCTTTTTGGTACAAGCTTAAGGGCCGCCAGGAGGCTTGATTTTCCATACAAACGTAGTTCCGCTTTGATACAAAATCTACATGCCGGATTGAATCAAAACTTTGCAAATATATTGAGGAGACACATATCGATGTTTGTAATTAGTTTTCGATGTACTAATATAAAACGGAAAAAAGAAGAGCAGTTTCAAACTTTCGGTACAAAACTAATTTAAGCCTTCGTTTGGTTACGTTAAAATTTACTACGATGAAAACTAATTACAAAAATCGATATTGATTTCAATATTTACAAAGTTTGGATTCAATCCGGCATGTAGTTTTTGTATTAAAGCGGAACTACGTTTGTGTGGAAATTCGAGCCTCCTGGAGACTCTTAAAGAGTTTTATGCTCAAAGCCAAATGCTCACGGCACGTTTCTAAATTTAAAAAAAGGCGAGCATAGTCGTTCCGACGATTCTATTGAAAAAACAAAAAACCTAAAAAGCTTTTTGGTACAAGCCAAAGAGAATATAAGTCCCTACGTTTATTACAAGCTTTTTTTTAATAAGAGTTTTTATGCTCAAATAGCCAAATGCTACAAATTCAAAAAAGGTGAGCACATTATTGTATTTCCTACGATTCTATTGAAAAATAAAAGACAATCCATGGACCTTGATATCACCTCCAAAGGTAATCATCAGATACAATACAATACGGTATAATATTCTTTATTACATCACAACAACTTCGAATTACCAAAATGATCAATTTTCACCGGGATTAAGACTTCATACCAAATTGCATATCAATCAAATCCGTGGATGTCGCTCTTAAATCAATTGCAAGATTTAATGACCTAAACAAACATAGATACATACATAATAACGACGGCAAAGAACACAAAACAGTTTTTATTCTAATGCTAAACTCCTCCGAACAATCAAATCTCGAGGAGGTATTTGCACAAGGAGTTTATGTTACACCCTGTTTATTATCTGCAAGCTAATACTTCCTACTAATATTATAAACGCGAAAGTTTGTAAGAATGTATAGATGTACTATGTTTGTTACTCTTTCACGCAAAAACTTCTGAACGGATCTGGCTGAAATTTGGTAGGTAGACAGATTAGGACCTGAATTAAAACATTAGGCTACTTTTTTCCACGCTCGAGAGCAGCTTGCGACTCGCGCACTGCGCACCCTCGAAAAGTCATAGAAACGTTGTCCACGCGGGTGAAACCGCGGGAAACAGCTAGTAATATTATAAACGCGAAAGTTTGTAAGAATGTATGGATGCATGTTTGTTAATTTTTCACGCAAAAACTACTGAACGGAATTTGGTAGGAAGACAGATTAGGACCTGAATTAAAACATTAGGCTACTTTTTTCCACGCTCGAGAGCCGCTTGCGGCTCGCGCACTGCGCACCCTCGAAAAGTCATAGAAACGTTGTCCACGCGGGTGAAACCGCGGGAAACTTCTAGTAATATTATAAACGCGAAAGTTTGTAAGAATGTATGGATGCATGTTTGTTAATTTTTCACGCAAAAACTACTGAACGGATCTGGCTGAAATTTGGTAGGTAGACAGATTAGGACCTGAATTAAAACATTAGGCTACTTTTTTCCACGCTCGAGAGCCGCTTGCGGCTCGCGCACTGCGGACCCTCGAAAAGTCAGAGAAACGTCCACGCGGGTGAAACCGCGGGAAACAGCTAGTAATATTATAAACGCGAAAGTTTGTAAGAATGTATGGATGCATGTTTGTTAATTTTTCACGCAAAAACTACTGAACGGATCTGGCTGAAATTTGGTAGGTAGACAGATTAGGACCTGAATTAAAACATTAGGCTACTTTTTTCCACGCTCGAGAGCCGCTTGCGACTCGCGCACTGCGCACCCTCGAAAAGTCATAGAAACGTCCACGCGGGTGAAGCCGCGGAAAATAGCTAGTTCGTTAATATTTATTAGTATTATATGTAGTTAGCTATTTATTCGTTAGTAGTTATTTTGCGTACCTACTCGCACCTAAGTCGCACGTACTCCTACTCCTCTGAAGGCTGAAGGCTCTACACTCGAAGTTTCCCACGGAACCCATAGTCAATTCTAAAAAAAAAATCGACGCTCCGTACAAAAACGCTTAAAACCAATCTTGATCGATTTGTATGAAGCGTTAAATTTTTATTGCGATTTCAGCAAACTTGTAGAGCATAAGTTGTTCAGTTGGATGAGTAGATGTCCCAGTTAACGGGTCCTACACAAATTTTGTTTTGTTATACAGGGTGTTTATGGATAAATTGATTACCTAACTGATTGGTCAACTTTGCAGATTTGCGAAGCCAAATTTTTATTAGATTGACTTTATTTTCTATCTTTGTAATTCTGTTCCATCCTTTCGTGTTCTTTTTGTCACTTCGCCATTTTGTAATTGTACGAATTTGGTATAGGTATTATTTTATTTCGTAACTAGCTGTTTCCCGCGGTTTCACCCGCGTGGACAACGTTTCTATGACTTTTCGAGGGTGCGCAGTGCGCGAGCCGCAAGCGGCTCGCGAGCGTGATAAAAAGTAGCCTATGTCTGAATCCAGGTCCTAATCTGTCTACCTACCAAATTTCAGCCAAATCCGTTCAGTAGTTTTTGCGGGAAAGCGTAACAGACAGACAGAGTTACTTTCACATTTATAATATTAGTAGGGAATAGGGATTTGTCTATGAAATTTAAAAATGTATTAGTATATATTTATTTATATAATAGTTACTACATATGTATAGAATAATTATATTAGCATTTATTATTATTATTTAGTCGGTTATTTAAGTTGTTATTTCTCTGCTCTTATTGTAAAATTAAGTATTTCGTGCTTTCCTGTAACTAAAGGTTGTCTGGAAGAGATTGATTTTAGCAACAAGACCGCCTACTGTACAGTATATACAATGTCCTTATGTATTAGCTTTACGAAAATGTTTTTGGTGTACTATAAGTGTACATAAATAAATAAATTTGTTTTCAGTTTAGCGATTCTGTGAGCCATGTCGGTTACTTTGGATCTCCTGCGGATCTCCTCGTTTCTAGTTCGATCACGCAGAGAAAATCCAAGCATAGCACGCTCCATTGTCCTTTAGGTGATCTTGAGCCTTCCTATGAGGCCTATAGTAAGCGACCATGTCTCAGTTCCGTAAGTCATCGCTGGCAACACACACCTTCGTCTTGAGACACTGCGTGACAGTGGGCAGGGCACATCGTAGGGCTTTTGAGCCATTTAAGTTCTCGAGTGGCGACCGCGCACCGGAAACCGTAGTGTAGGAAGGCTTCCCACGCGGTGGACCGACGACCTGGGTGAAGATTTGGAAAAGCCGATAGATGCGGGCAGCGCAGGACCGGTCGTCGTGGAAATCCTTGGGGGAGGCCCTTGTCCAGCAGTGGACGATTTTCGGCTGATATGATGACTATTTGTTTTATGCAGAAATTTTCATGAAAATTCCTGCTTAGATGGCAACAGGTCCAAAAACGGTGGGTTGGCGCAACAACCTACTATCAGAAACAAGAAGATCCGTAGGAGAACTAAAGTAACCGACAAAGGTCTCAGAATTGCTAAAGTGGCAGTGGGCAGGGCATATAAATAATAGTTCGTAGAACAGATAGCCGTTGGGACAGTACAGTTCTCGAGTGGCGACCGTGCACTGAAAGACGTAGCGTAGGCAGGCCTCAAGCTTGGTAGACCGTCGATCTGGTGAAGGTTGCAGGATGCCACCGCAAGACCAGTGGTTGCGGAAATCCTTGGGGAGACCTTTGTCCAGCAGTGGACGTCTTTCGGCTGATATGATGATAGCACATCAAATGTGTCGATAATTGTCTAGTTTAACCACGCCTTAGACTTTTTTTTATTCACAATTGGTAAGCCCTTGGCATCATCTCACCTGATGGTAAGTGACAATGTTGCCGAAGATGGAAGCGGGCTTACTGAGATTCCCCACTGCAATGGAGAACTGGCTATCTTATCTTCAAGCCGGAACACATCAATGTTTTTAACACTGATGTTTGGCGGCAAGACTTAGATAGACTAAAGAAGACGGCTTGATTACGCTGTATGTACCTCATTCAAATAATCCATTTCCCCCTCTGGTCCGCGCCGCGCATTCCTCGCACAGCGGGGTGCGCGCGCGCACGACGGGGCGCCTCGTTATTAGCACCTCTAGCCTCAAAGCGCGCCGCAGCTCACACCACCTAATCACAGCCTGGACACTTCATACACGGGGCCAGAAATAACATTTAAAAAAAGGAAAGACGGAACAAACAAAATGGCGGGGAAATCCTCTACGTTCGACAACCAAACTGTAACCAATCTGTATCAATCTGCGTGACGAGGGGGTGAGGTCGCAATCTAGAGAGCGGTAGGGAGTGTCCATACTGTATGTTAGTACTAATATATATATATATAATATATGTTATAGGCAATGTGTATAATGCAGGAAATGTATAGAATGCCGGGGTCGTTCAGGCAATGTATGAAATGATATTCAATGTTTAAACTATTTTACATTTTACCTAGGAAATGTATAGAATACCTAGGCACTGTATAGAATGCCTGTTAACACCTGACCTAACCTAACCTACAGTTTTTTGCGACAGAATTTGTATACGTGAGCGATGTCCCTTTCACGATTTCTCGTACGTCTGGCAACCTTGGAGTTGCAACTTGTTTGCGGGGTAGTCCCGCACGCCGCGCACGCGTCTCCTTCCCGTGGTCGTTCATTATACACATTGCCTGATGCGCTTTGGGCTTTAATACAATACCTAGGCAATGTATGAAATGAATCGTATTATACACATTGCCTGAACGTTTCAGGCAATGTTTATAATGCCTAGGCATTCTATACAATGCCGGATTATACACATTGCCTATAACATATATACTTTGACCTAATCTTTTATACAGAGAGGTTTCTTGGTCACTGAAGTCACTTATGAAATGAAATATTTTTGCAAAATTGTTTGGTTTTGGTATTTTATATGCCGTATGGCTCCCGGCTTACTAAAGGGCCATCTCTTCCCATTTGATGTCGTAAGATACGACAAAGAATAGGCAGCAGTGTCCTTTCCGCGCACTGTTACAGACGTGCAACCGCACTGCGATCGCCAACCTGCCTATCAAGTGTGGTGGTTATGGCAAAATCGTCTCCGTGACGTAATGGTTAGTCCATTCGCTTCACACCAGGAGTTCGCGGGTTCGATTCCCGGTGGGGTCAACTTGTACGACTCGGTTTGGTTGGTGGTAGGGCATCTTCTAAGCCCGCCTGGCTAGCTACCACCATCTTATCTTAGTCTTGCCGCCAAACATCAGTGTGTTAAAACATTGATGTGTTCCGGCATGAAGATAAGATAGCCAGTTCTCCATTACGTTGGGGAATCTTGGTAAGCCCGCTTCCATCTTCGGCATCATCGTCACCTACCATCAGGGCTTACCAATTATGAATAAAAAAAGGCCATCCCTTCCCGTTGGAAGTCGTAAGATACGACAAAGGATAAGCAGCAGTGTTCTTGACGCGCACTGCAACAGACCTGGAACCGCACTGCAATCGTCAATCTGGTGGTTACGGCAAAACCCTCGAACATACACACTATACATACTCGTATTCTGCCCGCACCGCACCGACATTCTGCCCTTGCCTGCGAGGGTGGCGTCCCCCCGCTTCTGGCGCTTACCAGCGCTACCGGCACGTACCAGGCCGCTTCTCTCCGATCCTCCCACGTCCAAGCAACGACCTAAGCCGAGGTCCGTGCCCACCTGGGCGCCCTTAGGCAGTTGCATCTTTTTGCTTTGCATTAAGGTTGAGTGCCCTTAACGCACTCGCCTCCCCTGCCCGGTGAAGTTGTAAAGGCCCCCACGGCCAACAACAAGCTAGTCCTTTCGAAAAAAAAATTCCTACATATATTTAATGGAACCTACAACCTTAGACAAGTTTAAACCATCTAGCCTCAAAGAGCACCGCTTCTCACACTACCTGATCGTGTATTTTTGGGTCGAGTAACGTTACTGGGAGGTGAAACTTAATAATTTTCCTGGTTCTTTGCAAAATTGTGTAGTTTAGTTATTAGCACCTCTAGAAGTGTCAGTAACATTATCTTAATCCTCCTTCATTGAGCTAAAATATATATGTAGTGTATTTATTTATTATATCTGCTACCGGCCAAACCCGATTTTAGGACAAACTAGTTTTTCCTAGGCCAAACCAGTATATCCTTTATGCGATAGGATGAACCGGTACAGACTAGGCAAGCCGATAGGAGAAACTAGTTTAACCTAGGCCGAACTGCACGCCGCATTCTATGAGGCACCGCTTTGTTGTTTTTTGTGCATTGCATTGGGGAATCTTGGTAAGCCCGCTTTCATCTTCGACATCATCGTCACTTACCATCAGGTGAGATGATGCCAAGGGCTTACCAATGGTGAATAAAAAAATAAATAAAAAAATACTACTAAGTAACATATTTTAAATGAGCGAGTTAAGCGAGCGATGTTTAGTACGGCCAGGTTTGATTGATTATACAGTCAAAGAGTCTCGCGAACCCTTCCTGGGTAGCAGAATGCTTCGCAGAAGAAGAAATCATCGGTTTTTTACTCACTACCTAGTATACGAACCGGCGCAAAATTCGACGCTGTACAAAACGTCGCTGTTTTACAATCCGGCGCCATTCAGCGCGCCGTTTTGGAAACCGGCGGCGTATTCTACATAACGTCTGCGTCATATAAAAAAGGTGCTAGCCAAGCCTAGGTTAAACTAGTTTCTCCTATATCGGCCATAAAACGGACCAGTTTAACCTAGTCCAAGGGTCGGCAATTAATCGCTCGCTCATTTAAAATATTTTACTCTGTAGTTTTTACACAAAGCGGCACCTCATACAATGCGGCATGCAGTTCAGCGTAGGTTAAACTAGTTTCTCCTATCGGCCATAGGACGGACCAGTTTAGCCTAGGCTGTACCGGTTAATCCTACCACATAAAGGATAAACTGGTTTGGCCTAGGAAAAACCAGTTTGTCCTAAAATCGGATTTGGCCGGTAACATTATCATCATATCAACCACAAATCGTCCACTGCTGGACAAAGGCTTCCCCCAAGGATTTCCACGACGACCGGTCCTGCGCTGCCAGCATCCATCGGCTTCCCGCGACCTTCACCAGGTCATCGGTCCACCGCGTGGGAGGTCTGCCTACGCTACGTTTTCCGGTGCGCGGTCGCCACTCGAGAACTTTACTACCCCATCGGCCATCTGTTCTACGAGATATATGCCCTGCCCACTGCCACTTCAGTTTAGCGATTCTGTGAGCTATGTCGGTTACTTTAGTTCTCCTGCGGATCTCCTCGTTTCTGATTCGATCACGCAGAGAAACTCCGAGCATAGCACGCTCCATTGCCCTTTGGGTGACCTTGAGCCTTCTTATGCGGCCCATAGTAAGCGACCATGTCTCAGTTCCGTAAGTCATCACTGGCAACACACACTGGTCAAAGACCTTAGTCTTGAGACACTGCGGTATTTGGAACGTGAAGATATTGCGAAGCTTCCCGAACGCTGCCCAGCCGAGTTGGATTCGTCGATTGATCTCTTTCTTGAAGTTGGAACTGCCTAGCTGGACTGTTTGTCCCAGGTATACATATTCGTCAACAACTTCCAGTGTAGAGTCTCCAACCTTTAGAGGAGTGGGTGCGACACGGACATTTAACATTATTTTCGTCTTGTCCATGTTCATTTTAAGACCCACTTGTTGAGAGACCTTACTGAGGCCATCGAGAATTGTGCTTAGGTCTTCCATAGTCTCAGCCATGACCACGATATCGTCAGCGAATCGGAGGTGGGATATGTACTCGCCGTTGATATTGATGCCGAGTCCACCCCAGTCCAGAAGCTTAAAAACATCTTCCAGGGCGGCGGTGAACAGTTTCGGAGATATAACGTCTCCCTGTCTCACCCCTCGCTGCAATTGGATAGGTTTCGAGTTCTGGTCCTGGAGGCGAACCGACATGTTGGCGTTTTCATACAGACACTTCAACACCTCGATGTATCGATGGTCAATTTGGCACCGCTGGAGAGACTGTAGCACAGCCCAGGTTTCGACTGAATCAAAGGCCTTCTCATAGTCCACAAACGCCAAGCATAGTGGCTGATTGTACTCTTCGGTCTTCTGTATAATCTGCCGCAGCGTATGTATGTGGTCTATGGTACTAAAGCCTTTTCAAAACCGGCTTGTTCGGGAGGCTGGAAGTCGTCAAACGTGCGTGCGAGACGATTCGTAATGACTCTCGAAAACAGCTTGTAGACATGGCTCAGAAGTGAGATGGGTCTGTAGTTCTTCAGCAGGGTGTTGTCACCCTTTTTGAAGAAAAGCACGATCACACTTCTGTGCCATGCCTTAGGCGTTTGTCCCTCGAGTATAACGGAATTAAATAACTTCTGAAGAGCTTTTAGTACCGGTGATCCACCTGCTTTCAAAAGTTCAGCCGTAATTCCATCATCACATGTTCAGGAAAAAAAAATAACAAAAATAAAAAATAACTGCTATGATCTTGCGCCTCCTCCCAACACTGAAACAAAAATACCTACGCCACTAAACAAAAAAGAGCTATAAAACTAAAACAATAACCCATCCAACAGTTGCGCAGTCTCATCTTCAGAACGCACCCTGCGCGCACGCATATCGCTGATTGGCTGGCTTCCCCCTACCACGGGCTGGCCCGAAAGCAATGATAGGACAGTTTTATACGCACCGTTAATTATAATTAACAATGACTACGAATAATTGACATGCGATAAGAATGGCAAGAAGCAATTTCTTTTACATAACTAAAAGTGTTTTTACATTTGGATTATTATTTATTATTAATTTATTATCTAATCGAAAAAAAAATTGTACATAGGTAAACATTGGAAGCACAAAACTGAATGAGCAGTGAACTTAGTTTTTTCAAACTTGCTTAATCTTAACCCTGACATGTTGAAGTTCAGGTATAGAGCATACAAAACTCTATAGTGTGTTTTTTTCTACGCTATGGTACTTCTATTCACTCTACCACAGATGAGATTCTAGTTACTTACTCCAGTGTGCTCTATGGTTGCACTGTGCTCTATGTTTTTCCTAATTAACGAAGAGAAGCTTTGTTCTTTAGTACCTACTAAATGAAGTGATAGCTAATGTTAAAACTTACAATGACGTAGACAAAATAAACTTGATTATCATAATATAATTCTAGAACAGATAATTAACTCCCTGAACAATTTTCTTTAAAGACTATTTATGACACTAAACATTTATTCAACACAAAACACTTATTTGTAAGCCGTAATTCTATCAAAAGTACAAAGCACATGTTACAACAACAAAAATAACGCGTCCAAGTTACAACTTATTAACACATCAACCGCTGGCAACGGTACTGGAGAGATAGATAAATGAAAAATATCGAATACATTTACATCGAAAACTCTGCGTCGATTTCGCTTTGTCGATTACAATGCATTGAATATCAAATAATTGCTGCGTCAACAAAACAATCGAAGTCTTAAAAGTTCTTAAATAGTTGTAATATCGCGCTTAAAACTACTTGATCAGAATTGTAACTTGTTTGTTTGTTGTAATTTGTGATAGATTTTTCTCAGCAAATTGGACGGTTTAAATATAAGACTACGTTTCTGTTGCAGATACCTATATAATAAATAACTAAAAATGAACTTACTTATTGTACGTCGACGTAAAATTTAATTACCGATTTCGAGTTAGATAACGCAATCCTTTGGTTTCTTGTATGAAGATATTTGCTTTCGTTCAAAAACCATATAGCCTCCATAGATTGTGTTATCGATGTAATCACCATTCGATGTAGCGATATTCGAATCAACGTTTGGAACTCAAGGGAGATTATTATTTAGCCGGTTAATAATGGAGTCATCATTTCGCCCGTGACAGCTTCACACCTTGAGAAGAAGACGGGGCGAATTGACTCTCTTTATTATGCCCCGGCATATGCCTTTTTTATTTAAGAAAAAAGTCTTTTTTCTTTTTTTTTAGACGGCTTTGTGCTTCGGGCCGCCTGCCGTGGCCGGGTCGTGAGTCGTGAGAGGTGTTAAACAGACCACGATGTAAGGAGATAATCTAAATTGTTTATAAGGTTTTTAATAAATCGAACTTGAAAATAATTAAGATAATAGAGTGCGAGTTTATAAATTATATTTTGTATTAGTCATTGATATTTTTTGTTAATTTAATTGTTATTATATTTTAATGGGAAATGTTTGGTATGTGATACGTCCTAGTTTAGATAATATCAGAATGATTTTCAGTAGCTGAAATGCATACAAACTGAAATTTTTTTTTTTGAACCTTTCTACTAGTTGAGTTACAGCTCATGCCATTTCATTTTCAATCATCATCATCATCATCAATCAGCCGATAGACGTCCACTGCTGGGCAAAGGCCTCTTCCAAGGATTTCCACAACGACGGGACTTGCGCTGCTTTTACCAGGTTCGTCAGTCCACCTGGTGGGAGACCCGCCTATTCTGCGTCTTCCGGTGCGCGTTCACTACTCGAGAACTTTACTGTTCCAAAGGCCGTCTTTGCTACTACTACTACAATGTTTCTTTTGATTACAATTGGCAAAACTGATACTAATGTTAAAAGCTGATAACAAAAGTTTTAATTTAATGATGCAAACTAAAAAAAAAGTTATTTATTAGAATACACGATGTATGGGGAATGTAAAACGCAAATTAAATCACTTATTACAAAACACAATGAGCAAAACAAAGAAGTTATGAATTAATTCACATCGCATCGCGTTTGCTATGGATGCAGTATTGATTGATTTTAGTCGCGTTTGGTTATAAATGCCAAGGAACGTGAAATTTTAATTTTCACATAAAGTGGGTTTTTCAGCAACATGAAACCCATGTGGCGGCAACCCACCCGCCACTGAACCTTAACACAAGCGACAAGAGGGCAAAAGAAAAACGACACATACAACGCGCTATTAACATTTCTTCAGCCCTGAGTAGAAAAACACAGAATGCGTATACTTATTTACTTTACTCCTGTCAAATGTGTTAAATCGTGGTACACCGAATCGACACAACTGTCAAAAGTAACGTGGTTCAATAAGTCCCGAGACTAAATACTAAAACAAAGTTATTAGCGTTTATGAATCTCTTATAAAATGAAACAATTAATGACTTAATGATTTATTTCTTATGCATGCATTTTTATTGTTTATTAAGTATTAAAGTATGTACTACATAAATTATAAATGTTTCACAATATGTATATAGGTCGACTTTACTTACCTTAAGTTGCAGTGCCCTAGCCGGGTGTCATATACATACTATAATATGTAACTAAGTACACTTAAGATCTTCTGTACCCTGTGTATGACAGCAATAAATTATTGAGTATTGAGTATTGAGTTTTTTTGATAAAATTATTTTTTTAATCGATTTTGTCAGAGGCTTCGCTCGCTTGAACATAGTTTCTATGACTGTCTTCGAGAGTGCGCAGTGGAAAAAAGTAGCCTATATGTTAATCCAGGTCCTAAGGTGTCTACCTACCAAATTTCAGCCAGATATGTTCAATAGTTAGTTAGTTTTCGCGTGAACATAGTTTTTATGTCTGTCGTGCTGTCGAGAGTGGGAACTGAGTCAACTCTAGATCCCTTGGGAACTATGTCGGGCTATGATTATTAGTAGTCAATAAGATAATCAGTATTAATTAGCACGTCAATCCTTCGCTTTATTGCGACTGACATAAATTAATAAAGAAGAGAGAGTTATTAGCTATCCCACGGGAACCACTTAAGAAATCGGGATAAAAAGTAGCCTATATGTTAATTCAGGACCTAACCTACATGTGTGCCAAGTTTCATCCCGATCTGTCAAGTGGTTGAAGCGTGAAAGAGTAACAAACATCCATTCATACATACAAACTTTCACATTTATAATATTATAGTAGGATTCATCAACGTAGTCTCCTTCAACTGCGATACAGTCTCTCCAACGCTTTTCTAAATTTTCTATTTCATGTGTGTAGAACGATTTATCTTTGGCTTCAAAATAAGCATCCGTTGCTGCGATTACTTCACCATTTGAATCAAATTTCTTGCCCTAGAGCATTTTCTTTAGGTCTGCAAACAGCCAGGAATCACTGGGGGCCAGACCTGGAGAATATGGTGGATGGGGAAGTATTCGAAGCCCAATTCATTTAGTTTCGCCATCGTTACCATGGATTTGTAATACGGCGCATTGTCCTGGTGAAAGATCACTTTTTTTCTTTAATTGAGGCAGTTTTTCGAGATTTCGTACTTTTATCGTTCCAATAATCCCATGTTCTATTCGCTGTATATATTTTTCTCCTTTTCAAGGTAGTCGATGAAGAGTATTCTATGTGCATCCCAAAATATAGAGGCCATAACCTTGCCGGCAGTTTTTGTGTCTTAGGCCGCTTCGGACGGCTTTCACCGGCCGCTATCCACTCTACTGACTGCCGATTGGATTCAGGAGTGAAATGATGAATCCATTGTCACATACCGACGTAAAAAATCCTTTTTATTTATATTAAATAGTGCCAAACAGCGCTCTGAATCATTGATACGTTGTTGCTTTTGATCAATTGTTAGCAAACACGGCACCCATTTGGAAAAAAGCTTCATGGCCAAATTTTGATGTAATATAGTGAAAACACTACCACTTGAAATCTTAACTATCTCAGCTATCTCGCGCACTTTTATTTTCCGATCTTCTTTCAAGATTTTCAGGACTTGGTTAACGTTTTGTTCAGTCACTGCTTCATTTGGACCACTAGAGCGTTCAGCATCATTTGTGTCCAAACGACCGCGTTTGAAATCGGCATACAGCCGATAAATGGTTGATTTAGACGGTGCAGATTCCGGATAACATTTTATAAGCCATTGCTGTGCTTGAGCAGTATTTTTTCCCATCAAAAAACAATGTTTTATTAACAACGCGAAACTGTTTTTTTTCCATTGTTTACGAAATTACAAAAGTAAGCGTCACTTAAATGTCGAAGTTCAAAAAAAATACGCATCATTTGATGGCCAGTACTCTTTAAAAATTAAAAGAGTTTTTAATATATGCGCCTTCTTGTTAGTTAATCTCGGGACTTATTGAACGATCTAGTATGTATGTTTGTTTGTATGATTGTAACCGACTCATTTGCACTCAGTTTTGAACCACTTTAAACGGACAGATTTAATTCAAACTTTGTACATTTATCAAGAATCAGTGACCATACAATAATCTCATAAGTTTGTCTTATTATCCTGAACCGATTTGCCTGAACTAAAAATTGAAAAATAAATATAGTTTAAAAAAACTAAAAAAACACGCTTTTAAAGTACATCAAACTGAAAAAAGCGTGGGTTGCTCGATATACTAAAAATATGGCACAACGTACCCCACGCTTTTTTCACAATAATACTAGTATTTTTCGTTCATTATTGTTTTCAGCTTATATAAAGAATTATTTTTACTTTTTAGTTTTATGTGCTTTAACCCGACGTGAATGAGGTGAAAACTAGTTACACCAACTGTGAGGTGGGTGTGACATATCCAAATACAGAAATTGTCGATTTTGATAACTGAAATGACTACTTATAACTGTAATTTATTATTTTACATTAGGAACATGAGGTAAAATTATAAAATTACCCAGTTCTAGATATAAATATTAGTAATTATATTTCTATAAAAAAAAACAAAGTAGTGTTTTTTACACAAAAATCAATAATATTTAGGAACTATGACTTAATATCTAAAAAACGGAAATATTTCTACAACTTTGCACACAAAATAAAAAAAAATATATCTGTCCTATATAATTTTGCTTCGAAATAACATAAAAGCAACATAAAACATTCTAATATCTTCTTTAATGAGGTCGGATATTACGTACCCGCTGTGTGTTTGCGTACGTGTAGTTCATTAAAAATTAAAAAATAATAATTATAAAGTCACTTTAAATTTTCCTCTACAGATATTACAGAAACTCTTTGCCATCTGTGCCAAGCACAGATAAGAAAAAATTCGTTGGCTGTAATGCCAAGGGCTTACCAACCGCCTCCGTTGCGTAACGGTTAGTCCATTCGCTTCACACTAGGAGGTCGCGGGTTCGATTCCGGCGGGGTCAACTTGTAAGACTCGGTTTGATTGGTGGTAGGGCATTTTTTAAGCCCGCCTGGCTAGCTACGACCACCTTATCTATGTCTTAAAAAAAAAAAAAAAAAAAAAAATAAGTTTATTGTTTTTAACAAGGAGTACACTTTTAGATGGGGTCGGTGTCTCCTTTTAAGCATAAACAGCCTGTGTCAGGAGGCACCGCTCTTCCTTAACATAATAAATGTTGTTCCCGTTAAAATTTTTACTTACAGATGAAACAAAAAAAGAAAATTAAAAAAAAATTAAATATACATAACAATCATATTAGGACAATTTGAGATAAGCAAAGTAATATAAAATTACAAAAGTATCTATAGTAAGTGCCAATGCGTGTGTCTGTGTATGTGTGTGAGTTTGTGTGTGTATGTATGTGTGTGTGTGTGTGTGTAATGTGTGTGCGTGAATGAGTGCCTGTGTAATCAAGACATGGCGTGACATAGCCCTACGAGTTCATCTTGGGATCGGAAGCTACTATGTAACTCCCACTAAGTAACCAGCAGTTCTTCAATTTCATCATATGTTTTGGATTTTTTATGTCTTGCCGCCAAACATCAGTGTTAACATCATTGATGTGTTCCGGCTTAAAGATAAGGTAGCCAGTTCTCCATTGCATTGGGGAATCTTGGTAAGCCCGCTTTTATCTTCGGCATCATTATCACTTACCATCAGGTGCGATGATGTCAAGGGCTTACCAATTGTTAATAAAAAAAAAAATTGTGGGTAAAACTGGGACCAAATCCCACTGTAACCAACACGCACAACTCCGCTGCGTTCATGCAAGAACGAAACACGAATTGACGTGGAGCAAGTAATTAGCAGTAAATTAACTATTCAATTAGATATTAGCGCATGCGCATTGAATTGAGCCGTTCCTTGCAGGCGAAACGTATAATTTAATTATAGTGTGTTCATTTGTACGTCTGTCTGTTCTGAGTTCATAGAAAGCGCTCGAATGTTTAATATGTACTTGCTAAACAATGACTTATATATTACTGGCGTATTGCTAAAACACTTTTCTAGATAATATTAAAAATTCAAGTTCTGAAGTAAAAAAACAAATAAATGACAAATATTTCGAGCGAGAAAGGTGTGAAAATGGTATATAAATTGTGAAGGCAAAAAAAAATCAAAGTTGAGATTTTGATGAGGACCGGTAATCTTTATATAGACTCTTTAACTCTAAAAAATAAATGTATGCGTGTGTGTGTGTGTGTTTGTGTGTCTGTGCGTGCACTACAATCTATATTAAAAATCAGATTTATTTTTTTCTCAAAAATGGCACTAACGATTTTGATAAAACTCTGTGTTACTATAACTTTAATATGGCCTACTATACACACCGTAGTTTGTTATTCCAGGAAAATTTTGTTATACAAATCCAGGTTGCTTGTTATTTTTTCTCAAAAACGGCTTTAACGATTTTAATGACACTTCGGGAATAACTAGGATTTAATTAGGCCTACTACATTAGGTAGTACATTATTCCAAAAAAAATTCGAATAGAATACCTTCCATACAAACTCAAATTATATCTAAACTAGCTTTTGCCCGCGGCTTCGCCCGCGTGGAAATCGTTGTAATGACTGTCTTAGAGGGTGCGCGGTGCGCGAGCCGCAAGCGGCTCGCGAGCGTGGACATGATTTTTTTCCAGGTCCCTCGGGAACTATGTCAGGATATGCTTATTAGTAAATCATGTCATTTTCCACCCCCTCAACCATCTCTGTGCAAAAAATTACAAAAATCCATTGTTCCGTTGCGATGTTAAACAAATTAACGAAAAAAAAGAATATTTTTTCAGTTCCCCCAGGAACTACATAGGACTTTGCTATTTTCACGAGATAAAAAGTAGTCTACGTCCTTCCTCGTGACACAGGCTACCTGCATGCCAAATTTAATTAAGATTGTTCAAGGCGTTGAAGTGTGAAAAGGTAACAAACAAACAAACACATTTCCACATTTATAATATTAGTAAAGATTTTTCACTTAGTCTGATAGGTACATCTTTATTCTTTGCTAATAATAGGTATTCTTGGGTATGTCCGAATACACTAGACAGCGAAGGCTTAGCGAGAAAGTATGCACAGCGTGGCTGTAAAATATTATTCATATCGCACTATCATTCAGTTCCGAGCTGTGTTTAAAGTTTTAAGTCGCTGGCTCCACGGGAAGTTAGTTTAAAATCGATTGCAAAATTTTAATCGTAGAATCAGAAAGGAAATCAAGTAAACTTTTTTTTTTACAAGATTGTATTGTCATCCAGGGATCGGACTGCTAGTCATTTGAGTTACTTCTTATGATCTGTCAAAAACAAAATTTTGTTCTAAAAATAATTAAAATACCCACAAGTGACGTCATAGATTTTAAGGGTCATTGACGAACTTATTTTGTGAATTTGATCAATTTTCTTTTTTTTTTCTTCGCCCTTTTAGGGCAGCCTAAGGCTCATTGGCCATACCGCCTAGTCTTCAGTATATGTTTTTCAGCAGTATTAAAATTTGTAGAATTCACGTCATCAGTAATTTTCAGTATATTTTTCAGAAGTAGTATTTTTCTCCTTTTCAGTCCTTAAGGTCACTGTTTCTTCACGTTCACGTCATATCATTGTCTATAGACTAACCTAACCTACATACTCTAGCAAAATGATAGCACTTTTGCTAAAGCTTGCTCGGACTTCTTGTGGGAACTCGAAACACAGTATACACACTTTTATTTCATTATCCTACACAAGAAACACATAAATGATACTTCGCTGATAAATACACTATCAATATTACACATCGAAAACCACTAAATGTAATTTTTCGGATAATAAAAGAAAAATTACAAACTGAACGCTACAAATTCCCGCCAAAAAGTCCGAATTTGATCAATAAAAAATTGAAGACGTGATGGAAAAACAAAACAAGTAGGGTTTTTTGAAACTTCAAGAGGAGAGCAATTTAGGAAATCATATTTCAGGTTTTATTTTTGATGCAGTCCAATCCCCTATTCTGAGCTTTGTAAAGTCTTATCGGGAAATCAGTTAAAAATCAATTTTAAACATTGGTACCGAAAAAACAGAGAAGAATGCGAGCTAATAAAAAGAGTTTATAATTACCTAACCAATTTAATTATAATTTAAAAATCCGACTAAATAATGGACTTTCCAAACAATATACCCCTATTATTTGGAAAGTCGGGTAAAAAATAAAAATGTTATACCTACTATGTCACTCACTCACGGGATCAACGACACGTCGCACTCCAAAATCAATCAAGCCGTTAAGACTACAGGCTCAGCCAAAGAAACAGACATACTTACATACATACATACATACAACGAGTGTCGAGTACCTAACTCGACATTCGTACATACTTACCTATACAGGGTGTAAAAAAATGGTGTAGGACCCGGTAACTGAGGGTTCTACTCATCATACTGAACAACTTTCCTCGAGGAACCCGTAGTCAATACTCAAAAATAAAAACGACGGGTTGCACTCCGTGAGTGCCGGCAGAAGTGAAAACTTGAATATTAACGTTGTGCATTTTTGATATTTTGGAATGGTTAGGGAATAATTTTGCACGAATTGCTTTGATTGTCAGTATAAAAGTACTATCATTTATGTGGTAGAATACAATATTTATTTATTGCGCTATCGTACACAAAAATGACAATTTATATTACATTAAAAAGTTTATATCTCAGAAAAATCAACAAAAAATCAACTCCATCCGTCTTACGAATTTTCGATCTGGTCACGTGTTCTGACGCGAGTTTAACATTTTTTACCCATTACAAAACAAGTGCACAACGCCGCTAAAGAAGTTTTCACTACTCCATCCGTCTTACGAATTTTCGATCAGGTCACGTGTGCTGACGCGAGTTTAACATTTTTTACCCATTACAAAATAAGTGCACAACGCCGCTAAAGAAGTTTTCACTACTCCATCCGTCTTACGAATTTTCGATCAGGTCACGTGTGCTGACGCGAGTTTAACATTTTTTACCCATTACAAAACAAGTGCACAACGCCGCTAAAGAAGTTTTCACTACTCCATCCGTCTTACGAATTTTCGATCAGGTCACGTGTGCTGACGCGAGTTTAACATTTTTTACCCATTACAAAAAAAGTGCACAACGCCGCTTAAGCAGTTTTCACTTCAAAAAAAATGCACCCTCCATACTAAAATGCACAAAATTGGTAAATCAGCTGTTCGATTCGTATGAAGAGTACACACTTTTTTTAGGATTTCAGCAAAGTCTTAGAACAAAAGTTGTTCAGTATGATGAGTAGAAGCCCCAGTTAACAGGACCTACACTAATTTTGTTACACTCTGTATATGTGTATATTTATTACCCTTCTTTTTGGGAAGTCTGGTAAAAAAATGATGACATTATGGCATATAAGTCTAAAGGAAATTGAAAATAGAGTTGCAGATCTTATCGTTACCACGTTTCTGGAAATAAAATCTTAATCTTCATTCATTTGACTTAGTAGGTACGTAGGTACTTACTGTGGTACTTACCTACGAGTATATAGGTTACTTTGTACTGCAATTGGGATGATGAGTGCATCAAAAATAAATTAAATTATTGATCACTAAATCGCCTCCTAAAATTTTAAAAAACCTTAATCGCTTTGCTTTCAATCCAAGGTTTCAATTTTTAATTCATTAAAATCACAAAATGTGTACCTACATAAAAGACGCTGAAAAACTATGAAGTCACTTCTACTTAGGTTTAAATATATTTATTCTCATAAAAGACAAAATGTCATTTACATGAGAAGAAGACTTAAATATAAGTAATTTGGTTATGGTCGTTCACACCGCACAGAACACAAATTTATTAATCACATAGTCATGATTATAATTAAAAATATAGCTACAAACTGGCTTTCCACACTAAACAAATAAGAAAATAGTATTATTTTTAGTAAGATAAGATTTGTTGAGCTAATTTGCGCTTAAATTGATTAAATGAGTCAATCTCTTTGATGGATGACTTATTTCAAGCATTAGTTTTTGACAGATAATAAAAATAACATAGACGAATCTATCTATATATTATTACATAAATTAAAACTGTAACGGGGCCGTGTCTGTACATGAAATATTTTTGGAAAATAATAACTGTGAAATGAAATGAAATAGTTTATTTGTGGAAACACAGTAATAAGGATCTAAGTTTAAATTATAGTTAAATTGAACAGTGTGTTTCGCCAACAAATGGCATACAAAATACTTATGTTTTAAAGTTATAAAATGTCAAATGTTTCTAATTATAATGTCAATAAAAAATAAATAAGTATCTACCTTCTCATAAAATTATTGATTAAAAAATTCATTTAAGTCATAAAAGAATTTGTCTGTCAGCCAACAAGAAAGTTTGTTTTTACAATATGTGGTGGACATTAGTAACGACAAAACAACAACTTTTGGAATTTTTGTCTGTCTTTCTATCTGTCTGTCTGTATGTTCGCGCATCACGCAAAAACTAACAAGCTGTTTTGATGAAATTTTGTAATCCCGAGTTAACGTATAGGATACTTTTTATCCCGGAAAATTCAAGAGTTCCCGTGGGAAAATTCCAAACCTCCACGCGGACGACCACGCGGACGAAGTCGCGGGCACAGCTAGTTTATATTAAGGAGTATGCAGGAGTTTGCAGACTAGCGTTATGTCCGGCGATATCTTAGTGATTTTACGGCCTGCAACCGCGTGAACGTCCCACAATCTCTTCCTTATATAAAATCCTCTTCCTTATATATTTTAATAATCCTCTATATTATCACTTTCCGTCTGTCTGTACCAGTTTAATTCTCGGAATGGATGAATGTTATACTCACGTAGGTATGTGAGGTTTAAATATTTTAAAAAAAGTTGCGATCCGGCACAGGGACTGTCACATAACCTCTTTTAATTCTTAATTAAAATGAGTCTACCAAATTGAATGCACCGCGGCCAGCCTTGCAATTAAAGTCGCAGAATTAGCTAGCGGTGGTGCCTACTTATTATATTAAGAGGGGGTTTAAAGCAAACTCACATGGGGTATCATATCAGCTCATATACGTACCCTGAATTAGGGCGATCGGGCCTTAGTCGACCACGCGGGCCCAGTGCGGGTTGGTCGACTTTACACACAACCTGCGAATTTCTCCGCAGGCGTGTGCTGGTTTCCTCACGATGTTTTCCTTCATTGTAAGAGCGTTGGAAAAACGTACATATGAAATCTAAATTCGAAATCACATTGGTAGCAGGATTCGAACCACGACCTCCCGGACAGGAGGCGGCGGCCCTAGCCGTTACACTCTCACGCCACCGACGCTCTCTTACAAGTGAGTAAAGCAAACTCACATGAGGTATAGAGACTCAAATAATATGGATCTGGGCGGACCACCTAGCTAGACGAGAAGATGGAAGGTGGACTAGAGCTACATCAGAGTGGCAACCAAGACCAGGCCAAAAATCAGTAGGTAGACCAGCTGGTCGATAGTCACATGACATCGTTACCATTGCTGGGTGAGACTGATGGCGAGGGACCGAGATAAATGATGTGCACAGGTAGAGGCCTATCTATATATCTATATATATAAAAATAAATCCCTATTTCCCTTGCTCACGGCAACACGCGTGAACGGCTGGACCGATTTCGCGAATTCTTTTTTGTCGAGTTCGTTATTGTCAGAAGGTTCTTATGTAGGGTTAGGTAGGGTAGGGTAGGGTAGTTTAGTTTAGTGTGGTGTAGTGTAGTGTAGTGTAGTGTAGGGTAGTGTAGTGTAGGGTAGTGTAGTGTAGGGTAGGGTAGGGTAGGGTAGGGTAGTGTAGTTTAGTGTAATGTGGTGTAGGGTAGGGTAGTGTAGTGTAGTGTAGGGTAGGGTATGGTAGGGTAGGGTAAGGTAGTGTAGTGTAGTGTAGTGTAGGGTAGGGTAGGGTAGGGTAGTGTAGTATAGTGAAAGATGGTACGAAGTTCGCCTGGAATACTAGCAGGTATATAAAAATGAACCCCTATTTCTTTGTGTCACGCTATAACTTGAGAAAGGCTGGATCGATTTCGCTAATTCTTTTTTGGTAAGTTCGTTATTGTCAGGAGAAGGTTCTTATGTAGGGTAGGGTAGGGTAGTGTAGGGTAGGGTAAGGTAGGGTAGTGAGGTCAAGTCTAGTGTAGGATAGTGTAGGGTAGGGTAGTGCAGTGTAGTATAAGGTGGTACGAAGTTTGCCGGGACAGCTATTGACTAATATATTTTATACTTTGCCTTTACCCAGCTATAGGCAAATGTGGGCTTACTAGATAGATAGATAAAGAAAAATGAATATTTCAGATATTATTTATTTGACTTAAGTTTTGTTTATAAATCCCTAAAAATATTCATAAGATAATAAGACTATCTGATAAGGGACTGACTATTATCGAAAACACAATTGCTCAGAGCTTACTCGATATAAATAAATCACGAAGTTACCTGTAAAATTACACTTATGTCAATTTCTAACTCATATGTCAACTCCTTAATTTTGTAGCTTTTTTTTTTATATAAGTTGTCCCCGGGAGGCCGATTTTTTGTGTTAAAGCGGAACTACGTTTGTATGGAACCTCGGCCTCCTGGGGCAATAAACAATAAATAATAAACAGTATCTTGTTGGTGGTGTAACGGCTAGGGCCGCCGCCTCCTGTCTGAGAGGTTGTGGTTCGTATCCTGCCACGTACCAATGTGATTTCGAATTTAGATTTCATATGTACGTTTATCCTACGCTCTTACGGTGAAGGAAAGCATCGTGAGAAAACCTGCACAAGCCTGCGAAGAAACTCGCAGCTTGTGTGTGAAGACGATCAACCCGCACTGGGCCCGCGTGGTCGACTAAGGCCCGATCGCCCTAACTCAGGGTAGGCTCGAGCCCCTCGGTGGAGACGTATATGAGCTGATATGATGATCTTGTCTAAGGACAACTCGTATAACAACTTAAAAATTTAATACTTTTGAAGGTGACCCAGCGAGGGCTACTCATAATATTTTATGTATAAAGTTTTTCATTTTGGATTTATTCAATAAAAAAACTTCATTTTTGTGGCGCTTGCTGTGTTTTCTAAGCGGGATAGCAAGTTAAAAATCGTGCGATAGTGAGTAGGAAAAACATTTGCTTTGTACGCCCTCTTAAGTGGTGCCTAAACTCGGGCGGTGTGGCTTTAATTAATAAGAAAAATACTAATTATTGTGAAGGATGACGTATAGTCGTATAGTAATTGCGCGGGCTGGCCGGAACGCTTCGCTCGCTCGACTCGATGCCAATCGCAAAAAACAGCGCTCCGCCTCATTTGGCTGCACAGTGCCGCAGTAAAGATAAATTCTGGACAAAATATCCTATTTAAAAAAAGTAAAATCATTCATTTAAATACTTTATTGAATCTTTTGTTGTTTGACGAATCTTTTGTGTTGAAGAAGTTAAGAGAAAGGTTGAAATGAATTTGATAAATTAGGAAATACTAGTTGTCCCAAGGAATTTCGTTGCACCTTACACTACACTACACTACCCTACCCTACCCTACCCTACACTACACTACACTACCTTAACCTACCCTAACCTACCTTCTCCTGACAATAACGAACTCAACAAAAAAAGAATTAACAAAATCGATTCAGCTGTTCTTGAGTTACGAGTATAAATGGTGTAACTAACACGACTTTCTTTTATGTATATAGATTATTATGTAAATTAGATACCTACTTACATTTCATCGTTAAAAAAGTATTTCTAGGTACCTATTTACTACAAATTTTGTAATGTAGGTTCTTTCGTATCAAATCCCTTCTAATACTATAAATGTGAAAATGTGTTTGTTTGCTTGTTACCTTCTCAGGCTTCAACACCTTGACCAATCTTGATGAAATTTAGCATGCAGGTAGCCTATGTCACTGAAAAGGGCAAATAGCATGTTCCGAAGCAGTTTCTGAGGGAACTGAAAAAATACTCTTTTTTTGGTTAATTTCTTTAACATCGCAACGGAACAATGGATTGTTGTGTGTTATATTTTTCACAGAAATAGTTGAGGGGGTGCAAAGTGACGTGATTTACTAATTAGGATGTGTCATTGTTTTTGAAAAATTGTAATGTAATTTATTTAATAAAATCATTAGGATATCTTGACACAGTTCCCGAGGGATCTGGGTAAAACTCATTTCCACGCTCACGCACGTCGGCGTCGCAATGGAGCATCAGTCTGTAATTTTTTGTATGGAATTGGTTTGGGGCGTGGGAAGTGACATAGCCTACTAATCAGTATTATATTCGGGCTATTGCCCTATATAGTTCCTGAGGGATTTAGAGGAAACTCATGTCCACGCACGCGAGCCGCCACCCTCAAAGACAGTCATAAAAACGATCTACACTGTCCACGCGGGCGGAGCCGCAGGCAAAAGCTTGTACACCATAAAAATATTAAAAATTAGAATGTTAAACCTAACCTTATTATAAAAAAAATCAAGTTTTACCTAAGGCCACGCGCCACGCAGCATTCAAACCTACAGCCAAACGATAACTAACATTAAATTACAAAACATAATTTCAAAGAACCCCTAACCTCAAACAAAACACATCTTACAAACGAGCAGTAATTTTTTGACCACAACCTCGCACCGGCCGGCCCACTGTGGCGGCAATCGGCCAATTACATAAAAGCATTTCATTTGTGGCAGCAAAGTGTTATTGTGTGACCCCGGCCGATACCATCGTGCGAGCCGCGGCCGAGAGCGGTGCTGCACAGAGCTCCGAAAACGGAATGGCTTGGGAGACGTGCCAGTTACCAGCCAAGTTTTGTTGTAATGAATTACGAATGCACTGTTTCACAAGGGTTTTTCTGGAACAACTTTTTTTTATTTTTAAGCTATTGCATAGCTTTTATCGCGGGCCTTGAGCGAGGCGACCGAATCAAGAAATTCCGTAACGAAAATAAAACCTAACACCCCACGCTCGGCCGAGTTCTAAAAGACTTACAGTGCCATCTATTAGCGATTTGCGGTACTAAAAGGAATTAGTCAATTTTACTGGTGTAACATTCTTAGTGTTAATTTATTACATAAACATCCCGGGCCCCAAGGACTAATGGTACTGGTAAATACTGGATAAATAAAAAATAAATAAATAATTATAATTGCATAAGTTGATAAAAAATTCTAAAAAGTGCCACACGTTATTAACAATTGTTAAGCCCTTGGCATCATCTCACCTGATGATAAGTGACGATGATACCGAAGATGGAAGCGGGCTTACCAAGATTCCCGAATGCAATGAAGAAGCTGGCTATCTCCTATATTCAAGCCGGAACACATCAATGTTGTTAACACTGATGTTTGGCGGAAAGATTTAGATAAGATGGTGGTAGCTAGGCCAGGCGGGCTTAGAAAATGCCCTACCACCAACCAAACCAAGTCTTACAATTTGACCCCGCCGGGAATCGAACCCGCGACCTCCTGGTGTGAAACGAATGGACTATCTATTACGCCATGGAGGCGGTTTAGAACTTTGCGAAAATGAGCAATGAACTACTCGTAATGCCATCATGGTGAACTAAGAAAATGCTGAGAAGATCTTTCATGTACTTTGAAACAGTTTTTATAGGGACTTGTGTCTTTATTGAGAGAGAAAGGTTTCACAAATAAAAGACACGACCCAATGGGTAAAGAATTTAGAAATTAAATTGTATGTTTATTTAAAAATCCAAATGACTGTTATAAGAATAAATAAATAAAATAACCAATTCAATTAAAACCCTAAAAATCCTTCGGTGTAAAACATTACACCCTTTTAAATGCAGTCGGGTAAAAATTTATTATATGTATCTCATAGGATCAAGACGAAACTAAAAGACACCTCGTAGCTACTCTAAAATCCATCAAGCCTAAGTTTAGGCTGTCATTTTTTGACTGTACATTTTTTTAAATTGTGACTGTATTTTTTTTAATTCTCTATTTATTTTTAACCGACTTCAAAAAAGGAGGAAGTTTCTCAATTCGACCGTATACATATATATTTTTTTATGTGTGTTCGCGGATAACTTCGTGGTATATGAACCGATTTTTATTATTTTTTTTTGTTGGAAAGGAAATATCCCAAGGGTGGTACCATCATAAGGAAACCAGGATCTGATGATGGCATCCCAGAGAAATCGAGGGGAACCTTAGTTTCCTGTTTGAAGTCGTTTTTTTTTGTTAAAAATTATAAATATATTTTTTTACTGAGTTTACTGAGGCACAATGTTCGTAAGTTCAAAAGGGAGTAAACCTTCAAATTGTAGTGCTTTATCAATGATACAAAGATGGGAAACCAACGCTTATAGCGTTTTAATTAATGGACATCATTATTCTTCTCTCAGTAAAGAGGAATTTAGCTCGTTTTACCAGTGGTCGGTAAGAGCGTCGGTGGCTCAACCGGTAACGAATCGGTCCTTCTAACCATAGGTCCCAGGTTCAAATCCAAACGGCCAATGTACAATGTATGAGTATGTCAATTTCTTTGACAGAACCTGTAGTCTAAACGGCTTAATCGATTTTGGAGTGCGAGATGTTGTCGAATTCGTTTTGATCTCCTGATTGACATAGAACACACTTTTCAGAAGTTGGATTTTTATTTTTACTTTCGAGGTACAAAGGAGCGAAGAAGGTATTGTGATGGCAAAAAAATCGAGATGGGGACCGATTGTCTTACCCTAATAGTCTAAAAAACAAAACAAAAAAGATGTGTGTAAGTGTGTGTGTCTGTATGTCCGTCCCGTTTTCTGGTTCCCAAATTACTGGACGGATTTGGATGAAATTTGGGATAGGACAATTTTATATTTATATCTCCAACCTTTTTTCAAATTTCCTTGATTGATTCTTGATTTGATTTGAATCTTGATTAAAAATGGCTCTAACGATTTTGATGAAACTCGGTACTTTACCATACGTTTACATGGCCTACAGCACATATTAGTTTGTTATTCCAAGTAAAATCGGAATAAGGTGCCTCCCATACAAATCCAGGTTTTTTCTTAGAAATGGCTCTAACGGTTTTAAATAAACTTTGTAAATAATGAGGACTTAATAAGGCCTATTGCACTGGGTACTTTATTATTCCAGAAAAATTCTGACAAAGGTACATCCCATACAAACCATTTGACTGACTCTGTGGCTCAGTGGTTAGTGCCCTTGATTACTGATCCGAGAGTCGTGGGTTCGATCCCCACCCAGGGCAAGCATTTGTGTGATGAGCAGATTTGTTTGCTCTGTGTCTGGGTGTTAAATTATATGTATATATATATGTATGTATTTAAACGTATATAAGTATGTATATCAGTCTCTGGTAACCCATAACACAGGGATTCCTACTTTGGGGCCAGATGACCATGTGTGATTTGTCCCAGAATATTTATTTATTATTTATATTTATTTGTATTTTTTCATCAAGTCTGATATAGCTTTATTCTTTGCTACAAGCATGTGTTAGCATACGGTAACACACCGTAATGATCGACACAATCAAACCGGTCGTCGTGGAGATCCTTGGGGTAGGCCTATGTCAAAATTTTCTGGCTCCAGTTCTTTCTCTACGCTAATTTCTCTCTGTATAACGAAAACTCTCTATAACGTCACAAAATGCCCGGTCCCTTAAGTGTCGCTATATAGAGTTTACACTGTAAATATAAGTATGTATATCAGTCTCTGGTTCCCATAACACAGGGAGTCCTGCTTTGGGGCCAGATGAACATGTGTGATGTGTCCAAAAAAAAAACTTTTTACGCCTATTTTCATATGACGACGACGATATACATATTTACTCGCCTCCGTAGCTCAGAGGCAAAGTTCACTGGCTTTACACAGGAGGTCGCGGGTTCGATTCCCGGCGGGGTCAATTGTAAGACTCGATTTGGTTGGTGGTAGGGCATTTTCTAAGCCCGTCTGGCTAGCTACCACCATCTTATCTAAGTCTTGCCGCCAAATATTAATGTTAACAATATTGATGTGTTCCGGCTTGAAAATAAGATAGCCAGTTCCCCATTGCGTTGGAAAATATTGGTAAGCCCGCTTCCATCATCGTCAACATCGTCACTTACCACCAGGTGAAGTGTTGTCAAGGGTTTACCAATTGTGAATAAAAAAAAATATATATATTTTCTATTTTCATATTTATATTTACGAGTCATACACACACTCCTACTTTAGAAAGGTATATTAGCGGGCCGGATTTAAGGCCTCCGCGGCCGTCTTTTGCCCACCCCGTAGGCCCTAAGGGCATCAACTTTCACCTGAAAAAGGCAAACTAAGCATTTCTGCGTGATCGAATCAGAAACGAGGAGATCCCCAGAAGAACCAAAGGAACAGACATAGCTCTCAGAGTTGCTAAACTTAAGTGGCAGAGGGCGGCGCACATAGCTCGTAGAACGAATGGCCGTTGGGCAGTAAAGTTCTCGAGTGGCAACCGCGCACCGGAAAGCGTAGCGTAGGAAGGCCTCCCACTCGGTGGACCGACGACCTGGTGAAGGTCGCGGGAAGCCGCTGGATGCGGGCAGCGCAGAACCGATCGTTGTGGAAATCCTTGGGAGAGGCATAGACATAGGTCCAGCAGTGGACGTCCTTCGGCTGATATGATGAAGCATTTTTTTAACAAACCACACACGGTCATCTGACCCCATAAACTATGCAAACCAGAGACTGATAATATCCAAATGCTTTATGCTTTGAAACCGCCTCCGTGGCGTAGTGGTTAAGTCCATTAGCTTCACAACAGGAGGATGCGGGTTATTTTCCCGGCTGGGTGTAACTTGTAGGACTCGGTTTGGTTAATGAAAGGGCACTTGCTAAGCCCGCCCTAGCTACCAACATCTTATCTAAGTCTTGCCGCCGAGCATCAATGCTAACAGCATGTTCCGGTTTGAAAATAAGATAGCCAGTTCCTCATTGCGTTTGGGAATCTTAATAAGCCCGCTTGCATCTTCAGTATCATCGTCACTCACCATCAGGTGAGATGATGCAAAGGGCTTACCAATTATGGATAAAAAGAAACATACTATAGGACCTACCTAATACAAGAATTTCATTGTATACTTCTCCTTTAGGGCACTAGCCTAGTAGCAATTAGCTTCTCCCTCCCACCCTTGTTCACATCCCAACCTCTTAAGGCTTCTACGGCCGTTAAAGAACAAAATTGTAACCACTTTTTACTTCAATTAAGAACTTTTAAGATTTTTTTTAAATTTTCATTTTAAGAACAGATGGCCGTTGGGGCAGTAAAGTTCTCTAATGGCAACCACGCCCCGGAAAACGTAGTGTAGGTAGGCCTCCCACTCGGTGGACCGATGACCTGGTGAAGGTCGCGGGAAGCCGCTGGATGCGGGCAGTGCAGAACCGGTCGTCGTGGAGATCCTTGGGAGAGGCCTATGTCCAGCAGTGGACGTCCATCGGCTGATATGATGAAGAATTTTTTGTCGTTTTTTTTATAATTTACTGGATGTGAGGAGTAATTTTAATTTCCTCAAATTATATTTTATTACACAGAACTAAAGAAAAAATATCCTAGTGCACCCTTTTTCTCTAGTTGTAACCATAGAACTGCTCTGCAATTTAAATTGAAACATTATGATAATTTATGAACTTCTTAATAAAACAATATAAAATGATTTTATCTCCTTAATTTTTGGAATTAATTCTTATTTTATTTATAAGGAAATTAAAAAAAACACAATTTTCGCACGATTTGTCCACAAAGAATGACGTAACAGCCACGTTGCAGTACGATCTGAAAAAGAACTTTATTTCCAAGCTATTTTGTTCGATGTTTGAAACATCGTGAATGGAGTTGCTAATTTTGGGACGGAGGAGCCTTAAGTGATTGTACTTACTTATGAAACTAATCAATCAGCTGATTATCTAACTTAGTATGGGAAACCTAAGATTTTTTGTTCAGTTTCTTAAGTTAATTACAAAATGGCCCTGTCACGCCTGTCTAAATAACAACGGCGAAACGAAAAAAAAACATTGATAATGATAATGGAGAGGCGGTTAAAACCGCTTATTCTTTCTTCAATCTCCAAAGTGAGATTAGCCTTAATAATGTGGTTAAAATTGACCATTGTGTAATCCGTCATCTCGTTTATAGAGAAATATCATTTCACCGTTTCACGCTACGCTAAGTCATGGAGTAAGTAGTTAACGAGTCTGTAGCGAGCTTACAAACTGAAATAAATTAACAAAAATATGTAGGCATTTCTTTACATTCATTTAATGTTTAACTTGTAGTCAAGTCATGCTGTGCTAAAACTTTTTTTTTATCCACATTTGATAAGCCCTTGACATCATCTCACCTGATGGTAAGTGACGATGATGACGAAGATAGAAGCGGGCTTACCAAGACTCCCCAACGCAATGGAGACCTGGCTATCTTATCTTCAAGCCGGAACACATCAATGCTGTTAACATCTGATGTTTAGCGGCAAGACTTAAATAAGACGGTGGCAGCTGGCTAGGCGGGCTATGAAAATGTCCTACCACCAACGAAACCGAGTCTTACAAAGTTGACCCCGCCGGAAACGAACCCGCGACCTCCTGGTGTAAAGCGAATGGACTAACCATTACGCCACTGAGGCGGTTAACTATCCATATGCCGGGTGGCCAGGAAAGATACTTCAAATTTTTTGAGCATAGTTTTTCTGGGGGTATCCAAATCATTTCCATGTACTAGTATGTTACGCTAAAGTCTATGATTTTCAAGATTTTTTTGGATTTTATATGAAAAATATCTTTGCTGGGACTTTGACGTCAATTTGTAAAAAGAAATCATCATACAGTAAGCCAAAAAAATACAAGTAAAACTTTCACATTTCATTAGTTTTCCGAAAAGGCATTAAGTTGAAACTCATTTCGAAATAACACAATTAATATTTTATGAAAAACTTAAAAGCTTTTAGGTACAAGTACAGATGAGATACTAGTTACTTACAATAATAATTAGTATATTACAAGCCTTTATTTGAAAATAGTTTTTATGCTCAAAAAGTCAATTGCTCAAATGAATGAAAATAATTGAAAACGCTAAACACGTTAAAAAACCGACTTCCATCGCAACAAACTAGTACATTTTTGCATTATTATTTTTGGTTTTTGTTAATTTTCTACTAAAGTAATAAAATTTATATGGGACCACATGGGAAGCACTAGCTTTCAAATAAAAAAAGAATCATAAAAATCGGTTCACCCAGTCAAAAGTTCTGAGGTAACAAACATAAAAAAAAACATATAGACGAATTGAGAACCTCCTCCTTTTTGGAAGTCGCTTGAAAAAAAAAATGGTTCCACATTTAAAAGAGGTGACACAGTACATGTTTCCTATACGATTCTATTGAAAAATATAATAGGGACCTTTATTTCACCTCCATAGTTCATCATCAGATCAACTTCAAATTAGCGAAAGGATCTATTGTCACCGGGAATATGGATTCATTTCAAATTTCAGCTCCATCGGACCCCTAGAAATCGCTTTAAATTCGATCGCAAGAATTGAAGTAAACCTACATACATACATACAATATTTCAAGGTAGGGGAGACCGAGGAGGGTTGTGATAGAGGAGAGTTGTTACAAAGTCGATTTCTCGGAACTTATGACCGTTAGCGAGCTGGCAACGTCGCGCTTATACTGCTATTTCGTCGCGCCATTTTGTGTAGTACGCGGCGGTGGCCCACAGGAAACGGTTGCGGCTGTACGACGTCGGCGTCCAAAAAATTGCTCAAAGTAAGTTTTAGACCAAAACTTTGAAACTCTTTGGTTCGATACTTGCTTTGTTCGTGGTGGTGTGTAATTTTTTCAAATATGCATTGGTTCTTTCAGATTAATAGCACGATATTGTTTTTTTGGGATCACCTCGTGTTTGGAGGTTATAAATTATTATTCGGACCGAAGCACGATTTTTTGCACCTAGGAGGATTGTGACAGCTTGTCACAACTCTCCTTTTTTGTTCTAACAATAATAATTTGTGACTTTTTAGACTTCATTTTTTTCTAACAATAATATTTTGCTTCATAATTAAGCTTTTTATGCTGCATTTAGGTATTTTGTTGTTTTAGAATGCCTAATAAATACGTGAGGAAAACTGATAGGGGCATGTCTAGTGTCGAAATCTTTGAACTGGCATATGAGGAGACGACACTAAGGGGTGTACCTCTCAGAGATGCCGCAACCTCTTACAATGTCAACTACATGACACACTATACTATTTTTCACTAATAGTAGCGTTACATTAATTTATGTTCCTTATAATTGCCAAAAACATAGCTGTCACAAATCACCTCGATCTCTGTCACAAATTACCTCGGTACTAGGAGATTTGTGACAGTGTGAGTTGTTTTAGTTTTTGTTTATTTTCTCATGGTTCCTGTTTGCTTTTATTTATTTTTATGTTTGGCTCACTTAATGTATAGACCTAACTATGTTATGGTATATAATTCATAGATGTAAAACCTTTTTTGACTAAGATATGCGAGTTTAACGAAAAATTGTCACAACCCTCCTCGGTCTCCCCTACCTAAATAAAAGCTTTTAATTTTAAAATTGTGGGTGTAAGTTTCATGCATTTTCTTCAACAATTTTTAATGAAAAAAACCTAGGTTCTTATTTATGGATTAACATGCCAATCAAGGATATTAAAATGATGCTAGAGAGTCACAGATGTCTAATGTTAGGAAAGGCATGATAAAAATTGGAAATTATAGTCATGAAAAAAAAAAAATTACTACAAATTAGTATGGGACCTGATGCACCCTTTTTACAGAAATACCTACCTATTAATTTTAGTTTAATTAGTTTTCATTTTTTGGATTCATTATTACTGTTTTAAAAAGCTGATAAAATGAGTTCGATTTATTGTATTTGGCTGGCTCAATAGTATGGTTTTTTTCCACAAACTGACGTCAAAGTCGTGCAAAGTTATCTATCAAAGATAGCAAAGATTTCATACAAAATCTGAAAATTGAAACGCGCACATCTTGAAAACCTTGAACTTTCGCAGAACTTACATGTGGGTAAGTCGGATACCCCTAGATATGAGGCATTCAAAAATAAATTTCTAAGCCACCCTGTATGAACAAACATATGAGTACAATATACGGGTTATAGGAAATATACCTAACTAAAGACTGAGTCTAAAACATCTCTGAAATAATACTGGTCAAACTTTCGAAAATTGAACTTTTAACAACAATTTTACAAGCAAAAGATTAAAAACAAATTGAAAACGGAACGTTATTAATACAAGAATCATTTGCACTTATCAAAAGATCGGGAGTTGCCATTGTCTTACAGTGTTGAAGAAAAAAAGAAAACAGAAACTTCCAACGCAGAGGTGTTCTCGGACAATCGGAGGGATTTATCAGAATAATAAGGCGTTAAGGAGATGCGTTTAATAGTTTGTTAACCGGCGTAATGCCGGCTTAATACGGGGCCAAGTAATAACAATAACAATGAAAAATAATAACTAGGCGGTTCTGACTTATAAAGTCTGTTTCGCAAAATGTCTAAAAAAATAAAGGATGCTAAAGGACTACAGAATCTTAAAGAATAGCATTATAATGACCAGGACAAGAAGCAAACCACAAATGACTTATTAAAATATAGAATATCAGCGTATGAATCAGAATCGACACTACAATTATTGATACTTACAGGAAAAATAATGAAATAACATGAAAAATAATAACCGCGCTGTTCTGACTTGTAAAGTCTGTTAGTAAAATGTGAAAAAAATTAAAGGACGCAAAAGGACTCCAGAATCTTAAAGAATAGCATTATAATGACCAGGACCAGAAGCAAACCACAGATGACTTCTTCAAATATAGAATATCCGCGTATGAATCAAAATCAACATTAGAATACTTGTTACTTACAAGTAAAGTAATAACAATAACATGAAAAATAATAACCGCGCAATTCTGACTTACAAAGTCTGTTTCGCAAAATGTCTAAAAAATAAAGGACGCAAAAGGACTACAGAATCTTAAGAAATAGCATTACAATGACCAGAATCCAGAAACAAACCACAGATGACTTCTTTAAATACAGAATGTCAGCGTATGAATCAGAATCAACATTAGAATACTTGTTACTTACAAGTAAAGTAATAACAATAACATGAAAAATAATAACCGCGCAATTCTGACTTATAAAGTCTGTTTCGCAAAATGTCTAAAAAATAAAGGACGAAAAAGGACTACAGAATTTTAAGGAATAGCATTACAATGACCAGAACCCAGAAACAAACCACAGATGACTTCTTTAAATACAGAATGTCAGCGTATGAATCAGAATCGACACTAGAATACTTGTTACTTACAGCAGGAAAAAATAAAATCCAATTAAAAAAAAACTTTACTTCCAATGCCAAGTAACAGACAAGTGCAGTTGAAACTTGGAAGTAAATATCCAGTCAGACAGGACCTGTGTTTAAGTAATTTGACATATTTTTTGTCTCGAGAGGCGACCGCACACCGAAAAACGTAGCGTAGGCAGGCCTCCCACTCGATGGACCGATGACCTGGTGAAGGTCGCGGGAAGCCGCTGGATGCGGGCAGCGCATAACCGGTCGTCGTGGAAATCCTTGGGGGAGGCCTATGTCCAGCAGTGGACGTCCTTCGGCTGATATGATGATGATGACTTTGAAATAAGGATAGTGTTGGAATTACACATAATTTTTCCTCTTCATGACAAACTCGAAACCAGACATTTTGCGACTGAATCGAGCGAGCCACTTTAATAGAGGTAAAGTTTCTTCAAACTTTTCATGGAAGAAACAACCTTTAAGTATATGAATTTAGTGATGGAGACTTTAATCTTGAAGACGAGGTCGTACTATAAAATTTTAACACCTTTTCAAAAGGAAAACGTTTATCAACATCTAGTTCGACTTGCTGTACTCAATATTGTACCAGTACCTAATATTAAATTTTATTTGACTGCAATAAGCTTGCCTTATTATTCCATGACTAAGGCAAGATGTAGCATCGGTGGCTCAACCGGTTACGACTCGGTCCTTCTAGCCAGAGGTACCGGGTTCAAATCTGAACGGACAATGAATCAATGAGTTTTTCACAAATTATACGTACATACTTACCGATTGCTTTAACGGCGAAGGAAAACATCGTGAGGAAACCTGCATACGCCTGCGAAGAAACTCGAAGGCTGTGTGTGAAGTCGACCAACCCGCACTGGACCCCCGTGGTCTACTAAGGCCCGATCACCCTAATTCAGTATAGGCTCGAGCCCCTCGGTGGGGACTTATATGAGCTGATGTGATGAAGCCAAGATGTGGGCGTTCAGAGAGATGTTGTGTCTATGCGTATATGTCCGTTTCAGGAGTTACTTTTGGCATTATTATATTTGGTTATATACTACCTACGCTACGTTTTCCGGTGCGTGGTCGCCACTCGAGACCTTTACTGCCCCAACAGCCATCTGTTCTACGAGCTATGTGCCCCGCCCACTGCTACTTAAGTTTAGCAATTCTGAGAGATATGTCGGTTACTTTGGTTCTCCTACGGATCTCCTCGTATCGGAAAACGTAGCGTAGGAAGGCCTCCCACTCGATGGACCGATAAACTGATGAAGGTCGCGGAAAGCCAATGGATGCGGGCAGCGCAGAACCGGTCGTCATGGGAATCGAATCCTTGGGGGGGGGGGGCTATGTCCAGCAGTGGACGTCCGTCGGCTGATATGACGATATACTATCAACTTACTTTCTAATATGATTTCTACTTCACCTTCTCAATTTTTAGGATTTCGTATACCCAAAGTGTGACCAACAGGACCCTATTAATAAGCCTCCGTTGGTTGCCCGTCCATCTGACTGTCTGCGAGCTGACCCTATTTCATGACCCCTAATTAGAACTTTCAGGTAGAAAGTTGAAATTTTCACAAAGTCTGCATTTCTATTGCCGCTTTAACATCTATATATATATATACTAGCTGTCCCGGCGAACTTCGTGCCGCCTTACATTACATTACACTGCCCTGCCCTACCCTACACTACCCTACACTACACTACACTACCCTACCCTACACTACCCTACCTTACCCTATCCTATCTCTCAAGTTGGATCGAACTGCACATGGTGTGCGAATTTTATGATAATCGGTTAAGTGGTTTAGGAGTCCATTGAGGACAAACATTGTGACACGAGATTTATATATATATATATATATATATATATATATATATATATATATATATATATATATAAATCCCTATTTCCCTTGGTCACGGCATCACGCGTGAACGGCTGGACCGATTTCGCTAATTCTTTTTTTGTTGTGTTTGTTATTGTCAGGAGAAGATTCTTATGTAGGGTAGGGTAGGATAGTGTAGTTTAATGTAGTGAACGGTAGGGTAGGGTAGTGTAGTTTAGTGTAGTGTAGGGTAGTGTAGGGTAGGGTAGGGTAGTGTAGTGTAGGGTAGTTTAGTGTAGGGTAGGGTAGGATAGCGTAGGGTAGGGTAAGGTAGATTAGGGTAGGGTAGGGTAGTGTAGTGTAGTGTAGTGTAGTGTAGGGTAGGGTAGACTAATAGGATAGGGTAGGGTACTAGTGTAGTGTAGGGTAGGGTAGGGTAGGGTGTGTAGTATGTAAGGTGGTACGAAGTTCGGCGGGACAGCTAGTTAATAATAATAATAATATAATAAATTAAATGGTCCCCATGTAAGAATCGTGATTCTTGTTTGTTCCGTCTGTCAGCTGGCTTTATTTCATTAACCGTAATAGGTAGACAGTTGACATTTTTACAGTGTGTATTTCTGTTGCCACTATAAAGAAAAGGGGCACCCATACAAGAGACATGTTTTTTAAGACACTACTGAACCCTTCATGTGCGAGTCCGGTTAGCACTTGGCCGGTTTTTTATTATCAATTTCATCGATCACAACTAGGGTAACCAATATAATGTTTGTGTCTCTCTTATCTTGTGGCACAATTAACCGTGCTATCCAATTGGAAAAAGAAAGATTTTTATTTTTAAATCCACAATTGTTAAGCCCTTCACATCATCTCACCTGATGGCAAGTGACGATGATGCCGAAAATGGGAGCGGGCTTACCAAGATTCCCCAACGCAATGAGGAACTGGCTCTGTTATCTTCAAGCTGGAACACATCCATGCTGTGAACATTGATGCTTGGCGGCAAGACATATAGAATGGTGGTAGCTAGCCAGGCGGGCTTAAAAATGCCCTTCCACCAACCAAGCCGAGTCATAAAAAGTTAGACTCCGACGGGAATCGAAACTGCGACGTCCTAATGTGAAGCTAATAGACTTAACCATTACGCCACGAAGGCAGTTCAAAAGGTTAATGTTTTTTATTTATTTTTAAATCCACAATTGTTAAGCCCTTCACATCATCTCACCTGATGGTAAGTGACGATGATGCCGAAAATGGAAGCGGGCTTACCAAGATTTCCCAACGCAATGGGGAACTGGCTCTCTTATCTTCAAGCTGGAACACATCAATACTGTGAATATTCATGCTTGGCGGCAAGACATATAGAATGGTGGTAGCTAGCCATCAGGCGGGCTTAAAAATGCCCTTCCACCAACCAAGCCGAGTCATAAAAAGTTAGACTCCGACGGGAATCGAAACTGCGACGTCCTGATGTGAAGCTAATAGACTTAACCATTACGCCACGAAGGCGGTTCAAAAGGTTAATGTTTTTTATGCAGTCGGGTTTTTAATTTTGAATTAAAGGTTAGTTTATTTAATCTAATTATTTGACATTTGGCCGTATGGCTCCCGGCTAAGAATAGGACCATCCCATCTCTTCCAATGGGGGTCGTAAGAGTCGACCAAGGGGCTTAAAACCGGAGGATGGGCAGCAGCGTCCATTTCGTGTATTGCAACATACCTGCAACCACACTGCGATCGCCAACCCGCCTGCCAAGCGCCTGATTACGGCAAAACCCCCCTATGAATACTACACCTAGAAAACGGCCCCTAGTTCCCGGCGGCCCTGCTATTCCTGGCACCGGTAGCATTCATGGTAACGGCGGAGCGGGGGGCGCGAAGACCGACGACCTGGTGAAGATTGCGGGAAGCCGTTGGATACGGGCAGCGCAGGACTGGTCGTCTTGGAAATCCTTAGGGGAGGCCTTTGTCCAGCAGTGAACTATTTTCGGCTGATGTGATGTGATGAATTATTTGACATATAGAAGATCAGTAGGTAAGTATTGACGCACATCAAACCAGTGCAATCAAACGAGATTTATCGCACTTAAGTTTGGCATACTGATCCTCCATTATGCCTGGAAGCGATGCAATGTAAAATCATTTAGCCCGCGTGTAACGGGCGGGTTGCGCGCGCGCCGCCCGACGCGTACAAATGGCGGGGCTGGCCCGCGTGAGCAGGAGATTGGATCGAGATGCAACACTACACGTTGTACCTCCACTCCAGTAAGGCTCAGTTACATTGTGTATAGAAATTAAGATCTGCTGTTTTTACAAGATTTATATTAAGAACGTGTTCACAAAATTTAGAATAACGTCACTTAGCTAATCATGCTTTGTGCTTCAAACTTAACGTGTATGCAAAATTTAAATTGTTTAAATCGCGAGTCTTTTTGACTGTTAAATCAATCAAACCTGACTGAACCTAACATCGCTCGCTTTGCGAGCTCATTTTTTTAGTGTTATTGTAATGTCACTAGTGAAACTGTAAACAATATGTAACAGTTCACAATGTTTCTACAGTTCACAATCTCGCGAAATAAATCCCGTTAGATTATAATCTAACGGAATTTACAATCAAACGGTGACATATACAACGTGTCCCGCGACCAAGTCGGCAAACTTTGTGCAGAGTTACTGCTCAACTCTTCTCATAAAACTAAACAACTTTTGTTCTACATGTTTGTTGTAATCGTAAAAAAATTGGACTTCCCATACAAATCTATCAGCTGCTTAACTAACTTTCTATGGGAGGTCCTATTTTTTTTCGATTTCAGATTTACAAATCACACGTGGCCTTTACCGTTCAGAGAGGTAAGTCGCTTTATACTTTGTAATAATCAAAGGTGCAATTTCTCAAACATACACCTAGCCTGTGTAAAACAGCTATCATATCGCATTCTGTCCGTCAGTTCGTCCGCCCTCCCGGCTAGTGAGTGGAGAGTGGAGTGAGGAGACGGATAGTAATAGTTTCATAGTTATAAAAATATATAAAATATTCCATGTCAAATAAAATATAACTAAATTTCAAATATCAAACTATTATACAATAATAATTAGTACATCTATCTATACATGTGTATAAAAATGAATCCCTATTTCCCTTGGTTACGGCATCGCGCGTGAACGGCTGGACCGATTTCGCTAATTCTTTTTTTGTCGAGTTCGTTATTGTAAGGAGAAGGTTCTTATGTAGGGTAGGGTGGGGTAGGGTAGTGTAGTTTAGTGTAGTGTAGTGTAGTGTAGTGTAGGGTAGGGTAGGGTAGGGTAGGGTAGTAAAATGTTTGAAATACCTAGGCGTGACGTCATAGTTTTGCAGCGTCCTTTATGTACTCATTTTGTGATTTTGGCGAATTAAAAAACGATGACTTGATGGTAAACAAAACGAGTAAGGTTTCCTGAAGTTTAAGTAGGAGGGCAATTTAGTGATCAAGAGTTCATAATTTATTTCTGATGTTGTCGTCATCCCTTAGCTTGCTCGCTTCCATATTTGGCATCATCGTCACGTACCATCAGGTGAGATGATGCCAAGGGCTTTTCAATTGTGGATAAAAATTAATAATCATTAAAACTTTTTTTTTTCACAATTTAGTACTTATAGTAGTTCTGATTCTGTAGCATTATCATGATGAGATTAATTAACCAGAGATTTAACTAGCTGGTACAATCGGCAATACCTTGATACGTTAAACTACAGGACTTTTAAGGAAAATCGTAACTATAGAGTTATAGCCGTGAACAACCCAAGCTATTTCAGTTTTAGACAGAAATTAAATACTCAATCTATTCAGGATCTACTACTATTTAACTGCCTTCGTGGCGTAATGCTTAGTTCAATATCTTCACACCAGGAGGTCGCGGGTTCGATTCCCGGTGCGGTCAACTTGGTAAGACTCGGTTTGGTTGGCGGTAGGGAGTTTTCAAAGTCCACTTGGATAGCTACCATCATCTTATCTAAGTCTTGCCGCCAAAAATCAATGTTAACAACATTGATGTGTTCCGGCTTGAAGATACGATAGCCAGTTCTCCGTTGTGTTGGGGAATCCTGGTAAGCCCGCTTCCATCTTCGGTATCATAGTCACTTACCATCAGGTGGGATGATGCCAGGGGCTTATCAATTATGAATAAAAAAAACTATCAGCCTGCTTTGGCATGTGTTGATGATCATCATATCAGCCAAAAGATGTCCACTGCTGGGCATAGGCCTCCCCGAGTCGGTTTTGCCGTAATCGCCACGCTTGGCAGGCGGGTTGGCGATCGAAGCACACCCCGAACACTGCATACAAACGGTCGTGAAATTATATTTATAAAAACAAATGACAGAGCAAACGAAATAACGGAAAAATCCTATAGGTTCGAGAACCAAACTGTAACCAATCTGAATCAATCTTGGTGACGAGGGGGTGAGGTCGCAATCAAAAGAGCGGCAGGGAGTGTCCATACTGTATGTTACTACTAATGTATATACTTTGATCGCAGTATGTGATGTGGTGGCACAGTACACGGAAAGGACGCTACTGCCCATTCTCTGGTGTAGTCCCTAAGTCTTCTCTTACGTCACCCACGGGAAGAGATGGAATGGCCCTATTCTAAGCCGGGAGTTAGCTAGATAGGTAGCCTACATTCTTAGTACATACACCCTTACTTAATATTATAAACGCGAAAATTTGTATGTATGGATGTTTGTTACTCTTTCACGCAAAAACTACTGAACGAATCTGGATAAAATTTGGTAGTTAGATAGATTAGGACCTGGATTAACAAATAGGCTACTTTATTCCACGCTCGCGAGCCACTTGCGGCTCGCGCACTTCGCACCCTCGGAGACAGTCATAGAAACTATGTTCACGCGGGTGAAACCGCTGGCAAAAGCTAAAAGCTAGTTCTAAATAAATAAATTATACAAATCTGTGTATACTTTCTTTCGTAGCTTTCACTGTATGACATACAGAATTGAACATTAAAAAGCTGGCCAAGTGCGACTCGGCGTGACACAAATAGGGTTCCGCACCAAAACTTTAACTACCAACAGAACAAGACCTCTTAGTACATACTTTGTTCTAGGTAAACAAGGATCTATTTATTATGAACTTAGAAATTTAATTTTTCCTTCGGAAACGTAAGGAATTTAGATACACATATGTAAGTCGATGACCCAAAGACTGACGTGTAACGTAAATAAATATATTTTTAACATGGGGACACTTTTGGAGGGTAAAGACAACAAGCGGTCCCCCTACGAGGCGACTCTTAAATCAAAATATAAGTACTTTTATTAAACATAAAGGGCCAAAACATATTATTTTCAACTTTTTAGAGGTTTTTGTAGGGGGTCTTTTAAATTTTTTGTTTGGGTTTTTAGCGGTTTTTTGTCGGGAGGTTTTTTATAATTTTAAATCTAAAATTGTATTTCATGCTTTTTAAACTTTAAGTATTCCAAACACGATACCTCTGCTGTAATTTGGTAAGGAGTTGGGTATCCTGCAGATACCAGGATATGCTGCAGCATCAGGTCAAGGTTACCATGTTCTATCTAAAATCTATCCATTGAGACTATTACAATAAGTACAAAAACGATTCATCTGCTGTAAGTTGGTGAGGAGTTGGGTATCCTGCAGATTCCAGAAGGTGCTGCAGCATCAGGTCAAGGTTACCATGTTCTATCTAACACCTCATAATTGAGACCTAATGAGGGGTTATTTTTTTTGTTGACATCCTATTCATTTGTGGTATCGTTGACTAGGTTTTTTAAAACTACTGAGGGTTTTAAACCATTTTTTGACCCAGGGTTTCGTTTGAGAAATATTAAGCTTTAAAGTGCTAATTTTTGTTACAGTCAAGTTTCCTCCCCCCCCTACCAGCTAAAACCGCTGTTTCAGGACAAAACTGTAAATAAACTGTAAATACAATCAACTTTAAAGCAAAACTATCACTGCTAAGTGGACTTTCTTAGTTTAGGAGTAATAGCCAACCAAATTAAGACGTGCAGTTGGATTTGTACAAAGTTCATATATTTTCCATGGAAAATGATCTATTACCAACTGCAAAACAATTCTGTTTTTTTAAAATGTACATTGTACATATTTATTTTTGGAAAACGCTACGGAACCCTACTTTGTGAGAGTGTGACTCGCACTTTGCCGGTTTTTAAACAATATATTTTCTTTGAAACTACCTAAGTAAAATCACCTTCATTTTTCATCCTGTCTGAATATTTTATTTAAACAATTTAGTATAAAATTTAAGCTCATTCTGTGAACTACTAAACACGATAAGGAAAATTAACTTCTTCAAACAAAGCTCTACATAACATCAGTCCACCTCTGCTTACTCGGAACCGGGGTCTGTCACGCTCGGTATTTTCTGTACTTATTAAATGATAGGTGCCGTCCGTTGTATTAAAATTAACATGTTCTAGGAAACGTTTAATCATTAATGCGTTTGCAATGACTGTCTTCTATATTACTGTGTCCGTTTGTATGCTGACTCCTTTGCACTCGATTTTGACCCACTTTATATGGACAGATTTAATTCAAACTTTGTATACCTATCAAAAATCCGTGAAAATACATTAATTTCATAGTTTAGCTCTTTATCCTGATCAGGATCGCCAGGATTAATTGCACATCAAACTAAAAATTAAAAAATATGAATAGATAAAAAAAAACACGTACATCAAACTATAAGGTGAAAAATAATTTTTAATATAAGCTGAAAACAATAATGAACGAAAAATACAAGTATTATTGTGAAAAAAGCGTGGAGCGCTTTGTGCAATATTTTTCGTATGTAATTAATATTCTCCAAAGATGAACTGCTAATAATAAAAACGCGACAACGACGGCGACGATAACTTTGTTTTCTTAGTTCATTTTCTAATTTTCCAATTCTTCCTTACTGTCCTCAGTCTTACGTTTCTCCATAATTATCCACTCCACTAATTAATTAATCCACTTCTTAAAATCACAGCGGTATGCATGCACTTAACTAAACTCGAGTATGACGTGAGGAACCCACGCTTTTTTCCACTAGCATAGTATTTTTCGTTTATGATTGTTTTCAGCTTATTTTTTATTATATCAGCTCATATACGTCCCCACCGAGGGGCTCGAGCCTACCCTGAATCAGGGCGATTAGGCCTTAGTCGACCACGCGGGCCCAGTGCGGGTTGGTCGACTTCACACACACCTTCGAGTTTCTTCGCAGGCGTGTGCAGGTTTCCTCACGATGTTTTGCTTTAAGCAATCGGTAAGTACCTATGTACGTAAGTTTTTGAAAAACTCATTGGTACATTGGCCGTCCAGATTTGAACCCGGTACCTCTGGTTAGATGGACCGAGTCGTTACCGGTTGAGCCACCGACGCTTTTTTTTTAGCTTATATTAAGAATTATTTTTCACTTTTTAGTTTGTTTTGATTTAAAAGCGTGTTTTTTAGTTATTTTTAATGATATTTTTAAGTTTAGGTTGCTTTCGGTACTGGGTAATTAGATAAATTTTGTTGGTTGTTGAATAAGTAGGTACACCTGACTAATGATTAAAGATACACTTGAACAAAATATCTAAAATCAAAGAAAATCCGTCAATTACAAAATAGACCATTTAAGAAAGAATTATTTAAGTGGTTAAAAGAAAAAGGCTACTTTTCTGTAAACGAATATTTTGTAGATTACCTATTCATATTGACATTAAGGAATATAGGCGAAATGAAATTAATAATAATGATATGATTTTATTTATTATATTTTAGATTTTTTATTTTATGTTAATAATTGATTATTTTTTTGTATTTGCATGGCTATTTAGGCTAAATGTGAGATACTTAAGCTAAAAATGTTGTAAATCTTATCTTATCTAATGTGGCATGACAAAATAATCCACGTTGAATGAAAATGAAAAAAAATACTGGGTCTCAGAGCACAATGATCATTGAAAAGAATGTAGAAATAAAAACCTTGAAAGCCCTTCGTATTTTAATACCCACATCCTAATTTCCAATTTAATATTACTTTACTTCAATAGCATTAAATTTTACTTTTGGACTACCAAAATGTTTTATACTACTTAACTTTTATATTTCTATACTTGATAAAAAAAACCTTAAATAATTATCATTAAAACTTATTCCAAATATGCTTCAAAAGACACTAAACTTGGCCAAAGGTGGAACTTTTGATCCCTGCTTGCTCGCGTGCTTGCTGGCTGCAATTTGTCCGTCGCGCGGGAATCGCTCAATTTACATGTCAGCCCCCCGGCGCCCGCGCACACCCCGCTCGCGACCGCCTCGCACCTCGCCGGCATTATTAACACGTTCCACTGCCACCGGTGTTGCCAGCAAAAATGGGAAATGCAATGTAATTTCCATCATAATTTTTCATTGGCGCTGACTTTTTGTTGGTATAATTTGTTTAATAGACCAAAGGCCTAGAGTTTATACGCATACTCCTTCATGTACGTTTTTCTATTTTTCTTTACTGAAGATAACAACTCTCTTGAATGCCTTTTTCTTTTGTTACCTAAAACTCGTACACTTCATTTTATGATCTCTAAATATAAGCTTAGATATATTTGACTAGATTCATACGTATTCATACGGTGAAGGAAAACATCGTGAGAAAACCTGCACACACCTGCGAAGAAACTCGAAGGTTGTGTGGGAAGTTGACCAACCCGCGTTGGGCTTCCGTGGTCGACTAAGGCCCTATCACCCTCATTAACCCTCGGTTGGTCGCGTGGGGTCTTTGAAAGCCTATGTGTTTGAAATATGCAATTTTTTTATTATTTAAATTGTCCTAGCAACCCGAAACTTTAGGTACCCTCCTAAGTTGGATTATAATAGACGTAGATCGCAGCTAACTTCAGTGTGCGCGCAGGCGCTGTGAGATACGGACGGATTTTCTGCACGAGGGCTTTGAAAGACCCCACGCGACTAACCGCGTAAGTAAAATTTAATTGGTTAATTTTTTTATTTTTTTTTGTAATACATGATTTATTGGAATTTTTTGTATTGTTTTAGGCTTTTTTGCTCAGTTGGAATCACGGGCCACCATTTAAACTTTGCCACGCGAATTGAAACAGCTTATATTGCGATTGATAAGTAATCCTGTGGATATTCCTCGAGAAGAAAATAATTTCGTACCAATGAAGAAGCGATTTATTTATTGTCCCAGAAGAACAGATAGGAAATTCAAATCTATCTGTCACTTTTGATGCGTAATATATGTCCAGTACATTCTAAATCAGTATGTACCGGCTGTGTTCAAACGGAAAATTAGTCCAATTTAGAATAAGTAAAAGGTTATATGTTTTTTTGTTCTATATTTCTGATTTTTAGTTAATGTTGTTAATTGATCTCTGAAGATATCAAAAAACTATAAATAAGAAGATTATTGTTTCATTTAGTATTTTTTAAATTTCTTATTTTATGTCCTGTCAAAGACAGAAGTTTAAGTTCCTACTTTTTAATTTTAAGTTTAGAGGAGTAAATAAAAAATATTTCTGATTTACTTATAGTCGTTTTAATTAAATACAATTTAGTTAATAACAGTATGATAAAACAAATAAACAAATTATAATTATTGGGTATTTTATGAGCAGTTGAAACTTAAGGTTTTTAAAGACCCCACGCGACCAACCACGTTACAATAGATGCGCGACCAGCCGAAGGTTAAGGGTAGGCTCAAGCCCCTTGGTGGGGACGTAGACATGAGCTGATATGATGATATTCATCCCAACATGGCAACACCAGAGAGCATTACACGACAGCCATAAAATGATCCCTCAAAATACCCACCGCTTACACCGCACCAAATTGGAGGTTGCAGTCGTGATCTCGCTTATGACGGCTCAGTCGAGCTCGCCAAAGCACGGGAACGTTCTCCGACAAATTAATTCACACAGCAATAAGCACTCGAGTACTCAAGAAAACATGCCACTATCGCTTATAAGTAATTTTATGTACTTGCCTAACAGATGGAAGACAACTTATCAATTTGAAGGCACCGCGGAGAAATCAAGTCGATACGTGACTCAATCTCTCGTAGAGCCTACAAACTTAACCAACAATTTGCCTACCATCACATTCAATCACCTCCACCTAACGACCGTCAACAAAAAACCAACGACAGACGCGCTCAGGAAGTTTCACAACAATAAAAAAACAAACAAGTAAGCCGGGCAAATTAAGTTATAACCTAAAACACGTATGAAGCCATCATCCCAACGGTGTAATCATATTAACGACTACAAAAGGAGCGGCAAAAAACACAAAAATTAGAGGATCGGGAAATGTGGGCCAAACAAAAACGTATCGCCTAATTATAGCTGTTGGACGAAAAAACAATTTTATGTACGCCGGCGCAATGCACACAGTATGAAACTTTTACTTGAGAAGAGTGGCGATAAACTTAAGGCAGATGGAACGCAGTCTGGAGGAACATGTCTAGTAACTTTAAATATTTATTATAAGAAACAAAACTATATTAAAACTTAGACAGTTAGACGATCTTTTTGATATTCAAATGTAGAAGTAGGTTAAAATACAATATTTTATGACTGTAAAACAGATGGCCGTTAGGGTAGTAAAGTTATCGAGTGGCGACCACGCACCGGAAAAAGTAGTGTAGGCAGGCCTCCCACTCGATTGACCTATGACCTGGTGAAGGTCGCGGGAAGCCGCTGGATGCGGGAAGCGCAGAACCGGTCGTCGTGGAAACCCTTGGGGGAGGCCTATGTCCAGCAGTGGACGTCCTTCGGCTGATATGATGATGATGATTGGATAAAACCAGGATCTATTAAACGATTTCATAAAACATGACCTGCAATACTATTTTTTTAACTACATCCTTCCAAGCTACTGAAATTATCTAAAGAGGTGGTATCACTCCATATTCACAAAACACATGTCATACCTACACTCTGGAAAAAATAGTGTTATTATAATTTTCCATGTCTTAAAAAATGTAAACTTTAACAGAAATTTAATAATCCTCAGAAGTAGTAAAGGCTCTGCAAAGTCCTCGGAAACATTAAGTCGACCTTCGTTGAAGCACTTACATAAATAAAGGATTATAGGTTCGCGTTGACATTAATCCCCAGCTCCTGCTGTCCAGAAATCGCCCTGTGTAAGCCGCTCCTCCGTTGAATCCTTTATTATTTCAACGTGTATAACATTTTTATTTTGTTTCTACCACGATTATTATTTATGAATTATTATATTTTGAGAATTTATTATTAGCTTGGATGCAAGCGCGTCCTTTTCAATTTGCCAGAAGGTGCGTTCGTTCGCAGGTAGGAACTCACTTATTGAGACCTCGATTACTTTTTATCTTCCTCTCCCTAATCTTGTCATTTGTTTTCTTGTGTATCGCTAATTAAATTTCTGATCTTTAAATGGTTAAATCCTTGTCAAAACTAATTGAATTCTGTCAGAATTTAATAAAGCTTTAAATTGTTTCCGAAAGACTTTTCGTTGTTTTTGCTTTAACAGTTTGCTATTATGTTTATGGAGATACCTAATTATAATGATGATACAAGTTAAAAGTGTCTTCATTTAGATCTTCTGAGAATTATAATTAAAACGTTAAGAACAACCGACTTCAATAACGATGAGGTACGGGACCCTAAAATTGTAGTTTTAAACCGAAGACGTGTTTTTCTTTCTACACACGCATAACAGTCTATATCTTGAAAACTATTAAACTGATTTTGATGAAACTTGCACTGTTCCCACAGTTGAAATGTACTTAATTCAGTAAAAAAGAGTCATTGCTTTTCGTTGTCTAGTTTCTGATGAATTCGTGGACAAACATACATACACATAAAATTTGGCACACTACCGGTTTAAAATCCCACTTAGACTAACAAATACGAATATTTTGCAATTCCAACAATATGTCATACATACGGATTTGATTGATAACCTCCTTTTTTTTGAAGTCGGTTAATAAAATAAGTTCAGCGCAACACTATTTATTTAGTATCTTTTCATTTATCTGTTACCTACGTTATACCTCCGCATATTTTTGTTACCACTGCATGTATTTTTTTTTATTCACAATTGGTAAACCCTTGACAACATCTCACCTGGTGGTAAGTGACGATGTTGCCGAATATGGAAGCGGGCTTACCGAGATTCCCCAAAGCAATGGGGAACTGGCTATCTTATCTTCATGCCGAAACACACCAATGATATCAATATTGATATTTGGCGGCAAGACTTAGATAAGATGGTGGTAGCTAGCCAGGCGGGCTTAGATAATGCCCTACCACCAACCAAACCGAGTCTTACAATTGAGCCCGCCGGGAATCGAACCCGCGACCTCCTGTGTAAAGCCAGTGAACTTTGCCTCTGAGCTACAGAGGCGGTTAAAATTGTATTGGCGGTATTGTGTTCAAATCACTTTTGTCTACTTACGTTTTACTCGACGACCCAAAAAGGACGGTTGTGTTTTTTGTGTATGTATGTTTGTATTTATGTATCATCATATCAACCGTAGGACGTCCACTGCTGGACATAGACCTCCCACAAGGATTTCCACGACGACCGGTTCTGCGCTGCCCGCATCCAGCGGCTTCCCCCAAACCCTCACCAGGTCATCGGTCCACCGAGTTGGAGGCCTTCCTACGCTACGTTTTCCGGTGCGCGGTTGCCACTCGAGAACTTTACAACCCCAATGGACTGGATGGATGGATTCTACGAGCTACGTGCCGCACCCACTGCCACTTAAGTTTATAAATTCTATAAAGTATTTATGTATGTATGTAATTATGTCTGTTTCTTTAGCTGAGCCTGAAGACTAAACGGCTTGATGAATTTTGGAGTTCGAGGTGTCGTTGATCCGGTGAGTGACATAGGATACATTTTTGTCCGACTGCCTAAAAAAGAGAGGTAGGTAATGTTTTGATGCTGTCGGGTTAAGGTTAAGATATGTGTATCTATGTATATGTCGGAGGGTGTGGTTAGGTTCTGGATGACCTTGTTGTTCATTCCTTAACTATTTCGGTTGTGGGCATCGAAATAACAATGCAACTATATCTCAGAGGTCCTCCTTCAATAGTCTTGATCATTCGGCAATCGAAATTGTACAGGATGCTTTGGATAACAATGGATACAAACGTGGTGATCCCAGCGATGGCGCCACACGTCCGTTCAGTTCTATGCTTCGTCAAAAAGTGTCTGTCCCGAGCGAGACTGACGGCAAGCTAATATGGCTTCTCAACTCAGTGTTGGCACCTCAATCACAAACAGCCTACCGTTAATAGGTCATCTTAGCTACCACATACGATCGGCTCGCGAGTAGTACAAGCGATTGTCACGCCACCATCGGTTTCACCCAGGCAGTAATACCTGACGTTTGATCCAAAACGTATCTCGAGCTGGTATTGGTCGCATTTTCAATGACGCTCCGACTCCGGCATATATTATTCTTAATGATCCTTGGATATTAAATATAGCAACTTGGTCCATGGCTACGAGTTCGTGCGGTTCGCAGTAGAGGATGCGGGTACGTGGGGGGTGGATAGCAAAGCTTTCGTGGGAGAGTTGGGAAGGCGACTGCGACAGCGGGGCTGCGACCCCCGGTCCGGCTCTTACCAAGTCCAACGTGTTTCTGTGGCTATCCAGCGCGGCAACGCGGCTGGAATCACGGGAACGTTTGGGCCGGGTGTGAGTCGGGACGGGATTTCAACGTGACGAAGCTAGTGGCCGATTTATTGTTCGTGACATTTATTAATTTGATGACGTTATGTAATATTAATTGTAAACAATAAATCACATTACATTCATTACATAATTATAATATATCTAATACAATGTTTTCAATCCAAAGAACTTTTAACTAGCACAGCTCTCAGCTCGGAGGAATTTTCCTCGAGGTTTTTAGATATAAAATAATTTTCTTTGGTAATTTACAATGTACAACAATAGTCATCATATAGCAATTTTTATTGTTAAGAGAAGTTCTACACAATGGCATTAGCAAATTTGTCGGGTCCCTTTCTCTTAATATTGGGTTCTATACAGGATTTTGAAATAGTTTTGCATTTTTCCGTACAAATGAACCTACCTTTTAAAACACATAGAAAATCATTGCCCTAATTATCACCGACATTGTACGTAGTGATTACACCGATTGTTTTTCTTGTATCTAAATCAATTTTACTGGTAACCCCCTCCCGCCCCTCACAAACGCTGCCGCACTCCTGTCTAATAATTACACCACGACCAGACAATTTAGATCTGTCAACAATCTATCGTTTACGCACAAATTGTAAGCTTAAAAAAACAGAGAAGGAAATTCTGAGATCACGTTACGCTGGACGCTTAAGATTTAACTCTGTATGATAATTTTTGAGTCGAATAACGTCGATGAAAAATTGATTTTAGCTGATACCCTTTTGATTACACGTTTGGACGTCGTCGTTAGATACAATTATTTGGATACAGACGGTGGATTGGAATTGTTTAAAATTATTCAATTGGTGGTTAGGAGCCTTTATTACTGAGCTGTGTAATGAAGCAATTTGTAATAGATACGTAGTTAGTACCGACCAACTGACTAAAGACGGGTCTAGGAAAGTTTTATCCTACTAATATTATAAACGCGAAAGTTTGTAAGAATGTATGGATGTATGTTTGTTACTCTTTCACGCAAAAACTACTCAACGGATCTGGCTGAAATTTTGTAGGTAGACAGATTAAGACCTGAATTAACACATAGGCTACTTTTTTCCACGCTCGCTAGGCGCTTGCGGCCCGCGCACTGCGCAATCTCGAAAAGTCATAGAAACGTTGTCCACGCGAGTGAAGCCGCGGGAAACATCTAGTCAACAATAACATTCTGTAAAAACGTACCAAGTCTTGATTAAGATTACTTAGCGATAAAAAGTAGTGAGATGAAATAAAGAGCCAAGTCTAAGTGAATAAAAGAAAATAAGAGACTTGGCCGCTTAAAATATATACTTATTTACTTAATGCACTGGCTGAGCGACCCGAAGAGTATCTTGAGGCTTACCAGATATAAAATTGAAAAATCCTGACAAAAAGCCAGATTTTTATCAAAAAGTCCTGACATTTGACTGAAACGGGCGCGCGCGCGATTTGACGACGCACAGTCATAGTAATAAAATATCACTTATGATTTATCCCTTTTGAGTGCCAACCGGTAACTCATTAAGGCTACTCTTACTCTCCACACAGTGAGAAATCACCATTCATTTAAGTCCATGGGCTGCAACAATACCTTGATGAAGACCTAAAAAACTCTTAACCAAAAACCCTGACATTTTCAAAGTCCGGCCGGAATCCTGCCTGGTGCCTAAAAATCCTGAAATGTCAGGACAATCCTGATATTTGACGTCTGGTAAGCCTAGCCCGAAGGACGTCTACTTCTGGACAAAGGCCTCCCCAAGGATTTCCACGACGACTGGTTCTGCGCTGCCCGCATGCAACGAGAACTTTACTGCCCCAATGGCCATGTGTTTTACGACCTATGTGCCCCGGCAACTTCCACTTAAGTTTAACGAATCTGAAAGCTATGCCCAACCTAACTGGACTGTACATATTCGTCAACAATTTCAAGTGTATAGCCTTCAACCTTCAGAGGAGTGGTAGTACTTGGGTAGATATGTAGATGCTTTTATTTTCTTATACTTATTCTTTTTTTAATTTTTGCTATCTATAAGATTCTCTTTTTCTGACATATCCATCTAGATTCACTACTCTTATAAAATGTATAACCGCCGGTCACTCGTTTTAATTTATTCGTTTAGACTAGGCTCTTTTTATGTCCAAGTAATGTTAATCGATACTCGACACGTTTTTACAGATATTTTTTTTGGGATTGTACTTTTTTTGAACGCACCTAGTGCCAAGACATAGTGCTCAAAAATCTACCGCCATGGTTGCAGAAAAATGCTTGCTTTGCATAGGACTTGACGGAAGCACTGCCGTGCCCACAGATCAAGAACATTTTAACACAATTTTTTTTATTTAACTTCTTTTTGTAGAAACAGTACTATTCTCTGGCGAGCCTTTTTTAAATCAACATTTTGAATGTTTTCTCTTAATATGGGTATTGGGTATACTAAAAACTATCCGTGTATTAATTTTCAAGTTTATAGGTAAGCTAGAAATACTGAAACTTTGACTTGAGATATTTCGTAAACTACATTAGGTAAAAACTTGTAATTTAAGAATAGACGTAACGGTTTAGTAAGTATAATATTACATACATAACTAAAATTTCAGACTTTTCCCTTTATCCAGAACGAAGATACAAGGGGCTTAAGAGTACCGTGAGTTGCTTCGAGAAAATTATTGTACAGACGTGCCCACCTTGGCGGGGGCACTCCCGTGCCCTAGAATTTGCATGAATTGTTGGTTACCAGCCTGTTATCATTTCGATGAAACGAATTGATTTTTGTTGTTTTAGTTCTGGTGGGTTTATTGATTTCGACTAAGTTTGAAAAATCCTTTAATTGAATGTTTATTTTATAAAAATACTAGCTGTTTCCCGCGGCTTCACCCGCGTGGACCACGTTTCTATGACTTTTCGAGGGTGCGCAGTGCGCGAGCCGCAAGCGGCTCGCGAGCGTGATAAAAAGTAGCCTATGTCTTAATCCAGGTCCTAATCTGTCAACCTACCAAATTTCAGCCAAATCCGTTCAGTAGTTTTTGCGGGAAAGCGTAACAGACAGACAGAGTTACTTTCGCATTTATAATATTAGTAGGGATACTTGAACAGCTTGAACTAGTGTTCTGAGAAAAGTGTTGGTTCATAATCACGTTTTCCTCAGATATTTCTTAATTACCTACAAAAATGTATAAGTATTATTGTAACACCTACCTATCTCGCTAATTTTTAGGGTTCCGTAAAAAAAAACCCAAAACGGAACCTTTATAGGATCACTCGTGCGTCTGTCTGTCTGTCCGTCTATCTGTCTCAGCCAATTTTCTCCGAATCTACTAGACCAAATCGGGTGAAATTTGGTAGGATGGTGTAATCCTATGACCCAAACACAGATGTGCAAAGTAAATAAATATATTTTTTTAAATAAGGCTCATTTTCGGGGGACAAATTGGAAATTAAAAAAAGTTTTGGAAACCTTAATGTGTCACATATCAAATGAAAGGGCTCATTATCAGGATCTTAAATATATTTTTGTTTTTATTGTAAAATAAATAATTATGATTTTATTAATGAAAGAAGACGAAAATTTACCATTGATTTAATATTGAAAATTGATCCGAAACTACTGAGCCTAAAATTTTGAAAAAAATACTAAATATAGTTTATTGCTTGTAGATTACAGAAAAAACCTATAAATATTCAATCAATAAAAAATAAAATGGTAAACTCAATATAATACGTTCACTTACGGAAAATAGTTCTAGTCATAATAGAAAAAAGTCTATCGGTGTTCTACAGGATTCATTTCGGTGAGTGTGTCCTGGAGCTTCACGACCTCATTCCCCCTCTCCATTTTATCATCGGTCGACCAGGTGCGGAGGGCGATGCCACCCGTTTGTCGTTGATGTTCCACCTTTACTCACGAAGCGTTTCGCTTCTTCTTTCATTATGCGAACGGCCAAGGAGTGAAATTCCCTGCCGGCGTCTGTATTCCCAGATTCATATAATTTAGGAATCCTTAAGACGAGAGTGAATAGGCACTATTTGAGCCTGCGTGTTATATCCTCGGCTGCATCGGCACTTACCATCAGGTGAGGTGCAGCCAAACGCAGTAAATTTTAATTAAAAAAAAAGAAGTTCACGAAAACACCACTAGATAGCGCTAGTATAGTAGTTAACTGTATGGAGTACTGCTCTCACTTATGGGACGGATCGGCTCGTTACCAGCTAGATGCCTCGGATTCTATCGACCGACGCGCTAGGATACTCATCGGCGACGAGGAACTTGTATCAAACAGGCTTCAAAGCCTCGAGCATCGCCACAATCGGTGTTCTACAGAATTCATTTCAGAGAGTGTGCCCTGGAACTTCACGACCTCATTTCCCCTCTCCATTTCATCATCGCACGACCAGGCGTAGAGGGCGGTTCCCCCATTTGTCGTCAATGTTCCACCTTTACGCACGATGCGAATGGCCAAGGGGTGGAATTTCCTTCCGGCGTCTGCATTCCCCGATTCGAATAATTTAGGAATCTTCAAGACGAGAGTGAATAGGCACTAATTGATCTTGCGTGTTACATCCTCGGCTGCATTGGCACTTACCATCAGGTGAGGTGCAGCCAAACACACTCAAATTTTTAATAAAAAAATTACTCGCGTTTTACTGTGAGTATTTCAAATGTGATATTTTGTATTTGACTTTGGCATTGTACGGAACCCTCTCCATGCGAGTTCAACTCGCACTTGGCCGGTTTTATTAAGTAATTTAGGTCTATTGTTAATTTGACTTCATCAAATTTTTTTCAAAAGAAAAAACCTTTCAATATTTTAGTTATTTTTCTTTTTTGACGTAAAAAGTCTTTAAAATCAGTAAATCACATAGGTACGGGTACCAAGTCAGAAACGTAACGAAAGAGACTTAAATCTGAGACCAGGCTAAGGCTCGACCGACTAAATTATATTTTTAAATATTTCTTTTTTTTTTGTAATTTGTACCCAACTATGGCACAAAAAGAAGGTTTTGAGTTTGGCAGTCTATGTTAATATAAACTCAAAACCTTAAAAATATAAATAAATAAAAATTATAAAAAAAATAATATGTATGGATGTTCATACATTCCTTCGTAGCTCCTAAACTACTCATCAGATTTGGAAATATAAGGCGTCGTTGGTTGGATGGTCCTGTTTTGTGTTGTGCAACAAGTGTTTTCAATTCAATGCTCCGCGTTACATAGATAGTATGACATTATAAACTATCAAACCTCACCAATTTAATTAAAAAATGGAAAACCCGATTGCATAAACACATTACACCTCCTTTTTTGGCAGTTGGGTTAAAAATATATCATATCCTCATGGGATCATGACAAATCTAACGACACCTCACATTTCAAAATCCACCAAGCCGTTTAGGCTACACCGGATCAGCCAAAGAACAGACTTACATTCTTACTAATATTAGGTACTAGCTGTTTCCCGCGGCTTCGCCCGCGTGGACAACGTTTCTATGACTTTTCGAGGGTGCGCTGTGCGCGAGCTGCAAGTTAAAAATTAGTAAATTATGTCATTACCCACCCCCTCAACCATCGTAGTGTAAAATATCACAACAATCCATTTTTCCGTTACGATGTTCAAGAAATTAACCAGTATTTTTTTCAGTTGCCACAGCAACTGCATCGGACTATGCTATTTTCACGAAATAAAAAGTAGCCTATGTCCATCGACAAATTACTATTATAACATACGACGCAATAACAATTTCACGACACAGAAATGTGCCATATGTGAAAGTTGAACGTGACGGCCTGTAATATATCGCATTTTTTTTATGGTTGTAAATAAAGTTTATATCCATCGCTAGGCAAAGAGATGAAGTCAACGTGCGGTCAAGTCTATGAGCACGTCAGAAAATGCTCGAGAAATTTATTACAAATGACGGAATAGCAATTTCACGACACAGAAATGTGCCATATTTGAAAACTGAACATGACGGCCAGTAATATATCGCAATTAATATTTTTTTATGGTTGTAAATAAAGTTCATATTAATTGCTAGTTATAGAGATGAAGTCAACATGCGGTCATGTCTATGAGCACGTCAGAAAATGCGCGAGAAATTCATAACACATGACGGAATAGCAATTTCATGACATAAAAATGTGCCATATTTGAAATCTGATCATGACGGTCAGTAATACATCGCAATTAATTTTTGTTATGGTTGTAAATAAAGTTTAAATGCATCGCTAGTCAAAGACATGAAGTCAACATGCGGTCAAGTCTATTAGCACATCAGAAAATGCTTGAGAAATTCATAACACATGACGGAATAGCAATTTCACGACACAGAAATGTGCCATATTTGAAAGCTGAACATGACAGCCAGTAATAATATGTCGCAATTTTTTTTATGGATGTAAGTAAAGTTTATATCCATCGCTATCCAAAGTGATGAAGTCAACATACGGTCAAGTCTATAAGCACATCAGAAAATGCTCGAGAAATTCATAACACATGACGGAATAGCAATTTCACGACACAGAAATGTACCATATTTGAAAACTGAACATGACGGTCAGTAATACATCGCAATTAATTTTTGTTATGGTTGTAAATAAAGTTTAAATGCATCGCTAGTCAAAGACATGAAGTCAACATGCGGTCAAGTCTATTAGCACATCAGAAAATGCTTGAGAAATTCATAACACATGACGGAATAGCAATTTCACGACACAGAAATGTGCCATATTTGAAAGCTGAACATGACAGCCAGTAATAATATGTCGCAATTTTTTTTTATGGATGTAAGTAAAGTTTATATCCATCGCTATCCAAAGTGATGAAGTCAACATACGGTCAAGTCTATATAAGCACATCAGAAAATGCTCGAGAAATTCATAACACATGACGGAATAGCAATTTCACGACACAGAAATGTGCCATATTTGAAAGCTGAACATGACGGCCAGTAATATATAGCAATTAATTTTTTTTATGGTTGTAAATAAAGTTTATATCCATCGCTAGGCAAAGAGATGAAGTCAACGTGCGGTCAAGTCTTTAAGCACATCAGAAAATGCTCGAAAAATTCATAACACATGACGGAATAGCAATTTCACGACATAGAAATGGTGTCACGGTGTAGTGGCACGGAACCCTCCAAGCGAGAGTCCTTTTTTATTATTGTACTTTCTTTAACAAAACCTTAAACTCAGAAATTGCACTAACGCCTATATTCTGTGAAATATGCTCAATTTCCCACTTAGTAAGTACGGTTTGTAGTTAGAGCACTTCCAAGCGCCGACACCCATCGTGTTAGCTAGTGATTTGTTCTCTAATAATAACAATTCGTATTGAACGCAATTATCTCTACGAAACAGCGGTTGGTGTTGCTTTTAGGGCAATAACCTAAAAGAGCAGGGGATTCGAGCCAAGTTTTGAACTTTCAAACCTCAAATTAGATTGGTAATTTGGTACCTACACAAAATTCTTATTAATTACGGAAGGCGAAATTAACGATTTACTTTTAAAATGTAAAATCTCATTTTTAATCAATTACCTAAGAAAAATATTAATCGCTGTTGTTTTTCACAATTTTAACAGGTTTCCTTTAGATTGTGAGTTATTCCAGCACTTCTCTACAGCATCTTTAGATGGTGCAGCGCATTTTATATAGTCATCTTCTATATATAGAGCTAGCTGTTTTCCGCGGCTTCAGCCGCTTAGATACCGGTGAAAACTTTTCTATATCTATTCTCAGACCTACCGAATATACACAGAAAACTTCATGATAATCCGTCCAGCCGTTTCGGAGGAGTATGGCAACTAACTACGTTTCTTAACTGCCTATATTGGATTTGGGAAAACGATAAACAATTCTCAAGTAATGTTACTCCGGAAGCCTATACACTATTTTTTATTTCTTAACTAGTCTAACGTGCGCATCGCTACAAAGTTTTTTTCGTCGCATTGCTTTTCTACACGTCACCATATCAGCTTATATACGCCCCACCGAGGAGCTCAAGCTGACTCTGAATTAGGGCGATCGGGCCTTAGTCGACCACGCGAGCCCAGTGCGGGTTGGTCGACTTCACACACAACCTTCGAGTTTCTTCGCAGGCGTGTGCAGGTTTCCTCACAATGTTTTCCTTTACTGTAATAGCGTCGGATAAACGTACATGAGAAATTGACATTCGAAAACACACTGGTACGTGGCAGGATTCGAACCACGACCTCCCGGACAGGAGGTAACCCTATGCATAACGAGAAAAGGCATTTTTCCCTAAATACCGTTATTTGTATGTCACGTATTTACACATATCTTTTCAACTTCAAGGGAACAAAATTTAAAAAAAAACACAAAAATCCCACATTCCCGATAATGATGAGAGCTAAGCTGACTTCGTTTGAAGCTGGCAACCCTCAACTCTTACCTCTCTCCGTTATCGTTTCGTTGTGAAGGCGCAAAATAACTAATAATATAATAAATGTTAACAACCGTCGTTTCGGTGCCGCGGCGGTAACATTAACAATAAAGGTATGCATTTTCAGCCATTTTGATCGATTCAGTGCTCGCCTGACCATAATTCACATCAAAAAGTACTAGTTAGTTACCGAGAAAGTTACTGAGAACTACGTGCCTAGGTGATTCCGTACCTCGAGTTACAGTTAAGATTTTACATTAAAAAAACCATACACGTCCCCACTCCTGGGCACGGGTCACTTTCAAACTCGGAAAGGTTAGGTCATACTCCACTGTCCACACATGGGGGCCAAACCCGGGTTGGTGGAGGCTAGTGGCGAACTCCATTGCACTGTCAGAAGTTTTTAAGCCGCCTATAAAGCATCTGGCACGGCTGAACGTGCCTTGCGAAGCACGGAAACGGTCGCTTTTTGAGGCTCTTCAGCAGTATAATAATCAGTCAAACCTAACGAACCTATTATCGCTCGCTACGCTCCTCAGCGTTTGGCGATATGAAAAGCTAAAGTATCATGTATTGCAACCGTTTTTGTTATAACAATGTCTTTCGAAACCGAACACTCAGTTTCTAAATCTCTGTGGTGTAGCCGAATTATTTATATATACGGACTGTGTTACAGGACAGCTACTGTCTGTGTTGCATCCGCCTTTGTGTTTACGCGACTCGGCCGTCTCCCTAAAGACCCAAGAACCAGACTAACCCGACACTATACCGAAGATATACTGGACGTCAGCATGTACGAGATTAGAATGGCTCTCAAACAGCTCAAAAACAATAAGGCACCGGGTGATGATGAAATTACGGCTGAACTGCTGAAAACAGGTGGAACACCGGTACTTAAAGCTCTTCAGAAGTTATTTAATTCCGTTTTATTTTATTATAACAATTACTTGCCACACTTACAGCGAGCCAAAGCGTGCAGCAAAACAATTAACTTAAAAATGTCAAACAACATTCTACAAAATTCTTAAAACCATTGAAAAATACATCAACGTTTGGCTGTTGAGCAAGCAAAGCATTCAGTGATGCGATTGCACGAGCCGTGGGCGCGTGCTGAGCGGTGGCGGTGCGCACGCCGTTATACTCGAGGGAAAAACGCCTAAGGAATGGCTCGGAAGTGTGGTCGTGCTTTTCTCAAAAAAGGGCGACAATACCCTGCTGAAGAACTACAGACCCATCTTACTTCTGAGCCATGTCTACAAGCTGTTTTCGAGAGTCATTCATTACGAATCGTCTCGCATGCTGGTTTGACGACTTTCAGCCTCTTTCCGAAAAGGCCATATTTAATACCATAGACCACATACATACGCTGCGGCAGATTATACAGAAGACCGAAGAATACAATCTATGCTTGGCGTTCGTGGACTATGAGAAAGCCTTTGATTCGGTCGAAAGTTAGGCTGTTTTACAACCAAATTTACTATCCATATATCGAGGCACTGAAGTATATGTATGAAAACCCCACCATGTCGGTTTACCTCCAGGATCAAAACTCGGAATCTATTCGGCTGCAGCGAGGAGTGAGACAGGAAGACGTTATATCTCCGAAACTGTTGAACACCGCCCTGGAAGACGTTTTTAAGCTTTTGGACTGGGGTGGACTCGGCATCAATATCAACGGCGATTACATCACCCACCTTCGATTTGCTGACGATATCGTGGCCATGGCTGAGACTATGGACGACTTAGGCACAATGCTCGATAGCCTCAGTAGAGCCTCTCAACAAGTACGTCTTAGAATTAACATGGACAAGACGAAAATTATGTCAAACGTCCGTGTCATACCTACTCCTCTGAAGGTTGTTACCGAATATGTGTACTTGGGACAAACAGTCCAGTTAGATAGGTCATACGGAATGACAATGACGAATGACGAAATGACATACGGAACTCAGACAAGGTCGCTTACTATGGGCCTCATAAGAAGGCTCAAGGTCACCCAAAGGGCATTAGAGCGTGCTATATATGCTCGGAGTTTCTTGACGTGATCGAATCAGAAACGAGGAGATCCGTAGGAGAACCAAAGTTACCGACATAGCTCTAAGAATTGCGAAACTTAAGTGGCAGTGGGTGGGGCACATAGCTAGTAGAACAGATGGCCGTTAGGGTGGTAAAGTTCTCGAGTGGCGACCGCGCACCGGAAAACTTAGCGTAGACAGGCCTTCCACTCGGCGGACCGATGACATCTTGAAGGTCGCGGGAGCCCGGTCGTCGTGGAAATCCTTGGGGGAGGCCTATGTCCAGCAGTGGACGTCCTTCGGCTGATATGATGATTATGATGTAGGTATGTATTCATGTATGTATGTAATTTTTGTTTAGGTAAAATTTTGCAATCGATTTTAGAACGACTTCCAGGGCTGCGATTGAGCTGAAATTTAGTATGAAGCCGTATTCCCGGTGACATAGATCCTTTTGGCATTTTGAAGTTGATCTATAGAATCAAGGTCCAAGGGTCGTCTTTTATTTCAATTAAATCGTAGTAAATATTGTGCTGCTCTCCTTTCTTTGAATTTGGAAACGTGCCGTGAGAATATGGCTTTTGAGGAAATAAAAAAACCGATTAAGTTTGAGTCAGAACCGCGCATAAAGGTTTCCGTACGCTAATACTAGATGGCGCTAGTTTCTTCACGTTTTAAAAAAAACACTTTTTTTTTGTATGGAGACTTATTTAACTTTTTCAAATTTTTTGTATTTGTTGTTATAGCGGCAACAGAAATACATCATCTGTGAAAATTTCAACTATTTAGCTATCACGGTTCAAGAAATATAACTTGGTGACAGACAAGTCAAGGCAGCGACAGCGAAGTCTTAGTGATAGGGTCCCGTTTTTACCCTTTAGGTACGGAACACAATTAAAAAAAGTTTTTTTTTTTTTACTATTTCTTTATTGATCAATTTATTGGTCGTGGTTCGAGTCCTGCCACGTACCAATGTGATTTCAAAATTTAGATTTCATATGTACGTTTATCCGACGCTCTTATACGGTGAGGGAACATCGATCGTGAGGAAACCTGCACACGCCTCTGGAGAAACTCGCAGGTTGTTTGTGAAGTCGACCAACCAGCACTGGGCCCGCGTGGTTGATTGAGGCCCGATCGCCCTCATTCAGGGTATGCTCGAGCCCCTCGGTGGGGACGTATTGGTCAACTACAGACGTCCGTCCCTTTGTCACAAGACCGAAGTATTTAACTTGGCCAGAGCATCAACATCAACATCAGTGTTAACAACATGATGTGTTCCGGCTTGAAGATAAGATAGCCAGTTCTCCATTGCATTGGGGAATCTTGGTAAGCCCGCTTCCATCTTCGGAATCACCGTCACTTATCAGGTGAGATGATGCCAAGGGCTTAACAATTGTGAATAAAAAAAATGATTTAGCTAAAAATAAATTATTACATAAAATAAGACGAATGGTGCGTTCACTTTTTCAATGTACATTCGTGTGTACGGTGTACGTTAATTAAAGTTTACGAGACCACAAGGAACTTTTATAAAGGCTATCGTGAGACCTATAGCGCCTCAAAATACAAAATGTTACTGCGGGCTAGCGTGCGGATAATATAAGTCACCTAATTTTACAAGGCGTCGTCGCTGAATCACGCGATTAAGAAAATTGTTTTAGCGAACATCCTTAATAATATTATAAACGTGAAAGTTTGTATGTATGGATGTATGGATGTTTGTTACTCTTTCACGCAAAAACTACTGAACGTATCTGGATGAAATTTGGTAGGTAGACAAATTAGGACCTGGATTAACATTTTGGTTACTTCCTTCTACTGCGCACCCTCGGAGTCAGTCATAGGAACGAATAAAGAGCCTCTGGCATAAGCTAGTCGAAAAATAATTTGTTAGTGTGGGATACGTTGGTGATACAAAAAGTGGTTGATTATGTTTATTTAGGTAATTTATCCACAATAAGACAGAAAGGAGCAATTCTAAAAATTTACCAAATCCCTGACTTTAGGCTTTAAGGTACCTCAATCCGAGCAGGCTGATACGTGTTAAAATAATATCGAACGTAAGTCTATTCAATTTAAGTTCAAATCAATGCGGGCTTATACGAGGCTGTTACGTTGAAACCTAACGCCCAATTCTCGATTTTTACATGTTTTTATTATTTTTATACACTTTCAAATAAGTTTTAATAAATGTGTTTAATTAAAATGAAAGGTCTTAAAGTCACCGATTTTTGTGTTGGTTTCAATTAAACATTGACTGTTTGTTTTCGAGAAATTTTGCAGTTAATTTTAAAAAAACAGGGTCTACAGTATATATTTTTTTACATCAAAAGTGGTAATATTTTTAAAACTGTATTCAATTAAATCGATTTTTTATTAATTTAAGAGGCCGCTGGAGTTCATAAATCCAATACAAACGTAGTCTTTGATTAATTTGTTAACCAAACAACCGATTTTGAAATAATTTTATATGACGTATATTTGTGTCGGTATCGCATTACTTTTTTGAAAAACGAACCGCCTCCGTAGCTCAGAGGCAAAGTTCACGGGCTTTACACAGGAGGTCGCGGGTTCGATTCCCGGCGGGGTCAATTGTAAGACTCGGTTTGGTTGGTGGTAGGGCATTTTCTAAGTCCGCATGGCTAGCTACCACCATCTTATCTAAGTCTTGCCGCCAAATATCAATGTTGATATCATTGGTGTGTTCCGGCATGAAGATAAGATAGCCAGTTCCCCATTGCGTTGGGGAATGTTGTCAAGGGTTTACCAACAGTAAAAAAAAAAAGGAATCTTGGTAAGCCCGCTTCCATCTTCGGCAACATCGTCACTTACCACCAGGTGAGATGTTGTCAAGGGTTTACCAATTGTGAATAAAAAAAAACGAAACAGGATTCTATTTAGTACCAATAAACCTGTGTTCCATTTTTTTTCCTTAAAACAAGTTTATTGATTAATAATGGATTCCTGTTTTGTTTTTTAAAAATGTAATGCGGTACAGACACAGATATACGTCATCCAATTATAGATATAAAATTATTTCAAAATCGGTTGTTTGGTTAACAAATGAATCAAAGAATACGTTTGTATGGGATTTATGAACTCCAGCGGGCTCTTAGGCATATTATATATTTTTTCCATAGTGATATCTTTACACAGTGTTTTAATAATTTAAATTGAATATTGTCATTTGACCAATCTTAAGGCCTTTAAAGAAATTGTGTTCATTGTAATAAAGTCTGAATAATGAATTAACTTCCCAACAAAAACGAGAATTAAAACGCATTAGTATATTAAATTCTAAATAGGACATCACGTCAAAAAATATTATTCGGAGTGAAAACAGCTTTTCTAATGCTCGTCTAATGTGCCGAATGCGGGACCGAGGGCCGTATCTGGATCAGATAAGGTAGGCCAGTTGAGTAACGGTGGAAACCGTGGTCGATCCTGCAATTATAAAGGTATTAGTCCAAAAATTGCGCCTTCAATGGGCACAAATTGATATAATAAAAAGTTGCCGCGGTTAAGGCTAGCGCCCGCATCTAGGGTTGTGAATTTATTTTTAATCTTATGGCCAAAGTATATTAGTACTAACATACAGTATGGACACTCCCTGCCGCTCTCTAGATTGCGACCTGACCCCCTCGTCACCCATATTGATACAGATTTCTTACAGTTTGGTTCTCGAACGTATGGGATTTTGTCGTGATTTTGTTTGCTCCGTGATTTGTTTTTATAAATTTTATTTCAAGACCATTTGTATGCAGTGTCCGGGGTGTGGTATGGTCAAGTAAACCATATTATCTCGCGAGTCCGATTAATTGACCCATTGATGGTCCGAAACTAATTATTTCTTTGTGTTTTTGCAACTACGCACGCAAAAAACTCCGTGGTATGTCTCTAAATAAAGTACGGGAATTTTTTTTATTGTCCTATACCCAGGCACAAGCAGACCCACGAGGCAAAATGGCCATAGTATATACTTTGGTGATGGAGGTAGTTATAAAGAAAGACGTGAAAATTCACGTTATATGTGTACCATACTGACGCTTGTTTTTGAAGTGAAAACTTCTTTAGGCGCGTTGGGCATTTTTGGGAAAGAAAAAAAACCCTTCAACACGCGACACTGTAATGTAACCGACACCGTACCAGGAACACTCGCAGGGTCAAAACTTTGTCAACCTAGTCGTTCGTCAGGAACACTTGGAGGGTCAAAACTTATAAGACTGTAAAAAGTTTTCACTTCTGTCGGCATTCCCGGAGTGGTTAGGTTTTTTTGTCCTTTTTTCAGTGAGTGCCAGCCCTAGGTGCTAGGTGTCGGTCGCCCATTGATTAAGTGATTACTGATTAGTAAGATTACGCTACTACGCGTGTCGGCGCGATTTTTATTAGTGTTGTTCGCCATGTAGAGTTGCGAAGAAAACTATTGAAAATTGCTCTACATTATTAAAAATCTTTAATTATTTTTCTCGCGTATTTAAGCTTCGCTTTCTCCCCATAAAGGGGAAAAGAGGAAGGGTGGGTAGGGGAAAAAGGGGTAACGTTTTCCAGGATTCTGGTATTACTCGTCTGGTATTTGTCGGAATTTATATTTTATTGAATTATTTATAAGTGAAGTCATAGTTTATCAGCGTAATTTATATAGGTGCTCATTACGTGAAATTTAGAGATCAATCGTTCATAATTTATTTTTGATGCAGTAGCCATCCCGACTCTGTAAATTTTCGGAAGGTCGGAGGTAGTATTGTAACATAAAGCTAGACACTCGTAGTGCGATTCTGATCCATATGCATACGGCATAAGGACGGTACAAAATCCAAAGTGTCTAGCTTGATGTGCTGGCCTCTGTTTGAGATACAAATGTAATGGAGGTGGTTAATGAAATATCATACCAACCCGCACTGGGCCCGCGTGGTCGACTAAGGCCTAATCGCCCTGATTCAGGGTAGGCTCGAGCCCCTCGGTGGGGACGTATATGAGCTGTAATGAAGAATGAAATATATTTAAAGGTATTTAGAATAACATTTTTATCGTTTATTTGAATTATCTATGGAACTGTTCAGTTACCAGGTAGATGATCAAGTCATTTAAATAGCCTTTAAATTTGCCTTAAAGAAATTATAATAAATATTTACATGAGTGTAGGACTCGTTATTTGGGGTTTCTACTCATCATACTGAACAACCAAGGAGCCCATAGTCAATTCTCAAAAAAAAATTTGGTCCCTCCATACAATAATGAACAAAATTGGTCGATCAGCTGATCGATTTGCATGTATAGTAAAAATTTATTTTGCGATTTCAGCAAATTCGTAGAATAAAAGTTGTTCAGTATGATAAGTAGAAGCCCTAGTTAAAGGGTCCCATACCAATTTTGTTAGACCTGTATATATTTTTTATTATATTTTTTTAAGGCTGTTTAAATGGCTTGATCATCTACCTACGTATCATCCGCTTACACCAATTTTGTTACACCCTGTATATATTAAGAAATTGCTACCTACCAATAGGGCCACCTATTAATTATATAGGCTTTCTTCTATGTTGTTCATTTGTTTTATGTTGTGATGCAATAAATAATATTGTACTGTAATTTAAGTTTAAGGTTTCGATCCATTTTGTAATGAAAGTTAATGTTTTCACTACCCCGATTTTTTGCCTTGCTACCAAATTACTAAACTCAGCCGATATTATGATAATAAGTATGATATGTCAAAAAAAATACCTGAATGTAAGTTACTACAATGATAAAAATGTTTTTGTTTAAATATACCAATTAGGGTATTACCAAGTTCTCCTGATTTACGAGTACGTCTGCGTGTTTAGGAAAGATAAAAATTGAAGATAAATCGACCAAATGAACTAAATTGAATCGCCGAATTGAATTATTTGAAAATGAATAAGTTAATTTAAATAGACTACTGTGTTATTCATGGCTTTCTTTTTTTTTTTTATTAAAAATTTGAGTGCGTTTGGCTGCACCTCACCTAATGGTAAGTGCCGATGCAGCCGAGGATGTGACACGCAAGCTCAAATAGTGCCTATTCACTCTCGTCTTAAAGATTCCTAAATTATACGAATCGGGGAATACAGACGCCGGAAGAGAATTCCACTCCTTGGCCGTTCGAAGCTCAAATAGTGCCTATTCACTCTCGCCTTAAAGATTCCTAAATTCTACGAATCGGGGAATACAGACGCCGGAAGGGAATTCCACTCCTTGGCCGTTGTCATGATGAACGAAGACGCCAAACGCTTCGTGCATAAAGGTGGAACATTAACGTCAAAGGGGTGGAACCGCCCTCCAAGCCAGGTCGTCCGATGATGAAAAGGAGAGGGGGGAATGAGGTCGTGAAGCTCCAGGGCACACTATACGAAATGAATCCTGTAGAACACCGATAGATAGACATTTTTTTTATTAAACTGAACAATATTTCCGGCCAAAAGCAGCTTTTTAACATTAGTCTGAACATGTTTCAGGCTGATGTTTAAAACAACGTAATAACACTTCGCATAAAACAGTATCATAATCCTACCTAGATGGTCAATTTTTTTTCTATTGTAACAGCTAGTTTTTTCCCGCAGCTTTACCCGCGTGGGCATGGTTTTAGTCCGAGACTTCGTTGCCAATTTATTCCTTTTCCCGAGGGACTTTCGAAAATTCCGGTCGTTTTCCTCGTCTATATCATATAAGGAACCTCTGTGCAAAATTTCAGCTTCCTAGGTCTAACGGTTTGTATTGGGAGTTCATAAGACAGTAAGCGAGCAGGACTTTACTTTTTTTATAAGAACTAGTCTGCTCGCGGTTTCGCCCGCATGGATATCGATGGTGCGCGGTATGTTATGAATTGTTATTTATTTCCTAGGGATTTTTCTATTTGAGAAGTTGTCTCCAATTTAATATCTATATTCTTTGCCCAAATCGCTGCGTCGTTGCGCGGGAAGACCACACCTTGAAAATGCTTCTAGATTACGGAGGTGGGGTACCTTCACTCGGTATTCTTGGGTTGCCTTTAACGCTCTTTGTGTCAAAATCACGCAGTTGAATTAAATATTCAATTCAACTCAATATATTTTATTCAAAATAGGTGCAAATTACACTCTTTCTGATAGACATAAAATAATAATAACATGTAGTAAAGTAGCAGGCAGTAAAGTTCTCGAGTGGTGACCACGCACCGGAAAGCGTAGTGTAGGCAAGCCTCCCACTCGGTGGACCGATGACCTTGTGAAGGTCGCGGGAAGCCGCTGGATGCGGGCAGCGCAGAACCGGTCGTCGTGGAGATCCTTGGGGGAGGCCTATGTCCAGCAGTGGACGTCCTTCGGCTGATATGATGATGATGATGATTTATCTTGCAATGTACGTAGAGCGTTACATAAGTTTTGTCGCATGCAAACTATAATATTGTGATTTGAGGCCACAGCCACAAAGTATAAGTAATTTAAAAACAACAAAAAACAAATTTTGTGGCAAGGAATCGTTTGTTTGATTCTCAAATTAATTTTCCGAATGAAAATGGCGGCCTATTCTCGTTATGATACTCATGTAATAATTTCGTATGACTTTAAGCGTGGCTTGACTAAACAATAATGTTTCGAGGAAATTAATAGTGAACTGAGGGAAACTTGTCCATCTCTGAGGACCATAGAACGGCGGTATATTCAATTCAATCGCGGCAATTTTAACTTGGAGGATGAAGCAAGGTCCGGCAGGCCGATAGAAGTGACAACCTACAAAAACATTGAGGCTGTACGAAAACTATTGGATAAAGACCGACGTGTGACATATCGACAGATCGAGGAAACCCTCAAGTTAAGGGTTAACTGGAGGGACGAAATCCCATAAAAACGTACTTTCGTTTTAATTTCGAAACCATAAAACTCATCGTATTCAAATTTTTTACAAGCATTAAGATGATAAATATCTAGATCTGTAATTAGTTTTGGTTCGAAAGTAATAAACAAAAAAAAGTTACTTATATTACTCTATTTCGTCGATAAAAAGGGCAATTTTTTTAAGTTGCTATAACTTTTTTTTTGTTTATTATTTTCGAACCAAAACTAATTACAGATCTAGATATTTATCATCTTAATGCTTGTAAAAAATTTGAATACGATGAGTTTTATGGTTTCGAAATTAAAACGAAAGTACGTTTGTATGGGATTTCGTCCCTCCAGTTAACCCTTAAGCACACAAACTGTTCATCGGATTCTTCACGACTATTGGAAAGTACGGACACTTTGTTCTCTCTGGGTACCACACTTGATGACTGACGTGCTAAGGGAGCAACGTCTGACTTGATCTCGTGATATGTTAAAAATTGAAGACGGCCGATCTAACTACGTGAACTCGGTTGTTAGATGTGATAAAACGTGACTGTATTATTTCGACGCTCCTCAGAGTAAAGTGTGGGTGTTTGAAGATGAACCACCGCCGACGTCTGTGAAAATGTCCCGATCCGTAAAGAAAAAAATGGTTGCTGTACTTTTTACTAAGAGAGAAATTTTGGCTACGGTTGTGCTTGATAAAGGGAAGACTTTTACTGCTGCATGGTACACAGAAGAATGTTTACCTCGTGTATTAGAAGCCTTAAATAATGGACGACCAAACTCAAGACTCGATACTTAGCTCTTCCATTAAGATAACGCCCGTGCACATCGAGCCGCCAAAACTACGAACTATTTGCACGAAGCTGGAATAAAATTGTTGGGACACCCTCCTTATAGTCCGGATCTAGCGCCATGCGACTTTGCACTATTGCCTTATGTAAAGAAACAACTGAAGGGACGCAAGTTTTCGAGTGATGAGGAGCTAATAGGAGTTTTGAGGAGATAAGCGGCTGTGTTCCAGAAGGAAACTGTAGCAATTTGTTCAGCACCTGGTTTATACGTATGAAGACCTGTATTACTGCCAGCGGTGAATACTTCGAAAAAAAAAATTCACAAAGTACGACAAAACTTATGTAAGTAGCGCCCTAGTATGTATGTTCGCTGGGGTGGAATCTTGCAAGTTAAATTTGACCCACTTCCCGGTTTCCGATTCACCGGAAATTTTGCATGCATATGTACTTCGCGTTACAATGCAATATTAAAAGTAAAAAGTTTTGAAGTTTTTCCAAAATTATTACTATTCCTATTCCTAATACATGATTTTATTTAGTTTTCGCTCTGCTGAACCTCGTATTTTAATTAACAGCAGTTATTTCAACTACGAAATCATAGAAACTCTATAATTAGTGGAATTATGACCGGTTCTCATTGTACCTACCTACGTTTAAGATCTTAGATACCATCATATTTTTATTGTACTTAAGTAGGTAATATTAAAATTATTGACTTATGTGTTATTAACGGGGCAGATAGACAGAATAAAATACATATAAGTATACGTCCGGTCAAAATCTCAACCCTCCTTTTAATTTCACCTTAGTCGGGTAAACAAGTAAAGTATCGCTTTTATCATGACCAAAATTTGTATAGTTAACCTGTGATCTACAGACAGACAGATTATAAAAAAGTACTTACAGAAATAAGTGTTTGTTTATACAGAGTGTATAAAAATTGATGTAGGACCCGTTAACTGAGGTTCTATTCATTATACTGAACAACTTTCGCCAAGGAACCCATAGTCGATTCTCAAAAAAACCTAGGACCCTCTATACTAAAATGCACAAAGTTGTTCTTTCAGCTGATCGATTTGTATGAAGAGTTAAGAGCCCGCTGGAGTTCATAAATCCCATACAAACATAGTATTTGATTCATTTGTGAACCAAAAAACCGATTTTAAAATAATTTTATATCTTTAATAAATGGAAGACGTATATCTGTGTCTGTACCGCATTACTTTTTGAAAAACGAAACAGGAATCCATTATTAATCAATAAACTTGTTTTTTAGGGTAAAAAACGAAAACACAAGTTTATCAGTATTAAATGGATTCCTGTTTCGTTTTTCAAAAAAAGTAATGCAACACCGACACAGACATACGTCATTCAATTGTCGGTATAAAATTATTTCAAAAGCGGTTGTTCGGTTAACAAATGAACCAAAGACTACGTTTGTATGGGATTTATGATTTCCAGCGGGCTCTTAACATTTTTTTTGCGATTTCAGCAAAGTTATAGACAAAAGGTGGTTAGTATGATAAGTAGAAGTCCCACTTAAAGACGACCTACAAAAATGTTGTTACATCATTTATATAGACTCTTATTGATTCATTTATTAAACAGAATCCCTACTAATATTATAAATGTGAAAGTAACTCTGTCTGTCTGTTACGCTTTCCCGCAAAAACTACTGAACGGATTTGGCTGAAATTTGGTAGGTAGACAGATTAGGACCTGGGTTAAGACATAGGCTACTTTTTACCACGCTCGCGAGCCGCTTGCGGCTCGCGCACTGCGCACCCTCGAAAAGTCATAGAAACGTAGTCCACGCGGGAGAAGCCGCGGGAAACTGCTAGTTTAAAATAATAAGAAATGTCATATTCCATCTGACGTACACGTTCATTATGCTCGTATTATGAATTTCCTTCGACCGGCGCGCGCGCATGCATCGTCGCCGTCGCCATTACACGGATATCGCGTATCAAAAGCTGCGCGCGATTCTCTCCACGCCGGCCGCTCGCATTCACCGAATAATTTGGCCATATTTAAAATTATTAACTTTAACGTCCAACATTTAAGACCTAATTCGATGCGCTCCGTCCGGCACGTCATACTACACGTGGGATCCAAGGAGTTTAATTTCGAGATGTTAAAGTATTTTGACGTTTTTAGGAAGTGCATGTCATTTAAATTAGATTCTGCGCAAACTTTTTTAAAATATTGGTGATGCTTCTTTAAAGTTTTGAACGGCAACATCCGTCTTAAGGTTTGAAGATGCTTCAATCTGAGCAGGCTGATACGTGTTAAAAAATAATATCTAACGTAAGTATATTAAATTTAAGTTCAAATCAATGCCGGCTTCAGCGCGGCTGTTACGTTGAATTCTCGAATTTTAAATGTTTTTTTCTATGCTTTTAAATAAGTTTAAAAAAATGTGTTCAATTAAAATGAAAGGTCTTAAGTCACCGATTTTTGTGTGTTGGTTTCATTCAACATAAACTATTTGTTTTCGAAAAATTTTGTAATTAATGCCAAAAACAGGAGCTACAGCTTATTTTTAGAAGTCAAAAATTTTTAAAATTGCATAAATCGATTCTTTATAACTTTTAGTACTTTATGTATTTTTTCCATAGTGATAGGTCTTTCAATAATTTGAATTGAATATTGTCATTTGGCCTTAAACACCTTAGTTTAATAGTCTTTTATTAGATTGCATTGTATCGGGTAGATGAAAACCTGTAAAAATATTATATTTTATTGACAACGCCAAAACGTTACAAAAACCCGACTTCATTGGTTCTGACAAACGTTTTTAACTTTATATGCCAATTAATAAATCTACAAAAAATTACAAGAAAAACTGTGTTTTTACTTTTTTCATATCTTAAAAAATGGCTGAGGCCGAAGGTTTATAAAAACGTGGGCGGGCGCTCACTAGCCGATGACGTCCAACTCTCGTTTGCACGCCGCTGCGCAGTAAAAATCAAAATTATTTAGTTACTGTGGTAAAAATGAAAAAAGTAATACTGTATTGTGCCTCAGTGCTGCAATTCAACAGTTAAAACACCTGAAAAACTCTTTTTATGTGACTGTGGACCCAAAAATTATCCCTAGTTAAATTTTCTCCAAATTTTGAGCGAAATTTATCTTTTTTATGCAGTAGTGCAATAACTTAAAAAAAAACCGTTTAAGTACAATTAGTCAGACTCGCGCTCCGGGGTTTCCGTACTACACAGCTCTCCACACAACTATGACAATGATACCTATTCACATTTCAAACAAAAGACATCAACGCGAGCGACATAATTTTTTTTATTCAGTTCGGAACACTTAGCATGAGTATAACTCAAACTTTAACTTTTTTAATTTTTATCATTTGTCCTTGCGGCGGCAACGTAAATACACATTCTGTGGAAGTGTCAAATGTCTTTCTTTTAGGCGACCCACACACACACCAGAAACGCAATGTTGATGATTGCACAATATTATTGAACACATGGGGTAGTATTAAAAAGGGGGTGGGTTGCGGAGCTCATCTATCATATTGTGCAATCATCAACATTGCGCAATATTATTGTAGGTGTGTGGGTCGCCTTATGGTTCATGAAATACTGCCCGCTGACAGACATACGGATAGACAGCGGAGGATTAGTATGAAGGTCCTGACATCCTACTCTGTCTGAATGCCCGAGAGTATACATAGTATATATATTACTCCACCAATAAAGTCGGTCCACCTGAAGATACAATTATGGTATTTGCGCGTAGTATTCCGGCACTATGATACTACATTACATACTACCACATATTACATATTTTCTTTTAAAAAATGGTACAAATAATATAATTTAACAATGAAATCCAACTTGTTTGTGTTGCCCAGAAACCTCCGTTCGCGCCTGTGCCCTCGCTGCTCGCGTGCCTACCTAATTCTTGTCTCTTATATATTACCAAAGTATATATATTAATACTAACAAACAGTATGGACACTCGGCGCTCTCTAGATTGCGACCTCATCCCCTCGTCACCCAGATGGATACAGATTGGTTACAGTTTGGTTGTCGAATGTATTGGATTTCGCCATGATTATGTTTGTTCCGTCATTTGTTTTTAGAAATCTCATTTCACCACCGTTGTATGTAGTGTCCGGGGTGTGCTACAGGATTACATAATGTCACAAAATTGGTAGAGGACCACCTAACTGGGCCTTCTACTCATCATCCTGAACAATTCCAGAGGAACCCATAGTGAATTCTCAACAAAAATTGGACGCAACAAATACGGCAAAAACCCTCCTTTTTCGTAGTAGGGTAATAAGATTTTCGCCGCCATTTTGTTTGTCCCGTCATTCCTTTTTTGAAATGTCATTTCTGGTCCGTTCTATGAAGTGTCCAGGGTGTGATATTACGTTAAAATCCCAGAATAATTTATTTATTTGTTTGTTTTAGGAAAACTTACTCTAATGCCTTTTTTACATTGAGTTCGGATTCCTTAACGCGTGTACAACTCACACTTGTCTAGTTTTTATTATTTTTTGTTTTACTTAAATATTAGTACTGTAATCACACCAAGTTTCACACTTGTATGTATTACAGTTTTTACGATTTTTACGATTGAAATAAAAAAATACCTAAAAAAATAAGTATGTATGTATAATGTATTTATTGTCTTTTTTGTTTTACTTAAGTACTGTAATCACATCAAGTTTCACGCTTGTATGTATTACCGTTTTTACGATTTTTACGATAGAAATCAAAAATACCTATAAATTTTTAACTTTTTAATTTTTTTTGTGTTTGTTTTTATAGTGGCAATTGAAATACGCATTCTGTAAAAATTTCAACTTTCTACCTTTAAGGCGCTTTGCACATGACGGGGCGGGGCGGGTCGGTCAATTTCGTCGCCAACGATAGCACAAAGGGAATCCTATACTACGAACGCACATGGAGGCGGCGCGGTCTTTTTGTCCTCCATGTGCGTTACGGTAGTATAGGATTCCCTTTGTGCTATCGTTGGCGACGAAATTGACCGACCCGCCCCGCCCCGTCGTGTGCAAAGCGCCTTACGGTTCATGAAATACAGCCCGCTGACAGACGGACAGACACGGACAGCGGAGGCTTACAATAGCAATAGGCTCCTGTTCATAAAATTAAGTTAAAACCTTACATACGCCTGCATTGTGCTCAGAAAATGGTAACTTTATTTACTCGGTGCAATTTGCGAGGCTCAAAACTCAGATTTTGCTTCTTCAGGTGCATCATATCAGCCGAAAGACGTCCACTCCTGGGTCTCCTTTTTCATTCACAATTGGTCCAGGTCCTTGGCATCATCTCAAGTGACGATGATGCCGAAGATGGAAATAATGGATTCGGATGGACGTAATGGAGAACTGGCTATCTTATCTTCAAGCCGAAACACGTCAATGTTGTCAAAACTGATGTTTGGCGGCAAGACTCAGATAAGATGGTGGTAGCTAGCCAGGTGAACTTAGAAAATGCGCTACCACCAACCAAATTGAGTGTGAGGGCTGCCTACGCTACGTCTCCCGGTGCACGGTTGCCACTCTAGAAATTTACTACCCCAACGGCCGTCTGTTCTATGAGTTATGTGCCTTGGCTACTGCCACATAAGTTTAGCAATTCTGTGAGCTATGTCGGTTACCTTGGTCCTCATACGGATCTCCTCATTTTTGATTCGATCGTGAAGTGAAACTCTGAGCATAGCTCCCACCATCGCCCTTTAAGTGATCTTGAGACTTCTGCTAAAATTAAATATTTACCTTTGACATAATTATTATTCACTGACTCACTTTCAGTGGCTCAACCGGTAACGACTCGGTCCTCCTAACAGAGGTCCCGGATTTTAATCCGAACGGCCAATGTACCAATGAGTTTTTCCAAAACTTACCGATTGCTTCAAACGGTGAAGGAAACCATAGTGAGGAAACCTGCACATCTGATTCCAGATGTGTATGAAGGTCGCGTTGCACATGTCCGTAGGCGTAAATCTAAATGCCCTACACGTGACCGCGGGTGATGTTTAGTGCAACACCAGGCAACCGCCGTCTATCCCTTGGATAGCCGGTTAATTGTGCCACACGATAAAAGAAGACTGACTCACTGACAACTAATCTATCATGTTGTTTTTCAACGGGCACCTACAAGTTACTTTACTATCATCATCATATCAGCTCATATACGTCCCCACCGAGGGGCTCGATCCTACCCTGAATTAGGGCGATCAGGCCTCAGTCGACCACGCTGGCCCAGTGCCGGTTGGTCGACTTCACACAAAACCTTCTAGTTTCTTCGCAGGCGTGTGCAGGTTTCCTCACGATGATTTCCTTCACCTTAAGAGAGTCGGATAAACGTACATCGGCTTCACGTCATCATCATCATCATCATCATATCAGCCGAAGGACGTCCACTGCTAGACATAGGCCTCCCCCAAGGATCTTCACGACGACCGGTTCTGCGCTGCCTGCATTCAGCGGCTTCCCGCGACCTTCACCAGGTCGTCGGTCCACCGAGTGGGAGGCCTGCCTACACTAAGTTTTCCGGTGCGTGGTCACCACTCGAGAACTTTACTACCCCATACGAGCAACTATGACAACAACGAGTTCTACGGCTTTACGTACCCGGCTTTAATAATATAAGGTAAAATAAATAAAAATATTAACTTCTTCGATTTTGTTATTATTTCGATTCAATAAGTTACCTCACATAACGTATCTTTTTACATGTCGAACATCAGTGATATCAATAGTAATTTACAAATAGTCATTTATCACTCGGTTACTCTAAAATATAAATAACTTAATTATTTTGTACCTAAGATATTGTTTTCGACTACAAAATTTACATTTTATTGAACGCTTACGTTGGTAATCTAATGTGGGATTATCTCAAATAAAACACAACGAAATGATTAAAGTTTTGTAAAAAAAACATGTAAAAAAGGAAAACCTATTTTAAAATAATATAATCTATCAGGAAAATGATTATTGGTTAAAATAAATACCTAGTAGGGTTGCATTAAGATTACCCTTTGAGATATAAAAGTATATCTCTACATTCGCAGTAAGTACAAAATGATATTGCAATGCTTCCTTGGCGTTAGAAGTCATCATCATATCAGCTCATATACGTCCCCAACGAGGGGTTCGAACCTACCCTGAATTAGGGCGATCGGGCCTTAGTTGACCACGCGGGCCCAGCGCGGGTTGGTCGACTTCACAGACAACCTGCGAGTTTCTTCGCAGGTGTGTGCAGGTTTCCTCACGATGTTTTCCTTCACCGTAAGAGCGTCGGATAAACCGTACATATGAAATCGCAATTCGAAATCACATTGGTACGTGGCAGGATTCGAACCACGACCTCCCGGACAGGAGGAGGCAGCCCTAGACGTTACACCACCGACGCTCTTAGAAGTATTTTGTGTAAACTCTTAAGTTCATATTTTGTCTAGATATGTGTAGATAATATAATGATAATTTTCGAAAAACCTAAAAGTTTTTTGGGTATAAGCTTTTATTTGAAAATAATGTTTATTACTTCTTATTCTTCCCAGTAAACCCTTTATTTGATACCCATATAAAGGAGGTGCATAAAAAATAACTGCACCATCTTTGGGAGGTCGCCATATTGAATTCTTTGAATTGACTATCCAAAATAAACTTTTATTTAAATTTTGTAGTGGACAACTTACACACGAACATTGTAAGTTAAATAAAAGAATGTAAAAATGCAGGACAAAGGTTATTGAACCTAAATTAAACAGGGTGTTACAACAAAATCGGCGTAGGAGACCTTAATTTGTGCATATACCAAAAAAATTGAACATCGTACAAATCGATCAGCTGATTGACCAATTTTGTGTATTTTGTATGGAAAACCGAATTTTTTTAAAGAGTTTACCATTGGTTCATTGGGAAAACTTGTCAAGTATCATGAGTAGAAGCACCAGTTACGGGTCCTACAGTAATTATTTTACATCCTGTACATAAAAAAAATATATCCTGAGAACTGTAACATTTATGTACGAATATTACTTGTATAAACCTCCATGACCAATCGTTTTGCGTGTGAAATTGTGGACCTCAAATTATACACAGGTTGATATTATTCGCTTGACTTAAAGAATTCGTAACAGTTAATAAAATTATGTACAATAAAGCCACATTACGCGATAAATAAATAAATATTAAGGCAGGTAATGTTATACTCGTGACTGGGCGCTGTCCGTGTGAACTGGCCTACACTTGTCAAAGGCGTTCATGACATTCAATGATTTTAATGTATAGCTTCTCGTGTCATGTTGTTTTCATGTTCTAATGACATAATTTTTTTGATATCACGGATTGAATTTTGCCGTTATTAACTAATGATTGTTTATTTCTTGATTTTTTACAAATGAAATTATGTACGTAATCACTATTTTATGACTATCAGAAAGAGTGTTATTTGCTCCTATTTTAAATAAATATCTTGAATCTTGAATCTTGTTTGTTCTAGAGGGTGTTGTTTTGATCGACTGCGCCCTTTTCAGGAGGGCTTCTACTTCTAAAACTGAACAACTTTTGCCAAGGTACACATAGGCAATTCTCAAAAAACCAGCCGATCGATTTGTATGAAGTTCAATTTTTTTGCTATTGCAGTAAAGTTGTAAAACAAAAGTTATTCAATTTTATGAGCAGAAGCCCTACAGGGAAGGCCGTTGTCGATCAAAACATCATCCTGTATACTTAGTTAATTTGGTCAATTTTCCTCACAGAAACCCAACTAACATGTCAATAGCGCATTGTGATAGGTATTGTACGTAGATGTCTGCGTCGAAGCCGACATCACTAGTAGACTAGGAGGTCATGACAAATCTGGTAACGATAACGGAAATGGATTAAATTAAGAGGATAAATGGAAACCCTCTGATGTTAAATATGTCGGTCTGCCTGCGCAAAGTGGTTGCGTTATGTACTTATAGCGCCTAAAAACTAGTTATCGTGACCAAAAAAATGATAAGGGAAATGACGGAGTAAGATATAAAATGAAAGTACTACTCACGACTATAAATGAAAGTACAAGTTGTACTCATGACAAATATGCAAAAACTGACCAAATATTCGGTTGCGTTATGGAACAACGCCCGTTAGTATGTAGTAGGAATTCTGGATCAGGGCCACACTCCCCTTCCGGAGCACCAATGTTGGAAATGGCGGATACCAACTTCCAACTTTTGGGCTCCCGCAAAGGGGTGGGATCCTGGTCCAGAACACTCGCTATTCCTACTACTAACGGGCGTTGCTCCATAACGCACCGAATATTTGGTCAGTTTTTGCATATTTGTCATGAGTACAACTTGTACTTTCATTTTATTATTACTCAGCTATTTCCCTTATCGTTTTTTTTTTTGGTCACGATAACTAGTTTTTCAGGAGCTAAGTTCACAACGCAACCACTTTGCGCAGGCAGACCGACATATATCAGAGGGTTGCCATTTATCCTCTCAACCTAATTTCTCTCCATTTCCGTTATCGTTACCAAATTTGTCGTTACCTCCTAGTATATAGTGACTGGTCGACTTCTTTGCCTGCCGCGCACCTTTAATTAATTGTCTCGAGTGTCATTAGTATGTAATAAGTTCTCGACCTCCTCCGTGTCCGTGTCGCCCAACAACCCCCCCCCCCCTCCCCACGATTGCCCTACTGTCTAGACGTCTCTATTGGATGACGGTATGGATTCTTCAGACTGTGCCTGAGCCTCAGACGAGGGCATACTGTCACGCAGGTTTTACTCCCATGTATCGTACGACGTTTTTAAATAAGTACAATTATAATAAAACAGCTGCTTAATTTAAGTAAAGAGTAATAAAAAAAGTCTGTTACATTCTGTGTCTTACATGGTTATTACATTTTTTCATTGTTAAAAAAATAAACAAAGTGGCAAAGTAAATCGCACGTGTGCGGTAAAATCAATTTTGCACACTGTAACTTGGCAGACAAAAGTACCACTTATCGAGCAACAGTATTGAACAAGTTTTACTCAAAATACCATACATATTGGTTTATAGCTGTTTTCTGGTCGATTAATATTAAAATTTCTCCTTTTATTTATCGTTTATTGACTGACTTTAAAATTAACTGAAAATAATCAAACCAATTTAATTAAAAATTTAAAGTCCGACTGAATAAAAACAGAACTTCTCTTTTTTGGGCATCAGGTAAAATGAATCTTATGCCTTACACGGAATCAAGACAAATCTAACGACACAATCCACAATCCACTAATCCGTTTAGGTTACAGACTCGGTCAAAGAAATCGACACAATAGGTACAGATGTTTTATCTCACGAGCGCGGGTTAGCCATACTTGTGTGTGTAATGCGTATCGACACTCGCTAATGTGAGTTTATAAGTTGCGTCTATTGTGTGCGCTATTGTAAAGCTCCCGAGCTTACGCACGCAAAGACAATATTATGCACACACACAAGTATGGCCAACCCGCGCTCGTGAGATAAAACATCTGTACAGAGGCCAGCACATCAAGCTGGACACTTTGGACTTTGTACCGTTCTCATGCCGTATGCGTATGGATTGGAATCGCACTATGTGCTGGCCTCTGTACATACATACATATATCAGAAGAATGTTACCCTCCATTTTGGGAAGTCAGAAAAAAAAATGTTAATTTTATGTTGTGATGCAATAAAGAATATTGTATTGTATTGTAAAGATAAGATAAAGATAAATACTCTAAATTTTGCAAAATTACTAAAATGGACATAAGTAAAAGTGTTACTATAACATTATAATATGGACTTCAAATGTCTGAATTTTGTTTTTCTTTTATTTAGCGCGCAACCTGCAAAATGGAGAATTTAATTTAAAATGTTTTAAGATTTTTTTAGTGCTTGGACTGCACGATTACTGTGTCGCGCCGGCGGCCATATTGTTTTGCTAATTGCCTTTATCGGCCCGCAATAAGTTCATTAATTATTGTTCAGCTTTACGGTCACCGGTCGAGTTTCACGCTTATTAGTTAATTATTTCAGCCGTCATTTTTTTGAAGAATTTTCTAAGTATTTCAGGAATAATTCAAGGAACACGGTACTTATTTATTTTGAAAGAATATAATAGAGTAAATGTTTATTTAGTCAAAGAACTTTAGTTATGGGGTTACCAATTGTAAAGAAAAAATAAATTTAAAAAAAATTATATTCAACCATATCACTCCTATTCGTACCATTTGAAAGCTATTGGCATTGTTCTTGTATCATCATATCAGCCGAAAGACGTCCACTACTGGACAAAAGCCTGGATTTCCACAAAAAACCGGCCCTATGCTGCCCGCATCCAGGGGCTTCCCGCGACCTTCACCAGGTCGTTGGTCCAACGAGTGGGAGGTCTGCCTACGCGCGTACGCCACTCGAGAACTTTACTACCCCAACGGCCATCTGTTCTACGAGCTATGTGTCCTGACCGCTGCCACTTAAGTTTAGCGATTCTGAGAGCTATGTCGGCATCGTATACCTAAGATTGTTCATATAATTATAAGGCATCAAAATATAAAAATCATTTAGAGACATTTCCATTTTTAACTGTAAAAAAATTAAAAACTAAATTAATTTTACCATATCGTCAATTTGAATTAACACCGAGCTTATAGTGTTTGAGCCTGTGACGTCGTCAAATCACAAACTTTGAAAAACCATTAAAAAAACCGGTAATCGAAAAAATTAGAAAAAAACGATATTTTTTTTGTACTACCGCAATTACCTGCCTCTCTTATTTGGGAACCTGTTAAAAATATAGGGTCCTTCTAAAATACGCAGTGCTAAGCGTGCGAGCGTGGAAAAAAGTAGCCTATGTCTTAATCCAGGTCCTAATCTGTCTACCTACCAAATTTCAGCCAGATCCGTTCAGTAGTTTTTGCGTGAAAGAGTAACAAATATACATCCATACATTCTTACAAACTTTTGCGTTTATAATATAGTAGGATAGGATAGCCAATTACTTCCATCTTCTCCATTGTCGCTCAGCAGCCTTTTTATGTGACGAGAACTATACCTATCAATTTAAATGAAACACGCTTTATCTGAGCTCATAGTAACTTCATATTATTAGAAGGTTAGGCATGCAACTTGTAACACAGTGTCTATGTAACAAATTAATGCTTTGATAATTACTGCAATTAAGTGCTTGTATTTTGTATTGCTCGCGGCGAACATATTAGTTAGGCTATCTAGTTGCTATCTAAGTTCATTTGATAAATTGTCGGGTGGATATTATTACATTGAGCCCTATTAGTGTTCTTGTGAATCAATTAGGTACAAATCGCGGCGTATAAGTTGAATACAAATGGCGGTCGTTCGAGCAGGTAGGGAGCGTGCGGTGTAGCCCTGGTGGCGCGGGCGACCAAGGGTTGCCAACCCTGCGCACTTCGATTGAGACCTGAAAATAAGATACTGCGCAATGTACAACTTAGATGCCGCGATCTATACCTAAAAATAAGTGAGATAGAAACGTAAGTGCAGTAAAACGCCAAAAAAGGAATTTGAAAATTTTGGTTCGTTTTACGATTTGGTTGGTCATGGAGGTACTCAAGAGTAGTTGTCAGTTTTTTGATCACGTTGGACGATGCACGGCGCTAAATAGAAGATTCTATATCTTCAGAACTTTGAAATAAAGAAAATAAGGTATAAAGGTCACGTCGCATATTCACTGCATGAATTGATTAGTATTTAAATAACAGATTTTTTAGTTGAGTCCCTTTTAAAATTCAGTCCAGTATAAACAATTCAAATTATAAATAAATTGAAAATAAAATACCAATATGATCAACAAATAAGCTACAGTAATTATTGCCCCGAATGATTTATAGAAAATAATAAAAAAAATATATTAGATTGTAAAACATTAAAAAATAAAATGAGATGAAATAAATATTTGGACAGGCTATATTACACACTACGATCTATATAATACAAATCTTCTACATCTAATATTCACACTGGATATGTTAACGGTATCTAATAAATAACCGATCAAGTCTTTACTGAAGCTGTTAACACTAATGATAATAACGATTCATTTAATATTAAGGGATCCCCTAACTATAACTAGCGCTGACATCATTTAAAAAATAATTACTCGCTGAGTACATACTTTAAGAGAAACGAGGTCTAAAAAATAGGTATTTGAATAAAATGTTTCCGACTCCCTCCCCCAAACCTCTCCGTCTACAGCAAGAAAGGGAGAACTGTCAGACCGATAAATAATAGGTACTAAAATTGATCAAAACAGCATTTGGTAGTACCCTATCTCCTCCTCCAAAACATAAGAAATAATGTTCTTTTTTTTTTCAAAAAGAAATAAAAAAAATCTCTACCTATGCCTCTAAGTTTTCGTTTTATTGTTAATATACGTAATTTCTTTTTGTGGGTGTCTGCAAATGACGTTGTAATTGGGCCATTTTTATGTTTTTAAACGCTCCTACTTCCTAATATAATAAGAATATGGAAAAAACAAAACATAGGGGCACGGCCATGGTAGATATAGGTTTTATGGAAAACCTAATTTTGCTCTAGTACCATTTTCCGGGGAGGAAACAGGGACAAAACAAACATAGTCCGTTAGTATTGAGAAAATGGCGCACGCGTTCCCTCTTAACGAACGGTTTCAACGATGAAAATGAAAAATAGGTAAACTAAAGTTTATTTGGAAACTATCAATTAAGTTAAATATAGTTCGCTGTAGTTACAGATAGCATAAACACTGCCGAAAGTATTTTAGATAAAGTGAATTTTTTTGTTAAAGTATGGACTCGCTGAGTAATAATGTTTTAACTGATGGCAACGTTATATTTAGCTGGGGATAGTCCCTAGTAAAGGAACATTTCACGAAACGCCTGTAACATTCACAGTAAGACACAGATCCGAGAGCCTCTATAGTCACGCAGCAGTCAACTGTCACTTTCACGTGTTTAGTAGTGAATCTATACTGAAGGGGTTATATTTTCGAGCTCCGCCGTTTTCTGTTTTCAGGTCCTGGTCTGTGACGGTGCCGCCGCCGCTAAGGTCCAAGGAAACAGCGCGGCCCGGGTCGAAGTTAAACTTCTCGAAGTTTCCGCTGGCGCCACCAAATTTAGCGAAAAAGGACGATTGTGGATCTGGGATTGGACTGAAGTTGCGCCCAGAGTGTGCGTCGGAGGTTGAGCTGTCGGAGTTGTTGGTGCCGTCGGCACCGCAAGGCGCGCGCAGCCTGCCCGATAGTGTGTAGTCTTCTGGCCCAGAGTCGTGGCAAGAATCACCGCCCACGACGTCAATGTCATCCCCGTCACCTTCTCCATCGGAGTCAGAATAGAGGCCGCTGTTTCTGTGCTGCGCCAAGTATTCAGCCTTCAATGCCTCCAGGTCCACCGCGATGCCTTTAGCACGCAGTTTCCGCGCCTGCCTGTCTAGTGCTTTTGCCAACTTCTTCCTTCTTCGCGCCCTGTTGGGAAACATTAGGGCTAAATTAGTATAGAACCTTATAAAGGAAAACACAAGTGCTTCCAAATCATAAGGAGAGTATTTAGCATACATAATAGATAACATCTGTTAGGTTGGTTCGTTGCTATTCTTAGCGATTCAATGCATCTGCATAAAATTTTGTTCAATGTCAAACCATAACCCAGGCTAACACATGTTATGTTAAAATGACCAACATCAGGTGCGCTGGTATATTTTCTGCTACTTTTGGGATTAAGAATTGAGAATTGTAACGGCTTGCGACGTTTTTTACTTTCTCAACCCCGTAGTACGCTATTTACTTACGTGTACGTAAGGTAGTGGAAGTATTGTTATCGCAAAAAAAGTTTATTATATCATTAACACATACCGACAAACCGAATATTTCAATTCCGTCGGTACGCTTGGCTTTGGAGGCTAAACTATATTTTTTCCGATTGGGACAAAATTTGGAACTGAGTTTAAATTATTTCATCGAGGGATTATCAATAGCTTCTTCATACCGTCAAATCGAAATGTAGCTGTCATACAACAAAAACAATTTTTTTTCTTCTGCATCGTCAAGGTGGCCACATAATGGGCAGGAGAGATATGGCTTGTCGTCGACATGGAAGAAGAAGTACCTCACCTTTCTTGAGCCCGCAGAACGATTTTGTTTTTCGTTTCGGTCCCCGAAACACGACTGGGGATAAGTATGCGTCGTGTGCCCCGGACGTATAACTAACTACTTGTGCTGTTTCCACAAACTTTTTTTTATTATTATTTTTTATTTACAATTGGTAAACCCTTGACATGACAACATCTCACCTGGTGGTAAGTGACGATGTTGCCGAAGATGGAAGCGGGATTACCAAGATTCCCCAACGCAATGGGGAACTGGCTATCTTATCTTCATGTCGGAACACACCAATGATATCAACATTGATATTTGGCGGCAAGACTTAGATAAGATGGTGGTAGCTAGCCAGGCGGGATTATTATTAACTTATTTGTAATACCGAAGAATTTATATTTATGTCTTAGCCATATTGTAGAATTAGCCCTTTTACAACGCTTTGTAAACTACTGAGTAAAATACTCCGAATAAAACCGAGTCGGACGGACGGACGGACGGACAGACGATTAGGTTAGGTTAGGTTAGGTAAGCGTGTCTTGTTCTATCGTGAAATTTGTGTTTTATCGTGAAAACTTCAAATGTTCTGTTAATACAGTGAAAACTCTATATAGCGACACTCAATTTTGTGACTTTATTGAGAGTTTTCGTTATACAGAGAGAAATTAGCGTCAAAGTAAACCAACCAGAGCCAAAAAAAATTGACGTTTTAAAGAGTGAAGTTCTACAGAGTTTACACTGTATTTTGTATGAGACCCGTAATCTACTCGGTAAGGACCAATAATATATCAATGAGTAATACCGATGTGGCACTCTACTGGAACCCGCGTTTTATCTTTGGTCTGTGGCAGCCTCATCTCTTTCATCTCAAACCAAAATTCGCGGCTACTAGAGTGGGATGGGTTCCGTGAGTATAAATTTGTGGAAGTATAAATTTGTGGAAGTATAAATTTGTGTATATGAAGGTGGTACTTCTTAGGGCCTTTCGAAGAACTTATTTGTCCTTATTTCAATGTGACACTCTAGCTACTAGAACTTAACTTGCGTCCTATGTATAGTACGTTAATACCTTATTCTAGCTCATATGACTCTAAGTATGACAACTTTACCTCTCTCTCTCTCTCTCACTCACACACACACACACACAAATAGGATCGGATAGGCTCCTCAGAAAACAAGAGTTATGCTCTAGCCATTCTTTTTGTGCTCTTCCGTCAAAGGAACTGCTTTATTCGTGGTATGCCGATGTATTGCTAATACAGTGTAAACTCTGTAAAACGTCACTCGATATAACGATCCACTCTTTAAAACGTCAATATTTTCTGGCTCCAGTTGGTTTACTTTGACGCTAATTTCTCTCTGTATAACGGAAACTCTCAATAACGTCACAAATTGCCCGGTCGCTTGAGTGTCGCTATACAGAGTTTACACTGTACGTATATCATAGAAACGCTTATTGTTGCTGATGTTCCTTAAAGTCTAACGCTATTAGAAACACGATTGAGCAGTTTTGGCTCGACAGAAAAAAATCCCAAAGGTAGGTCTACACCGTTACTTTCAATTATAGTTATGACTAATATTTTGAAGTATAAATTTAAAAAAATATACAACAATATTTGTAATGATAATACAAAGTGAGAAATATTTTTTTTTTTAGTTTCATTGTAGTTTTAGATTGAAACGAAAAACCATAGAAAAATTGTGGTTATTTTCTTTACTCTTTACACGTAATCAAAAAGACAGAGACAACTGTTCCAATCAATGACTCGTCTTAACGTTCGCTCCTCTGCTCCTACATCTAGTATATGACAACCTCACCTCTCTCGGGCTCGCAGCTCGTGGGGTGGGATTGGCTCCCCGGAGCACGACTGGGGGTGCGCGTTGTGCGCCGGCCGTCCCGGCCCTTTTTTCGTGTGCTCTTTCTTTCGCCACTTTGCGCGTCGGTTTTGAAACCACACCTGTCAACAAAGAGATGAATTAGTATTTTGTAATTTTTGTAATTGTACAATAAAGCATATTTGATTGATTGATTGTGTTTCAAAACAATGGATTATTTTGTTTACGCGTCATACATATCCTAATGAAAGACAGCGAATAGCATGCTGACACCTGCGTCGTTGATTCTTGTATATTTTTTAATATTTTCGTACTAGATTGACTGACACTTGTCAATTGCAGCCTTCTTTTACTTAAATACCACCTTTGTCCTGAATAGTAATTCAAATGATGATATATTTTGAATTTACTTGAATAAGAGTCTTTCTTTCTTTCTCTTTAAATTTAGTTACCCTTAATCCAATTCCACTGAATAACAAAAAGGAACGTAATAAAAATAGTACCGCTATCCATTGAAATAGAGATCTCGCGTTTCACCCTACCGCTAATTGAGACGTAAAATTTCAACGCGCGGCGTTTGCATGCAAATTCGTTGACCGGCGCCGGCGCAGGCCGGGCGTGCGCGCGCATCAAGCTCTTTTCTTTGGCGCGATTATCGCTCGCCCGCGCATGCGGCTCTTTCTGATGTCCTCACTTCAATTTGATATAATGATTATGGAGAGTTTCATATTTTAACGTTGTACTTGTAGGTCAAGAGAATGTGATTTTGAGCGTAATTATGAATATTAATCGCATTTGTAAGCTCAATTTAAATAAAAAACGGGTCAAGTGCGAGTCGGGCTCGCGTTTCGAGGGTGCCGTACCACCACCCAACTTAATTTGTGTTGTACATTTTCAAAAAAAAGTTGGATTGAAGGACAAACTAACTATGTAGTTGATAGAAATGTTCTCCCGTACATCGACAAACGTCACGGTTAATTCTCCAACACAAATGTATATGTCTGTATGAATATAAAATTGAAAACGCTAAACACGTTAAAAAACCGACTTCTATCGCAACAACTTCGTACAATTTTGCAATATTATTTATGGTTTTTGTTAATTTTCTAATAAAGTAATACACGGATTTTGATAAAATTTATATGGGACCACACGGAAAGCACTAGCTTTCAAATAAAAAAAGAATCATCAAAATCGGTTCATCCAATCAAAAGTTCTGAGGTAACACACGTAAAAAAAACATATAGTCGAATTGAGAACCTCCTCCTTTTTTGAAGTCGTTTGAAAAAAAAAGTCGGATTGAAGGACAAACTAACTATGTAGTTGATAGAAATGTTCTCCCGTACATCGACATACGTCACGGTCTATTCTCCAACTGCAAATGTATAATAAGTCTGTATGAATACAAAAATATGTTTTATGTGATATTTAACTACAAATTAACTTTTCCTGATTTTTTCTTTACTTGTGCTGTAAGACGCCTTGCTTCTTGCCATATTTCATGTTTCTAGGTCAACGGAAATTAACCTATAGGTTTTGATATATTTTCTAGTGTCAAAATATGCGGCATAAGTGGTCGTATTTTTTTATTGCGTTGACTTAGAAACTTGATTTTTTTTACAGTTCTAAGGGACCGTAGTACCAATTATTGATAATAATGTCTATTAATTTGCAACTTCATAGCTCATATTTGATATGTGAATAACCTTACCAATTTAAATAAAAAGTAGTTATCCTAGAATACTGAGGATCGAAGGATCATACTGTCTAAGACTGAGTTGACTTTTTGCCATATTTCATGTTTCTAGGTCAACGGAAATTAACCTATAGGTTTTGAAATATTTTCTAGTGTCAAAATATGCGGCATAAGTGGTCGTATTTTTTTATTGCGTTGACTTAGAAACTTGATTTTTTTTACAGTTCTAAGGGACCGTAGTACCAATTATTGATAATAATGTCTATTAATTTGCAACTTCATAGCTCATATTTGATATGTGAATAACCTTACCAATTTAAATAAAAAGTAGTTATCCTAGAATACTGAGGATCGAAGGATCATACTGTCTAAGACTGAGTTGACTTCTTGCCATATTTCATGTTTCTAGGTCAACGGAAATTAACCTATAGGTTTTGAAATATTTTCTAGTGTCAAAATATGCGGCATAAGTGGTCGTATTTTTTTATTGCGTTGACTTAGAAACTTGATTTTTTTTACAGTTCTAAGGGACCGTAGTACCAATTATTGATAATAATGTCTATTAATTTGCAACTTCATAGCTCATATTTGATATGTGAATAACCTTACCAATTTAAATAAAAAGTAGTTATCATAGAATACTGAGGATCGAAGGATCATACTGTCTAAGACTGAGTTACTGGAGGAGGTTGAGAAGTTCTACCGACCACACGTCTGCCTCTCAGCGATCTGGCTAAAGACCCAAGAGCCAGACTAAACCGATAAAGGACCGAAGTTAACCTGGACGTCAGTCTGTACGTGATTATAATGGCTCTCAAACAGCCCAAGAACAACAAGGCACCGGGTGATGATGGCATAATGGCTGAACTTCTAAAATCAGGTGGAACACCGGTACTAAAAGCTCTTTGAAAGTTATTCAATTACGTTATACGCGAGGGACCAACGCCTTAGGCATGGCACAGAAGTGTGGTGGCGCTCTTCTTCAAAAACAGCGACAACACTCTGCTGAAGAACTACTACTAACCTATCTCACTTTTGAGCCATGTCTTTGAGCTGTTTTCGAGATTAATACGAATTGTCTTGAACTCAGGTTTGACGACTTCCAGCCTTCCGAACAAGCCGGCTTCCGAAGAGGCTGTAGTACCATCATAGACCACATACATACTCTGCGGCAGATAATGAAGAAGACGAAAGAATGTAATCAACCACTACGCTTGGCGTTTGTGAACTATGAGAAAGCCTTTGACTCGGTCGAAACCTTGGCTGTCCTGCGCTGCCCGCATCCAGCAGTTTCCGCGACCTTTACCAGGTCGTCGGTCCACCAAGTAGGAGGCCTTTCTACACTACGCGGTCGTCACTGAAGATCTTTACGGCCACAACCGCAATATGTTCTACGAGCTATGTACCTCGCCCACTGCCTCTTAAGTTAAGCAATTCTGTGAGCTATACCTATCGGTTACTTTGGACCTCCTACGGATTATCGCCCAGCACTAGCTTAAAATTTTGCCTCATTTTAGATTAAATAAGTAACAATTAGTTAATGATTTATTGTTTGAGCAAAACTATGATGACATGACATTCATCCACTAAGTAAGCAACATAGACTATGGAAACGCCAGCAGATGTCAGAATTTCAGGATCTCGTTGGCTTTTCTATCGATTCAAAATTATATAACTCAATTATTCCATGCTTGTGAAAGTTTTGTAATGTAAGATTAACTACAAAAATTAATTCAAAGAGTTTATACCTACAAGATACAAACCATTATGGCTATCTACAATTACTGCTAAATACGGCCCGATCGCCCTAATTCAGAATAGGCTCAAGCCCCTCGGTGGGGACGTATATGCGCTGATATGATGATGATGATGAAGGCTTCCTTTTAGTCGACTCTAAAATTTAGATTAAAGCTGCATTAAAATTGGTGAAAAACCCTATAACACTTGATGAAACGAATAGATCTTCAGTCATCCCTAAAACATAACATTTTGAACTGAAATAATGAAAAGTTAACCATTGGACATATCTACTGAGGGGCGAGTGGGGTAAAGGGGTGTACGGCTAATTTTACGAGCGACCCATTGCGTTAGCAGGGCTGTGTTTACTGCCGACTCGCAGATTAATTTGGATTAACTTCGTTTAATTAAATGTAATATCTTTTTTCCTGCGATGGCTTAGATTAACATAATTATATAGCATTTTAAAGCAAGCTTTTATTATTTAAAATGGCACTGTTATATTTTGCTATAAGGTCATTTCTGTGATTTAACCCAATTATTTACGATTATTGATGATATTAAAAATGTAACTATTAATTTTAATAAAAATCTGAAAATTGAGGACATATTATTTCGAATTCATTATAATCTAGATGTGATTGAACACGCTGCCCCGTGAAGACATGCTTGATTTCATAACAATACAATAACACTAATTAACTACCGGCATATTCATTAGAAAACAATACAATTACTAATCTTTAATAAAGCGCCGATAATTCTGAATCTGTATAAATAAAGCCTTGCGATAAGTATTTTCTTCAAACAATTCGTATTTATTTGGTGAGGTGGAACGCTACGGAAGCGTTGATAAATCGTATTTAATTGGATGCAATATTGTAAAAGTATGAATAATCAACAGGGTGTAAAAAAAATCCGTAAGAACCTTTGACTGAGGGTTCTACTCATCATACGGAACAACTTTCCCCGAGAAACCCATAGTCAATTCTCAAAACAAAAATTAGGATTACACTCCATACAAAAGTTTTGTATACTTTGTAGTTTTGTATTTTGTAAATTATTCAAAATTGGTCGATTAAATTTATTTTTTTGCGATTTTAGCAAAGTCATAGAACAAAATTTATTCAGTATGATGAGTAGAAGCCCCAGTTAACGGGACCTTCACTAATTTTGTTACACCCTGTACATTGTACAAAATACTTTATATTTTTATTATTACTATAGTGCCACTGCAACACATATATGTTGTTAATCACTATATTAATTTTATTTACCTGAAACGTGTTTACTTTTTAGGGTTCCGTACAAAAATACAAAAAACGGAACCCTTATAGGATCACTCGTGCTTCTGTCTGTCAGTCCGTTCGTCTGTCACAGAGCCTATTTGACCAAATCGAGGAAATTTGGTAGGATGGTGTAATAATATGATATGACCCAAAGACAGATATGCAAAGTAAATATTTTCTTTTAAAACAAAGGTCATTTTCAGGGGAAAAAGTAAGGAAATTTTAAATAAAAGTTTTGCAAACCTTACTGTCTCATATATCAAATGAAAGGGCTCGTTATGACGATCTCAAATATATTTTTGTTGTTATTTTAAAATAAATAGTTAATTCCCCCCCTTGATCTCCGAAACTAGATTACAAGAAAACCTATAAAAATTCTATCATCAATCTATATAAATATAAAATTATATAAAACTCAAAGGTGACTGATTGACATAGTGCTCTATCAACGCACAGCCCAAACCACTGGACAGATCGGGCTGAAATTTGGCATGCAGGCAGATGTTATGACGTAGGCATCCGCTAAGAAAGGATTTCGGGAAATTCCCACGGGAACACCAAAAAACGGGAACTGCGCGGGCGAAGCCGCGAGCACCCACTAGTTGAAAATAAAGTGGTAAACTCAATATAATACGTTCACTTACGGAAAATAGTTCACTAAAACACCACTAGATAGAGCTAGTAGTATATGTAGGTAGTTGAGATGTAAGATATGAGTAGAAATATCTGGAAACACTAAACAGGTTAAAACGGATAAAAATCGCAAGGTTTTTGCTAATTTCCAAAATAAAAGTTAATAACAGATTTTGTTAAAATTTTTAACTGAATAACTTAAAAAAAAATACATCAAAATCAGATTACTCTGTTAAAAGTTATGCGTGGTCATACCTAAAATAATTTATTTAAAAAAATATATATACGGGTAGACTTGAGAACCTCCTTCTTTTTAGAAGTTGGTTGAGAAGTAGGTAGTACATCTGATAATTATCTATCTATGTAAATAAAAGTCGATGTGTGTATGTATGTATGTTCCCTGTGGACTTCAAAACGGCTGGACCGATCACGTGAATTGCTGTGCGTACGCCAGCGAAAGTTTGTAACAAAAAAAGCCGCGCTCGCGCATCCTCGATGTAGTATAAACCTCGAGTCAGGGCTATGCTTATAAATGACGAGAAAAGCTAGTAGGTAGGAATAAAAAAAAATAGAATCTAGGAGCGTTTTAGACAGATGATAGAAAAATAAACTGAAACTAATGACCAGCAGTGAACTATGTAGTAGCTACTATAATAGAGAAGCTGTTTTATACATAAAAAAACAAATTAAACGCAATACAAAGACTAATTTAAACACAGCATTTGACTGAAAATCACAGGAAATAGACAGGCGGACCGGTGTTTTAATTACCCCTCTCTCCTCTCGCCTAATCGAAATACATTGATTACGGAATAGGACCGCAGGCTGTAATGGCCCCTGTCCCGCCTTAATGAGCTTTGCCGAACATCTCCCACCCCTGTCTCACCGAAGATCGTTAATACTGAACTCCTAGGGGATAGATAGAACCTTTATTTCATTTCTTATGGTCATTTTGAAATTAAAGAAAATTTAGGTTTTAGAATCGACTCGAGAGTATTTGCACTTGGTCATGTTTGTTTACCACCCTGTTTTGGTTAATGTGATAATTATCAACAACATCACCATCACATCGGCCAAAAGACGTCCATTGCTGGACATAGGCCTCCCCCAAGATGGGATAAAAGAGTACAAGCACAGATCCTTTTGCATTGCTAATTAATGGGATAATTATTATAATCTTCTATCATCTCTTTTTCTTTTTATCCAAGATTTTTAATTCTCCAAAATCACAAAATGAGTACATAAATGACGCTGCTAAACTATGACGTCACGCCTAGGTATTTCTAACATTTTTAGTACAAAATGTCGTTTTTGACAGATGATAAAAACTTTGCCGCCTTTGAACTCTATGTTTTTTATTACAAATTATAAGTCCTGTATTGTTTTTGTGGCTTGCAATAAAGTATATTTACTTTACTTTACTTTTACTTACTAGCATTCGTCATCCCTATTGGTAAGCCCTTACAAGAAACGTGATTTTCTTGTCTGGTAAGATGATACAAGACCGACTCGCACTTCGCCGGTTTTGGTGCTACCTATGTAAGTATGACATTGTGTTAGCTACATTTGATTTATAAATTTTGTGCACACCTGATTTGGTAAGATTTAACTGAGCCGTTTCTGCTACTGTACGTTATATCTCTGTAAACTTACATACTTGCACAATAAACCGCCTCCGTAGCTCAGAGGCAAAGTTCACTGGCTTTACACAGCAGGTCGTGGGTTCGATTCATGGCGGGGTCAATTGTAAGAGTCGGTTTGGTTGGTGGTAGGGCATTTTCTAAGCCCGCCTGGCTAGCTACCACCATCTTATCTAAGTCTTGCCGCCAAATATCAATGTTGATATCATTGGTGTGTTCCGGCATGAAGATAAGATAGCCAGTTCTCCATTGCGTTGGGGAATCTTGGCAAGCCCGCTTCCTTCTCGGCAACATCGTTACTTACCACCAGGTGAGATGTTGTCAAGGGTTTACCATTGTAAATAAAAAAAATAAAAAATAAAAACAACTTTCCTTAAACTAAAAACCAAATTCTGGTAATATACTAAGTTTTTTTGTAGCCTAACCTATCATAGTTTTCTATTAAACAAATGTTTTCTACAACGTACCTCATCATATCAGCTCATATACGTCCCCACCGAGGGGCTTGAGCCTACCCTGAATTAGGGCGTTCGGGCCTTAGTCGACCACGCGGGCCCAATGCGGGTTCGAGTTTCTTCGCAGGCGTGTGCAGGTTTCCTCACGATGTTTTCCTTCACCGTAAGAGCGTCGGATAAACGTACATATGAAAGCGAAATTCAAAAACACATTGGTACGTGGCAGGATTCGAACCACGACCTCCCAGACAGGAGGTAGCGGCCCTTGACATTACGCCACCAACGCGCTAACTTACCTCACTTTCTAGAAAATCAATGCCCTCACAAACAATACAACAAAAAAAAAAGTCGCAACAGATTACCATTGCACTGTCAACAAATTACTTAACAAACGCCATCACACCCGACGCTCCCCTCGACAGCAAACATTCTACTTAAACAAACCCAAAATCGTTACCGAATTCATACGAAAGTCATTTGTGAAAATAACATTGTGTCCACAATCTCCCCACGCTACCCTGGTGTAAATAAGACGCATCCCCTCAACGGTGGTGATGTAGCGATACATTGACTTCTTTAGCCGATGCTCCCCTAGTTTGAAAAGAAAAGCGATTTCCGTTCCCGCCTTTTGATGGAGTCGGCTCGTAAGCGGATGCTTAAGGCCGCATTTGTTGGAAAACACACTATACAGGGTGTCGTTAGGTATATGTGACAAGTCATACTTCTTTCATCTTTGATCTATTTTTAATCGATTTTTATTATCACCTCTTTTCTTTTTCGAAATTTATAATGTATCGACACACGACTGGAGTTTACTCCTTATTAAAGCATAAGGCCTGATTTTATTTATGTTTGGTTAAATAATATAGTTATTTGTGTAACAAGGGGACAATGTTATACTTTGTTCCGAAGGGCGATAGTTTGAATTCTGAGCTAAGCGAAAGATCTTAAAGTAGAATTTATATTTTTAGTTTTTCATATACAGGGTGACTTTTAATTAGTTGTTGATAGCAAAGGATATGAATGTACTCGTGATAACAAACAACTTTCCCAAAGAAAGTATATGTTAGATCAGAAAAAAAAATGTTGGTCCTCGAAACATTATTTTTTGTTTAATTGAATTTTGTCTTTTTGTTCTACCACAGTTTTGAATTTGTACGTTTTTTAGTCTATGTATTTTTTTAAATAAAATAAGTTTTTTTTATTCGCAATTGGTAAGCCCTTGGCATCATCTCAGCTAATAAGTGACGATGATGCCGAAGATGAAAGCGGGCTTACCAAGATTCCCCAACGCAGTGGGGATCTGGCTATCTTATCTTCAAGCCGGAACACATCAATGTTGTTAACACTGATGTTTGGTGGCAAGACTTAGATAAGAAGATTATGATGAAGCTAGCCAGGCGGGCTTAGAAAATGCCCTACCACCGACAAAACCGAGTCTTACAAGTTGACCCCTCCGGGAATCCAACCCGCGACCTCCTGGTGTGAAGCGAATGGACTAACAATTACGCTATGGTGGCGGTTATGTGGTAGTGCGGTCACAAGTTCATTAATAAATATAATAGTGCTATGGTGGTAATCATGTTGTAAATTTTAGTCTTATAACCTGCCCCTCCCTCCTCAATACCCCCTACTTCTAACCTGACCTCGTTGTGTGGAAGGAGGGGCACGGCTGACGATGCAGGTGTATAGTTAGTTAAAGAGCATGTTTTTAGCATTCTATTCATGAAATTGAAAGTCTATTGTCTATGGTCTTGGATGTTTATCTATATGTATCTATTATAAAATATAGTATCGTTGAGTTAGTATTCCACGACACAAGTTCACAACTTAGTGTGGGGCTAGCTTAATTTGTGTCATAAGTCATAATGGCCCCTATATTGTTTAAAAAAATAGGACTTGTTATGCAAACCGATCAGCTGAAAAGCCAAATTTGTATGGGAACATCAATGTTTTAACGATTTCAGTAAATTTGTAGAAAAAAAAGTTGTTTAGTTTCTTGAGAAGAAGTAAACCCCCCCCCTCTTCCCATTGGCTCTATTCTACCTAACACCCGTACTTTAACAATACATTGTGTATACCTAGCATACTTTTTTTAAAAGTGAAGAGTATTTACAAGCATGATTAGGTAAGTACTTGTATATTTATATCTCGCTGTCCCGGCGAACTTCGTTCCACCTTACACTACCCTACCCTAATCTACACTACACTACATTACCTTACCCTAAAACCTTCTCCTGACAATAACAAACTCAACAAAAAAAGAATTAGCGAAATCGGACCAGCAGTTCTTGAGTTATAAATATGTATAGATAATTATGACTAAACTAATTTAGCCTTTAGGTTCATATAGATTAAACTGAAGGATCTTTGGATAGCAAGCGTAGCTAATAAGGTGTTTTGTTACTATAAAATATTCCGTCTGAAAAAGCAAATACAATGATTCATATTGTAAAAAAAACCGGTCAAGTGCGTGTCTAACTAGCACTCCGAGGGTTCCGTACCTCCACACCTCTCCCCGCAAATACATAGTAATAATGACAATGATACCTATTCACATTACAAACAAAAGACATCAACGCGACCTACGAAAATATGCTGTTTTGTCATTCAGTTCGGACTCCTTAGCGCGAGTACGACTCACACTTGGCCGATTTTTATTATTTGTTATTTTATTTCAGTATTAGTAATATAACCACACCAAGTTTCACGCCTTTATGTATTACCGTTATTACGATAGAGCTTAATAAAAATTCCTCCTGGAGACGTATAAAAAAATTCGAGCGAGACCTACAGTACTCGCATATGATGATGTGACAAAATACTTTAAAAAAGGACGGCAAAGATACGGCAGACTAGGCTGTATGGTCATAGATACCTTTGCCTTTTCCGCGCTTTTAAAGCCTGAAAAAAGGACGGCAAAGATACGGCAGACTAGGCTGTATGGTCATAGATACCTTTGCCTTTTCCGCGCTTTTAAAGCCTGAAAAAACGGGACTCCCTGTTACACATTTCCGTCCCATGGGACACATTTCCGTCCCATTTCACGAAATCACTCCCACAAATTGCAGGAAAGCGAGAGCAAAGATGTTACACATCAAAAACTCGTTTTTTGTATGGAGACCCCCACTTATTTTTTCACTTTTTCCTAATTTTTAGTATTTTTTGTTATAGCGGCAACAAAAAAACACATTCTGTGAAAATTTCAACTGTCTACCTATTACCGTTAATGAAATACAGCCCGCTGACGGACGGCCAGACAGACAGACAGACAGCGGAGGCTAGCAATAGGGTTATCCGTTGGTCACCCGTTGGGTGTAAAGAACCCTAAAAACTATAAAGTACGTATGTCTATTATCTATGCCAGCCATACTCTAAGTGTGTACCGCGGAACCCTAGGGTTCCGCGTTACCCCTGTAGGGGTTCCGCAAGGATTTAGAAAAAAAAACACCTCTCCACCACCATCCACCACAGTACAATTTTACTATGCCGCCACCGCCGATATGTAATTGTGAGCGCGCGAACCAATTGATGAAAAATAAAAAACTGTTTCATAACTCAATGGGTTAATGGTCAACTTAGATTTTTTCTTTTTTAATATCTTCTCTTTCTATTATTAATTTATACTTGTTATGTAAGTAAGTAATAAAATAAGTAGATATCTGTTACATTATTCTTTTATTATGCTTGTTAATAAAGAATACACTTTTAAAAACTATTGTTTTACTGTAGGGTTCCGTCAAGTATTTCGCTTTCCAAAAGGGTTACGTCACCAAAAAAGTTCGAGAACCGCTGATCTATGCTATACGATGAGTTAATGAAAATACTATAACCTTTGAGAATTTTTAATTTTTTTCGTAGTCTTAGCCGCCATTTTCTTAACACACTAGAGGAACCTTAACGATTCCAGAAAAGTTTTAGAACAACGGCAGTTTTGTTAATAGGATCTTTTACGGTGTCAAAATATTAAATCATCATATCAGCTCATATACGTCCCCACCGTAGTGTTCGAGCCTACCCTGAATTAGGGCGATCGGGACTTAGTCGAACACGCGGTCCCAGTGCGGGTTGGTCGACTTCACACACAACCTTCGAGTTTTTTCGCAGGCGTGTGTTGGTTTCCTCACAATGTTTTCCTTCACCGTAAGAGCGTCAGATAAACGTATATTTGAAATCTAAATTCGAAAAAACATTGGTACGTGGCAGGATTCGAACCACGACCTCCTGGACAGGAGGTAGCGGCCCTTGCCATTGCGCCACCGACGAAATATTACAATGAAAAATTATTCACATGGTACCATTCCTCTTAGAATAACACAAAAAGTTGTTTGTGTTTAAGAAGTAAACAATTTACACTGAATCTCTTGTTAATGTCTCATATACCTATTTAGTACCTACCTACTGTAAAATTGATACTGGCTCGTGTGACAGAGACAGGTATATATTCAGAGTGCCTTCCGACGAAACGTGCTGGCTTAGCAGTTTTGTAGGGCTGTCACAAATTATGAAAATAATCTTAATTTTATATTATGCATGTAACAAGTTGGTACAAATACTTGTTTTTTATCTGTAGCAGCAGTAACTTCCGGCAAATATTTAGTGTTGCAAAAGTGTTCCGCAACAAAAACAGTTTGAAAACCGCTGTTCTATAGTAATGCAATTCACATCAGCTCATTATATACGTCCCCACCGAGGGGCTCGAGCCTACCCTGAATTAGGGCGATGTAAGTAATGCAATATCTATTTTTAAGGGTATATTAATGTACATGCATGGTATGCAGGCGGCACATCGTACATGTAGGTACAATAATGTACCTACCTTTAAAAATAGGTATTGCATCAGTGAAGGTATTAATACACTCATGTGATAATATTATCATACTTGGTGACTCGTGCACCCTTTTAAATGACAGTTGTATAATCTACTATAGGTAGGTACTTAATTAGTTAATAAATATTTAAAATAGAGTAATCTTATAAAATCACCGTATATTAAACATAGCCCATATAAACCCTGAAACCCAGGTTACATATTGCTAAACGTGCAATATAAATAAATGTAGGCGTCGAGCAAATTAACTGAACTGGATATGAAGCGCCGAATCTCATTAGGGCTTGTAATTACACTAAATCACTTTATACGACGAAGCGGCTTGTCTTGTTCTTAAGGCCTTAAGATGGGTCAAATGACAATATTTAATTCAAATTATTGAAAGACTGTGTAAAGCTTTCACTATGGAAAAAATATATAATATACTTAAAGTATTAAAAAATCGATTAAATGGAATACAATTTTAAAAATATCACCACTTTTGATGTAAAAAAATTACTGCAAAACCCTGTTTTTCAAATTAATTGCAAAATTTCTCGAAAACAAAAAGTTAATGTTGAATGAATCCCACACACCAAAAATGGTTGGCTTTAAGACCTTTCATTTTAATTGAACATATTTTTTTAAACTTCTGAGAAAGTATAGAAAAGTAATAAAATCTTGTAAAAAGCGAGAACTGGGCGTTCGGTTTCAACGATACAGCCGCGTTGAAGCTCGCATTGATTTGAGCTTAAAATGAATAGACTTACGTTTATTTTAACACGTATCAACTTGCTCGGATTGGGGCATCTTTAAAGCCTTAAAGGTAAAATTGATCGAACGCAGCCGTTTGACGCCTTGGGTCTAGATCGGACCATAGAGTAAGAAAAAATAAACTTTAGTCCATAGTCTTATCCAAAATTGATGGGTAGGTTTTAATTTAATATGCAATGTTAATAAGTTATGTAGATATGTATGTTTTTTGAGTTCAAATCTTGCGATCGATTTGAGAGCGACTTCCAGGGGTCCGATTGAACTGGAATTTGGAATGAAGCCGTATTACCGGTGATAATAGATCCTTTTGGTATTTTGAAGTTGATCTGATGATAAAATTTGAAGGTGGAATCAGGGTCCCAGACTCGTCTTTTATTTTTAATAGATACAAAGGAAATTCAGCGTTTTTTGAATTTGGAACCGTGTATTTATATTCATTTGAGCATTCAGCTTTTGAGCAAAAACTATTTTGTAATAAAAGCTTAGACCTAAAAGCTTTACGTTTTTCGAAAATTATTTAGTCTAAACTGACCTTCAACTCATATACAGTATACAACTCTATATAGCGACACTCAAGAGACCGCGCAATTTGTGACTTTATTGTGAGTTTTCGTTATACAGAGAGAAATTAGAGTCAAAGTAAACTAACTGGAGCCATGTATTTTTGACGTTTTAAAGAGTGAATCGTTACATCAAGTAACGTTTTACAGAGTTTACACTGTATATTTTTTGCATCAACCCTGCTCTATCTATAGATGCTGTGTTCCGATAGCGACACACAGAGCGGGACAACCAAACACGAAAATGTAAACGAGTAAAAGGGATACAGAAGGGTCCTTAAATTTTATATTCTATCCGCATTTTGTCGCCTAAGCGTTCCATTTAGTGTTCCATATTTAAATATTGTACCGTTCTTTTTTTTCCAGTCAAGCGAAAAATGTTAAGGTGTTTTTTCTTTTTTTTTAGTATCGTAGGGTAGGGTTGCGGGTTTGTGTGGAATGCAAAATACCTATGTGGGTGAGACCGTCGAACGCGAACGCCCTGTTAGGGAACGAAATTGGCATATAAATGTAAATTTTATGCCATGAATTTTAAAATGAAGTCGATACTTCCGAGCTACGCTACGGAAGACAAGTTTCCCGCCAAGAAGGGATGAAATTAGATTAAAATAGCTATTTTCGGTAAAGTATGCTGCTTTTATAATAATACTAGCTTTTGCTCGCGGCTTCGCCCGCGTGGACATCGTTGTAATGACTGTCTTAGAGGGTGCGCGGAGCGTAGATATGATTATTTTCCAGATCCCTCGGGAACTATGTCAGGATATATAATTATGCTTATTAGTCAATCATGTCATTTCCTACCACCTCAACCATCTCTGTGCAAAAAATCACAACAATCTATTGTTCCGTTGCGATGTTAAAGAAATTAACCAAAAAAAGAGTATTTTTTTTAGTTCCCTCAGGAACTGCATTGGGCTATGCTATTTTTACGGGATAAAAAGTAGCCTATGTCCTTCCTCGTGACACAGGCTACCTGCATACCAAATTTTTATTAAGGTAGGTCAAGGCGTTGAAGCGTGAAAAGGTAACAAACAAACACATTACACATTTATAATATGTATTAGTAAAGATACATTTTCAGGAGGAGAGAGCGAAACTTGACTAAAATATTTATTGAATTAATAATAAGGGGTGTTTTATTTCTTTAAAAGTGAAATATTAAGTTTATCTTTAGTGAAAACATACCAGCAAGCAAGACATTACTCCACTGCCTTGTTTTTTTCAATTTTTCCCGGCACTTATTGGCGAATTTCATCAGATTCATCACAACTTTGAACAGACAGAGTTGAAGCATATTGAGGTACCGTTTTAACAACGAACAGGACTTGGATTGCTCAGTTTCGTGTATTAATAATAATAATTGAAAACGCCAAATATGTTAAAAAAAACGACTTCCATTGCAACAACTTACGTACAATTTTGCATATGTTTTTTTTTTTATTTTCAAAAAAAGTTATACACCGATTTTGATAAAATTTATACGATATCAACTTGAAAGCATACCTAATCGAAGAAAAAAAGAATCATGAAAATCGGTTCACGGTCTGCTGAGATGTCGCGTAACAAACACACTAAAAAACGGCCAAGTGTGAGTTAGAACCGCTCACAAAGGGTTTCGTACCATCATACTAGATGGCGCTAGTTTCTTCATGTATAAAAAAACGCGTTTTTTGTATGGAAACCCCCCTTATTTTTTCACTTTTTCTAATTTTTAGTATTTGTTGTTATAGCGGCAACAGAATTATACATCATCTGTGAAAATTTCAACTGTCTAGCTATCACGGTTCATGAAATACAACCTGGTGACAGATGGACAGACAGACAGATGGACGGACAGCAAAGTCTAATAGGGTCCCGTAATTACCCTTTGGGTGCGGAACCCTAAAAACATGCAGTCGAACTGAGAACCTCCTCCTTTTTGGAAGTCGGTTGAATGATATTTAGATCTCTCTCTTACCTTGTGGCACAATTAACTATGCTTTCCAAGGGATAGACGACGGCAATAGCCTGGTTTTGCACTTAGCATCACCCGCGGTTACGTGTAAGCATTTAGATTGCGGACAGGTGCAACGCGACCTCCATACACATCTGGAATCAGATGTGCAGGTTTCCTCACAATGTTATAGATGGATTTCAGATATAGTTACACCAACTAAATGTCAGCTAAATAATTTAAAAATCAATTCTACAATGTCAGTAAGGGATTAATGTCAACTTAAATCAAATTAAAAATAGCTAACTATAACGAAACGCATCTAAAATTCTAAACCTAAACAAAGAATGAAGACTATTTACTACATAAAAGAAGGTTTACTCCGCAAAATCATTTGAATGAATGGCGACTCTTGCTACGACACAATAAAGTGCAAATTCAGGTCGCACAGCGCTAACTACCTACAGTTATATTCACCTACAAGTTGCCTCTCATTCTATCGCGTAACTCTTATCTCTTCTGACTACTGAATTTGCACCTTGCAAGGCGCCGCGCGGCTTGGCGCGGCGTAGGTACATTTTTAACATTTTCATACCTACAGCGCAAATGGGACAGGCCTGACAATCAAATTCAAACTAATTACTGAAAACCGCATCAAAATCGGACTAGTAGTTTTGGAGATAAATGGTAACATTGGTTTGCAAAAACAGCCTCTCACACCAAACGCAAATACCGTTGCGGGTAATAAATAAAATACTATGTAGGTACTTGAAAAGTTTCATCAAAATCTTTAAAAGCCATATTTTTGCAATTATATTGCCATAAGCTGCTTACAATCAATCGACAAATTATAATAAAACTCGTAGCTAATAGAAAAATGTAATATCAGTCAGACTATTAATTAAGCCGCTAAGAAAATGAAATGAAATGAAATGAAATCATTTATTCTCAGGTACTAGCCCCATAGTCAATAAAATAAATACATAAAAAAATACAAAATACAGACCATAATAAATAAAACATAATAATAAGTTAAAATATAAATAAGAGTTAAAAACAAATCAAATAATAAACAACACAGATTAAATAATAATAATGTCATATGAAATTTAATTAATTGTCATGACTTTTTTTTATTTACAATTGGTAAACCCTTGACAACATCTCACCTGGTGGTAAAAAAAAGCATGACGTATGGGCGGACGGACATTTTGACAAACATTTATTTTTACTGGTAAGGGTAAAATTAGAAAAAAATAAATCACTACGACAATACCTACGTTACGTTATTTACTCTCGATTGCTCAAAAGAAAAAAAAGCACAAAAAATCAAACAAGAGGAAAAAGGCCTCCACTTTATAGACGCAAACAACTCACTTTAACTTTATTGAGCCGTAATCGAATTGTGACGTCCCTACGACTGAGGTCGGCAGCGGCAGATCTGTAGCCGTCCTTATCTGACCCGCCCATTTAAATCTATGCTATTCAATCGTGCTGTCTCGCTCGTGTCCCAGGGGTGCCGGAGATCGCAATCTTTTGATTTATACCAACTATTAGGAGTAGGGATAGTATGTCTCTTGGAAAAGATTTTGTGATAAACGTAGCAACCTCAGACTTTTTGTGAAGTCGAATTTTGTTACCGAAGGGGTCTTGTCGGTACTGTAGAGATCGTATATGGCTCTGCGTTCACGCACTTGCAACTCCTTTGCAGTATTGCTATCCGCGAAAGCTAAGTTTAAATCTATATATAAGGTCTAACAAAATTAGCTGAAACTATTTTAACTGGTGCTTCTATCCATGAAATTGAACAACTTTCCCCATGAAACCCATAGTCAATTCTCAAAAAAAATTTGAACTTCCCATACTAAGTTGACTGATCAGCTGATCGAGTTAGTATGGAAGAGCCAAATTTTTTTTTTGCGATTTCACTATGGATTCCATGGGGAAAGTTGTTCAGTTTCATAGGTAGAAACACCAGTTAAAATAGTTTCAGCTAATTTTGTTAGACCTTATTATATATGAAAGAAAGTCGTGTTAGTTACACCATTTACAACTCAAGAACGGATGGACCAATTTTTATGTTTTTTCTCTGAAGTGTTTTCTTTTCTTCTATCATATGGTACGGAAACCCTTCGTATGCTAGTCCGACTCTCACTGGGCCGATTTTTCTATGATACTGCCACAGAGTTAAAAAAATCGCTCCAGAGCAATCCAATGTCTTTGGTTACTGCGTTGTATTGATTAAAGTAGTACACCAAAAGTACAATACCAGAATGCAAGAAAAACCTAACCTAACTTTACCTAACCTAACCACTCCGGGAGTGCCAACAGAAGTGAAAACTTTTTACAGTTTTATAAGTTTTGACCCTCTGAGGGTTCCTGACGAACGACTAGGTTGGCAAAGTTTGACCCTGCGAGTGTTCCTGGTAATCTGTCGGTATCGGTGGCGGTAACGGTAACAGTGTCTCGAGTTCAATGGTTTTTACCCATCTAAAAAATGCACAAGGCGCCTGAAGAAGTTTTCACTTCAAAAATGGAGCACAGTAAGGTTTCTTTAATTTCAAGCCTCCTTATCTGACCCTAAAAAGTTCTGTGTTTGGGACCGCTCCCCAATGGCCGTTTAGCCCAAGAGGTCCGCAAAAATAAGGAAAAATCGCCCCTCATTCATATTGAACGAAAACTTCAAACTCTTGGCGAAACCTTACATTTATGTGATGTGGTTCGCGTCCCACATCTTGGGTCTGTGCTGGTGAGATAAGTAGGTACAGTATACGTACAATTTTTGTGTAACTGGCCAAGATGCTGTGGTACTTAACGGTCCCCAGGAAACTCGAGTTTCCATACAAACGTAGTTCCGCTTCAATACAAAAACTACATGCCGAAATGAATCCAAACTTGGCAAATATATTGAGTAGACACATATCGATGTTTGTAACATCGTAGTAAATTGAAACATAACTAAACGAAGACTGAAATTAGTTTTTTACTGAAAGTTTGAAACTGCTCTTTTTTTCCGTTTAATATTAGTACATTGAAATCTATTATTACAATTATTCACTCATTATTTTGATGTGGAGAAAAGTTTTCTTTGGTAGAGGCAGAAACTAATAAGACATATAATAATTTCCTTCTAAACTCAAGTAATATATCTAACTTAAGGTTATATTTATACAAATTCTACAACATATTGCGTACACTATTACTATTAATCACTCATTATTTTGATCTGAGAAAAGTTTGAGAGAAGTTTGAAATCTGAGAGAAACTAACAAGATATAATAATTTCCTTCTAAACTAAAGTAATATATTATCTAACCTAAGGTTATATTTAAATAATTTCCTTCTAACTAAAGAAATCATATCAGCTTATATACGTCCCCACCGAAGGGCTCGAGCCTACCCTGAATTAGGGCGATCGGGAGACCACGAGAGCCCAGTGCGGGTTGGTCGACTTCACACACAACCTGCGAGTTTCTCCGCAGCGCAGGCGTGTGCAGGTTTCCTCACGATGTTTTCGTTCACCGTAAGAGATATATAAAGAATTATATCTAACCTATCTCAAATGCAAAGAAGTAGACTCACAGCCTTATACCTTTAAGACGGCTAAAAAACTTATATATCTGATCTGCAAAGATTAAATCTGTTGGGTATAGTTAGTAAATAATGTCTCAGACATGAATAAATGATTTTGGAATGAATTATATCTCTTCCTTTGAAAACCCGCTCACCTAACTAAAGGTAGTTTAATTACGATCGCTAATTTAAACAATTTATCACAGACTTTGAATTTAGAGCCATTAATCTGTCTCTGTATTGAATATTTAAATTATTGATCAAATAAAAAACCCGGCCAAGTAAGAGTTGGGCCCATGCGCCAACGGTTCCGTACCACCACACAATATTATCTCTACTCACAAATTTTCGGTTTTTATTATTTGTTGCTAAACTTTACGGTGTACACTATGATTATACTAAGATTGACGCTTGTAATTAAGCTTTTAAAAAGAAGTTTCCTTTTTATTTTTACCCGGATGCGTAAGAAGGAGGGTTATGATTTTCCAATGTATATACATTATTTTTTTTATTTTTTTATTCACATAATATATAATATATTTCTTTGGCACGCTCTACGGCTTGATGGATTTTGAAGTGCGAGGTGTCGTTAGAAAATTAAAGAAAACAATAAAATGCACATTATTGTTTTTGGTTGTTGTTGCGATTGAAGTTGGTTTCAACATGTTTTGCGTTTTCAATCATTTTTAGCAAGTCGACCAATAAATAAAATTGACTAATGACTATGTTATTAAGTCAACTTCAGTACTTAACTAGAAAAGGGACTCGCGACAGTTTTTTTTATAGGTTTTTTTAGGTTTCCATAAATTAAAATGTATACGTATTATTGTAATGATACTTGTTACTTTAATATTTGCATGCTGTTTTTAATAGCTAAACATGAGTGCTATGTAACTTTAAAGATCTCTGAATACCGTGTTTAAGGCAAATAAATGATTTTCTATTTCTATTTCTACAGAGTAACAACGGGTCCCTAGTACTAAGCTTACGCCGTCTGTCCGTTCGTATGTCCTACCTGTAAAGGGATGTATCTTAAATCATCATCATCATATCAGCTCATATACGTCTCCACCGATGGGGCTCAAACCTAACCTAAAGTAGGGCGATCGGGCCTTAGTCGATCACGCGGGCCCAGTGCGGGTTGGTCGACTTCACACACAACCTGCGAGTTTCTTCGCAGGCGTGTGCATCGTAAATAAAAGGTTACAATTTACACAGAATCTTGGTTATTATGGCGGATATTCTAACTAAATAATAATATTTAAAAAACCAACAGTAGAAAATCAGGGGAGGTCCCCATAAAATAAACGAGATACTTAAATGTTTTTTGTTTTAGCTCCATAGTAAAAACGTTAATACGCATATATTATAAGCGCCAATTACAAATAATACATTGTGAGGTGTGCCAGTCCCACTCACTACACCTATGAATAAAAACCGGTAAATTACGAGCCAGAACCGCGCACAAAGGGTTCCATACCATCACACTAGATAGCGCTAGTTTCTTCACGTTTAAAAAAACACGTTTTTAGTATGGAGACTCACTTTTTCTAATTTTTAGTAATTTGTTGTTATAGCGGCAACAGAAATACATCATCTGTGAAAATTTCAACTGTCTAGCTATCACGGTTCATGAAATACAGACTGGTGACCGGCGGACAGACAGACATACAGACGGATGGACAGCGGAGTCTTAGTAATAGGGTTCCTTTAAACCCTTTGGGTACGGAACCCTAAAATCGAAATTTTAATTAATAATTCGGAAAACATAAATACGATCAAGGTTTTTGGAAATATGCATTATAACGTTTATGCAGAATTCGCTAACTCATGCGCAGAATTATTAATTTAACACACTGTTTACGGCCACACCTACTATATTTAGCTACCTACTTTATTTTCATTCACACCTGCAGGAGTTAACGGTAATCCAAGCTGAAAGTGCTATTGTAAAACAACACCTATGACTGAGCCTAAGACTGGTCTGTGTAGGAAGTTTTAAATAACAAAAGGTCGGTTTTACACCCTACGACAAAGTCGGACTGCGTATAAGGGTTCCGTTCTACAACACCTCTCTACATGAGTCCAACAATGATACATTCATTTTTATCAAAATACTCACCAAGAGCGACAGAAATATTTTGTTTATTTAATTAGGTCGGGGTCCTTAGCGCCAGTACGACCCCCATTTGGTTTGGTTTTTCTTTAGGATTTGTACTATAATCTCACTAAGTTTAACACTTGTATTCATTATCGCTACGATAAAAACTTTTAGGTAAAAGCATTTATTTAATAATCGTGCATTATCACGAGAAACGAATGTGTGTGTGTGTGTGTCAAATTTTATCCTGATAGCTACAGTTAAAGTGGGTAAAATATTGATTGCTAAATTCCAGGACATACATTACAAGGGACGTTAAATGAAACCTTTTTTAACAAAAAGAAGTTTTATTTTTAATAATTGTGCATTGTCGCGAAAAACACACGTGTGTATCAAATTTTAGCCCGATAGCTACAGTGAAAGTGGGTGAAATATTGATTGCTAAATTCCAGGACGTACATACAAGTGAAGTTACATAAAAAGTGAAGTTAATAAAAGCTTTTAAAAACTCGTTACTTTTAATGTCTTAATTTTTTGTTTTTTATTTGTCATACTTAAATACATCAAGCGGTCGTAGCTTGCAGTGCTACTTACGTGGTTGGGTCGATCATGCGGGTTAATTGACCTGAAGCACGCGTCATAACCTGGATGGGTTTGGCTGTTAGGGGAATTTTTCACGTTGGTACCGTTCCTATCACTAGATGGCAGTCGTCAAGTCACGTCAGATACCTCATAGGCAGCTTAAAAAACCTCTGACAGTGGGGTTTGGCCTCTAGCCCTACCAGCTCCACCAACCTGGACTTAGCCCCGTGTGTGGAGTATGGCCTAACCATCCCCGGTATGGAAGAGACCCGTGCCCCAGCAGTGGAGACGTTTATAAGTTGTTAACATGTCATACTTAATTAGGGTCGCCATGAATCCCCAAGGCCCCGTCGGGACATTTACAATTTGGGGTCCTTTTTTTATTATTTACTGTGTTCGTTTCATATAAACAAGGGCAATAGCAAAGCCATCGCATCGCAAATTTAAAAAAAGGATCTTTAAAACAAAACCGTCGGGGATTATTTATATTCATTTATTAATGGAGGATGGCGCTTTATCAATTTTTAAAAACTTGTAGCTCTGCGCTCGACTATATTTGTCGGGACATTTTATAGCTTGTCGGGACGTCGGGACACCACTGTTTATAACGGTGACATTTACCGACGTATCGGGACGAATAGCAACGCTATGTCTTAATAGATGGCAAGAAAGTAAGATTGTATCGGCGACGACGCCGATAAATGTCGGATGGTCTGAAAGGCATATGTAACTCTCCTGTCAATCGTAAACCGGTGTTTTGACATTCTGAAACCGAATTAAGACGTTTATCCGTGAAGCATTACCATCTTTCGTCACAAGCTAAATATATTTAATAACTCACAATGGTGTTGCCAGCACAAAGGTTTTATCGTCTGTTTAAGAGCTGGAACTAACTTCTCTTCGTACAACTTTTGTCACGCATCTAACGCTTCGTTTTTGACACTAACTATTGTTTATTTTTTGTTTTTTATTTATATATATTAAAACTTAATTATATTAAAAATTTGAGTGCGTTTGGCTGGACTTCACCTGATGGTAAGTGCCGATGCAACCGAGGATGTAACACGCAAGCTCAAATAGTGTCCATCCTCTATATTATATTCAAATACCTCAAACATAGTCTAATTGGTTTTAAAAATTCATCAGAATTTCAACAAAAATCCATAATTTTTTGACTTTTTTTTTAACAATACCAACTATGGAAGAAAATAGCTTCTCTCATTAACATATTATCCGGGTTAAGAGACGCGACGACGTCTTGTTCCAGATCCTCTGGCAATAAGGAAAATACAAATAAATAAATAGTTAAGTAAATAAATACATTAAAAAGATAAATTAATTAATGTACTTACAGCAACTCGGCTCTCTTTCAAGTCCAGTCTCATGGCCAGAGCCTCTCTCATGAACACATCGGGGTAGTGGGAGGCGAGGAAAGCCCGTTCCAGCTCCTCCAGCTGCCAGGAGTTGAAGTTGGTGCGCGAGCGGCGCCGCTTTCCGCTGTCACCGTCGTCGTCGCCAACGCAACCTGGCCACAAAAGATAATGACATCAGCCAACTCAGACCACCACGAGACAGGCATATCCTAGTGTAGAGTCACAGTTAACCTATGTTGGATAAGCTGACTTCAGTCTTTTTTTATGTCTACAATAGGGACGACGAATGCTAGTCATCTGAGTTACTTTTTATCATGTGTTAAAAACGACATTTTGTTCTAAAAATTTTTGAAATACCTAGGCGTGACGTCATAGTTTAGGACAGTAATATATGTACTCATTTTGTGATTTTGGTGAGTTAAAAAACGAAGACTTGATGGAAGCAAAACGAGTAAGGTTTTCCGAAGTTTAAGTGGGAGGGCAGTTTAGTGATCAAGAGTTCACAATTTATTTCTGAAACTGTCGTCATCCCTATTGGTGTAGCAAAAGTAGTTTAGTTGAGACTTTTTGGCGGGAATTTGTAGCGTTCAGTTTGTCATTTTTCTTTTATTATCCGAAAAATTACATTTAGTGGTTTTCGATGTGTAATATTGATAGTGTATTTATCAGCGAAGTATCATTTATGTGTTTCTTGTGTAGGATAATGAAATAAAAGTGTGTATACTGTGTTTCGAGTTCCCACAAGAAGTCCGAGCAAGCTTTAGCAAAAGTGCTATCATTTTGCTAGAGTATGTAGGTTAGGTTAGTTTATAGACAATGATATGATGTTAACGTGAAGAAACTACTGAAAATTACTGAAGACGTGAATTTTACAAGTGAATACTACTGAAAAACATATACTGAAGACTAGGCGGTATGGCCAATGAGCCTTAGCCTGCCCTAAAAGGGCGAAGAAAAAAAAAAGTAGTTTAGTTGAATGATTAGACGACCCCTTTGAAATGTTTTATTTTTCCAATACCCTGTATTATATTATTTTATGGTATTTACGTTGGTTAATAATACTTAAGTATTTATTATGTTATCAACTTGCGACCTTTACTTACAACGAACACTTTTGAAATACCCACAGAATAGAAGATTTTTTTTTATCCACAATTGGTAAGCCCTTAGCATCATCTCACCTGATGTTAAGTGACGATGATGCCGAAGATGAAAGCGGGCTTATCAAGATTCCCCAACGCTATGGAGATCTGGCTATCTTATCTTCAAGCCGGAACACATCAATGCTGTTAACATTGATGTTTTGCGGCAAGACTTAGATAAGATGGTGGTAGCTAGCCAGACGGGCTATGAAAATGCCCTACCACTAACCAAACCGAGTATTACAAAGTTGACCCCGCCGGGAATCGAACCCGCGACCTCCTAGTATTTATTAATAGAACATAATATATTACAGAGTGTTACGTTTGTATGTCTACAACCTTAATAGTACGAGAACACTGACACTACTAGTACCTAGTCGTAGACCACCAGGTCTGATAAATAAATACTTTATCGCGCTAAAGTAAAAATTTAATAGCTAAGTAAAGAATAATAAAATTCTAAGAACGGACTCCACAGTAAAAACAATTACAATATAGCGGCTTACAGTAGTGCAACGAAGGTACTTACGAAGAGCAACGGTAGGGTAGGTACTTGCGGGGCAGCGGGCGGCGGGGAACAGCCTGGCAAACTCCGCGAATATGCCGGGCTGGCTACATGCTAGTACTGCTAGTACCTACGCCGTGGCGGCATCGTGCGACATCAAAGGCGTTGCGCTACTGTAAGCCATATCGTAATACAGTGGTAAAAGCTTGCTATAAAGAGTTCAATGAACCAGAAAACTAGTGTAATTTAGAGGTAGCCTTAGATTACTGCGTTATATTATTTTTTTTTCATTTACATCATCTACCATAGCAGGATGTGATAGTGTGTGTACATCTCAAAGTTCAAATCTTACTACATCCCTACTAATATTAATATTATAAATGTGAAAGTAACTCTGTCTGTCTGTTACGCTTTCCCGCAAAAACTACTGAACGGATTTGGCTGAAATTTGGTACGTAGACAGATTAGGACCTGGATTCAGACATAGGCTACTTTTTACCACGCTCGCGAGCCGCTTCCCTCGAAAAGTCATAGAAACGTTGTCCACGCGGGTGAAACCGCGGGAAACAGCTAGTATATTAATAAATTTAAAAAAATGTTCCCTAAATATGTGATAGTGTGTGTACATCTCAAAGTTCAAATCTTACTACATATATTAATAAATTTAAAAAAATGTTCCCTAAATTGCCGTAGGAGTATTGAAATTTCAAATACCTTACTCGTTTTGTTTTGATCACGTCTTCAATAGGGATGACGAATGCTAGTCATCTGAGTTACTATAAAAACGTCATTTTGTTCTAAAAATGTTTGAATTATCTAGGCGTGACGTCATAGTTTAGCAGCGTCATTTAAGTGCTCATTTTGGTGAATTAAAAATCGAAGACTTGATGGAAAATAAAACGAGTAACGTTTTTCGAAGTTTAAGTATGAGGGCAATTTAGTGATCAAGAGTTCATAATTTATTTCTGATGTGGTCGTCATCCCTATTTGTAATTAATCAAAATCACAAAATTAGTACAACTATGACGTCACGCCTTGCTATTTCAAATATTCAAAATTTAGTTTTTGACAGATCCAAAATGAGCGACCGTGTGATGTCTCATTTCCCTATGACATAACTGACCGCCTTGAAACACTGCAGTATTGTGGACGTCAAGATACTACGAAGCTTTATAATTATTCATCACATCAGCTCATACATACGTCCCCACCGAGGGGCTCGAGCCTACCCTGAATTAGGGCGATCGGGCCTTAGTCGCCCACGCGGGCCCAGTGCGGGTTGGTCAACTTCACACACAACCTTCGAGTTTCTTCGCAGATGTGTGCAGGTTTCCTCACGATGTTTTCCTTCAATGTAAGAGCGTCGGATAACGTACCTACATATAAGATCGAAATTCGAAAACACATTGGTAAGTGGCAGAAGTCGAACCACGACCTCCCAGATAGGAGGTAGCGGCCCGCCGTTGTGCCACCGATGATTTATTATGACCATTTAATAATCACCTATTTTAGCCAGAAAACGTTTACTGTTCAATTCGAAAACAGTGCCAAGAAAAACCTAATTTAAAGGCCAAGAGAATCGAGATGATACTCCACATTTTTCGAAGTTCGGAAGGCATAGGCACGGTTGTGGTTATGAGGAATCGTTCGTTTCCAATCACGGCGCTGGCCGCGGGATTGAAATAAATAAGACATAACGATAAAAGAGCGGCAACCAAGTCAATTTGGACAATTCGTCGGCCGTTAAAACAAAGCCCCGGCCAGGGGCTCATAAAAAAGAGATAATCTCCACAAAGCGGCCGAGCAAGTTTTTGAAAATAGAATATAATTTCTAATTTTCTCTCCGTGATTTTAATTAAAAATGGTCCCGGGGGAAAGAGACGGAGCTCGTGCCTAGACAGGAAAGGAAAGGGACAGCCATAAATTACACAGTCTACCCTCGCAGGGGCTAAATAAATTAGTAGTGATTAAGAGGAGCGCGCTTCTGTTCGACAAGTGTATCGGTATTCCGTTGTAAAGACTGGTTTATTGCTTCTCACTCGTTGGTTAGTGATTTCATATAAAGTAATTTCAAGATATATTTTTTTATTTAATCCGAATCATCAACGCGAGAGGTACAGTTACCAGTGAGCAGATCAGCAGAAATCAAAACAATTTTAAATAGTTTTAGATTTTACAAAATATGTCCGAGACTACCATGTACGACCAACAAAATTATAGCTCCAATTACAGAATCAACGCATTCCGATGTCACTTTAAGAGCCCAGTAAATTACTCAGGTGCGAGTGAGAGAATCGACCGCGTCTAATGTGGGGGGTGAAAGAGATGACTAGGTTATTGTATTAAAACAAACGACCGCCTTGGGCCCGCAGACACCAGTTTTGGCGCACTTTAATTTAGTCTGGTGGATGTTCCAATGCCGCAGGGAGGGGACTGACTTACTAAGTATCTATTTGGGTCACGTTCCAAAACATGTGAATAATTAAATAACAAAAGTGAAAGAGATAAAAAATTTCATGTTTATCAAAATGTTGATAACTTTGATAGCGATCTGAGTAAGTCATTGATAAATAGGGAATAATTTAATTTTCATCTCACCTTTAACTTGCAATACCAAATTATTGGAGTGTTTTTTCTTAAATCCACAATTAATAAGTCCTTGGCATCATCTCACCTAATGGTAAGTGACGATGATGCCGAAGATTGAAGCGGGTTTACCAAGAATCCCCAACGCAATCTGGATCTGGCTATCTCTTCTTCAAGCCAGAACAAATCAATGCTGTTAACACTGATGTTTGGCGGCAAGACTGAGATAACATGGTGGTGGTAGCCAGGCGGGCTATGAAAATGCCCTACGACCAACCAAACCGAGTCTTACAAATTTGAGCCCGCCGGGAATCGAACCCGCGACCTCCTGGTGTGAAACAAATGGACTGACCATTACGCCACGGAGGCGGTTAACAGTAGTATGAATATAATAGCTGTCCATTCAAATTTAAAAAAAAAATCAGAAATTTTCTAGTCTTAGTACTTATTTTTTTATTCAGATGATTTTGGGGAAAATGTTTTTATTAGGAAGAGCGCTCCCTGAGTTATCTATTTGAGTATTGTACTCTGTGGCAGTTAATAAATTCGTACAGTTCATAATTCAGCCGGTTTTAGTGCGACAGCCGCCGTTGAGATAACGTTCATATTTCATTTTCATTCCGACAAAATGGCAATGGAACGACGCAGCTTTGTTTGTTGGTTGGTTCTACATTTAATCATTCTATGGTTTGTTATTCGATAGGTAGTGGAAATGTGTTGAAGATTTAAAAGGTCCTGAGGGTGGAGAGGTCGACAGCGAAACGGTTAGGGCCGCTACCTCCTGCCCGAGAGGTCGTAGTTCGGATCCTGCCACGAACCAAACAAGCACCAACCATACACGGTTGGTCCACGGCCGGACCTCAGGCACACCACCTCACCTGGCGGAGATATCTCCCTTTGTTCTCAAGATCATGAACACATCGTTCCTAGACTTAGGTGTATAAGAAATATACCTAAATCCTTATGATTTCTATTATTCTGCCTCATTGTAAATTGGAATTTTTTGTTGCGCCACCTGTGTAACATTTTGAAAGGAATTAAAATAGTGTTTATTAAAAAAAATGGTAGATAGAGATATGGGAAGTCCACATTTTTTTTACGTACTGAGTATAGGGTCCTTGGGGGAAGCTGTTCAGTATTATGAGCTGAATCAACAGCTATTAGATTCGTAGGTACGTCACAATCACGCAGGTATTTACCAGACACCTGTTTATCTAATAGGTCTGCAGGTATGTACCAGTCGCCTGTTAATCTAATAGATTCGCAGGTATGTACCAGTCACCTGTTTATCTAATAGGTTAGCAGGTATGTACCAGTCACCTGTTTATCCAATAGGTTAGCAGGTATGTACCAGTCACCTGTTTATCTAATAGGTTAGCAGGTATGTACCAGTCACCTGTTTATCCAATAGGTTAGCAGGTATGTACCCGTCACCTGTTTATCTAATAGGTTCGCAGGTATATACCAATTACCTGTTTATCTAATAGGTTCGCAGGTATGTACCAATCACTCTGTTTATCTAATAGGTTCGCAGGTATGTACCAGTCACCTGTTTATCTAATAGGTTCGCAGGTATGTACCAGTCACCCTGTTTATCTAATAGGTTCGCTGGTATGTACCAGTCACCTGTTTATCTAATAGGTTCGCAGGTATGTACCAGACACCTGTTTATCTAATAGGTTCGCAGATATGTACCAGTCACCTGTTTATCTAATAGGTTCGCAGGTATGTACCAGTCACCTGTTTATCTAATAGGTTCGCAGGTATGTACCAATCACTCTGTTTATCTAATAGGTTCGCAGGTATGTACCAGTCACCTGTTTATCTAATAGGTTCGCTGGTATGTACCAGTCACCTGTTTATCTAATAGGTTCGCAGGTATGTACCAGACACCTGTTTATCTAATAGGTTCGCAGATATGTACCAGTCACCTGTTTATCTAATAGGTTCGCAGGTATGTACCAGTCACCTGTTTATCTAATAGGTTCGCTGGTATGTACAGTCGCCTGCTTATCTTTGGATGAGACTGAAACTTTCTCTAAGTTAAATTAAAAATATAATTCTTTATTTATTTCTTGCATTCTCGACAGAGCCATGAACTACCAGACATTATTTTTATTTTATTCATAGACGCACTATCGCAACGACATCAAAAATTGAATGAGTCTATTCAATAAATGCTATCTTATACGTTGCTTTTATATTTCTATTACAGAGCGAAATGGGAATGCGTCTTGGCAAATAACTCGCATAACTGAATTTATTGCTTATTTATTATACTTTGGTGAGATTAAATCTTAATGTTTGTATCAAACGTTTGTAACTCTGTAAGACTTGGTTCAACACGTTCTCGAGAAAAAATACTATTCTACAAAAGTTATTACTATTCTACAAAAGTAAATACTATCCCACCAAAAACATCCTGTAAAAACTAGCCAAGTCTCGATTGAGCTGCTTGTTTTTCTATAAAAAGTAATGAAATCTCTAAGCAAAGCCAAGCCTAGTCTAGGGTTCTTTACTGCGATTTCTTTATTATTATGGTTAGATTTACTCCTTGAGACATCCAAGTCAACGGCCAAGTCACATAAAATCTAACCATAATAATAAAGAAATCGCAGTAAAGAACCCTAGACTAGGCTTGGCTTTGCTTAGAGATTTTATTACTTTTTATAGAAAAACAAGCAGCTCAATCGAGACTTGGCTAGTTTTTACAGGATATTTTTGGTGGGATTTCACTTATACATTGATTCATGAACTGCGCCTTAAAAACTAGTAAATCAAGGAGTTCGGTCCTGCGACTGCATAAATAACTTTGTAATCCTATATATTTTATATGGGATTACAAAGTTATTTATGTAGTTTGTGTAACTAGAAAATTGGACCGAAATTGCAAAATGTTTGAGTTTTTCCTTGCTTTATACACTAAAGACTAATTGTATTCTAAATTTGAATCTTCTATGTCGGCTAGAAGTGCCTTGGAATTTTGATGATCTGTCAGTCAGTGAGTGACAAATTAGGAAACTTTGACTAGTTATAATTCTTAAAGTACTGGTTCTAATTGAATGAAATTTGGAATATACCGTGCTTATATGATACCTGCTTAAGTACAGAAAATTCAGGCTTCTAGGTTTATCTACAACGAAGTTGTGGGGGGGTCGAAAATGGCCTGAACTGCTTCGAGAAAAGGATGGTACGGCCGTGCCGCTTTTTTTTCTCGACTTGGCGGGGGCACTGCCGTGCCCCCAGATTCTACAAAAGTAAATACTATTCTACAAAATTGAATACTATTCTTTAAAAGTTATGACTATTTTACAAATATTATTACTATTCTACAAAAGTAAATACTATTATTTCTACAAAGTTATTACTACTCTACAAAAGTAATAGCTATCTGAAAGTTATTTCTGTTGTACAAAGTTATAGTTATTCTACAATATTATGTTATTATTCTCCAAAAGTATTTGCTACTCTACAAAAGTAAATACTGTTTTACAAATGTAAATACTATTTCAAAAATATTATTACTATTCTACAAAAGTTATTGTATTCTACAAAGTTATTACTAGTTTACAAAGGTAATAGCTATTCTACAAAGTTATTACTATTCTACAAAAGTACACCGGTAAGGTAACACTGGTAAGGTATTTTTTTTTACTTTTTCTATTCTCTTTACATTCAATGAGAAGCGAACATCAGAAAACGATTATTAACCGAGAGATGTATATTAAACCTTCCAATAAAAAGTATGCATAACGGACCAACTAACTGCCATGCTAATTTCATATTGGAAGAACCAGAATCATAAAAGTTTAATCCTAATTGCATTTTATAATTGAATGTTTAGCATTAATTATTTCATTAGTTTGTTGTAAAATATTTATCTTTAGATCTGCCTGCATATAAAATGTTTAATTTACAAAACATTTTATTTAAGTAGATATGTTAATTTATTTATAAGTCTCTCTTTTCACTCTGTGCTAGTTTGTCAAATAAATAATAGAGGTATCAATGTTAAGTGAAATAAATAATTTATTTTTGTATCTAGGATGTTAAGAGCGTCGGTGGCGTAATGGAAATGGCTGCTAACTCCTGTCCGAGAGATCGTGGTTCAAATCCTGCCACGTACCAATGTGTTTTCGAATTTCTAATTTATCCGGCAACGCTCACACGGTGAAGGAAAACTTCGTGAGGAAACCTGCACATATGCCTGTGAAGAAACTCGAAGGTTGTGTGGGAAGTCGACCAACCAAGTACTGAGCCCGCGTGGTCGACAAGGCTCGATCACCCTAATTCAGGGTAGGCTCGAGCCCCTCGGTGGGGACGTATATGAGCTAATTTGATGATGATTAAGATGTTGGAGATCAGGAAAAGTAATAAAAATGTCACTAGATATATCTACAAGTGTCATCATTATTTTTATTCATAGCTGAAAAAAGGCCCTACCCAAGGATTTCCGCGACGAAGTGCGTTGCGCTGCCTTCATCCAGCGGCTTCCCGCGACATTCACCAGATCGTCGGTCCACCGATTGGGAGACCTGCTAACGCTACGTCTTCCGCTGCTCGGTCGCCACTCGAGAACTTTACTGCTTAGCAATTCTGTAAGCTATGTCAGTTACCTAACTACCTAATATCCATTACTTATTATTAGATTTTCTCACTTCGGCTCACTGATAAAACTGTGTTTAAAATTTGGTGCCACCAGCCCCCATTTTCTGTTCTCTCTACTGTATAAAGACATCAAAACTTTTACCTCTTGATAATTTTGTATTGAGACGTTACGATCATTGATCATAAACCTTTAATTATTTTACTTTATGAACACATTAATGGCGAGGTTTTTAAAAATAATCGCACAAAGTATCTTTTCACAAATCAATAAAAAATAAACTGAACTATAAACGTAGAAAATACCTTTGTAACATATGAGAGCATGTAACATTTTTAAAATTGTAGGGTAGTACTTTGGGTTTAACTTTAATCTTTAACCTTCAGCTGCTGCCTGATTCTAAACTATAAGGTATGAAATTGCCGATTGTATAAAAACGTTTAAAGATGAAAATTAATATTAAGAACAATAGATATTAAAATAAAATTATTTTTAAAATAGCACTAGACTATTAAAAAATAAATGGTGGTAAACATATGTCTATTGTTTAGATATTTTAAGAGCACGGTGGCTTTAACGCCATGAAGTCGGTATTTTTCACCTAAAAAGATCCCCTTTGTTGAGGCAAAAAATACACATTTTAAAGCTCTAGAGTTATCGCAGCAGTTTCTTCGTTACTATTGTCATATTTGGGAATACCCCGCATAAGATTTCGTCACTTTCAGGAAAATTCAAGAAAATTGATTAGTGTAAAAAATTGCCCCATCTGACCACTAAGAAATCGAGTTTGTTCCATTCAATGGTACATAGCTCAGGGGATTGGAACATGGAAGACATGCCGCTAGTTAGATACTAATAAAAGACCATAAGTAATGTAAGTAACTAGTATCTCATCTGTGGTAATGTCACCATAAGCACAGATGAAATACTATAATAAAATAAATAGAGTTTAAAAAAACTAAAAAACAAGCTTTTGAAGTACATCAAACTAAAAAGTAAAAAAATAATTCTTAATATAAGTTGAAAATAATAAATACAAATTACTAGCAAGGGGCGCTCTGTGCCATTCGTCTGTGGTCTGTTCGTCTATCGAGCAACCCACACTTTTTTACAGTAATACTAGTAATTTGTTAATTATTTTTTTCAACTTATATTAAGAATTATTTTTTACTTTTTAGTCTGATGTACTTCAAAAGCGTGTTTTTTTTTTGTTTTTTTTAAACTCTATTCATTTTTTAGTTCAGACTTATGAAATTATTATATTGTCGCTGATTCTTGATAAGTCTACAAAGTTTGAATTAAATCTGTCTGTTTAAAGTGGGTCAAAATCGAGTCCAAAAGCGTGATAAAAACAATAACTTTTTTATTTTGAATAAAAATTGGCATTGAATTTCAAAAACTGAATCGGCAATTTCATAGGGAAAGACCTATTATTTTATTTTAAATAGGTGTTTACACACACTTTTAAATAGTCAAAAAAAACTTGATGTCTATTACAAATATAACGTAATGATTCAGATTACAGTCTCAGGCTATGTTATTTGTTGGAGGATCCCGGGGAATCTTTTGTCGCAATAAAAGGTTCTATACCTAAAAAAATGCGTAAAATTTAAATACATACTTAAATAGATATAAAACACCCAGACACAGAGCAAACAAATCTTCTCCTCACACAAATGTTTGCCCTGGGTGGGAATCGAACCCACGACTCTCGGATCAATAGTTAAGAGCACTAACCACTGAGCCACCGAATCAGTCAAAATTATAACGGTTCACAAAATACAGCCCGCTGAAACACGACGAACGTACAGCGGAGGCTTAGAAATAGCGTCCCACTAACACCCGTTATGACCTGGTGAAGATCGCGGGAAGCCGATGGATGCGGGCAGCGCAGGACCGGTCGTCGTGGAAATCCTTGGGGGAGGCTTTAGTCCAGCAGTGGACGATTTGTGGCTGATATGATGAACACCCTTTGCGTACCGAACCCTAAAAAGTCACCGTGTCACAGATTATTTTAATAGACTCTCTGTTGGACAGTTACCACTGACATGCGGTAGAACGTACGCACCTGCTACTCAAAAATGTTTCACGCCAGAAAACGAGTTCAACGTTTTTTATTGGGCGCAAATTTATATAAGATTTTGGTAAAAGTGTTAAGTTGAAGTCATGGCTCTGTAATTGACTAAGTGGACTCAAATTATTGGTTCGTCAACTTAAATTTACTATAACGGTGTGTTTGCTTTTGATGTGAATATTGTTTACTATAATTTTGCACGCCAACTTACATTAAGTTGACAGATCAATCGTGATTTTGAGTTTATTTCTCACTTAAATTACCCGATGATGATGTTAGTCAGTCAGTCAATTTGTCAGAAAAACATTTAATTATTGTGTCGAACACTTTATTTTATTTCAAATAGTAGTTTATGAAACTGTTGCATAATGTTAAAACAAGAGTATGAGTTTAAAAACCGAGCCTTGGCGAGCTTTTTATAGTGTCATACGAGTGCTTTAATACAGCTATGTGCAGTTTCATACACTACTTTATCTAATCTCATAAATTGGGATTGAATCAACTAAACAACAAAGATCAAAGTTAAAAGATTAAGAAAAAAAAAATCCTACGAAATTCAGTACCTACAACAAAACGTGTCATAGCGCCAAATCCCAGCACATCACTGCGCTTGCGATAAAGCGGACGCTGTCACAGACAGGTGAAAAATATGCTTTCACTGATCTCAGACAAGCAAGAATGAAAATTATCCACGAAATTCAGTAACTACAACAAAACTTATTCCATGAATGGCGCCAAAACCTAGCACATCACCGCGCATGCGTTAAAGCGGGCGCTGTCACAGATAAGTAAAAATTGGAATGAAAACTTTTTGTAATGCTGTAAAAATGGCGCGAACCGCATGTACGTTCCAAAAAAAAATATGGAACTACATTGGCGATATTAACTTTTTGGATTAACTTGTATCGTAATGGAAAAAAAAATACTTTATAACATTATTTTGTTATAGAAATAATGTTATAGTGTTTATATTTAATTTTATAAAGTATGCCAATATAAATTCGTTTTGAAGTTTATAATTCGAACTTTACGATATGAGAGTAGATAATATTATAAGACATCCGAATATTTAAATGACAAAAATTAAGGGTAAACAGTGTTTCTTCTATCAACGCTAATCATGTTTAACAGTAATATAATGATGACCAATGTAAGAATTGACGTGGAAGCGAGGAGACAAGTCTAGTATTTCTTCTAATTAATATTTTTATCTTAACTTTGGCATTGACATGAGTGGTGCGTGCTCGGACATCGTGCGGATGGTGGCGCATCGGGAGCCGGGTCGTTCCTTTCCCTCTAATATGGTTGATGGGAGCGATGGCTGACTCTCGCGTTATACTCGTGACCGGGTGCTGTCCGTGTGAACTGTCCTACTCTTGTCAAATGTTTCTCGTGTCATGTTGTTTTCATGTCCAAATGACTGTATTACTTTATATTAATGATTTTGTTGACATTATTGTTATATTATTGTTTGTATATATTCTTTTTACAATCTGACATGTAATGTTATCGCTATCTTATGACCATCAGAAAGACATGCACCTATTTCGGATAAACATTTTGAAATCATAAAATCCACATTACCATGCATGCGTCAATCATTTCTTTAGTAAAGCAATATTAAGCAATCTAAAATACTGAGACTGGTAATTTTATTAAAAAAATTATAAGTATAAGAAAGAAGGTAAAAATCAAGATTTAAATTGCTACTTAGCCGTGACAATTTTCCTCCTTATTTTTTTTTTTATTCACAATTGGTAAACCCTTGACAACATCTCACCTGGTGGTAAGTGACGATGTTGCCGAAGATGGAAGCGGGCTTACCAATATTTCCCAACGCAATGGGGAACTGGATATCTTATCTTCAAGCCGGAACACATCAATGTTGTTAACATTGATATTTGGCGGCAAGACTTAGATAAGATGGTGGTAGCTAGCCAGACGGGCTTAGAAAATGCCCTACCACCAACCAAACCGAGTCTTACAATTGACCCCGCCGGGAATCGAACCCGCGACCTCATTAAATTAATTTAATGCCCTACTATTTCCATTACTTGAATTAAGTGTTCCTGAAATGGTGGTTTAGCAGGGACATGCAACTCTAACAAAAACTACCACATAAAAACACAACATTTCGTAAACGAAACGTTAACGAAAAAATTTTCTGCAGAAACACGAAAAAATGTTCTACAAAAACAATCAATAGCACATACTGCACATGATGGGGTACATAAAAATGTAAATAAAAAAAATATCCCCACTTTACATGTAGAAAAGTATTAATACGGATTTTATTTTATATGTTTATAGGGTTACAGATTTGTGTGTTCATATTAAATTTCAGCTTTATAGCCATAATAGTCTTAAAGTCAATATTTGTGACATACCTACGGACAGACAGACAGACATAATAAAACTATTATTATTGGATCCCGGCTACAGAACTCTAAAAAGGGGCGGATACCTACTAATGAAACTGATACAAAAATTGCAAATCGACTGACTATTTACAATTAGTGTGAAAAGTTTTTTTTTCTGCTCCCATTTGGTAATTTACTTAAACGTAACCTCAAATCATATTACAAAATTATTCAAAGTCGTTTTACCATGATTATTTCAAAACGAAACAACTGTAATACAATGAAAATTTTTAAATATTTTTATGGCTTTGGCTTCAAAACTAAGTATTCATTCCTACAAGTCGTTTTACAATCATCATTTTAAAACGAGACAACTGTACTATAATGTAAATATTTGAATATTTTTATAGCTTTGGCTTCAAAAATTCAATATAGTAATATGATTATGGCAAAATTTCAATGTATATTATTTATTTCATGGTCGTAGAAAAAGTATTGTATGCCACTGCACGCAATTAGCCATTGTAACACTCGTGCTGTCTATTTTGAGACTCAGCTTCGCTTCGTGGCACAAACTAGCGCTCACGTTACAAAGGCTCTCATTGCTTGGCAGTGGCATAAATAACAACTTTTTGGTCTGATTGTATTTGTGATTGTGATTGGTTGTTCAGTATCGTAAGTACAGTCCAATATTTGTCGCTTTTCAGCGAATGTAAGGTTGCGTTCTTAATTGTATTAAAGTTTGTAGGATAAAAGTACATGATGGTAGAGTTGTAAAATAATTGCCAATATTTTTTATGCCTGCAAGCAGTTCGCTATATACTTGTTTTCTTGAAACGATTCGACTTTTTTTTCAATTTCACGCCGTAGTGCAAGTCCATCATTAACTTCGGACTTTACTTTTTAATCTTAATCGATTACGATTGTCGTAAAATATCACTCGAAATCCATGAAGCCGGTTTACATCATCCGATATCATGTTTGGTCGATTTCCAACGTAGTGGATGTAGCGTGTATTAGTACTTACGTACTATAAAAAGTAGTTTTAAAACAATCCTCAACAAAATATTCAACTGTTCATTCAAATCGAACCATTCAATTAGTGCAATTTAATGTATGTAAAAACATTTTTGTTATGTTTTAAATCGGGATATATTTTTCGAGTAACTGTTAGGGCCGCTACCACCTGCCCGGGGGAGGTCGTGGTTCGAATCCTGCCACGTACCATTTTTTTTCGAATTCCGATCCGACGCTCTTACGGTGAAGGAAAATATCGTGAGGAAACCTGCGTTCGCCTCCGAAGAAACTCGAAGGTTGTGTGTGAAACTTGAAGGTTGTGTGTTTTTCGAACCCGCAATGGGTCCGCGTGGTCGACTAAGGCCCGCCTAATCCAGGGTAGGATCAAGCCTCTCGGTGGGGACGTATGTGAGCTAATATGACGATATTTTTCGATGTTTTTACTGAGGAAATTTGACTACTCTGCGAGAAAAAAATCGTATCTGGTCTCCTGGTTTGTGTATAAAGCTAGCTGAATACATTGCTAGTAATATTTATTTGAATCAAATGATCTGGAATCTTATTATGAAAGAAATTTTTGAATCCACAAACTTTTTGGCCGGCCGATATTTACCGGATATTTTAAAAGACTCCTAAACTGGGAGAAATCGTGTTTTTGGGACGAAAGCTGCGCCCGCACCTCCTATAATTTGGGACCGATCCCGGGAAATTAATTTCCGAAATCACCGACAACAACAAGGTAGTAATTTTCAGAATTCGTACCTGGTAGGACAGGTACGAAGGACAGGGATGCACTTAGGGTGATTATAAAATGAAAATTGGGCAGGTTGGCTTATTCAAATTAAAAAATGTGCAGCCACGCTTTGGATACTTTCTTGTGCAGCATTGTACATCTTGTGTGGTTGGGCATAAACTTAATTTGTAGCAAAAAATAGAGGTACCTTAAATAATACATCGATAAAAAACATATAAATTGAGAAAGTCCTCTTTTTGGGAAGTAGGCAAAAAAAAATATACAAATAATTCGGGTTCGTAATAACCCTGCATTTAATTCTGAACTTATCGACCTCTCCCGATTTCGCAAATTTTTGTTTTAAAATGTTCGTAATAGCCCGAATAAAAATTTTTTGAGGAGAAAAAAACACCGCGCACCCTCGATGTCCACGGGGGCAACAGCTAGTGAAAAATAAAAAGTGAGCCTGTTCTGTTTGCCAAGTCCGGCCCGTGGTCCATCCAGTCGATGAAGACATCTCGTCAGGAGTGGCTCCATTACGGCCCGCATTCCGCGAACCGCCTAAAGGCCCGTCGCTAACCTTAATTGAATTTGCGTTTTTATGTCACTTCGTCAGCAAAAAACTGATATTTTTGAGTAAGGAAAGTATAATTAGTGTGTACTTAGTGGAGGAAATGTGGTAAAGGGGTGGATCGGAGAGGCGAACGTTGGGTAAAAACGCTTCATGCCTCCATTGGATACCTACAGTAGAAAAATAAATAATATTAAATTATATACTTTCTATTTAAAAAAAAATTCTTAGTTATAATAAATGAGTGAATAATATAATTAAAACACTAGTACATGTACCACATCAATGAGTGTAAAAGCATCCATAGTTGATAATCTAACCAATGTAACAAAAAAAAAATTTAAAGTTTTAAAAAACCAAAAACCGTCTTCAAAAAGATATTTACTCAAAATTATGAAATAGGTAATATTCTTATACCTATATAAGTACACGACATTAACCAACAATAACTTTTTCAAAGCTATAGGTACGAAACAAATTACGGGCCCACTCAGACCAAATAAGAGGGCCCACAATTTTTTTTAAGGTCGGTACCAGTTATTGAGAAAAGTATACTGACCTTTAAAAGGTTTTTGATTCGATGGCTTTGCTGGCACCGACTAACATACACCCTAATTTAAAAACCTTACCCTCCCTTTTTGTGCAGTTGGGTAAAAGTAAATTATAAATAAATTAAAAAAGCGTCGGTGGCTCAACCGGTAACGACTCGGTCCATCTAACCAGAGGTACCGGGTTCAAATCTGGACGGCCAACGTACCAATGAGTTTTTCAAAAACTTACGTACATATAATTACCGATTGCTTTAACGGTGAAGGAAAACATCGTAAGGAAACCTGCACACGCCTGTGAAGAAACTCGAAGGTTGTGTTTGAAGTCGACCAACCCGCACTGGGCCCGCGTGGTCGACTAAGGCCTAATCGCCCTGATTCAGACTCTACCGAAAACCTGCGACCTCTTGATGTGAATGAAGCTAATGGACTAACCGTTACGCCACGGAGGCGGTAAGGGAGGCTTTTCCATCCTGAGTTTCAGAAGCTATCCATGTAGAAAAGCATCTGTAAAGGCCCATTCATACTTAGAGCCGTCAATTTTACCTGATATTGGCTGGTCCTTTTTTTTACATCTATTGATAATTATTAACTAATTATCAATAGATGTAAAAAAAAAAAAGAATAAATAAATGAAATGTTTTTTGGTTAAAATACGAAAAAATCTTACAACAATTAAAAGTTAAATATGATAAGTGTAAGTGCAGCCATATTGACTAATTATATGATACCAGTCTTATCTGCGCATGAGTCGAATGTAGCAGGGTTTTGCACCTTTACCAGTTTTTGTATTTTTTTAGTGTGCCGGTGGAGTTCAAAAAGTTTAATCAAAATTTAAGGACATGAAAACTTTTATTATCATCATATCAGCTCATATACGTCCCTACCGAGGGGTTCGAGCCTACCCTGAATTAGGGCGATCAGGCCTTAGTCGAGCATCGCCGCAAAGTCGCCTGTCTATCAGTGTTCTACAGGATTCATTTCGGAGAGTGTGCCCTGGAACTTCACAACCTCATTCGCCCCTCTCCATTTCATCATCGGACGACCAGGCGCGGAGAGCGGTTCCACCCCTTTGTCGTCAATGTTCCACCTTTTCGCACGAAGCGTTTTGCTTCTTCCTTCATCATGCGAACGTCCAAGGAGTGGAATTCCCTTCCGGCGTCTGTATTCCCCGATTCGTATAATTTAGGAATCTTCAAGACGAGAGTGAATAGGCACTATTTGAGCTTGCGTGTTACATCCTCGGCTGCATCGGCACTTACCATCAGGTGAGGTGCAGCCAAACGCACTCAAATTTTTAATGAAAAAAAAAAAAGTCGACCACGCGGTCCCAGTGCGGGGTGGTCGACTTCACACTTTAATAAAAATATATACATTCCTACTATAGGTACTATTCTATACTTTTATAAAATCTTTGAAATCTCATTCCTAAAACAACAGAGATATAGCCTATATTATTGCACATTATCATCATATCAGCCGAAACACGTCCACTGCTAGACAAAGGCCTTCCCCAAGGATTTCTACGACGATCGGTCCTACGCTGCCCGCATCCAACGGCATTCCGCGACCTTCACCAGGTCGTCGGGCCACCTGTAGGAGGTCTGACTACGCTACGTCTTCCGGTGCGCGGTCATCACTCGAGAACTTTACTACCCCAACGGCCATCTGTTCTACGAGCTATGTGCCCTGCCCACTGCCACTTAAGTTTAGCGATTCTGTGAGCTATGTCGGTTACTTTGGTCACAGTATATATATTAGTACCTTTGGTTCTCCTGCGGATCTCCTCATTTCTGATTCGATCGCGTAGGGAAATTCCCAGCATGGCTCGCTTCATTGCCCTTTGGGTGACCTTGAGCCTTCTTATGAGGCCCATAGTAAGCAGTCATTGTTCAGTTCCGTATGTCATCACTGGCAACACATACTGGTTAAAGACCTTAGAGACACTGCGGTATTTTGGACGTGAAGATATTGCGACGCTTCCCGAACGCTGCCCAACCGAGTTAAATTCGTCGATTGATCTCTTTCTTAAAGTTGGACCTACCTAGCTGGACTGTTTGTCCCAGGTATACATATTTGTCAACCACTTCGAGTGTAGAGTCTCCTTTAGAAGGATGGGTGCGACACGGACATTTAACATTATTTTCGTCTTGTCCATGTTTATTTTAAGCATATTACCGATTTCAAAGTAAATAATAATATGATCACCAGCACTGACATGAATTTAAAATCTGCTAGATAAAGATACAAATTCACTAAGTATGTTAAAAATATTATTAAGGCCTAATTATGACAGTTAATTAATGGTCAAACTCTTCTGGTGAATTATTAGAAATATGAGCTGATTTTTCTATGAGCATGTGTTGTGAACTTATCTCGTATATTTATAAAATTGATTGATCTGACTAACAATCAACGCACAGCTCAAGCCACTGGACGGATCGGGCTGAAATTTTGGCATACAGATACCGATTATGATGTATGCATTCGCTAAGAAACGATTTTAAGAAATTCCTACGGGAACGACAAAAAACGGGATCTGCGCAGATGACGCCGGTAAGCATCCGCTAGAAACACATCTTATTACCAGCTCGTATACGTCCCCACCGAGGGGCCCGAGCTTACCCTGAATTAGGGTGATCGGGCCTTAGTCGACCACGCGGGCCCAGTGCGCACACATAACACATATTAAGACATATTCTGTAAAAAATACAGCTTAATATCTATTACAGTTCAAAAGATAAACAGAGTTTTTAAAGGTCGGAGAGATGGAAGGAAAGACGCATTGACAGCGTAGGCTTAGTAACAGGGTCCTGTTACTTTGTACAGCCCTAATAAGGAGCAAGGATTAAAAAAATACTATCTTTCATACAAATCCCTGACCTGAAAATTACAGCTAAATATCTATTATATAGTTCAAAAGATAAACAGAGTTTTTAAAGGTCGGAGAGACGGAAGGAAAGACACACCGACAGTGTAGGCTTAGTAACAGGGTCCTGTTACTTTTTACAGAACCCTAATAAGGGGCAAGGATTAAAAAAATACTATTTTTCATACAAATCACTGACTTGAAAATGACAGCTAGATATCTATTACAGTTCAAATGATAAAGAGAGTTTTTAAAGGTCGGAGAGACGGAAGGAAACACGCACTGACAGCGTAGGTCCTGTTTCTTTGTACAGAACCCTAAAAAGGAGCAAGGATTAGAAAATTACTATTTTTCATACAAATCCCTGACGTGTAATAGCGTTTCGTTTCGTGCGCCATCTCCGGTCGGCATCGCGTCGCCTGAGGCTGCGGCCGGGCGCTATTGAGATATTGAAACATGATAAATCGATACTACTCTACCCACATAATAAGCCTGTTTTAACGGCAATTTTATGGCCGTAAAAATAAGGTGTAAAAAAAGTTTTAATATTTTATGAAAACAATATTTGATTGGCCGGTACGTTTGGCCTTCAACAAATGCATGCGTGAGTAGTAGGTTTTTCAGTGATGTATATTAAATCATGTTTATATAAAAATGAGGTTGGCGTGAATGTTTGAGTATTTAATACATGAGTATTTTAATTAAAGCAAGGTATTGATTGGGACAGTTGTCTCTGTCTTTTTCTTTACGTGTAAAGAGTAAAGAAAATAACCACACTTTTTCAATGGTTTTTCGTTTAATCAATAACTACACAATGAAAGTTTAAAAAATAATAACATTACTCACTTTGTATTAACGTAACAAATATTTTTGTATATATTTTTTTAATTACACTTTAAAATATTAGTCATAACTAGAGTTGAAAGTAACGGTGTAGACCTATCTTTGGGATTTTTTTTTATCGAGCCAAAACTGCTCAATCGCGTTTCTAATAGCTTTTGACTTAAAGGAATATCATCAATAATAAGGGTATTTTTTTTCAACCTTGGATTGAAATTTTCAATCGTTTAGGAATAATTTACGTCAAAAATAACGAAAATCTCTAATATTACCGCCTCAATCACTTAACCATCTACTTAAAAGTAGTTATGTACCTACCACAATGATGGATCTAATCTGAATCACATAATCATTTGGGCAAGAAATGTGTTACTAAACATAATTTTTTTACAACTTTTGATTTAGCTTGCAATGTTCGTATGTATGTATATATGTCCGCTTCAAATCATGCGATCGATTTTAGATCGACTTCCAGGGGCCCGATTGAGCTGAAATTTGGTGGAGCCGTATTCCCGGTGACAAAAGATCCTTTTAGTATTTTGAAGTTGATCTGATGATGAATTACGAAGGTGGAATCAAGATAAAGATAAGATAAAGATAAATACTCTTTATTGTACACACAAGTTAAAAAAACGACGGGTTGCACTCTGGGAGTGCCGGCAGAAGTAAAAACTTGAATATTAACGTTTTGCATTTTTGATATTTTGGAATGGTTAGTGAATAATTTTGCCCGAATTGCTTTGATTATCAGTATAAAAGTACTATCATTTATGTGGTAGAATACAATATTTATTTATTGCGCTATCGTACACAAACATGACAATTTATATTACATTAAAAAGTTTATATCTCAGAAAAATCAACAAAAAATCACCTACATCCATCTTACGAATTTTCGATCAGGTCACGTGTCCTGACGCGAGTTTAACATTTTTTACCCATTACAAAAAAAAGTGCACAACACCGCTAAAGAAGTTTTCACTTCAAAAATATAAACACATTATAAAAACTTATAAAACCTTAAGTCAAAAAAATATAAAAAAACACACCCAATATAAAAAAATAAACTTATATAGGTACGATAGCGGTACGATTTGGGCGGTTATCTAACAAAGCGATTTCTTCCAGACAACCCGGTGGTCAAAGGATCAAGGTCCCAGGATCGTCTATTGTTTTAAGCAAATCATAGGAAATACTGTACCTTTCAATATCTCAGCCCAAATTTTAAAATTAAGAATTACTGAAACAAAAAAATCTTCCATACTAATTTTATGAAGAGGTAAAGTTTGTATGTGGAGGTAATCTTCGAAACTATTTACTCATCCGATTTAAAAAATACGAGTGTGCTTTAGACCACACGACTGAAGTAAAACTTCTTTAGCTCCATCTATAATGTATGGAAGTAAATACTTAGTTTTCAGAAAATACGGAGGTAAAGACAGTTTATGAAAAGAGTTTTATTATCCTCTAAAAATGATCAAATCTTTTTTGTCTTATATGTTTGTTTTTATTGTTTTGACAACCGATATTGTTGCATTGGCAACCGATATTGTTGGTAAACAAAAATAACATAGTATCTCTCTTTCTATCTTCGCTAATTTATATATCCCTCTCAACCTCCGTTCGCCTCGCCCGATTACACTTCCGTAACGCTCTTGTCACGCATCCACCAGATTACTCCCTAAGTCAAGCGTGCGTAAAGAAGTTTTACTTCAAAAAAACATTTCACCAATTGTTAGAATGAACTTTTACAATTGACGTAGGCTAAAATACCGATTGACATAGGCTAAAATAACGATTGACATAGGCTAAAATAACGATTGACATCGGCTAAACTAACGATTGACATAGGCTAAAATATCGATTGTCATAGGCTCAAATAACGATTGACATAGCCTAAAATAACGATTGACATAGGCTAAAATAACGATTGACATAGGCTAAAATACCGATTGTCATAGGCTAAAATACCGATTGGCATAGGCTAAAATACCGATAGACATAGGCTAAAATAACGATTGATTGAAATAAGAGTTAAAAAAAATGTGTGATTTATCAAACTTGTAGAACAAAAGTTATTCAGTATGATAAGTAGAAGCCCCAGTTAACGGTACCTAGACCAATTTTGTTACACCCTGTATATGAAGACATTATAGTACCTACCTAAAACCTAACTTAAGCCATAATATTACGTTTCCGCATTACCGCATCAGAACTAAACACGAGTATGTCTATTACGTTGTGAAGGATTTGCTGCAGCCGCTGCCTGGTTGTAAACTCGCCGCCCGCCGTTGAAAGCCTACAATTACCGATTTACCAAAACCGATTGTCAACTCCACTATCATTAGCTGGCTCATCTAGCGTGTAAAGTACAGCTATCAATAAATCATTCGAGAGTCGAGATTTGGTACAAGATTTTATTTGAAAAGAGTTTTTATGTGCAAAAGCCGAATGCTCAAATAAATATATAAATGCACGGTTCTAAATAAAAAAAAAAACAAAGTGATTCCTACGATTCTATTGATAATATAATTATTTTGTGAAATAAATGTATTTACTACTAGCATTTTCCCGCGGCATCGCCCGCGTGGACATCGTTTTTAGGGTGATTAGTAAATTATGTCGTTTCCCACCTACTCAACCATCTCTGTGCAAAAAATCACAACAATCGAGTATTTTCTCAGTTCCCTCAGGAACTGCATCAGATTATGATATTTTCCCGGGATAAAAAGTAGCCTATGTCTTTCCCCGTGACACAGGCTATCTGCATGCCAAATTTCATAAAGATTGGTCAAGGCGTTGAAGCGTGAAAAGGTAACAAACAAACACATTTTCACATTTATAAATTAGTAAGGATATCCTTCTCTTCAGTCCCCCAATACAATGATCGTGACTTCTTAAATTTGAGCCGAACCATCAATCCTGTTCGCTAAATTTGCAGGCAGCAGACCACGTGGCCTTAGACCGGCTCGATGGGCACGCAGACCTCGTCACAAAACTTCGCAGAATCATTTAGACTGGCGACAGACCGCGATTTTTTTGATAGGCTACGGAACCCTACTTTTGCGCGAGTTCGACTCGCACTTGGCTGTTTTTTTTTAATGATTATACTTATATCTTTTGGTCTTTAAAATAAATAATGTAGTTGGTAAATCAAATATCAACAAAACTCTTTTCAGAATATCATATTTCTGGTAAAAGTTTATATCTGTCTGTAACTAGCCAGCATGGCGTCGAACCCACAGCCCCGGCGGCGCGCCCTAGGCTCCCAGAAGGCCAATAACTCACGAGCTCGACTCGTGATCCGAGTAACAACTATTTAGTAAACAGATTTATCGTGACTCCGATTGTGAATCTATTCGTTATTGTTACTGCGAATAGTCGTACTTACAACTGAATGAAATAGGTACTGATTTTGTCCTTGAACTCTGCTGCCGTGTAAACAAATAAAGTTTCGTATTTTTCGGTGTTTACTCCTAAATAATCGATTTTCATATATAGCACCCACGCGGTAAAAAAAATAGGGAGTAAAATCGAGTGTTAACAAAAAGGTGTCACGTTTTATGTCCAGTCACGTTTTTCCCAGAGCTAAGGCTCCATGGCCATACCGCCTAATTTTTACTAACGCTAGAGGTCGAGCTCCGCGTAGGGCGAAGCCCGGAACAGATAAACGTATTGCATTTACAACCGCAGAAAAAATACTTTTTCCAACCCTCGATTTTGGGGTTTGCATTATTTTCTGAAAGGGTTTCGCCTTAAGTGTAGGTAATCTCCAAAGAAAAAATATTTTTTCATGCTGCAAGTACAGTTCGTTCGCTAAATTAGGTGCACCTTTGACGTCAAACACTCCGTCAAAGGGGCCGCCCTGAGTTCAATCTAGGCGCTGCGGTTGAGCAGCCCCTTTGACGAAGTTTTTAAAGCGAGTCGGCGAGCAGCATTTATCAAAGGTGCAAGTAATTCAGCGAACGAACTATACTTCGTCATATTAGCCGAAAACGGCCACTGCTGGACAAAGGCCTCCCCCAAGGATTTCCACGACGACCGGTCCTGCGCTGCCCGCATTCATCGGCATCCCGCGAACTTCACCAGGTCGGCGTTCCACCGCGTGGAAGGCCTGCCTACGCTACGTTTTCCGATGCGCGGTCGCCACTCGAGAACTTTACTGCCCCAACGCAAGGCGGTAATATTACAGATTTTCGTTATTTTTGACGTCAATTACTCCTAAACGATAGAAAACCCAAGGTTAAAAAAAATATACCCTTATTGTTCATGATGTTCCTTAAAGTAAAAAACTATTAGAAACACGATTGAGCAGTTTTCCCAAAAAATTCCAAAGATAGGTCTACACCGTTACTTTCAACTCTAGTTATGACTAACACTTTGAAGTATAAATTTTGAAAAAATATACAAAAATATTTGATATGATAATACACAGTAAATAGTATATTACTATTTTTTATAATTTCATTGTAGTTTTTGATTGAAACAAAAACCATTGAAAAAGTGAAAAGTATATATATTAGTACTAATATACAGTATGGACACTCCTTGCCGCTCTCTAGATTGCGACCTCACCCCATCGTCACCCAGATAGGTTACAGTTTGGTTGTCTAACGTATAGGATTTCGCCGACATTTTGTTTGATCTGTCATTCTTTTTTTTAAACGTCATTTCTGGCCCGTTGTATGAAGTGTCCAGGGAGTGCCTTAACCTTATCAAATCCAAAAATAATTATCCATCCACAACAATGATACCAACTACACCAAACATTAATGAACTCGAATGTGTGTTGGTTGCCAGCATGTGTGCTGTGTAATCTATTGTCGCCCTCGCAGCAATACAGTCCCTCGGGGGCGATGTATCAACCGCGGGCGGCGGGGCATTTGTTACTGTTGTAAGTACTTGTGCAACATAATAAATCTATTTGACAGAGTTTTGATTGAGATTTTTATTTAGGTCGCGGGAAGCGCAGAATCGGTCGTCGCGGAGATCCTTGGGGGAGGCCTATGTCCAGCAGTGGACGTCCTTCGGCTGATACGATAATGAAGGAATTTAACCCTGCAGTGGTCGCGTGGATTACATATGTAATCAACGGTAATAAAAAATGAAATTATTTGTAAACAGTACAAGTGTGTTACACAGGACTCCGTGTACTTTAAGTATGACCATCCCCATCCCCGCTCTGTTCATTCCAAATATGTATGTAGTTCCTGTTAAGAAAATAATAGTTGATTTGTTTTCGCAATAAGCGCTAACACGTATTAAGGTCTCATATAATCCAAAGTAAATTTTGAAAGATGATTTATAAGATGTTTGTGTTTTGGTTTATTTTGACAAAACTGTTAAATGTTCTATTCAGTTTCCTATTATAATTTAATTTTAGTTAAGGGTAATTGCCATTTTTCAATAGAAAAATAAAAAAAATCTTTTGGGGGCGCGACCACTGCAGGGTTAAAGCGATTTAAATAGACCAAGCGATAAGGTTACGAAAATATGTTAATAGCCCCTTGCAGATAGGTTCAAATAAAAGTATAGCGTTCGCTCATCATAACATTTGCATGTACCTAAAACACTAGTAAACACGGAATTAATTAAAAATAAAAACCTGACTCCACAAAAACTTCCCTTTTTTGGCTAGACAGGTATTTTATTTAAATTAATAATTTGAGTGCGTTTGACTGAAACTCACCTGATGGTAAGTGATGATGCAGTCGAGGATGGTACACGCAAACTCAAATAATGCCTATTCGCTCTTGCCTTGAAGATCCCCGAACGAATCGGAATGTATTTTATGTTACTCACGGAATTAGCCTCTCAAGCGGGACGGTTACCTATCGGTATCAATACCGGCCAACGCTCAAGCGGGACCGTTAACTATAAAAGGTAACGAAATTTATTTGCGTCATTGGAGTTTGAAAAAAGTATACGAAAACTGTTGCGATCCTTGTCAAACTATAGTTTGATTTAATATGGTATACCATAATATTGTAGAGGGACTGATGCATCAATATTTATCGTTTATTTGAGTAATTCAATAGATATTTTTTACAAAATACAAGTTTTTAAACTTTTTAGTGTCAGATTTAAATTTTTCAAGATGCCAGAAATTAAAAAAAAATTGAATCTTGCTTAAATTGATACAGATAGAAAGATAATTTCATTAGCTCACTAGAACAGTAATTAGTTTTAATAGGTCAAGAATTCTGAGAAATCTTGGATATCGGTAAACCGCCCAACGGACTACCGTGCGGCAAAATCAAGTTGTTTGCAAGAAATGCAAAAAATACAAAAAAAAAATGGAATCTAACGACACTTCGCAGTCCAAAATCCATCAAGCCGTTTGGGCTACCGAGCCTGCCAAAGAAATAAATAAAAATAATAATAAATTCTTTATTTGCAGCCAAAAAGCCTCTTTTTTTGCTAGTCGGGTAAAAATGTATCCTACGTCACTCACGGGATCAACAAAATAAGAATAATAATATAATAAATTTATTTCACAAAAAGTTTACAAGTTAGAAAAACAAGGTCTTAATTCTAGTTGTACATCTTAACTTTAGATAATGGAACTCTGGCTACTAAACTAGGCTAGAGAAAGCCTGTACCTTAGCAGTCAGCGAACAGAGATAGGAACAAAATATGCGATGTCAACCGACAACTTTAAGCGAGAATTTAACAAAATAAAAGTCAACAAAATGCATGTGCAAAAATCTAAAGACACCTCGTACTCCAAAACCGTTTAGGCTACAGAGCCTGCCAACGAAATCTATAACCTATTTATTTGGCTATTCGGGTAAAAATGTATCCTACGTCACTCACGGGATCAACAAAAATCTAACGACACCTCGTACTCCAAAACCGTTTAGGCTACAGAGCCTGCCAACGAAATCTATAACCTATTTATTTGGCTATTCGGGTAAAAATGTATCCTACGTCACTCACGGGATCAATAAAAATCTAACGACACCTCGTACTCCAAAACCGTTTAGGCTACAGAGCCTGCCAACGAAATCTATAACCTATTTATTTGGCTATTCGGGTAAAAATGTATCCTACGTCACTCACGGGATCAACAAAAATCTAAAGACACATCGTACTCCAAAACCGTTTAGGCTACAGAGCCTGCCAATGAAATCTATAACCTATTTATTTGGCTATTCGGGTAAAAATGTATCCTACGTCACTCACGGGATCAACAAAAATCTAAAGACACATCGTACTCCAAAACCGTTTAGGCTACAGAGCCTGCCAACGAAATCTATAACCTATTTATTTGGCTATTCGGGTAAAAATGTATCCTACGTCACTCACGGGATCAACAAAAATCTAAAGACACATCGTACTCCAAAACCGTTTAGGCTACAGAGCCTGCCAACGAAATCTATAACCTATTTATTTGGCTAATTGGGGTAAAAATGTATCCTACGTCAATCACGAGATCAATAAAAATCTAAAGACACCTCGTACTCCAAAACCGTTTAGGCTACAGAGCCTGCCAACGAAATCTATAACCTATTTATTCGGCTATTCGGGTAAAAATGTATCCTACGTCACTCACGGGATCAACAAAATGTCAAAAATCTAAAGACACATCGTACTCCAAAACCGTTTAGGCTACAGAGCCTGCCAACGAAATTTATAACCTATTTATTTGGCTATTCGGGTAAAAATGTATCCTACGTCACTCACGGGATCAACAAAAATCTAAAGACACCTCGTACTCCAAAACCGTTTAGGCTACAGAGCCTGCCAACGAAATCTATAACCTATTTATTTGGCTATTCGGGTAAAAATGTATCCTACGTCACTCACGGGATCAACAAAAATCTAAAGACACCTCGTACTCCAAAACCGTTTAGGCTACAGAGCCTGCCAACGAAATGTATAACCTATTTATTTGGCTATTCGGGTAAAAATGTATCCTACGTCACTCACGGGATCAACAAAAATCTAAAGACACATCGTACTCCAAAATCCATCAAGCCGTTTAGGCTTCAGGGCGTACCAAAGAAATAAATAAACATACATGCAATACACACTCGAAGAACATAACCGTACTTCTGGCGCAGTCGGATAATAAAAGGTATGGCTGTGAGCAAAGTACTTTTTATGTAGCATATCCCACAATAAGCATAGGAAAATGTCACAAGCTTCCTAGCTTATTTTACCGTCATCATCAACTTTAATAAGTAGTCCAATGTGAAACACAGGATTCCCAAGGGCTCGCCACTCGTACCGACCTTAAGCCCTGTGCATCCTGATGTCTCCAGCAACATTCGCTAATCATCGCTTCACATCCAAGGGGCATCCACCCTACGTTTCACGGCCTCCACCTCAGAACTCGCTTTGTCCAGCCTTTAAATAATAGCGTATTTTAGACCCATTCAATCTTAACCTATGAGTTTTAATTCACTGATGGAAAGTTTGTCAATAAGGAGAGCACGCATTTTATATCACTTGTAATAAAATGATAAACTTATACTCAAATTTTATTGTCGTTCAAACACAATAAATAACGCAATTAATTGTTTATCAATGACAACAAGAGCGCGGCCCGCGCCCGCGCAAAGGGCCTTTTGTGACCCGCAGCTAGGGACGTGACCCGTACGCGTACGTATCACTTTATAGGGCTGTCATCTTCATTCAAATTTTATCCTTTTTTAATTTTGTTTCAATCCCTCGTCGGCTTTGCCGGTGCCTATTAACATAGTGTCATTCTGAAAAATTACCTAAAAAAATAATTAAAGTTCCGTGGTAATTCCAAACTTTGTATTTTTTGTCTCGGGCAAAGATTGTAGTGCCATGATTAGGAGTTTCAGAAATACCCTATTACACCACCAACGTAAAACGATGGTTGTCAACCAAAACGTATAAGTTACAATTTCTAGACAACTTAATTTTCCGGTGATGTTTTATTTGTTTTTTCATTTCGTTTGTTTCGAAACATGTATAAGTTTCTAGAAAGCTATTTCAAGGTTTCATGTATATATTCTTTTTGCCCTTGTGGGTATTCTTATTAGAACTGTCGGACACCGGCATATTGAATTTGACGTTATAGACCTCACTTTCAAGCTTATTTTACACCAAGCTCGCACCGCATCAAAGTGTATATATTAGTACTAACATTCAGTATGGACACTCCCTATTGCTCTTTAGATTGCGACCTCACCCCCTCGTCACCCAGATTGACACAGTTTGGTTGTCGAACGTATAGGATTTCGCCGCCATTTTCACGTCATTCGTTTTTTGAAATGTCATTTCTGGCCCGTTGTATGAAGTGTACAGGGTGTAGTCGCATACTAGAGAGCCCTCCATACCCTGATTTTTGGTGGCAGCCCTGTCCCGTGCCACTATATCGACCCGCTATCTCTGTTACGCAACTCCAGATTTACGACAGTTATCGAGTTCACCCTTCCTGGTCGGGAAGATGAGACGAAACAATTAAATGTCTCTCTCTATTAATTTAGATAAATGTTTGTAGATAATTTGAATGAATGTAACATATTATGAATTTCGCTCCCTTTTCCTCGTAGTCTACAAATATTGCAGCTTTTGTCATCATATCAGCTCATATACGTCCCCACCGAGGGGCTTGAGCCTACCCTGAATTAGGGCGCCGGACCTTAGTCGACCACGCGGGCCTAGTGCGGGTTGGTCGACTTCACACACAACCTGCGAGTTTCTCCGCAAGCGTGTGCAGGTTTCCTCACGATGTTTTCCTTAACCGTAAGAGCGTCGGATAAACGTACATATGAAATCGAAATTCGAAAACATATTGGTACGTGGCAGGATCTAACCACGACCTCCCGTGCAGGAGGTAGCGGCCCTTGCCATTACGCCACCGACGCTATAATGCAGCTTTTGTAAACTATTTAAAAATAATGAAGTGTGTTTAATGCTTAGATTTTCCTTTTATCATTTTGAAAAAAATAAATTTCACATAGAATCCTAAGTAGCTAAAAAAGTTAACTGAAGTTTCTTCTCATAAACATTAAACTGAACAATTTGCCCAAGGAGCCTTTGGTCAATCCAAAAATTGTCTCCATGGGACCCGTACTGAAATAAGAAAGAAAAAAATACTCCCCGTACACAATTGTCTTATCGGCTTATTGAGTTGTGTGTAAATTTCAGATTTTTTCTGCGATTTATCTATTGTGTTAATTACGTTTCCAAAAAAGATGTGTTTTCTGGTACTTTACAAAATCCCTGTTACAAGTAAGGAGAAAACACTAATCTAACCCCTGCAGGTACACTCCATACTCCGTGACACACGGCTTAATTTTATGCTACATTAATATGTCAGGGGCACTTTTTAATGGGGTTAGTCACGGGGTACGATGGACCCCTTGCTTTCTCAGGGCAATATGTTATGGTAGGATTAGCTCGTTTGTTGCGATAAGCTTAGTTGATTCGCTAAACGATATCTCGTAATGCTACGATGCTAAATTGATGGTTTGTTTGGCTTTGTTGACGACTTAGCTGACGTGGAATTAGAACTTTAAGATAACTAAGCTTTAACACATTCACTGCCTTTCAAAAATGAGTGTACCCAATCCTAGGAATCACAACATTTTTTTTTTGGTATCAGAGTTGCTACGCGGAATGACGTACACTCGCCACAGAAACCGTAATTTGACCGTACGAACAAAATTGTATGAACGTTCAGTCGGATCCGAGTGGGTGGCACCTAACCAAGCACTCGATACCGAGTGGGAAGCAGTGAATGTGTTAAAGAACATTGGCTGTCGTTGTATCGAAGTTGGACAAAGTTCTGCCCAAAATGAACACATAAAGGGCATAGGGCAATGCTAATGCTAGTCTGTAAAACAAATTACTTCAAAATCTATCCTAGGAGTCGTGAGAAAAAAGCCTTTTTAGTAAAATACTGATATGTATATCGAAGAAATCGATACCTTAGCATATACAGGGTGTAACAAAATTGGTGTAGGACCCGTTAACTGGGGGTTCTACTCGACATACTGAACCACTTTTCCCAAGACACCCATAATCAATTCTCCAAAAAAAAAATTGAACCCTCCATACTTAAATGCACAAAATTAGTCGATCAGCTGATCGATTTGTATGACAAGCAAAATTTTTTTTTTGCGATTACAGCTAAGTCGTATAGAACAAAAGTTGTTCAGTATGAAGAGTGGAAGCCCCAGTTAAGGGGACCTACACCAATTTTGTTACACCCTGTATATATATACACATTATTTAGAAGTCTATTACGAAGATGACGTAATGGATCACATATTTTTGTTATGATTTACATATTTGTGAGCGTAAATAATTCGAAATGTAATTTAATTAAAAAAAAATAATTAAACAATCACAAAAAAATTAAAAACAAAACTTATTTTTATTTATTTTCTCTCTCAGAATGGTGAGACCATTCTTTTATTTTTGTAAATGCCAGAAAATCACTGGCGGTATTTTCATTTCTGGGTAGCTTAACATATTTATTGGTCCAAACCCTACCAATGTCCTTAGGGAAACATAGCTTTGACTTACTCATGGGTTTGAGCAGAAAGGAGTAAAGGAGGTTTAATACTAGATATTTGTACAGTTTAGTTAATTGGAAATAGCCAAATCGAGTAGTGTTTTCTTAAAAATAAACCATTTTTAGTTGGTATTTAAGTCCTAAATGAACTACACACGTTGATCAAATGAATGAAATGCTCTTAAGAACATGTGCGATGTCCAAAATGTATAATGTGATTAAGATTAATAATAATAAAGTGTTTTTCTACTCCCATTATTCATATCACAAAAGTATTCATTCCTACAAGTCGTTTTACAATGATCATTTCAAAATGAGACAACTGTACTACGATGAAACTTTTTAAATATTTTCTCAATACAGTTGCTCGAAAATTGGTTCTTTATATACCAGTCAAGTGTGCGCAAAATTGATTTTACCGCACGCGTGCTTTTACTTTACCACTTTTTTTAATTTCTAGCTCGGAGGAACAAGACATTTCTTGCAAATAAAAAACATAAAAACCAAAGATACAAAATCTTCTTTAAGACTTTTGATAGGAGAATTTTAAAAGAGATTGGTTGTTCCTCCGTGAGGTTAGTAGGTTAGGTACATAACGCTAGCTGATTAGATTCTCTTTGGGTTATATCTTTGTGAAGAAAAGTGGATAAATATGAATGAAGCGCTTAGGTTACAACAAGGAATAGGCCATCTTTTGGAAGGAGGTTTTAATGCCTATAATAATATTATCCCGAGCCTTATTGTAGTCTATTTATGATAATATAAAAAAAAACTTGTTTGCTGGCTAAAATATGGCGCCATTTTTGTAAAACAAAATTGAGATATTTTAGTTGTGAAAATGAATAATATTATGAATATATGCGTAATAAAAATATACTTATGTGTATGTATAAGAAAAAACAAAGTGATATTACTCCCTGGACATCTAAAATGAGCCTTAAGTCGCGAAATTTGGTTGCCGAAACCTTAATAGGTATGTATTTTGTTTTTCTGTGACGGTCGTTTTTTATTTAACTGATTTTCTCACAACTGTATTGAAAAAAGTTGTATGATACATGGGTGTAAAAGAAATAACAAACTCGTGACGATGGTAAACCCTCGCCTGCGGCTCGGGCTCACAAATGTCACTCGTTTGTTATTGACTTTTTTACCACCCTTGTATCTTAAATAACTATTATGGCTTTTGCTTCAAAAATTCTATATATGATTATGACAAAATTTCAATGTATCGCACCGAAAAACGTAGCGTAGGCCTCCCTGACCTGGTGAAGGTCTCGGGAAGCCGCTGGATGCGGGTAGCGCAGAACCGCGGTAGTCGTGTAAATCCTTGGGGGAGGCCTAAGTCTAGCAGTGGATGTCCTTCAGCTGATAAGATGATGATGATGACGTGTTCCATTTGCCCTTTTCCCTTGTAGACACCGCCTCCGTAGCCCAGCGGCAAAGTTCACTGGCTTTACACAGGAGGTCGCGGGTTCGATTCCCGGCGGGGTCAATTGTAAGACTCGGTTTGGTTGGTGGGAGGGCATTTTCTTAGCCCGCCTGGCTAGCTACCACCATCTTATCTAAATCTTGCCGGCAAATATCAATGTTGATATCATTGGTGAGTTCCGGCATGAAGATAAGATAGCCAGTTCCCCATTGCGTTGGGGAATCTTGGTAAGCCCGCTTCCATCTTTAGCAACATCGTCACTTACCACCAGGTGAGATAATGTCAAGGGTTTACCAATTGATTAAAAAAAATAAAAAAAGACAACCAATTAGTAACTGCCTAATTTCGTTCTCTTAATTATAATTAACCCTTTTTCCTTGTAGACAACCAGCCTAATTATTATAATTTACCCGTTTTTTAGAATTAAATTACACAGGAGTTATATAATAATATATCACTTTAGAAGAATTGCGTTTTATAAAGTGCACAATAATTCATCAAAACAAACTGCAAATAAAAATTTGCGCTACACTTTTTTCTTGTCCTGTCTGCCTATCAATGAATGTCACATAACTTTTAACAAAACTACTGCTGCGTGTAATTGAGTTTTTTTTCCATGACTCGAAAAAAAAATGTGGGTGTCGTTTTTTGTGTAAGTCTCACACAAAAAGTATGTAATTTATTCATAGAATTTGTACGTATAATTAATTCGTTTCATTCGACTTTAAAAAACAATACAAGCCTCATGTGAATTGTGTCGATTTTGTTAACGTTTCAACGGCCTGTAATTTTAAAACATTACTGTAGGTATTTAGCTATATTAGATATTTAATATACAGGTTGTAACAAAATTTGTGTAGGTCTGGGGCTTCTACTCATCAAACTAAAATTCTACTCATCATACTGAACAACTTTTGTTCTACAAGTTTGCTGAAATCGCAAAAAAAAACACTTTTCATACAAATTGATCAGCTGACTGACCAATTTTGTACATTTTTTATGAAGGGTCCAAACTTTTTTTTCCGAATTGACTGTGTTCCTTGGGGAAAGTTGTTCAGTGTGATGAGTAGAACCTCCAGTTAACGGATCCTACACCAATTTTATTACACCCTGTATATATCAGTACTATCTAACATACAGTATTCATACAAAACGATCAGCTGATTAACTAGTTTTGCGCATTTTTGTATGGGGCGTCGAAATTATTTTTTTGCGAATTGACTATGGGTTCCTTGGGGAAAGTTGTTCAGTACGATAAGCAGAACCCCCAGTTAATGCGTCCTACACATTTTCTTTTTCCCCCTGTATAATATGAGGTACATTACTTTGCTAATCAATAAAAACGCTGAATACGTTTAAAAAACTGACTTCCATGACCTATACTTAGTACAATTTCGCATAAATATTTTTGGTTTTTATTAATTTTCTAAAAAAGTACTACACCGATTTTGATAAAATTTATGTGGGACTTAACTGGCAGCCATACCCTTACGTATAAAAAAATATGAAAATTGTTTCACAATCTGGCAAGATATCGCTTAACAAACTTACAAAAAATATACAGTCGAATAAAGAAACTCCTTCTTTTTGGAAGTCGGTTGAAAAGAGCACTGCTTTTAAACGCCTCCGTAGCAAAATGGTTAGTCCATTCGCTTCACACCAGGAGGTCGCCGGTTCGATTCCCGGCGGGGTCAACTTTGTAAGACTCGGTTTGGTTGGGGTAGTGCATTTTCATAGCCCGCATGGCTAACTACCACCATCTTATGTAAGTCTTGCCGCCAAACATCAGTGTTAACAGCATTGATGTGTTCCGGCTTGAAGATAAGATAGCCAGATCCCCATTGCGTTCCCGCCCGCTTCCATATTCGGCATCATCGTCACTTACCATCAGGTGAGATGATGGCCAAGGGCTTATCAATTGTGGATTTTTTAAAAAACCCGTGCTTGAACCTAGTAGGCTCATAATTTTTTTGTTTTAATGTTCGTTATTTAACAATAGTCAAATGTATCTGAGAAGGTATCCACTTCACGATACAAACACATTTATTTTCAAACGACCAATTCAATCATAAACCTAAAATTAGCTTAACCGTTTCAAAGTCATTCGAGATGAAGACGGTACACCCTCGGGTCCAATTCTGATAGGAGCATCGACCAATAAACCGCTAAAGTATCGCACATATTGGCGGGAAATCACACAAGTCTCCCGTGGCCAATTGCGAACGGGTGAATAGGGGCAAAACGGTGCACTATACAAAAGTAAACAGTAAAAAAGCGCAGCGAATTTGATAAATGCTTGTTTTGGGCACGCGTCGCGCGATTGGACGCGCGTGACGCGTGCGCCACAAGGGCCGATGACGGGCAACTTTTCGTATTTGATTAATTAGGATAAGTTAAAAATAAACAATAGAATTTAACGTTTACGATATCCATGTAAGATAAAAAGACTGGTTTCACAAGAAACTGGTACTCGTAACAGATTTGATTAGCCGTTATTTCACTATGGCAGAATATGGGTGACGACGGCATCAGAAATAAATTATGAACTTTTGATCACTAAATTGCCTTCCTACTTAAACTTCGGAAAACCTTACTCGTTTTGTTTTCCATCAAGTCTTCTACTTTTAATTCACCAAAATCACAAAATGAGTACATATATGACGCTGCTAAACTACGACGTAACGCCTAGGTATTTCAAACATTTTTAGAACAAAATGTCTTTTTTGACAGATGATAAAAAGTAACTCAGATGGCTAGCATTCGGCAATCCTATTATTAGTGTATTGCTCGCAAGGGCAATGGTGAATATGCATTATTTTTTTTACTTTAATAAAAGCTCATTCATATATGAAACGGTATACAAAAAATATTTTGAATAAAGAATAATTTTTGAATAACTGTAAAAATAACAAAGATATAAGCCATTGAAGAATTATCTCTATCTCTTTCTAGCAAAACAGAATGTAACATAGAGTTTATATGGACCGGGTATATTATGTCGTCACATTTACATATCGGATCTCTCTGTCTAATTAGTAGTTGAAAATTTATTGGTCGATTTAAATTTTCATTTTACTTTTTGACATGGTTTTTATGGAATTTTCATATTTTGTTAAGAAATGCGATAAAAAAAATCATGCATATACCCTATTCAACGCACTAAGTCACGCTCTATAAAGGCGTCGAATAAAATTCTTTAACACATTGGCACGTAGCAGAATACGAACCACGAACTCCCGGAAAGGAGGTAGCGGTCTAGCCGTTACGCCACCGACGCTCTATAGTATATGTATGAGTGTAAAGTCGATTCGCTCAGATAGTGTCACTCGTTCAAACAAAATCATCATCATATCAGCTCATATACATCCCCACCGAGGGCCTCAAGCCCTACCCTGAATTATGGCGATCCGGAATAAGTCGACCACGCGGGCCTATAGTGCGTGTTGGTAGACTTCACACACAACCTTCGATTTTCTTCGCAGGTATGTGCAGGTTTCCTCACGATGTTTTCCTTTAATTTTAATGAAGGAATTAAATCTACCGTAATAGATTATTTACAGAATTACAGATAAAAATCAAGTAAATACACAAGTACCTATCAGCGTTTTTTTTATGTCAAGGCGGCGTTCTTTAACATGCGGTGGCAAGCGCTGTGTCGTTATTTACAAAGGGCGAATAACACTATCTAAGCGAACGGACTTTAATTATTTGTATGTGATTGCAGTGACAAATAAACGTGTTATCTATCTATCTATCTACTCGTGTATTGAAAGTGTTACTATTTAACAAATTTATAGGCAAGCCAGCCAAGTGGGCTTAAAAAACCCCCTTCCACCAACCAAACCGAGTCTGCTAACTTTACATTCCACTGGGAATCGAAACCGCGACCTCCTCATGTGAAGCTAATAGACTAACCATAACGCCACAGAGGCGGTTAAATTTAGTACTTTATAGGTTTATATTATCCAAATAAAAGTTCACCTTGTTTAGCTAAACAAATGCACTTCTAACATAGTTCGTTGCCCTCCACAAACTTTATTCAAACAACAGCTGTGCTCAAAGTCCTTGAAATGTTCTTGGTTTTTTTTTTTAGTTTAAATTTCGAACACCCCTACAGGGTGTAAGGAAATGACCCCTGAAATTGGCTGCGTCCCCGCGCGGGCTCGCTTACATTAACGCACCTTGCATCTCGCTCCGCACCGCCACGACTTGAATAACTGCCCTTATTACCAACATTGCGCCGTTTGTCACTTGTTTTCACGTAATGAGTCCGTTTTTTATCAAGTTTAAGTAAGCCCCATTATCCCTTTCACTTTGGACAAGACGTCTTTGTTAATACAACTTTTTGACGGCGAAATTAAAACGTCGATGTCTCCATTGAAGTCGAATTAATTCATACAATTGTTACTTTGTCAGTTAGCAGAGGGAACAAAATTTAATCGGTTAATTAAGTTTAGTTGAAAAACAAAATTGTTTTTTCAGTTGGTAATAGAACATTTTGTTTGGAAAATATATGAACTTTTTACAAATCCAACTACAGATAATAAGTTGGTCGACTATTACTCCTAAACTAAGAAAGCCTATAACCGTGATAGTTTTCCTTTTAAATTGATAATATTTTCTACTATTCAATTATTGTTTTTCAGATATCCTGAAATAGCGGTTTAGCTGGTAGGGGGAGGGGAGGGGGACACTTGACTCTAACAAAAAATAGCAATGTAAAAGTTTAAAGCTTAATATTTCGCAAACAAAACTCTGAATTATAAATAGTTTTAGCAAACCCTCTGTAATTTTAAAAGAACTATATTCAACGATACTCCTTACATCAATAGGGTACGTCGACAAACAAAAATCACCCCTTCTTTAAATTTAGGGGGGGTACCCTAAAAAAATATATCAAGATTTTATTGTACCACTTTGTCGGCGTGATTAATATGTATACCTACCCATGCCAAATTACAGCTTTCTAGTACTTAGTATTCTGAGCTAAGTCGCAGATAGACATACGGACAGACAGACATGACAAAACTATGAAGTTTCCTCGTTGACTACGGACCCTTTAAAAAGTGAAATGACTAAAGACTAAGAGCCATTACGCACTGTCGACTGGTCGCCGGCGACTCAGTCGCCGGCAACTATGACTTTCTTTAGTTTAAATTAGTGTTTACGCACTCGGTCGCCGGTTGCGCAGGCGACTCGGCGACTCGCCGCGTAGTGGCGACGCACAGGCGACTACCTGCACGACTGTACTTGGAATACTGTCGCTCGGCTTGGTCTCCGGCCCTAGTTGCCTACGTTTCGGTCGCCGAGAGACTGAGTCGCCGGCGACCAGTCGACAGTGCGTAATGGCTCTAAAAGATTGATGACTAAAAGAATGATCTAATAGACTCTATAAAGTGAAATAGGTCAATATTCGACTTTTCGAGTTGGTATAACTTGTTACCAAGACATGTCTCAGTAATGATTTTCTTTATTTTATTTTATTTTCTAAGGAAACTAGTTACATAATATAGTAAATAGCAAATCAACGTTGGATAGAGCGTCGGTGGCGTAACGGCTAGGGCCGCCGCCTCATGTCCGGGAGGTCGTGGTTCGAATCCTGCCAAGTACCAATGTAATTTCGAATTTAGATTCCACATGTACGTTTATCCAACGCTCTAACGGTAAAGGAAAACATCGCGAGGAAACCTGCACACGCCTGCGGAGAAACTCGCAGGTTGTGTGTGAAGTCGACTAACCCGCACTGGGCCTGCGTGGTCGACGGAATTCAGGGTAGGCTCGAGCCCCTCGGTGGGGATGTATATGAGCTGATATAATAAAACGTTGGATATTAAAAAAATATTAAACATCAAATCTTAATTTAAAGAGTTCATTGAGATCTTATTATCTTGACATACAGAATTCTACAACAAAAGGGTGGGGAGGCGTCTATACAAATTTGCCAATTGTATTACTTTTTTTTTATTTATTTTTTATTCACAAATAGTAACCCCTTGGCATTATCTCACCTGATGGTAAGTAACGATGATGCCGAAGATGGAAGCGGACTTACCAAGATTCCCCAATGCAATGGAGAACTATTAAGAAGTCGTATGGGTACAAAAAAAAATTACATTGCTCCAAATCATAAGTATCTATCATATCTTTAACAAGCCGCGATGATGGTAAATGTAAGCTTATTAAGAGACCCCATCGAGGGACATGCCACGACACCGAGTAATTTATCGGTGGGCCCAAAACGTCCCGCGGTACCCGCCGCTAAATAACTCATGAAATATTGCTGCCTTAAAAGTCTGTATCATTTAATTTCACACACCTTAAGATGAGGTAAGGTTCGAATAAAAGTAATTTATGAATAGTAGTTGTACTAGTAATTTAACATTTACTTTTATCACTATTTTTTAAGTCGTCTATTCTACATACTCTGTGAACCTAGAAACTTGAAATTACCTATGTAATTATTGTATTAGTATTAATGTATTAGCAGAAACTCTCAGTGAAAATTATTTTGGTTACTATGTGATCAATTATAATGTTATGAAGTATAAATTATAAAGTAAGTATACTATGCGTGATAAGATACGCACTTATCTATTATTTACAGGTAATGTTAACCTAGAAACTTGAAATTACCCATAATATGTACTTAAGTAAATATTAGCAGAAACTCTTAGTGAAAATTATTTTGGTTACTATGTGATCAATTATAATGTTATGAAGTATAAATTATAAAGTAAGTATACTATGTGTGATAGATAAGATACGCACTTAGCTATTATTTACGTATAATGTGAGCCTAGAAACTTGAAATTACCCATAATATGTAAGTAAATAATAGCAGAAACTCTCAGTGAAAATTATTTTGGTTACTATGTGATCAATTATAATGTTCGTCTTCTTCTTCAAATTTAAGAGCTAATGCTCTTGTCGGTGGAGCAATCTCCAATTTTTTCCATCCTCGGCCAACATCTTTACCTTCCGATACGACACGACAGCAACCTTTTTCTTAATTTGTTCTAGGTAATTTCGCCTTGGCCTTCCTCTACTTCTCCTTCCCACTATCTTTCCTTCTATGATTGTTCTCAGTAGTCTGTCGTATCGTACTAGGTGTCCCAGCATATTTTCTCTTCTATTTTCTATGGTCTTCAATAGTCTTCTTTTTTCTTGAATTATTTCAAGTACTTCTACGTTAGTTTTCTTTTCTCTCTAACCAATTCTCTCCATTCTCCTCCAGCACCACATTTCAAACGCTTCCAATCTTTCTCTGTCCCGTTGAGTGAGTGTCCACGTCTCTAAACCATACAACGCAATCCTCCAGACGTAAGTTTTTATAAAGCGTTTTTTATTTTTGCGTGACATTTTAGATGTAAGTACTTAGGTTCTTTTTATTATTAAAAGCTGTATTTGCCATGGCTACTCTTGAAATGATATATGGGGTACATCTTGAGTCATTGCTTATTAAACTGCCTTAATACCTAAAGTTTTTAACCTTTTCTATTGCTTTGTTGTTAAAATGCATTTGGGTATAAATAACTGTTTTTTTCGAGATGATCAATGTTTTTGTTTTGTTTGTGTTTATCGTAAGTCCAAATTCACTGAATATTCTATCCATTCTTTCAACTAGTTTTTCTAGGTATTTCGCGGTTTTTGCTAATGCTGCTATGTCATCTGCGAATCTTATAAAATGTATTCTTTGCCCATTAAATTTTACCCCGCCTTCCTCAGTTTCAATAATTTTTCTATTGGCACATTCTATAAAATTGTTGAATATCAACGGTGACAATGGACACCCTTGTCGCACTCCTTGTTTTATTTTTGCCTTCTCATATTCGTCCCCGATCTCTATCTCTATCTCGATTTTTGTATAAGCTGGTATATAATATTTCTGTCCTTGTAATATATACCTGCATCTTTCAAAACCCCCATCATCAGTTCACCTTGTCAAAAGCCTTTTCCAAATCAATAAAAGCTAAATGTGTATTAATGTTCAAATCTAGTCTTCTGTCTACTATTAATCTTAATGCTAAAATGGCTTCCCTAGTTCCTCTGTTTTTTCTAAATCATAATGTATAAATTATAGTGTTATGAATTATAAATTATAAAGTAAGTATACTATACGTGATAGATAAGATACGCACTTAGCTATTATTTACATATAATGCGAACACTGAACCTAGAAACTTGAAATTACCCATAACATGTAAGTAAATATTAGCAGAAACTCTCAGTGAAAATTATTTTGGTTACAAAATATTACTCTGTCCCTTGTTTCACAAATCTAATCAACAATGAATGAATGAATCTATTTCAAAATGAAAATAAATAAAACACTTTACTTACATATTAAATAATTTACCCATTTTTTTTAAATGATCGCTTTATTTTATTTCTTATTATACAGATCTATATTACACATTGAAACTAATACAATTATATAACTTACAAATTACTCCTAAAATAAAATGCCTAAAATACTTTAAATAAAACACCTTAAATCACACCCAAAATATCTAAAATCACACCTAAAACTGTAGGAATTCACGCATTGATTCTAAAAAATTAGGAAAGTTTGTTTTTCCACATTATACAACAAATCTCCTGAAATTACGTGCATATTAGGTTACATTCCTATTCCTGTTATATTCCGATTATCTACTGTTTCTATTGCTCAATTTCAGCCGCGTCTCCCCTTCCCCTGAATTGATGTGCCTTTGACTAGTCAATAGGGTTGTGAGGTGTTTCAGAACTTCATTGTCACGGATATCCTTGAGTACATTTTTTTTTTAAATAGGGAAGATTTATAAGAAGAAAATGTACATTAGAAATGCACCCATTGTCTTTAAAACTTCTAAATTTAAAATTGTTGGTGAAAAGGGTGTCTTTTGTTCACTTGACATAATTTTGAACCCACACTTTTCATTACATTACCATTGATATCTACAGTAGAAATGCGCTTTGGGTTGCAGCAAATAAAATAAAAATAGAAAATTTTAAAAGAAACTAAATCTAATCTCTTTTAAACATAACATTTCCCTTAATATTTTTAAATCTAGAGTTAAAGAGCACTTTCTAGCTCTTTGATTTCATATATCTGTTTAATCTCATATATGAAAGTATTTCGTTATCATCTTCATTAATCGGGTTATGTATGTACTTATTACATGTATATATTGGTTTATATATTAGGGATGACGACAGCATCAGAAATAAATTATGAACTCTTGATCACTAAGTTGCCCTCCTACTTAAACTTCGGAAAACCTTACTCGTTTTGTTTTCCATCAAGTCTTCGATTTTTAATTCACCAAAATCACAAAATGAGTAGGTACACAAAGGTCACTGCAAAACTATGACCTCACGCCTAGGTATTTCAAACATTTTTAGAACAAAATGTAGTTTTTTACAGATGATAAAAAGTAAATCAGATGACTAGCATTCGTCATCCCTATTATTAAGCATTATACATTATTTTTATTTGCGATTATTACGTAAATTATGAAGTTGAAGAACGTATATATTTATTTATAAGTTCTATGATGTTGTTCATTGCTCACTACCCTACAGTAATGATTTCTCACGTTTTCCTCCACCTAAAGTTTTCACGTTTTCCTTGTTAGCGATCAGACCACCTAAATGTACAACTTCTTCAATCATTGTATCTGTATTTTCCTTATGTTGTGCAATAAAGTGTTTTCAATCAATCGATCATTTTTGCATTTAATTACACTTTTAAACCGACTTCAAAAAAAAAGGAGGAGGTTTCTCAATTCGACCGAATATATTTTTTAATTTTCAACCGATTTCAAAAAGGAGGAGGTTCTCAATTCGACTGTATGTTTTTTTTTGTATGTTTGTTACGCGATATCTCCGCCGATTGTGAACCGATTTTCAAAATTCTTTTTTTATTTGAAAGAGTATACTCCCGAAGGGGTCCCATTGTCACCAAGTCAGGATCTGATGATGGGATCCCAGGGAAATCGAGAGCAACCCTCAAATTACTCATTATGTAGGCACTTATTACGTGATTCATATGTTTTCTAAAGCTATTAAAATACTTGCGTCTGTTAGTCATCATCTCATGTTGATAAGCTGATGAATTAATGTACAACTCCTTAACGGTTAGGAGTTGGAGGAAAATTATTTAAATATTATACATAGATATATACGTATTAGATGAGCTGATGATGGAAGATTTAACTTCTTAACTTTCATGCTGTTAAGATGATGATTTATTTTTGAGGTCGGTATCAGCACACACTTACTTACGTATCAAATGTTTTAGATTCGATGGTTTGCTGAAACCGACCTCAAAAAAAATTTTAAGCCCCTAATTTAATTCGTACCCACCTTTGATTTCGTTATTGTTGGTAAATGTTGTGTATCTAAGTATAATAATATTATTTCATACTTTTGAGTGAATTTCATTCTGAAGTCGGTTTTTAACTTTTATTTTTTATCTGTGTTCGCGGATAATTTCGTCGTTTATGAACCGATGTAGGTGATTCTTTTTTTTTGAAAAAAGATATCAAAAGGGTGGTACCATGATAAGGAAGCTAGGATCTGATGATTGAAAGAGAGAAATTGAGGGGAACCTCAGTTTCCTGTTTGAATTTGTTTTTTTTGTTCAAAATTATAGCATATAATAATAAAATATGTAAGTAAAAATACTAAAGTATTTTAAGAAATGTGCAATAAGGCATTTTGATTGGTGATGTGAGCAATATCTTCGAGAAAACCAAGGAAGAGAAAAAAACTAAATACTATTACAATAAGGTCAGAGTAATAAACCACTCAGATAAACATTTTGGGATATTCGAAGTTTTGGATACGCAACCGTGACATCCCTACACAGTCCTGTTTATTAGACCATTTAGACTAGTCATTATTGGGCTGGAGGCGTTTGTTTCCACGCAAAACCATTATAAAATTGTCTGCCTCGCACTTTTATGAGTCAGTTGTTATATTTTATTACCGTGAAAAGGGGGTAGATACTTAGGTAATAATATTCTTAATATTAATATCTAAATATATATAACTCAAAAGGTGACAGACTGACTGACTGACATAGTGATCTATCAACGCACAGCCCAAACCACTGGACGGATCGGGCTGAAATTTGGCATGCAGGTAGATGTTATGACGTAGGCATCCGCTAAGAAAGGATTTTGGGAAATTCCCACGGGAACCGCAAAAATCGGGATCTGCGCGGGAGAAGCTGCGGGCATCCACTAGTTAATTAATATTCTTCTACCGATTTTTGTAGTACTACCATATTTATTACAAACTTGTTTTTTCTTGTTTTTCTTTGTTTTTTGTTCAAAAACAGCTGAAGGATGCTGATATGATGATGATATTTTAAAATAATTTTGTAAAAATCTTGTACATTTTTGATCTGCAGCTACCAAAATTAAGCCTTTTTTTACCTACCAAATCCTATCGTTTACTTATGAGCCCGCTGGAGTTCGTAAATCCCATACAAACGTAGTATTTAATTCATTTGTTAACCAAAGAAACGATTTTGAAATAATTTTATATCGATAATTGGGTGACGTATATCTGTGTCTGTACCGCATTAATTTTTCGAAAAACGAAACAGGAAACTATTATTAATCAATAAACTTGTTTTTAAGGTAAAAGACGGAATGCAAGTTTATTGGTATTAAATGGATTCCTGTTTCGTTTTTCAAAAAAGTAATGCGGTACAGACACAGATATACGTCACGCAATTAGCGATATAAAATTATTTCAATATCGTGGTTCTTTGGTTAACAAATAAATCAAATACTACGTTTGTAAGGGATTTATGAACTCCATCGGGGTCTTAAGCTAGCCTGGAAGAAATCGCTGTCTGCGCTAAAAGGATATGTGTGTGTGTGTGTGTGTATGTGTGTACATATTTAAATTAAGTTTTTTCTGGTGTATATTCACTTACTTATCACTTTACAAAGTAAGTGTTCTCGCCTTCCTCCACACTTTTTACTACAAAAATAGCAACACACAAATACAATTATACAGATTATAGACATGTTGAACCTACTTTATTTATTAAGTACATACCTATACGCATGTAACTTTATAGTTAAGAAGATATTGAAATACAAAAACATCTTATAGCAATAAAAAAAAACCTTAAACTTTGTTACAAAAGTGAAACTTTTCCTCTAGTTTCCTAATTTTCAAGACCATAGACAATTCCCATCAGTTCCATCGAAGAAATCGATTTCATCTGCTCTGATCGAGAAATCGATCGCAAGCATGAAAAAGTCGATTGTTTTCATTCGCCCAATAGGCGATTAAAATAGAGTGAAATACAGTTCTGTTCTTTTGTCACCCAAGTTGCACAGGAAGCAAAATTACCAGACCATGTTATGGGATAATGATTGTGAGTAGGTATACTTAGAAAGCCAAATTTCCTTATGGATTCTCTAAGATTTAATTTAATACTTTTACGATATTATTGATTTCTTTCTTTTGTGTGGACGTTTTTACAAGCTTTATGTTAACTCGCCGTGTTAGTTAGTTCATCATCATATCAACTCATATACGTCTTCACCGAGGGGCTCGAGCCTACCCTGAATTAGGGTGATCGGGCCCTAGTTGACCACGAGGGCCCAGTGCAGATTGGTCGACTACACACACAACCATCGAGTTTCTTCGCGGGTGTGTGCAGGTTTCCTCACGATGTTTTCCTTCACCGTAAGAGCGTCGGATAAACGTACATACGAAATCAAAATTCGAAACCACATCGGTACGTGGCAGGATTTGAACCACGACCTCCCGTACAGGAGGTAGCGGTTAGTTAGTTTGAAACAAATCTTAGGAGCTCAATTATAACTAATTCCCGGTTTCCGATTAAGTTGAAATTTTGCATACATGTAAAGTTTGGAGCACAATGCATAGCTAGACACGTGACGTTATTCTTAATAAAATAATAAAAATTTAAGGCGCTGTACCCAAAGGGTAAAAACGGGACCATATTACTTAAGACTCCGCTGTCCGTCCGTCTGTCACCAGGCTGTATTTCATGAACCGCGATAGCTAGACAGTTGAAATTTTCACAGTTGATGTATTTTTGTTGTCGCTTTAACAGCAAATACTAAACATTAGAATGGGTATCAAATGAAAGGGTTTGCTGAGAAGTATACGATATAATTAAACTACGATGAAAACTAATGGAATAAATATAATGTAACTGCATAATAAACATTCAGTCCGCAAAATAACTACTTGAGCGGCAAGATTTCATGATTGAGCGGCAGAAAAACATGTAGGAAGAGTGTGGTACGGGGAGTTCTAAATGGAAGCGGGAGCGAGCGAAGCGAGCTCGGACTTGCGAAGCACCCCGACTCGGATCCGTTAGGTTCGGAGACTGTGCGGGGAGGCGAGCTAAGCTCGCCTCCCCGCACAGTCGTAGTGTTAGGTTTAACATGAGAACACAGAAGTAGGAGCCCCGAAGGGGCTCCGTCGACCACTCAACACTGTAGGAAGAGTGTAGTACGGGGATGTTTAAAATAATTATAGCCATCCAGAATGACATAAATTGCTGATTGATTTTGAAATGTTTGCTGACCATGAGTTGCTGACCAATTAGCTATTTCTGCTCACCGATTATATTTTTCTGCTCACAGAAATAACAATACTATGCTAACCATTTAATTGACACCCAAAACTAATTACAAACATCGATATGTGTCTACTCAATATATTAGCAAGGTTTGGATTCAATTCGGCATGTAGTTTTTGTATTAAAGCGGAACTACGTTTGTATGTACGTGCGGATGGTGGCCCATCGGCAGCCAGGTAGTTCCTTTCCCTTTAATATGGTTGAGAGGAGCGATCGCTGACTCTCGCGTTGTACTTGTGACCGGTTTCTATCCATGTGAACTGACCTACACTTGTCAAAGGCGTTCATGACATTCAATAATTTTAATGTATAACTTCTCGTGTCATATTGTTTTCATGTTCTAATGACATTATTTGTTTTTTTTTATATATTATGGATTTTGACGTTATTAACTAATGATTGATTATTTTTTGATTTTTTACAAATGAAATTCTGTAAGTAATTACTATTTTATGACTATCAGAAAGAGTGTAATTTGCACCTATTTTGAATAAATATCTTGAATGGAAACTCGAGCCTCCTGATGGGGAGTGGGGACCCTTAACTAGACGAGGCTATTACTTGGATTGGAGCCAATATGTTTCCAACATAAATTCACTGAATATCTCGTTAAGTGCGATACAATAAACTTTGAAACAAACGACTTTCTTAGCCCAGACCAACACATTATTTTATCGTCATAAATATTATTAAAGTCATCCAGTGGTCTACTTTATCGGGTTCAATGTAATTTAATACTATTTCATTTAGTTACACAGGATGTTACAAACTTGGTGTAGGTCCTGTTAACTGGGGCTTCTACTCATCATACTAACAAAAACAATCCAAAAATTGTTTACTTCTCATACAAATCGATCAGCTGATCGACCAATTTTGTGCATTTTTGTATGGAACTTCCAACTTTTTTTATAAGAATAGACTATAGGTTCCTTGGGGAAAGTTGTGCCGTTCAGTAGAACTCCCAATGATGGGGTCCTCGACCAATTAGACATTTTTTTTAAGAATAGACTATAGGTTCCTTGGGGAAAGTTGTTCAGTTCAGTAGAACTCCAAGTGGTCCTAGACCAATTTTTTAAGAATAGACTATAGGTTCCTTCGGGAAAGTTGTTTAGTTTAGAAGAACTCCCAATGTAATAAACCCGAAACTTTGCTATATTACCACCAAAAAATTGAACTTTTGATACAAATCTGATTAAATTCTGATCTTTACAAATTTCACAGAAGCTGATAAGTCAATTTTGACAATTTTTCAGCCAGATCCGTTCAGTAGTTTTTGCGTGAAGAAGTAACAAACATACACACTCACAAAGTTTCGCCTTTATAATATTAGTGTGATTGAACAGTGCGCAGTGTCTTATTTGCAGGTCTCAATCGGAGTGCGGGAAGCGGGGGTCGCGGGCAACAAGGGACCCTCAGTCCCCCGCGTAACCCGCGCTACACCCGCACGCTCCCTATACCAGCGCGAATTACTGCAAATTGTACCTTTATCTAAGAAATTTCTGATTAATATGGATGACGAATGCTAGTCATCTGAGTCACTTTTTATCATCTGTCAAAAACGACATTTTGTTCTAAAAATGTTGGAAATACCTAGGCGTGACGTCATAGTTTAGTAGCGTCATTTATGTATATACTAGCTGTTTCCCGCGGCTTCACTCGCGTAGACCACGTTTCTATGACTTTTCGAGGGTGCGCAGTGCGCGAGCCGCAAGTGGCTCGCGAGCGTGGTAAAAAGTAGCCTATGTCTTAATCCAGGTCCTAATCTGTCTACCTACCAAATTTCAGCCAAATCCGTTCAGTAGTTTTTGCGGGAAAGCGTAACAGACAGACAGAGTTACTTTCGCATTTATAATATTAGTAGGGATACTTATTTTGTGATTTTGGTGAATTAAAAGTCGAACACTTGATGGAAAACAAAACGAGTAAGGTTTTGCGAAGTTTAAGTAGGAGGGCAATTTAGTGATTAAGAGTTCATAATTTTTTTCTGATGCTGTCGTAATCCCTATTACAATAACCCAATCCTACTAATATTTGTTACTTACACGCAAAAACTACTAAACGTATCTGGCTGAAATTTGGTAGAAGGACAGATTAGGACCTGGATTAACATATAGGCTACTTGCGGCTCGCAAATTGCGCACCCTCGGATACAGTCATAGAAACTATGTTCACGCAAGCGAAGCCGGTGGCAAAAGCTAGTGGTAAATAATATTCATTTTCGCCGAATTTGAATTGAGGCTTCTACTAGTGCAATTAATCAACGTTCTCCCGACAACCTAAGATTCTAAAGAATAACCTCTTTTCTTTCTTACCGTGTGGCACAATTAATGGTGCTATCCAAGGGATAGACGACGGCGGTTTAATTTAAAGAATAACTTTAAATTAACAATTTAATAAAATCACGTCTGCAGTATGCATAAAAACATAACACTTCTTTTTTAGGAGGTCGGGTAAAATATGACAGACGGATGGACGCACAGACAGACAGACACGCGAGTGATCCTACAATTTGGAACCTTTTGAGGTACTGAAACCTAAAAAAGAAACTCCCCATTAAAAAAAGTCAAATTGATCGATTTGTCTTTTTTTTAAGTTGTTTAGTTTTACAAGTAGATACCCCAGTTTAAATTTAATTTGAGGATGAAGATAAAACACTGGTTTTCACCCTGAATCACAAAATTTCAGTGTCACCCGTACCAGGCCTGCCGCGCTCTACATCATACATACATCCATACACCTACCAAACTTTCACATTTATAATATTAGTAGGATTTTACACAAGGTTATTGTAATTTATCTGAAATTTCATGCAGCCAAGGGCTTACGAATTGTGAATTTAAAAAAAACAACTTCACAGTCATATTTTTGACTCTTTGGCATGGGTAAAGAATAAAGACTATTTACTAACGTAAAAAAAGTTTCACTCCGCAAAATCATTTAAATAAATGGCGACTCTAGCTACGACACAATAAAGTGCAATTCAGATTCACACAGCCCCAATTACCTACAGTTATATTCACCTACAAGTTGCCTCTCTTTCTATCGCGTTACTCACATAAGAGACTCTTATCTCTTCTGACTACGGATTTGCCTCCTGCAGGAGGCCGCGCGGCGTAGAACGCGGTGTAGGTATATTTTCCTACAGCGCGGAGTGCGACAGGCCTTGCATGTTCAGAAGACTCTTTGTGAGTTACGCGATAGAAAGATAAACAACTTTTAGATGAATATAACTGTAGATAATTAGCGCTGTGCGACCTGAATTTGTACTTTATTGTGTTGCAGCAAGAGTCGCTATTTACTTAAATGATTTTGCGTAGTGAATCTTCTTTTACGTAGTAAATAGTTTTTATTCTTTTCCTGTACTCGTCAATTAAGAGCTCGCAAAACCAACTGTACATAAAGGAGACGTCAGCCAATGTGGCAATTACCGAGGGATTAAACTCATCTCCCACACCCTGAAAATATGGGAAAAGATAGTAAACGCACGTTTGCTGAGACTCACGACCATTACAGAAAACCAATTCGGATTCATGCAGGGAAAATCTACCACCGACGCCATACAGACGACGCGTATCCTTATTGAAAAATACCGTAACAAATGCGAAAACCTACATTTAATTTTCATAGACCTCGAAAAGGCCTTTGACCGGGTTCCAAGACAGCTAGTCTGGCACGCAATGAGATCGCAAGGACTGCCAGAACACTACATTTACTTGGTAAAAGATATGTACAATGGTATAACCACTCGTGTCAGAAGTCTCGCAGGAACGAGTAACCCGTTCGAAGTCAGAGTAGGGGTACACCAAGGGTCAGCACTGAGTCCATTTCTATTCAACTTGGTTATGAACTGCCTAACCAAGGAAATCCAATCTCCTCTTCCGTGGTGCCTTATGTATGCGGACGACATCGTACTCATCGATGATAACGTTAATCATCTCCAAAACACCCTGGAGAAGTGGCGCGCGGTGCTCGAAGATAACGGCCTCCGCATCAGCAGACAGAAGACCGAATACCTGGAATGCAACTTCAGTAACACCAATATCGCCCATGACATCTGTATTGAAGGCAAACCACTACCTAGAGTATCGGAATTTAAGTATCTGGGTTGCAAACTGACTGCGGATGGTACAATCGACGCCGATGTGACTCACAGAATCCAGACAGCCTGGCAGAGATGGCGAGCACTCACAGGAGTTCTATGCGATGTAAGAGTGCCAATAAAAACTAAAGGCAAGGTCTACAAAACAGCAGTTAGACCAGCGATGATGTACGGTGCGGAATGCTGGGCCACAAAGAAGGCGCATGAACAAAAACTACACGTCAATGAAATGAAGATGCTGAGGTGGGCCGGCGGAGTAACTAGACTCGATAAAGTGCGTAATGAACACATCAGAGGAAGCTTCAAAGTCGCGCCCATCACAGAGAAACTCACTGAAAAGCGCATGAGATGGTACGGCCATGTGATGAGGCGAGGACCTGATCACGCCGTCAACATGGCCTTGGACTTGCCAGAGAAGAAGCGTGGAAGAGGACGTCCCCCGACTACGTGGCTATCCACCGTAAACCGTGACATGCTGAGAGCTCAGCTAAACATAGAGATGACTCAGGACCGAACTGCCTGGCGAAGCGCGACGAGGAGGGCCGACCCCAGATAATGGGAATGGGCACAGAAAGAAGAAGAAAACCAACTGTACATAATAAATGAATGTTAACTTGAATGATAACGACTGTAGGCTATTGTTGAATGATAAACATAAACTTGTAAACATAGGAATTAATCACAAGTAATTTAATTAGCACAACAATAATTATAATGTGCACTTACTGGGTGTAAAACTAACACGCCATTTTCCTTCGCAATGATTGCCAGTTAGTTATTGAATGTATATGAGTAATGTATCCATTATAAAATATTTAATGCTGTTCGTTGGTACGCGTTTCACTTGAGAACTGCATTTGGCTATTTTTGAACAAATGTTCGTTACAGTCTGATTAAAGTTTTTGGAAAAAGATAAATTAAAAAAGTGTCCCAAAAAATGGAAATTCGGCAAAAATTTAAAGTGTTTTTTTTTGTATGGGATTTTTATGAACTCAAGACTATAACTTACGATTTAAACTATGCATCCTTGAAATAAAACACAATTATAACAAATAGGTATATTTAAATCCACAATTGGTAATATAAATCAGTTAGTATAAAAGTGTATTTAAGAGGATTGTGAACCTGCGACTTTATAAACGAACGCCAATAGAGATTTTCAGCGCTTAAAACTTAACCGATTTTAACCAATTTTTAATACGTGTTAGTCAGAGAACAAAAGCTATTTTAGGTTTATAGGTAAATACAATTAATAAGTTTATTTTAATTGTCATTCAGTGTTTTCATAAAAAAGTAATTTAGCCCATTATTTGTTTATTTTTAATCAATAATTTTAAAAAAATAAACCTGTAAACCTAATTTTTTTTCTTATAAAACTTTTTCATAATCGGATAACTTTTAAGAGGTGAAAATCGCCATCGCTGTTTGTATGAAACGTCAAATTTTTACCGTACGTTCACACTCCTCTTAAGAGCTCAATAACAATAACACAAAAAACAAAATATTAAATATTGTTTCCTGACGCCGCAGTTTATCCACGCCCGATTCATCTTAGTTCATCTCAATTCTCGACTATAAAAACGCCATTGATATTTCTATTATGTCGTGATTAAAAAATGACAATAACACGAACGTTTGGCCGGCCTCGCTATGCGTCATCCACAAAACATTTAACATCCTAATTTCGTGGGGTAACACCTCAGCTGTAGTGCCGACAAAGAGTTGATAAAAATCCAGCTATCGACATGGTGCGCGCGCGCAGCGGGCGGTATTCCGTCCGCGGCCTGCGCAACTAATAACTTACATTCGGATTACGCTCGTTAGCCTCTTCGCACCTTGCCGGACGTTTATATTTTATTAATATAAAATTTATTCAAACGAGATTTGAAAATATCTCTGTTGTAATACCCTAAACAATATTAAAGCAATAACTTATGGCTGAAAGGGTAAGTGCACACGTATTATTGTAGACTATCTGTTGCCCGCGACTTTGCTCCCGTAGATATCGTGAGTAAGCGGAGTTATTAAAAGCTTTTATTTACCTTGCAATGTATGTATGTATGTTTGTTCGGGTGAAATCTTGCAAGTTAATTTTGACCCACTTCCCGGTTTCCGACTGAGCTGAAATTTTGCATGCCTATGTATATCGCGTGACAATGCAATATTAAAAGCTTGTACCTAAAAGTTTTTAGGTTTTTCGAAAATTATTTTTAGCTTAAGTTTAGCCTGAAATTCCATTTTAAATATTGGTGAAAGAATTTTTAAATCGGATGACAAGTTTCAAAGATTACCTCCTACATACAAACATACAAACTTTACCTGTTTATAATTTACTAGCTGGGATACCCGGCTTCGTTCAAGGAGTAGCCCCAGCCACACAAAAAGGCCAAACTGTTCAAACAACATTCGAGATTGTTGTGAAATGTTCGACAATGATCTGGGATTTATTTGGGGAAAGCTCTCGAATACTCTCAATTGTTCTATAAATTTGTAAAGGTTGAAATTTCCAACCTTAATATCTTCAAAAGCGCGCTCTTCAAGTCAAAACGGGAACGGGAAACGGGGACCATGGGTTTCTTGGGGAAAGTTGTTCAGTTTCATGAGTACAAGCTCCAGCTCCAGTTGAATAAAGTGCGTACCTTTGTTAAGATCCTATAATATATTATACGGTGAAGGAAAACATCGTGAGGAAACCTGTGCACACGCCTGCGAAGAAACTCTAAGGTTGTGTGTGAAGTGGACCAACCCGCACGGACCCGCGTGGTCGACTAAGGTTAGATCGTCCTAATTCAGGATAAGCTCGAACCCCTCGGTAGGGACGTAATATATGAGCTGATATGATGATGATGTATTGTATTTTTATAATATTCAATCAATGAATCAAAATTAAATAAATAATTAAATTATAATCAAGTAGGTATCAACCATATCCGTACTTCGCCTTACGAAACAGTAACTGGAAGACATTAACACGAGCATCATAGGTACTACGCCTTACAAAACAACCATAGGAATAACAACTAGTATAGCTAGTATAGCTGTATACGTCTTTAAAAAAACCTTATGAAAAACATCAACGCACGCACCATACCTAATATGCCTTACAAAACAGCCGTATTAGAGACATCAATACACGCATTACAAAACATCCTTTGAAAGATATGAATGCGAGCACCATATTTACTACGCATTACAAAATATCCATACAAAAAATTTCAATGCGAGTACCATATTTACTACGCATTACAAAACATCCATACTAAAGATATCTATGAGAGCACCATTTTTACTACGCATTTCAAAATATCCGTATAAAAGATATCAATGCGAGCACCATATTTACAACGCATTACAAAATATTCATATAGAAGATATCAATGCGATCACCATATTTACTACGCATTACAAAATATCCGTATGAAATATTTAAATTTGAGCACCATATGTACGTCCATACCTACGACGCATTACAAAACAACCATATCAAAGATGTAAACGCGAGAATAATACCTACTACTCCTTACAAAACAGCCATCTTATGAAAGATATAAATGCGATCACCATATGCTACGCAGTACAAAACAGTCGTATAAAAGATATTACCGGGAGCACCATGGCTACTATGATTAACGAAACAGCAATATAAAAGATATAAATGCGAGCACCATATACTACGCAGTACAAAACAGTCGTATGAAAGATATCACCGGGAGCACCATGCCTACTATGATTAACGAAACAGCAATATGAAAGATATAAATGCGAGCACCATATACTACGCAGGACGAAACAGTCGTATGAAAGATATCACCGGGAGCACCATGCCTACTACGATTTACGAGACAGCAATATGAAAGATATAAATGCGAGCACCGTATACTAGCAGGACTTGAACATTGTTACTTCCCGACAGCATGGAAGGAAGCAATAGTAATAGGCATCCCAAAGCCAGGCAAACCCTTAAACGACCCCTCAAACTACCGCCCCATAAGTCTACTCAAGACCATGGGGAAACTATTCGAAAGAGTCATACTCAATCGAATAAAGAGTCATATCTTCCCGCCCGACAAACCTCCCCTTATAATAAACCACCAGTTTGGGTTCCGAGCCAAACACTCGTGCCCACAACAAGTCCACCGCATAGTCGAATACATAGTGAAAAGATTTTACCCCAGACGCGAGAGGACAGTAGCAGTCTTCTTCGACGTAGCAAAGGCCTTCGACAAGGTCTGGCATGCGGGACTTGTATACATACTCTACCACCTGGACCTACCAGACCGACTTGTACGTACAGTGGAGTGCTACCTCCGTTACCGAAATTTCCGCTTTAGACACGAAGGGGTGCTCTCCTCTTCGCGTCCTATTAAAACCAGGGTCCCCCAAGGTTCCATACTCTCTCCAACTTTGTACACTCTGTACACTAACGACATCCCCATCCCCAAGCAAAGCAAATCAGGGCCAGCAGTACAGCTTTTCCTATTTGCAGACGACACTGCCCTCTACGTAAGAGGACCGTCAATAGCTCTTACACCACAAATAGCCAAACTACAAACCTCAGTTGACGAGCTTGGTAAGTGGTTTAGGAAATGGAGAATCGAAGTGAACCCGAGCAAAAGCTCCGCGGTCCGCTTCAACTACCATCGTAGGATCCGTCAACCCGAGGAGTCAATCCGCATGCTAGGTACTACCGTCCCCTGGCAACCCACAGCCAACTACTTAGGAGTCACCCTCGACTCATGTCTCACTTTCGGACCTCACATCAAAAATGTGGCCCGGAATGCCCGCTTCTATCTGGGCAGGCTAAACAGCATGATAGGTAGGCATAGCAAAATGTCCCCCTCCATCAAGCGAACGCGCGGTAATGTCATACGCGGCCCCTGTATTTGCACCCCAAAATCATGGACATGATCCAAACAGTCCAAAGAATTTTCTGCCGTAGAGCGTTTAACGCCCCATGGTACATCCGTAACGCCGACCTACACCGAGACATGGACATACAGACCATCCAACAATTTTTCAAAGGCCTCTCCGAGAACTTCTTCAAGTCCTCGGAGTCGCATCCCAATCCGTTAATCCGAGAGGCAGCGGACTATTGCCCGCCTCTCGTACTAACTAGTAATATGGTCCGCAGACCAAGAAATATCTTGTCCGATCCTCCCGACAAAATATCAGCCGACCTGAACTGCCTCCTGGCATCTCAGGGAGAAACAGATAGTGTTACTTTTTGAATGACACAGTCCCCATCATTTTACACATTAATGTGATTCACAAAGCGGCCGCTCCCATCAGGAGCTCTCTGCGCTGTCCCCTTAGCGTGAATTTTTCGCAACCCCCCTCCCTAGGGGGGGGGGGGGCGTCGCTCCGATATACTTTTAGGGTGGCCTATGCTGCCAAAGTTTTCAGGGGGTGTTTTGTGGGTAGTGCGGTCTTTGGGCCTATGTATACATATTCATATATACCTTAAGTGTATAACGGGTACGTATATGCATATAGGCGCAGAGCTGTGAGTACCACATAACCAGTCCAGCTTTAGGCTGCACTGGTATGCGTAAATGCATTCACCTCCTCCCCTCCTTCACAGTCCGAGGGGAAAAAACTAGCACGACGAAACAGTCGTATGAAAGATTTCACCGGGAGCACCATGCCTACCGATTTACGAAACAGCAATATTAAAGATATAAATGCGAGCACCATACTTATTACGCAGTACGAAACAGTAGTCGTATGAAAGATATCACCGGAAGCACCATGTCCACTACGATTTGTGAAACAGCAATATGAAAGATATAAATGCGAGCACCATGCTTACTACGCAGTACGAAACAGTCGTATGAAAAATATCACCGATAGCACAATGCCTCCCACGATTTACGAAACAGCAATATGAAAGATATAAATGCGAGCACCATACTTACTACCTACGCAGTACGAAACATTCGTATGAAAAATTTCATCGGGAGCAACATGCCTACCACGATTAACGAAACAGCAATATGAAAGATATAAATGCGAGCACCATATACTACGCAGTACAAAACAGTCGTATGAAAGATATCACCGGGAGCACCATGCCTACTATGATTAACGAAACAGCAATATGAAAGATATAAATGCGAGCCCATATACTACGCAGTACGAAACAGTTGTATGAAAGATATCACCGGGAGCACCATGCCTACTATGACTTACGAAACAGCAATATGAAAGATATAAATGCGAGCACCATACTTACTACCTACGCAGTACGAAACATTCGTATGAAAAATTTCATCGGGAGCAACATGCCTACCACGATTAACGAAACAGCAATATGAAAGATATAAATGCGAGCACCATATACTACGCAGTACAAAACAGTCGTATGAAAGATATCACCGGGAGCACCATGCCTACTATGATTAACGAAACAGCAATATGAAAGATATAAATGCGAGCCCATATACTACGCAGTACGAAACAGTTGTATGAAAGATATCACCGGGAGCACCATGCCTACTATGACTTACGAAACAGCAATATGGAGGATATAAATGCGAGCACCATACTTACTACGCAGTACAAAACAGTCGTATGAAAGATATCACCGGGAGCACCATGCCTACTATGACTTACGAAACAGCAATATGGAGGATATAAATGCGAGCACCATACTTACTACGCAGTACGCAACAGTCGTATGAAAGATATCACCAGGAGCACTATGCATACTACGATTAACGAAAAAGCAATATGAAAGTTATAAAATCGAGCACCATATATATACTGCGCAGTGTAGTATACTACGCAGTACGAAACAGTCGTATGAAAAATATCACCGAGAGCACCATGCCTACTACGATTTACGAAACAGCAATATGAAAGAAATAAATGCGAGCACCATACAACTTACAACACAGTCATATGAAAGACATCAGCGCGATCACCTTACCATTTACATCTCACAAAACATTTATATGATAGACATCAACGCGATCACCACATTATGTACGTCTTAGAAAACAGCCATATGAAAGACATCAACGCGGGCGTCATACTATGGGCTATGGGCAAGATGAGAATGATATTACAGGATGTTAGGTAATTTGTATACCGGTTGGTGGCCGCAACCCGTGCAAAGAGAACATGTTTGTTCAGATAATTTTCGATTATTTCAATTTTAGAAGAGTTTCTAACATTGTTTGTGATGGGCATATAATAGTGATGCAGAGGGGAGCAGTTATAAGAAGGGTATTAGTTAGTTTGTCTACCGGTCGGTGGCTGCAACCCGTGCAAAGAGAACATGTTTGCTGAGATAATTTTCGATTAATTCAATTTTGAAAGAGTTTTTAACTTTATTTGTGATGAGCATATAATAGTAATGCAGAGGGAAGAAGGGTCTTAGTTAATTTGGATACCTGTCAGTGGCCGCAACCCGTGCAGAGATAACGTCATGTTTGTTGAGATAATTGAGTTTTTAACGTTGTTTGTGATAGGCACATAACTGGGATGCAGAGGAAAGTAGTCATAAGAAGAATGTTAGTTAATTTGTATACCGGTCGGTGGCTGCAACCCGTGCAAAGAAAACATGTTTGTTGAGATAATATTAGAAGAGTTTTTGACGTTATTTGTGATATTATATTACATTTAAAATTTGCATATAATTGTGATGCAGAAGGAAGCGGTCTTAAGGAGAGGATTAGATTACTTGGAAGACAGCTCCGCCCCGAGTTCCAGCAGCTGGCTAGGTCTCTTTACACCTCTAAACGCCCAGAGAGCCTTAGAAAAAACCTAACCAATCTTGGAGTGCCGACAGAAGCGAAAACTTTTTACAATTTATATTTTTTTTGTTTTTGACTCTCCGGTATCGGTTACGGTATCAGTGTTACGAGTTTAAAGGTTTTTCTCATCTCAAAAAATTCCCAACGCGTCTAACGAAGTTTTTACCTCAAAAATTGGATACCAACGTTATCCTTTGTTAACTTTTTTTCTTTTGCAATTCAATTCCTTTATTGCAATAAATGTGGTACAATTAAGATATTTTTAAAACAAAGAGAACAAAGATCGGCACATTCAGTCACAAGTGACATACAATAACAATATCTAACAATAAAAGTAAGTATTTTTAAAGTCAGAATTTGTAAATCAAGGTTATTTAAAACATTACACACTTAAATTACATTATATTTACACAAGTCAACTTTACATAAAAATCAATAGTACATTACAATGAAATAATAAATAAAATAAAAAGAAAGTATTAAGTAAATTAATTTCAAGAAATTGTCATGTATTATTGTAATTTCGAATTAATAACTCTGTTACAGAATATTAATTTTTCATAGTTGTTTTCATAGATGTTTTATAGGTATCTAAACATTCCCCAAATCAATTAAACTAGTGAAGTCAAAAAAGACACTTTGATTTTATTGGGAGGCTAGATTTAATAAATAATTTTCGAAAAACCTAAAATCTTTAGGTACAAGCTTTAATTTGAAATTAGTTTTAATTATTTGGTATTCTCTTCAGCAAACCCTGTGCACTTACCATCAGGTGGCTACCATACCAAGGGGCTTATCAATTGAGAATTTAAAGAACAATTTAAACAAAAATAACTGGTCCGCCATCTTTGAGCGTAAGTCATATTTGGATGTAGAATGACGTCACATAATTAGCTATGCATTTTTCCTCAAAATTAACGTGTATGCAAAATTTCAGCTCAATTGAAAGTGGTTTAAGTTCAGCTTCCAATATTTTTCCCAAACTAATTAACAAACAAACTAACACGGCAAATCAATATTGTAATAAAGCAAAATCAATAAAAAGTTTTCCTTTTCTTAATTCTATCATCATATTAGCCGAAGGACTTCCACTGCCGGACATAGGCCTCGTCTAAGGATTTCCACGAAGACCCGTTCTGCGCTACCCGCATCCAGCAGCTTCCCGCGACCTTCACCAGGTCATCGGTCCACCGAGTGGCAGGCCAACACAGGCACAACGTAACATAACGTTCTCCGGTTGCGCGATCGCAACTCTAGAAATTTACTGCCCCAACGGCCATCTGTTCTACGAGCTATTTCTATCTTGAATGTTTAATGAAACAATACTTAGATGAGTAAAACGCGCTAACGAAGTTTTCTTGGCACTTGTGTTTTAACAAAGACATTGGAATTCTAAGGAGGGAAATCCTTTCATATCTGTGTGTTCTAACTTTCTATTACCTAGGAAGCCCGGTTCAAATTCCGGCCGGACAATCAAAAAAATAATTGTGTATGTAATTTTATTTTTATTTAATTTTATTAAAAATTCGAGTTAGTTTGGCTGCATCTTACGTGATGGTAAGTGCCGATGCAGCCGAGGATGTAACACGCAAACTCAAATAGTGCCTATTCACTCTCGTCTTGCAGATTCCTAAATTATACGAATCAGGGAAAACAGAAGCCGGCAAGGATTTCCACTCCTTGGCCGTTTGCATAATGGACAAAGAAGTAAAACGCAGATAAGTTTCAGAAAACCTGCACACGCCTGCGAAGAAACTAGGAGGTTGTGAGTAAAGTCAACCAACCCGCACTGATGGACCCGCGTGAGCGTCTAAGGCCCTCGCCCTAATTCAGGATAGTTTATGACGGTATTACTTGCCAAATTTCATAGTTCTAGTCAAAGTCAAAGCATTTATTTGCCAGAACATAGTTGAATGTACATGGTGTTCTTAAATTTAAGGTATCTTATGTCCCACCATCAATGGCATGCAAATATACATATTATAGGTTTAGGCTAGGTTTTACAAACTATCATCAATTTTTGTCGCTGAGAAATTCTTTTACTGAATAGTAACATTTGTTTTGTAGCCATTCGGTCAATGTAGATTCAAAACGAAAATTTGAACACGTTTTAATGTGGATAGGGAGGTTGTTGTAAACACATATTGCCATACAGAAGGAATTATGCTTGTGGACATTTACTCTTGAATAGGGAAGATAGAGTCGATCTTTATGACGCGTAGCCCTCTCGAAAACCTCTTCATGCGTTTTAAAATATGCAGGATAATCCCGAACAAATTCACAAATTTGTTTAATATATAAACATGGAAGTGGTAACACTCGGTTTGCCTTAAACAAGGGTTTACATGAATCCCTATTTCCATTAGGGGTTCTACATACTGCACGTAAACATTTTTTTTGTGCTATAAATGCCTTTTCGGATTCAACTGAATTACCCCACAACAAAAGTCCGTAACTGAGCACAGAAGATACATAACCATGATAGGCTGTAAGAGCAACTTCCCTAGATGAAACCCTACTTAATCGCTAGGTCAACGGTAACCATGAATTTTAATTCCCTTGAGAGTGTCGAAATATACGTAAACTTATACTTTTTTTGCGGCATAAACGGCTCAATCTTTTTTTACGTTAACTCAGATGTTTGATTTTTTCACGCGTCAAGGGACTGTAGATCGAAGTGTATAGTTTTAATTTCAACTCGATACCTCCATGCGTTTCCTAGATAAACGGTCTTGACAGACAGACGGACGGACAACAAAGTGATCGTATAAGGGTTCCGTTTTTTTCCTTTTGAGGTACGGGACCCTAAAAAACCGGTCAAGAGTGAGTCGGACTAGCACTGAAGCACACCCTGGACACTTCATACAACGGGCCAGATATGACATTTCAAAAAAGGAATGACGGAACAAACAAACTGTAACCAATCTGTATATTATACCAATCTGGATGACGAGGGGGTGAGGTCGCAATCTAGAAAGCGGCAGGGAGTGTCCATACTGTATGTTAGTACTAATATATATACTTTGACTGAAGTTTCCGTACTACCACACCTCTCCACACAACTACATATCATATACAATGATACCTATTCACATTCCAAACAAAAGACATCAACGCAAGCGACAAAAATATGCTTTTTTGTCATTCAGTTCGGACACCTTAACACAAATACGACTCACACTTGGCTGATTTTTATTATTTGTTGTTTTACTTTAGCAGTTAATAATACTTTAACCCCACCTAGTTTAACACTTGTATTACCATTTTTACGATAGAGCTAAATCAAAAATACTTCTAAAGTCCTTTAAAAAGACAAGTTTTTTTAAATGGATACACTCCTTTATTTTCCACTTTTCTAATTTTTTACCGACTTCAAAAAAAGGAGGAGGTTTCTCAATTCGACCATATATATTTATATATTTTTTTAATGTGTGTTCTATGTGTATGACTTCGTCGTTTATGAACCGATTTTGATGATTCTTTTTTTTGTTGGAAAGGAGATATCCCAAGGGTGGTACCATGATAATGAAACCAGGATCTAATGATGGAATCTCAGAGAAATCGAGGGGACCCTTACTTTCCTGTTTGAAGTTGTTTTTTTTTTTTTTTAATATAGTATTTGTTGTTATAGCGGCAACATAAATACACATTATGTGAAAATTTCAACTGTCTACCTAATACGGTTCATGAAATACAGCCCGCTGACGGACGGACAGACATACAGACATCGGAGGTTTAGTAATAGGCTCCCGTTGGTCACCCGTTGAATGTATGGAACCCTAGAAACCGCTCATTTGCGAGATGAACTCGCGCTCCGACGGCTCCGCACCACCACACCTTTGGCTAAACACTTTTAAAAACGAGTACTACAGTGATTACCTTTGTTTTTTTTTCTTCGCCCTTTTACGGCAGGCTAAGGCTCATTGGCCATACCGCCTAGTCTTCAGTATATGTTTTTCAGTAGTATTCACTTGTAGAATTCACGTCTTCAGTAATTTTCAGTAGTTTCTTCACGTTCACATCATATTATTGTCTATAAACTAACCTAACCTACATACTCTAGCAAAATGATAGCACTTTTGCTAAAGCTTGCTCGGACTTCTTGTGGGAACTCGAAACACAGTATACACACTTTTATTTCATTATCCTACACAAGAAACACATAAATGATCCTTCGCTGATAAATACACTATCAATATTATACATAAAAACCACTAAATGTAATTTTTCGGATAATAAAAGAAAAATGACAAACTGAACGCTACAAATTCCCGCCAAAAAGTCCACAGTGATTACCTATTCATTTTAATAATTTAAAAGTATATTATTAAAAAAATATTGTACCGCTATAGTTCCTTTTTTTTTGTTTCTTCTCTCCGGCTTCCAAAAGCGCGGAAAAGGCAAAGGTAACTATGACCATACAGCCTAGTCTGTCGTATTTTTGTTTCCTTATTGGTTTTTTTGATTTGTAATGCTAGTGCCCGTGCATTACAAATCATCTCTGAAGTTCTTGACAGCATTTGCAGCAGCCTCATTCTGAGGTGGACCACCCAGTTGCTATTGGGCGTCTATAAAACTGCACCCAGAGCAAGTTGGGTTCTCACGTCCTCCTTCGTTTTATTTTCTTGTTCTCCACATTGCTCACGTGCACTAGAAGATTTTCTCCAAAATGCACCACTTCTTGAACAAAATCCTAGCAGAAAACAATGAAAAGACAACAAAATTAAACTATGAATGCGTCTACCACAAATCCCGCCGAAAAACTCCTATAGTTCCTTTTTTATATTGTGTTTGTTTTTTTTTATATTTTTTTAAGCTAAGATTTTGAAGTTATTATAATTGGTTTATTTTTTTTTAACTAGTGTCTACAATAAAGAGTATTTATCTAATCTAATCTTATTATTATTATTTAAGTAATATTAAAATAATACAAATTATTCATTTGAATATTTGGCTTTAAAATTATTTTAACACAGTTTCATACAAAAGACATCAACGGGTGCCGCGGTTAAAATGTTTTTACCCAATAGCGCCAGAAGGAGGCCATATGTTTTTAAGTTCATGTTTGTATGTATGTATGTATGCTTGTGTGTATGTATTTATATATTTATTTATTTATTTGGCACGCTCTGTAGCCTTAGCCTAAACGGCTTGATGGAATTTAGAGTGCGAGGTGTCGTTAGATTCCTCTTGATCTAGTGAGTGACATAGGATACATTTTTACCCGACTGGCCAAAAAGTGGGGTTAACTTTTATGCAGTGGGGTTTTTAATTTTTAATTTCAGTTCAAGATACTTGACCGTTTTTAGGGTGCCGTATCCGAAGGTTAATAACAGGACCCTATTACTAAGACTTCGCTGTCCGTCCGTCTGTTCGTCTGTCACCAGACTGTATTTCATGTACCGTGATAGCTAGACAGTTGAAAATTTCACAGATGATGTATTTCTATTGCCGCTATAATAACAAATACTAAAAATTTGAAAAAGTGAAAGTCTCCATACAAAAAATTTGTTTTTTTAAACGTGAAGAAACTAGCGCTATCTAGTATGATGGTACTGAACCCTATAAATGCGATTCTATCTCGCACTTGGCCAGTTTTTTATTTCATTTTTGTTGCTTTTTTTCATAGTTTTAATATTATAATTTTACAATCACATCAATCACAAAATTTAACGCTGTTATGTAGGTAATATATATACTGTTTTAACGCAAAAAGAAAAACAAAAAACCTTGAAAAAACTACGTTATTTTTAACCGACTTCAAAAAAAGGAGGTTCTCAGTTTGACCTGTCTGTATGTATATGTTTGTCCGCGACTATCTCGCGTTTGGCTGAACCGATTTTGATGCGGTTTTCAGAAAAGTATTTGTTACACTTGTTATTTGGTATTTTATCCGACTTTAACAAAAATGAAGTTCTCAGTTCTTTTTGTTTTCCGCTTTTCAGTATCTTTCTTTTTTCATCGGTTTTTTTTTTGTGAAAAATTTTTTTTTGCTTAATTTTAGCTAGCATGTACATGTGGGAACATTTATTTATATTATGTATATGAACATATTTTTTTTTGTAGTTAGTTTAATATGCTTAGTAAGTCAGTAGGTAGGTAAGTAAGTAGTAATAAATACTGTTTGTTTTTCAAATATACTAAATTTAAATAAAATACAATAGACGTATATACGAGAAAATAGTATAAATAGTATTTTTTGCCACGAGTATGAACCCAGATCCTTAAAGTGCTTTAAGGAAATGTTTTTAAAATTATTTTTATAAAGCAGTATTTTTGAAATAAGCTTTTTAAACCAATCTTGTTTATTCTTTCACAGACTAATTATATCGATTTTCCAATAAAATCGATTAAGGACAATCCCTATGAGACGTGAACCTATTCTTTTCATGGAGATTTTTTTGTACAGGTGAAGTGACCTCAGATACATATATTTCAGGAAGTGATCAAGATAAGGGAGTGTTTGTTTTAATATTTTCGAGGTCCGTACCCACAGTATGTTCACAGGACTAGGTACTAAGCCTAGATTAGATTCGCCGCCGTCTGTTCGTCTGTGACAGAGCTGTATCTTCTTACCCGACTGCGGTTCAGCCTAAAAGGAGATTTATTAATCTTTATAAGTAGCCAGATGACATTTTCAAGAAATACCTATTGCTATAGCCTCTATAATGCCCGATCGCCCTAATTCAGACCGAGCTCGAGCTCTTCGGTTTGGACGTATATGAGCTGATATGATGATAGCCTCTATATCATGGCAAAATAATATAAATAGTTGCAGTCAAACGCACTCAAATTATTAATAAAAAAAAAAAAAAAAAAAAAGTAGGTGCGCAGCACGCAAGCTGCTTCATCGCTTTATTTTGGGACGAAACCCTTAGTGCGTAAGTTCGACACTTACTTGGTTAGGTAACCTACAATGTGCAGATAAGAATATTATCAAAAAAGTAGTGTGCGGTTTTATGAAACCACGGTAAAAGTGAAACTTTTTTTTCAGATTATAGACATTTACAGAGCACGAAACGATCATGGCTGCTCTCGTCTTGAGGCTACGGTACACAGGATGAAACGATCATACCGACCGTCATGCGACACACAGACGAAAAAAATTGAGACGATGTAATAAAAGTTTCACTTTAAAAATGGATTTCTACCTTTGCTGCTTCCGCCGTCTTCATTGGAGTCCTCACTGGGCGGTCCGTGCGGCGCGCGCGCCGGCATCGGGTGCGGCAGGCGCGGCCGCGTCAGGAACGGCGGCGGCACCCCGAAGAACGGTAGGAACGGCGGCCACGCCGGCCGCGGGGCCAGCTGCGCCGCCGCCGCCGCGTACAGCTGCAGCGGCGCCGGCAGCCCGCCCTCGAGCACCATGCCGCCGCCGCAGCCCGCGCCGCGCGCCCCCCTGCCGCCGCTACCCTCGCTCGATATCGTGCCTATCGACCGCGACCACAACACTATGCCTCCTATTACGAGCGTATTTCATTATTTACTGTCATCTTTTAAGCACTTCTCAGTTTCTCACAAGTTTTTTTATTTTATTTTTATTCAATCACTTTAACCGAGTCTGTTTTTTTTGTTTATTGTGATTTATTATTATTTATTGCAATTCATTTTCGTGTTAACATTATTAATTAAAACTCCGTCGGCCGGTGTTTATTGGAGCTGCCTGCACGCATGACGGGCGCGTGTCGCGGCTGTTGGCAGTGCGCTCGCGGCCGGGCCGGCACTGGCGATGGCGCGCGGGGGCGGAGCCTCCCGCCCTCCCTAACCCCCCACCCACGCACAAATTAATTCCCCGCCCCCTTCATATTATAGATTTATTTCCCCGCCAGTGCTATGAATACAGTTGCTAAACGATGTTATACCTTACACGGCGCTGCTATAGATCGATTTTGAATGGCTCGCCATAAATTAAGGTCGGGCATACATTGAATTAGCGAGCGTAGACGGCGGGCACTGGGGAGTTGAAATAAACTTTATCGGTTGGTAATAACGTTTGTTATCGCGTGCCGAGTGATTGTACTTGGTATTAGTGAGGTGGGTGCGGGTGAAAGCGCCTCGTGGGCCGTCATAATCTTCTGAGCCGCATGGCGCATGGCGGAGACCACAGAGCAGAACCAATAGAAGAGGTGCCTTAAGCAACTGAGCACTGAAGCCACCAACTGAGTCCTGACGTCATAGATTTTAGTTTTAGCCTACTGAACACTTGGGGCGCTGTCATCAGTACGCAACTAGATATCGCGGAGTGTACGTCCTACGTCCTACTCGTTTCGAGAGATTTTTATTTTTTACGAAGTGTTTTTTCCCGACAATGAAGTGTTGTGTGATCGGATGCAAGAGCTACACGGGTGGTCGATCCAAAATTAATGAAAATAAAGTTTCTTTCCACTTTTAAGTATATAATTTATTTATTTAAAATATAATGTATTTGTTTTTATCTAGAATATTCTATCGCCACCTAGCGACATCTAGTATTCAGTAGAAGAACCAAATATATATATATAGGAATGCAGGTCTGTACTCAAGAACAAGCTAAAAATCTAGGGACCCCAGTGGGGGCGGTTAGATTCCTAATAAAAGTATTAATAAATAAGTCATAGTTTGGTTTGAAAATTTTTACATTTGAGAATAAAAATATATTTTCAACACACTTGTTTAAAAGAACGTTTTTATTCCACCGATTTCTGGCTCACAATCTTAGATATTAAACACGCGTGCTTTACTATTACATTTTTGTACTAGTGCTTTAACTTTTCCGTAATGCCAAACAAAACTCTCTATTGAGATTATTTTTATTTCTTTTACGTAAATGATTAATCGATTGGTTGTATGGTTGTATGATTAAATGTTTGTATGGTTATTTGTTGTATGGTTGTTGTATGGTTGTATGGTGGGTGGTATAGTTTTATGTTTGTATGGTTCGTCGTAGCCCTAAGTACAAATAGAAGATCAAAGTATTTATAGTTGCTAATTTTGGTGGACGCAATACTTTGTAAAATATAATTCTGATATACTTATCCGAATTCAATAGGGTTTAAATAGTACAGAATATTACACAAATCGGTTTTTTTTCACATTCAATTATTCATACAATTGAAAAAAATGCCATAGTACAAAAATATTTGGGGGCGGCAAAAAATATTTGGGGGCACCTCTTTCCTTATTGCGGGCTCTAGCTGCCACCTAACACCACCTAGTACTGAATAGTAGAACTCTGGTGGTTTGTGGCATTAAAATCACCTTAAAGCTCTACTTAGTTTCATTACTCACTGTTAGGTGGCCTACGCCAACGGTAACGCCCCTCTCACCCCCGCAAGTCGGCTTCACCTAGTTACCTAGAGAAAATGACATATGCTGTCTCTTCTATTGGTTCTGCTCTGTGGCGGAGACACATAAGTAGTACAGGGAGACTCGCCTTTGAGTTATATCGAGTTAACCACAAACGTTTATGTTTGTCAATTTACTGCACAAATGGTAAATTAGATTTCTGACATACAACAGATAATGGAAAGCCCAATGTATTGATAATGGTGCTCAATCATTTTTACTATTGGCAGTACAATTTACGGGAATAAACTCTTTTTTTTTGTTTTGTTTTTAGTTACATTCTCGGAGATTTTGAATTACTAAATTAAAACGATAATGAGAGTTAGGTAACTATGTTAATTTTATTTCTATCTCTCTCTTAAGTTACCTATCCTTAGTAAAAATTTCACCGAAGCATATTTTTCTAATTTGACAGGCGACAAGTAATCAGCAGCGGGTAGGAATCTATATTAGAGGATGGAGATAAGGTCATTACTGTCAGTTTAATACAATAGAGTTGCGTAAAACAAGATTGTCTTATAGTCGCTATCCAATAACTATAGTGACGGACCAACAATCAATCATAAGAAATTAACACATTCCATATTATATTTTTTGACAGTGATGAATCATAAGCGGCTGAAAGGCAATCAATTTCACAACCAATTCCTTATTCCATTAAACAAAAAAGTAATAACCTAATTGACATAAATAATAATAAAATATGTCAAGACAGCGTAACGACCGCTCGGACGCGACGTGACAGCTCTATCAGCGATCTCGCACTGAGCGAGCGACGCCCTCCCCCGGCCGTGGCGAAGCTACGTCGGCGTGCGCTCTGATTGGCTGCCGACTCGGAGGGGGGGACGGGGGGCGGGGCTTGGATAGGGGTGTTGGGAAAGCTTAGTGTTGCATGAATTTAATTAGTGCGAGGAGCACCTCAGGCGCATTAGGAGTCGAGAAGCAATAAAAGATATAAAGGAATGAGTATAAATTAAAAGTTAAATAGAGAGCACCGCGCGTGGGAGCGAGAGATCTACTCCAGTTTGATGCTCTCTCCCTCCCTCCGTGGATGAACCTGCCGTAATTGTTTGACGATCTTATTAGTATCAGTTAAATGTGGTGCTCTCTTTTTCTCGCGCGTATTTAATTAGTTTTTAATTAGTGGCCGCTTAATGCGAGTTTTGCAGGTCTCGCCGCGGGCGCTTTCTGTTTCAGCGTCGCTTAATGCTGTTTGCTATCGATGCGAATCTTTTGGAAACTTTTGCTTCGTGTCTTCAGGAAAATGGTATCTAATAACTGCGGTTTTTCTCGAAAACTTTTCTTTCTTCATTTGTCTCGGTAGGTTAATTTTCAAAATCTGTGTTTGTTTTGTTCGATAAATTATGTAACAATATTGTATAAACTTAAGTTAAGGCGGTAATATTATCGTTATTTTTGACGTCAGTTACCTATTACTACTCCTAAACGATAGAAAACCCAAGCTTGAAAAAAATGCCCTTATTGTTGATGATGTTCCTTAAAGTCAAAAGCTATTAGAAACACGATTGAGCAGTTTTGGCTCGATAGAAAAAATCTCAAAGATAGGTCTACCTACACCGTTACTTTCAACTCTAGTTATGACTAATATTTTGAGGTACTTATATATTTTTTTAAATATACAAAAATATTTGTATTAATAATAAAAAGTGAGTAATGTTATTATTTTTTACACTTTCATTGTAGTTTTTGATTGCAAAAAAACCATTGAAAAAGTGAAAAAGTGTGGTTATTTAATTTACTCTTTACACGTTAAGAAAAAGACAGAGACAACTGTTCCAATCAATAACTCGCCTTAATTTAATTTGATTTGGAGTCAGCAGAGTCGTCTCTACATTTTATTTAAAAACAAAACATGGCAAAAATTAACTTCTGTTTTTAATAAATTGAATTTAGTAGATTTTATTTGTCACATTAGATTATATTTTAATTTAATTTATTTATATACGTAGGAAAGCACAAACGGTAATGTACACTGCTACTTATGAGTTAAAACATAAAAAGTTAAGTCGATACATTCCTAAACGTGTTAATACTACATACATTTAAGAGTTAAGGCTTAGTAACCTATCTACTGCTATAAACCGTAGTACAAAAAGCTGTCATAACATAATTATATAAATAAAACAGTCAAATTAATTTAGAAAAATTGAAATATAAATATAAAACCTACTAATATTATAAATGTGAAAGTTAGTATGTATGGATGTTTGTTACTCTTTCACGCAAATACTACTGAATGGATCGGGATGAAACTTGGCCCACATATCTATAGGTTAGGTCCTGATGGAATAGATCCTACATATGCTACTTTTTAACCCCGGGAAAACGTCTAGTAAATATTTTGAAATATACTTTAAAAAAATCAAAATTGTTAACAGTAATAATAATAAATTTAAACGTTGAAAATTTTAAAAAAACTGACTTCAATCGTAACAACCAAGTAAAATTTTGGTAGTTTATGTTGGTTTCTTAAAGGGTACTGAACCGATTTTGATCAAATTTATATGAGACCAACCTGGCAATACACTGTATCGAAATAAAAAAGAACTATGAAAATTTATTGGGAACATGTTAAGATATCGCGTAACAATCGTACAAAATACCGGTAAAGTGCGAGTCAGAACCGCGCACAAAGGGTTCCGTACCATCATACTAGATGGCGATAGTTTCTTCACGTTTACAAAAAAAAACATGTTTTGTATGGAGCCTTTGCCTTTTTTAATTTTTTTAGTATTTTTTGTTACAGCGGCAACAGAAACACATCATCTATCTAGCTATCACGGTTCATGAAATACGGCCTAGTCACAGACAGACAGACAGACGGACCGACAGCGGAGTCTTAGTTATAAGGTCCCGTTTTAGCCTTTGGGTACGGAACTCTAAAACATACAGTCGAATTAAGAAACTCCTCATTTTTAAAGTCGGTTAAAATGTAGAAGTTTACAGAATTAATATTACCAATTGCAGAAGAATAAGAAAAAATATATATGTTAATAGATATACATAATAATATATTACAAAAGATCTTTACATCCCAGATACCGCAGTGTCATAAGACCAAGGTCTTCGACCAGTGTGTGTTGCCAGTGATGACATACGGAACTGAGACATGGTCGCTTACTATTGGCCTCATAAGAAGGCTTATTTAAGGTCACCCAAAGGGCAATGGAGCGTGCTATGCTCGGAGTTTCTCTGCGTGATCGAATCAGAAACAAAGAGATCCGTAGGAGAACCAAAGTAACCGACATATCTCTCAGAATTGCTAAACTTAAGTGGCAGTGGGCGGGGCACATTGCTCGTAGAACAGATGGCCGTTGGGGTAGAAAAGTTCTCGAGTGGCGACCTCGCACCGAAAAACGTCTAGGAAGGCCTACCACTCGGTGGGACCGATGACCTGATGAAGGTCGCCGGAAGCCGCTGGATGCGAGCAGCGCAGAAACGGTCGTCGTGGAAATCCTTGGGGGAGGCCTATGTCCAGCAGTGGACGTCCTTCGGCATATATGATGACTTAACAAAAACACGTAAAAGAATATAAACGTATTTTAACTATAATTGTTTACAGAAAATCTTTAGTTCTTACATTAGGTTGTGTACTCGTATTACATACAAACTTCCTTAGAAACAACGACTCAATTCATTTCACAGAAAATTCTAGCCTGAAAATTTATCCTGCGCGCTGTTTAGACATCAACATCAAAGGCGTCTGCTTTCTCGCTCTAGCGCATGCAAGACGCATACATCCATCTCAGTCAGGACATTAGGCGTGCTATACACGCGCCCGTCGTTTCTCCTCATTACGCCCGGCTTCGAGCGTTATGTGTCTGGAATGGCCCGCTTTATATGTTTTATTGATGTAGATGTGAGTTAGGCGTTATGATTTTTATTGGACCGCACTGTCTATAGTTATTGTTAAGGCTTTGGCTTTCTACTCATATATTATTGTTACTAATCCTTACTAATAATATTATAAATCTCAAAATGTGTTTGTTTGTTTGTTTGTTACCTTTTCACGCTTGAACGCCTTGACCAATCTTAATGAAATTTGGCATGCAGGTAGCCTGTGTCACGAGGAAGGACATAGGATACTTTTTATCCCGTGAAAATAGCATAGCCCGATGCAGTTCCTAAGGGAACTGAAAATATACTCTTTTTTGGTTAATTTCTTTAACATCGCAAGTCGCAACGGAACAATGGATTGTCTGATTTTTTGCATAGAGATGGTTGTGGGGGTGGGAAATGAGATAATTTACTAACGAGCATATCCTGAAATAGATCCCGAGGGATCTGGAGAAAATGCATGTCCATGCTCGCGAGCCGCTTGCGGCTCGCGCACCGCACACCCTCTAAGACAGTCATAAAAACGATGTTCACGCGGGCGAAGCCGCGGTCAAAAGCTAGTAATATTATAAATGTGAAAATGTGTTTGTTTGTTACCTTTAACGCTTCAACACCTTAACCAATCTTCATGAAATTTGCAGGAAGGTATCCTTTGTCACTGGAAAAGACATAGGCTACTTTTTATCCCGTGAAAATAGCATAGTCCGATGCAGTTCCTGAGGGAACTAAAAATATACCTACTCTTTTTTTGGTTACTTTCTTTAACATTGCAACGGAACAATGGATCGCTGTAAATTTTTTACAGAGTTGGGTGAGGGGTGGGATATGACATAATTTACTAATTAGCATATCCTGACTTGGTTCCCGATGGATCTGGAGAAAACTCATTTCCGCGCTCGCGCACGTCAGCGTCGCAACGGAGCTACGGATTGAAGTGTTTTTTGTATAGAATTGGTTGAGGGGGTGGGAAGTGACATAGACTTCTAATCAGAATAGCCCGATATCGTTCCTGAGGGATCTGAGGAAAACTCATGTCCGCGCTCGCGGCTCACCCTAAAAAGACAGTCATAAAGACGATGTCTAAGCGGGCGAAGCCGCGGGCAAAAGCTAGTTATTGTTAAAAACGATTACGGTCATACATCGTGTGATAATTTGTTTTTAATTGCCAAGAAAGTAGGCTTCAATCGTAATTTGTTAAAGAAACCACTCAATTAATCACTTTGGTTCGCATTGTTGGGCCGTATTTAGTTATTTCTAATCTAGTGGGCAGTCACTCCTATGTACATAAGTTATATACCGAATTATTACTACGGTTTGACCTGTGGTATGGCCCTAGTATAGCCACAAATAATAATATTAGTACAAGTACAGATGAATTACTCGCAATGACGCTTTAAATAAATAGCAACTCTCGCTGTGCGTTTATAAAGAACAGTCCAGTTCGCAACCGCGCTTAATGCCTCCTGTTTTACTTCAACATACCTATACATACACCGATAACAATCGCGCTTTTACGCAAGAATGAACCAAATCAATGCGCGTGAGAGATTCTTTTGCGCTGGCCGGTCTAGTGTTGGTATAGCACCACCCTATCTCTTCTCGAGAGTATCGTAAGAGGCGATTAAGGGATTGAAAACCGGAAGATCCTCCAGACACTGCGATCGCCAACCCGCCCTCCAAGCGTGGCGATTACGTGGAGGCCTGTGTCTAGCAGTGGACGTCAAAGCTGACTGATTGGCAATTGCTACGGTAGACATTGTAGACGGTGTAACGAAATTGGTGTAGGTCCCGTTAATTGGGGCTTCTACTCATCAAACTAAACAGCTTTTGTTCTATAAGTTTGCTGAAAGCGCAAAAAAAATGTTGAACTCCTCATACAAAACGATGAGCTGACTGACCAATTTTGTGCATTTTTGTATGGAGCGTAGATTTTTTTTTTTTGCGAATTGACATGGGGTTCCTTTGGGGAAAGTTGTTCAGTGTGATGAGTAGAAGCCCCAGTTAAGGGGTCCCACACCACTTTGTGCTGTGAAAACTTCTTAAGGCGCGTTGGGCATTTTTGAGATGGGAAAAAAGCATTTATTTTTATTTATTTACTGGACGTCCCGCGTGGACATCGTTTTTATAACTGTCTTTAAGGGTGATTAGTAAATTATGTTGTTTCTCACCTACTCAACCATCTCTGTGCAAAAAATCACAACAATCGAGTATTTTTTTAGTTCCCTCAGGAACTGCATCAGAATATGCTATTTTCCCGGGATAAAAAGTGGCCTATGTCCTTCCCCGTGACACAGGCTACCTGCATGCCAAATTTCATAAACATTGGTCAAGGCGTTGAAGCGTGAAAAGGTAACAAACGATAGTAAGGTACGATGGTAGGTACAAAGCCTAGTTCTAATAAGTAACTTAGTGCACTTCATTCTTATCACTTATATTATGTATAAGCTGTAACAAAATTAGCTGAAACTTTTTTAACTGGTGCTTCTACCCATGAAACTGAACAACTTTCCCCATGGAACCCATAGTCAAATCGCAAAAAAATTTGACACTCCCATACTGACTCGATCAGCTGATCAGCCAACTTAGTATTGGAAGTTCAATTTTTTTTTGAGATTTGAATATGGGTTCCATGGGGAAAGTTGTTTAGTTTCATGGGTAGAAGCACCAGTTAAATAGTTTTAACTAATTTTGTTAGACCCTATATACATAATGCCTATAATTGCACTCATTTCTCTCATATTAAAACCGCTCAACTGCGTGTCAAACCACGCATATTATAGGGTTCCGCAAACAATACTTCCTAAAGGGTTCGGCAAACAATACTTCCTAAAGGGTTCCGCAAACAATACTTCTTAAAGGGTACCGCAACAAAACTTCCTAAAGGGTTCCGCAAACAATACTTCCTAAAGGGTTTCGCACACAATACTTCCTAAAGGGTTCCGCAAACAATACTTCCTAAAGGGTTCCGCAAACAATACTTCCTAAAGGGTTTCGCACACAATACTTCCTAAAGGGTTTCGAAAACAATACTTCCAAAAGGGTTCCGCAAACAATACATCCTAAAGGGTTCCGCAAACAATACTTCCTAACTTGGAAACTGTGCTGTCTATCACAGAAAACCCTAAGTTGAAAATTCCTATTAAGACCAACTTACATGGGTGAGAACGTCGGTGACGTAACGGCTAGGGCCGCTACCTCCTGTTTGGGAGGTCATGGTTTGAATCCTGCCATGTATACCAATGTGTTTTCGAATTTAGATTTCATATGAACTTTTATCAAGGAAAACATAGTGAGGGGAACCTGCACACGCCTGCAAAGAAACTCGAAGGTTTTTTTTATTATTAGTATTCACAATTGGTAAACCCTTGACAACATCTCACCTGGTGGTAAGTGACGATGTTGCCGAAGATGGAAGCGGGCTTGCCAAGATTCCCCAACGCAATGGAGAACTGGCTATCTTAACTTCATGCCGGAACACACCAATGATATCAACATTGATATTTGGCGGCAAGACTTAGATAAGATGGTGGTAGCTAGCCAGGCGGGCTTAGAAAATGCCCTACCATCAACCAAACCGAGTCTTACTTTGCGTGTGAAGTCGACCAGCCCGCACTGGGCCTGCGTAGTGGACTAAGGCCTGATTACCCTTATTCAGGGTAGGCTCAAGCCCCTCGCTGGGGACGTATACGAGCTGATATGATGATGACATGGGTGATTTCACGTTTCTAGATCAAACACTTTAGAAACGCCGCCGGGGGTTTCCACTAAAAAAGTATTTTCGAAAAACCTAATACTTTTTAGTCATCATCATCATCATCATAATTATCAGCCTAAGGACTTTCCATGACGACCGGTTCTGCGCTGCCCGCATCCAGCGGTTTCCCGTGACCTTCACCAGGTCCTCGGTCCACCAATTGGGAGGCCTGCCTACGCTACGTTTTCTAGTGCGCGGTCGCCACTCGAGAACTTTACTGCCCCAACGGCCTTCTGTTCTACAAACTATGTGCCCCGCCCACTGCGACTTAAGTTTAGCAATTCTGAGAGCTATGTTATACTTTGGTTCTCCTACGGATCTCCTCGTTTTTGATTCGATCACGCTGAGAATATGCTTCATTGCCCTTTGGGTGACCTTGAGCCTTCTTATGATAGTAAGCGAACATGCCTCAGTTTCGTATGTCATCACGGGCAACTGGCAAAAACTTTTAGGTACCTACAAGCTTTAAATCGAAAGAACCCTGAATTATTTATATATATAATTAACCTTTTTTAAGCCCGCCATCTTTGGGAATCCGCCATATATTAGATTAAGGATGAAGTCACTTAGCTTACCATGAATTGCTCTCCAAACTTAACGTGTATGCAAAATTTCAGCTCAATCAGAAACCTATAATTAGTTCTAAACTATCACGGCAAGCTAATGTAAAGCTTATAATAAATCATTTCCCCTTTTACATATAAGTATGAGAGGTTCCCCTATTTTTTCGAGACCTCACGCGTCTATGATTTTATAATTCAGATTCTGTATTTTTTTATTAAAAATTTTAGTGTGTTTAGCTGCAAATCACGTGATAGTAAGTGTCGATGCAACCGAGGATGTAACACGCAAGCTCAAATAGTGCCTATTCACTCTCGTCTTGAAGATTCCTAAATTATACGAATCGGGGAATAAAGCTCGTACGCTTAGATAGTGCCGCTCTCCCTTTGTAAACACCGACACAGCGCGTGCCGCCGCGTGTCAAAGAACGCCAACTTGACGTCGAAAAATTCTGACACATGTGTATTACTTGATTTGTATCTGTCATCTGTAAATGGTCTATTAAAGTTAATTTAATTTTTGCATTTTGTTTAAACGAATGACACTATCTGAGCGAATCGACTTTACAGACGCCGGCAGGCCTCCGTCACTCGGTAGAGCAGGCGAGATAAGTACCTACACAATGGCGCGGCCTGCAGTGTGTACCTTAATACTTATAAATAAATAAAAATATTCTGGGACAAATCACACATGGTCATCTGGTCCCAAAGTAGGATTCCCTGTGTTATGGGTTACCAGAGACTGATACAAATACTTATATACGCTTAAATACATACATATATAGATATATTTAACACCCAGACTAGTAACTAATTAGTAATCTGTGCCCAGACACAGAGCAAACAAATCTGCTCATCACACAAATGCTTGCTCTGGGTGGGGATCGAACCCACAACCCTCGGATCAGTCGTCAAGGGCACTAACCACTGAGCCACCGAGTCAGTCTCTCTTATGTTTCCGTGTATTGTCTGACAGTGGTGACTGTAGGTGAATAAATGCGTTTATAAGGACGTGCAATATCTGTTACGAAGTAACTAGTATATAACTTAGTATCTCATCTGTGACGCCGGTAGTCATACAAATAAATGATTGTTTAGCATCTCTAAACAATCTGATAAACACTCAAAATTTATCCACGACAAGCACAGGTTCAAACAAATCAGAAATTCCCCAACTTCACTCTGAAACCTTCGCACGCGTCACTCGATCAGTGACAATGGGGATAATACACTCGCAGCAAAGAAAACTGGACGGTAACAAAAACCTTAATAACATGGTAACCTTTATAGCCACTTCTCCATTGCGTTGGCGAATCTTGATAATCCCGCTTCCATCTTCGGCATCATCGTCACTTACCATCAGGTGATATGATGCCAAGGGCTTACCAATTGTTAATAAAAAAAAACTTTCAAAATATTGTAACTAGCTTTATGAAATAAAGACTGTATCATAGACAACTAGATTTTGCCAGCGGCTTCGCTCGCGTGAATATAGTTTCTATGACTGTCTTCTAGGGTGCGCAGTGCGTGAGACGCAAGTGGCTCGCGAGCGTGGAAGAAAGTAGCCTGTATATTAATCCAGGTCCTAATCTGTCTACCTACCCAATTTCATTCAGATACGTTCAGTAGTTTTTGCTTGAAAGAGTAACAAACATCCATATATCCATAAATACAAACTTTCGCGTTTATAATATTAGGATAGGACTTAAATAAAAATAAGTCGTAAAAGTTCAAATTTTAAAATATATCGCATTTTTTATAACCGAACTGTTATCTTTGCGATCCAGTGTATTATGTGAATAATATCAAAACTATTTATTATTATGCTCATGCGATTTGATTCGAAAATGTTAAAGTTTTGTCATTGTGAATATTTATGACGGACGGATGGAAAGAAAGATTTTTATAGAATATCCTCGTAATTTCTTTATTGTATTTTCATTAGTTATTTCTTATATGTATTTTCATTACGTTAGTTTTGGTTTTGTTTGCTCGTTTTTATTTTTATTTTGATCGACTCAGTTTTCGGGCTGTGGCAGAATTACCAGTGTATTGCTCGCCAGAGCAAATCAACACACTGAGTCACGGCCCTTTTGTACTATTGCAACACACATAATATTATGTTTTTGTATTCTATTTTTTTTGCTCTTTTTAATTTAAGTGTTGTTTTATATTATGTATAAGTATAATAATATGTGTGTGATTGCAGTGATAAATAAACGTGCTATCTATCTTTCTATCTATATAACTATAGAACTCTAAACATGTATGGTTGGTTGTAACCTTCGACCAATATAACAGCGATGAACCGGTCTACGTGAACATAGGTTTTGATGCCTACAGAATGAGCGCATTCGCTCAATGCGCTTAGTCGATTAGTATTCCCCAAATGAGTTTAAGGTTGAAATTCGTGAAATTTATTATCTCATTCGTGCTAAATTTCGAGTACGTCTCTCTATATCTGTCATTGCCTATATTTAAACGTGACTATTAGTGGTGTGAGTGTATGTTTGCGTGCAGTTGTATTTGATTCATTTTTTATGGGATTATTATATGGATAGGGCTGGTCCCATTATGTTTGGCAAAAGGTTAAAGGTTTAAGGTCGAAATTCGTGAAATTTATTATCTCATTAGTTCTACATGCCGAGTAAGTCTCTCTATATCTGTCATTGCCAATATTTAAACAAGACTCGGTAGACTATTAGTGGTGTGAGTGTATGTTTGCGTGCAATTGTATTTGACAATTTTTTTATGAGATTATTCTATGGATAGGGCCGGTCCATTATGTTTGGTCATAGGTTGTAACCATGAAAGCCGCTATTATTACTTTTTTCTTCGTGATACTAGATATTTGAGGAATTGGACGTTAGTAGTCAATCCTGTTGCAACTCACAAATAAATTAACTTTAAATATAAAAATAAAAACATAATAACTTTTAGGCAATAGCTTTTATTTGAAAAAAGTATTTAATCTCAAAAAGCCAAATTTGCTCAGTGTAACAGATGTGAATGTATATGTCGCAGGATAATTTGATAATCCGTCGTTTCGCGAAAATCCTAGGAAAATTGGATACTATGGAGTAGAAAACTCCTAATAAAACCAAGTCGGACGGAGCCCCGCTATGCGGGGCTCCTTTTTACGGTAGAAAAAGACATGCTAACATAACCTAACCTATTTAACGAAGCGGGGCTCCGTCCGACTTGGTGTTATTAGGAGTTTTCTACTCCATAGTATCCAATTTTCCTAGGATTTTCGCGAAACGACGGATTATCAAATTATCCTGCGACATATATAAAACGTACAACATAGGTTTCCAAATTCAAAAGAGGCAATCACAGTATTTCCTAAGATTCTATTGAAAATAAAAGACGACCTTGGTTCTAACCTCCAAAGTTCTTCATCAGATCGACTTGAAAATACTAGAAAGATCTGTCACCAGGAATACGGATTCATACCGAATTTCAGCTCAATCGGATTTCTGGATGTCGCTCTAAAATCTTTTGCAAGATTTGACCTGAACAAACTAATAGACATACATACATACGAGTACAAACTTTGCAAGTTAATTAAAAGCTTTTTAAAATGTATCATTGCTACGGCGCGTAGCAAGTAGAGCGACGCGTAGCCGTGCGTAGTAACTTAAAGTTTTAAAATTATAAAATCAGAAAGAGAATTCGATATATCCTCAAATCTTAAACGAATCGTTAATAGCTTTAGTTTTTAACACTGTCTTAAATGGAGCGCAGTACGCGAGCCACATACGGCTCGCGAGCGCGCAAATTGTGTTTTCTCTAAATCCCTCGGGAACTATGTCAGGCTGTGCTAATTAGTAGTCTGTATCACTTTTCAACCCCAAACTATCTCTGTGCAAAATAGCACGTAACGATAGTTCAAAGACTAACATGAATTAACTAACCTAATAACGATGAACTTGGTGTTTATAGTAATAACGAGTTACTTAATTCGTAACGACTCAGGCAAAGTATATATGTATTTATACAGAGTGTTTGAAAACTGATGTAGGACCAAATAACTTCTACTCATCATACTGAACAACTTTCCCCAAGGAACCCATAGTCAATTCTCAAAAAACAATTCGACGCTTCATACGCATATTTGTATTAAAATTGGTCACTCAGCTGATCGTTTTGTGTGAAGAGTTCAATTTTTTTTGCGATTTCAGCAAACCTGTAGAACAAAAGTCGTTCAGTATGATGAGTAGAACCCCCAGTTAACGCCACCTACACCCATTTTGTTACACCCTGTATATTAGTACTAAACTCAAGTAAGTACACCCACTAATTGCCCAACTATCTATTCTGCGAATTTAAAAACTCGTCGTGTTAACAGCTATCCCACGGGAATCACTTCAGAAATCGGACAAAATGTAGCCTATATCATAATTCAGGTCTTAATTTGTCTACCTGCCAAAATTTCATCCAGATCCGTTTAGCGGTTCTAGCGTGATTGAATAACAAACATTCAACATTCACACAAACTTTCACAATAATATTAATAATATGATAATAAGATTTTAAACATTAGGCGCTTTGCATACGACGGGGCGGGGCTGGGCGGTCAATTTCGCCGCCAAAGATAACACAAAGGGAATCCTATACTAGCAACGCACATGGAGGACAAAAAGACCGCGACACAGGTGCCCGGCGGGCGCTGACGGCGCGGCATGTCCGTGGCTGCCCGCCATAGATCACACAAACCAGTTTTTATGCAGTAACGCAGACGGCAGCGTGGGGCGGCTAGCTCAGTCCGCGCCTCGCGCTTTTTAACGAGCGTACTGAACTGACCGCTTCTGTCCCTGGCGCTTTTGACCGCGAAGCAATAAAGACGGCGTCTGCCCGTCGATGCCCGCGGCTCCTCTTGCCGAAAGTATACGAGAGACAGAGGCGGTCAGTTCAATATGTTGTTCTAGTGAACCGTGGCGCAAACTGAGCTAGCCGCCCCGCGCCGCCGTCTGCGTTACTGCATACAAACTGGTTTGTGTGACCTATGGCGGGCAGCCACGGACATGCCGCACCGCCAGTGCCCGCCGGGCATCTGCGGCGCCGTCTTTTTGTCCTCCATGTGCGTTGGTAGTATATGATTATTTTTGTGCTATCGTTGGCAGCGAAATTGACCAGCCCGCCCCACCCCGTCGTGTGCAAAGCGCCTAAAAGGCCAAACAAACCGTAGTTCTCGAAAAATTCAAAAGATGGCAAGGGCGCTGGCGGTGAGGAGTAACATGTTCATTCGCAGGTTTGCCAAATGTACGAAAGAGGTCAAACTTACATTATTTAGGGCATACTGTCAGTCGTTCTATACCTGCAGCCTGTGGATCAACTTTACTCAAAAAACTTACAGCGTTCTACGCGTCCAATATAACAATGCCTTCAGGGTGCTGTTGGGGTTGCCGCGCTTCTGCAGCGCCTCAGGGATGTTCGCGGAAGAACGAGTGGATGACTTCCCAGCTTTGATGCGCAAGCGAATCGCCTCCCTGTGGCGGCGGGCGCGCGATAGCCCCAACAGCCTCCTGGCCACTGTAGCGGGAAGGGTCGATGGACCGTTTTTTGCTCACTGGACCGGGAAGCATGTGACGCCCTCAAATCGGGCTGCAAAATAATGGTGGCTTTGTTTCGACTGCTTTCCTTATTATTTGTTATTTATGTTTTACTAACATGGGTTTTTAAGTGACATTGTAACTAACATTTTATGGACTGTAATTGTCTGATAATAAACTGAATTTGAATTTGAATATCATTCCGGGTAAATGTAACGCTTAAATCCAAGGGCCTCCAACAAAAAATCTCCATATTATATGGAAGTGCTAAAAAAAATGCATTCCATTAAAATGTATTTGTAGTTATTAATTAAAAGCTTTTGTTTAACTTGCAATGTTTCTATGTAATGTATGTTTCTTTAGTTCAAATCTTGAGATCGACTTTAGAGCGACTTCCAAGGGTCCGGTTGAGCTGAAATTTGGAGTGAAGCCGTATTACTGGTGACAATAGATCCTTTTAGTATTTTGAAGTTGATCTGATGATGAACTTTTGAGGTGGAATCAACGTCCCAGAATCATCTTTTTATTTTAATAGATTTGTAGGAAATATAGTCTCGTTGTTGAGAAATAGCCAAATATGTAATCAAATCATCAAGTGTTTTCCATTCCTTAATATAAACCGTTTTCAGTTGGTATTTAAGTCTTAAATGAACTACACGCGGTGATTATGTAAATAAAATGCTCGTAAGAACGTGACAGTTGTCCAAAATGTCATTATTATAATCATATTAAGATAAAATGCAATAAATGATAAAATATTTTGTTTTTATATTTGACCATTTGCAGACAACTAGACTTTACCACACCTTGGACACTTCATACAACGGACCAGAAATGACATTTCAAAAAAGGAATGACGGAACAAACAAAATGGCGGTTAAATCCTATACTATCCTGTTCGACAACCAAACTGTAACCAATCTGTATCAATCTGGGTGACGAGGGGGTGAGGTCGCAACCTGGAGAGCGGCAGGGAGTGTCCATACTGTACTAATATAATAATATGTATATACTGTGCTCATATTTTTTGAATTCGGAACCATGTATTTTTTATATTCCTTTGAAAATGTGGCTTTTTGAGCATAAAAACTCTTTTTAAATAAAAGCTTGTACCTAAAAAATTTTGGATTTTCAAAAATTTTTGGTTTTTCTAAAAAAAAAATTTCATGTCAAATCTTTTCCTTGTGTTCACATCTCATCCCTTTTAACCGTCCACCGGCTTGTAATTTCCTTCTGCAACCCCTTCAACGCTAATGTTTTATAAATATTGATAACGCAAGATGGATGGAGGGCACGCGCGATTCCAATTGATTTAAAATTAAATAGAAACGCAAAAATGATTGATGTTACGGTGTTGTGCGCAAACTTAATTTTGCTGGCATGACCGCGAGCAAGTAGCAAAATAGCCAAAATTTTCATATACTCTGTTATTGAAATATGCGCGGCATCAGTTACTATTTCTTATATCCCTCGATAAAATTATTTTAAAAATTAAAAAAATATTTTTAAACCTGATATGTAAATTACATGAAACCTTACGGTATACAAAAAAAAAAGTCAATTTAATTCTGTAATTGGTGTTGGTAAGCTCGCTTCCATCTTAGGCATCATCGTCACTTATCGTCAGTAATTAAGTAAGTCATCATCATCATATCAGCCGAAGGATGTCCACTGCTGGACATAGGCCTCCCCCAAGGATCTCCACGACGACCGGTTCTGCGCTGCCCGCATCCAGTAGCTTCCCGCGACCTTCACCAGTTCATCGGTCCACCGAGTGGGAGGCCTGCCTACGCTACGTTTTCCGGTGCGCAGTCGCCACTCCATTACTTATAATTAAGTAAGTAAAAAAGGCTTAATAAGAACTTCCATTTAATAAACCTCGTTTGAAGATTCTTTTTGTTAAGTTTTTTGTTTGTGCAGCTGCCAACTGCAAATATAAATTTGTCCGTCTACTAGTGCGCGCCGCGTCACGCCCAACTTCCTGGGAACGCAAGGGTTAAACGGTGTTGGTGCCAAATCGGTTCTCTTTACTTTTTTATTAAGTAGACAAGAGAAAAGAGATCGGTTTTTAATGGTTGCAGCACAGTATTACAATATAGCGGCTTATAGTAGCGTAACGAATGTACTTACGCCACAGATTACCTTACGCAGAGCAACGGAAGGGTACTTGCGGGGCAGCGGGCGGCGGGGCACAGACAACGGGGCGGACAACAGGCTAGTATGGGCTAGTACCTACGCGTTGCGCTACTGTAAACCATATCTAAATAATGTGGTTGCAGTGAGACTTTTAGTTCGTGCATTGATAAACCATGGTCAAACAATAACTAGTATTAAGTGGTCGTTCTGTGTGTTATTTTTATATCACCATTGCTTATAAAAAACAATACAATGGTTTGTTCATTAGCTTCCCATCCGGAGGTCGCGGGTTCGATTCCCGGCGGAGTCTAACTTTGTAAGATTCGGTTTGGTTGGTGGAAGGGCATTTTCTACGCCCGCCTGGCTAGCTAGTAGCTAACACTATCTAAGTCTTGCCGCTAAACATCAATGTTAACAGCATTAATGTGTTCCGGCTTTTTTAATAAAAAAAATTAGTGCGTTTGGCTTAAACATAACATAGCCAGTAACTTGGTAAGCCCGCTTCTATCTTCGGCATCATCGTTACTTGCCATCAGGTGAGATGATGCCAAGGCTTACCAATTGCGTATAACAAAAAGTTACCAATTATAGTTTGTAATGAAATGTAAAGATACTTGCAGCTTCGTTGAAAAAAAACTTCAAAATACTTGATCATCTAGGTAAATTGGCATATCAAAAAACTTGCGTTTATAACTACGCAAATGTAGAGCAACACAGGTGATCTCCATATTAACTTTAGTAATTCTCACCTCCCCATTCCCCACTTAAAAGATACCGCCACTTAGCGACGCTCCACTTAAGTGTACTCACAAAAAGAGACCAAATCATAATCTTGTTAGCACTAAAATTTGCATTAATTAACTCAAAGGCCTCACAGTTGTGTCTAAACTCTTGGGGAGGCTTCAAAGGGGATCCAGGGGGAGGGCGCAGGGGGGTTAGATAATATTCAAATGGTACATGTAACGACGCCCCAAAGCCCGAGACTCGGAACCCGCAAGCAATATAGATGGTACACTAGCGTGGTAAAGTGCCAGTCAATTGAAAAACATATTTTGTGTGCTTACTTCCATCCATTAGTGGTCTAACATTACTTTCAAAAGAAGAACATTATTATCGCCTAACATTGACCTGAAAATAATTACATTAGTAAAATAGTAGGAATGAGTAATCGACATAATTTTTAATTCTTTTAGGTATGTTAGTGTAATTATTGATTTTAATTATATTAATATAAAAGCTTATTTGTATGAAATATGAAAATAGTGCGTGCCTATTAGAAATGACCAAGAATAAAGGCAAATATTCAACTCAATGTGTGTATAACTTTGGAAATTTTAGTCGGTAAACAAGGTCAGTAAGCAGTGTGCTTTTGTATATTTTTTTAATCCATTTTGTAGGCACTTTAGTTGGTTGAGTTTGTGACAAAATCATACTTTTTATTTTTTTGCAATCTGTTTTTGTATCATTTTCTTTTCATCATCATCATCATCATATCAGCCGAAAAACGTCCACTGCTGCACAAGGTCTCCCCCAAGGATTTCCACGACGATCGGTCCTGGTCTTTTAAATTCAAATTCAACTAACTCTTTATTGTACATCAAAAATGCATTTATTTTGATGTACAAGAGTTATGCAAAATTTAAAAATAATTATATATTAAATAAAAAATAAAATAATTAATATCAAAAATAAAAAAATAAAAATAAAAAATATGTATTATTAATTATTTTATTATTTTTATATTTTTAATTTGTTTTATCTACTTAGATGTTTATTTTTTACTTTTCCATTCTTAATTTGTTCTTTTTTTTAATTGTTTTTGACGTATTGTCATTTGGACGGGACTCTAATATTTTTAATTACAGACTTTGCTTTCTTAGTAGGTATAGGTATATTCTGTTGAACAGACACGTTTATTCTTTTAATGACAAGCCACGGAAATAAACCATCCTTGAATGAGCACTTTTCTACACACGAGTACCTCTCTCAGACCATCGGGGGGCGCTCGACAATTTCCTCCTCGGGTAATTCACTAGGATTTAATTTAAATTAGTTTTGGCTTGGCTTAATAGCTTCCCCCTCGAGTAGGGGGGTGGTGGCTGGGAGATGTATTCTGGATGTCTGGTGTTTCTGTGCAGGAGGCTTGGAGAAGAGAAGTTTTCCAGTAAGATGATACATAGGTAGTACAAAAAGCTTTAAATGCAAGCACTTGATGACTGTATATACTTAGTTGTTGTTTGCGAATTTGAAAGAACTTGACTTGCGGTCTTCTATCCTAACTTACTAATAATTGTTAATGTGAAAATGTGCTTTTTTATTTGTTACCTCTTCTCGCTTCAACACCTAAACCAATTATGACGAAATATGGCATGCCTGTAGCTTGTAGCATGGAGAAGTTCCGATTTCTGTAGTAAAGAAGTTCGTGTCGTAAAGAAGCGAAGGATGTACATGGTAGTCCAAGTACCCTTGAAGATAGTCAAAGAAGCCGCGGGAAAAAGGTAGTATGCTATATAGTTGAAAATTTAAATGTAAATAAAAAAAATTGCCAAAGGATCGACTCGCTAAGAAGAAGAATATCAGGGTTGTCTCTTTTTATTTGTATAGTTTGATAGCCGCTGGATGCGGGCAGTGCCAAATTGAGCGTTGTAAAATATCCTTGCTGCCGATACAGAGGCTACTGTGAGTCTGTGATGATGATGATTTAAAGTTTTAATTATTGCTTAAAAAAATCAATAGTCTGTCGTATATTTATACAATCCAATTCAATTATTTGTGAATACGTATAAATAATAATATATTTTTTAATTAATCTATTTATTTACATTAGGTAACAAATTACAACGTCCAGACCCGTATCACACTAATATTATAAAGGCGAAATTTTGTGAGTGTGTGAGTGTGTATGTAACTACTGAACGGATCTGACTGAAATTTGGTAAGTAGACAGATTAGGACCTGGATTTAAACATAGGCTATTTTATTTCATGCTCACGGGCTACTTGCGGCTCACGCACTGCGAAACCTCGAAAAGTCTAACAAACGATGTCCACGCGGGTGAAGCCGCGGGAAACAGCTAGTTGTACATAAAAATGAATACAACTATAAAACATAAAATACTATGCATAGAATAAAATTATGAATCACTTAAAATAATTAGCACGAGTTGACGTTAGTGCTGTATCGGCATTAGTGATCAGCAAGCTCCCGCGGAATCTCCGAAACACCACACCCTTCGGCCAGAAATCCTCCCTAGTGAAGGACTCCAGATGCCTAGTCGGAAATATAAATACTGAGCACAGTGATTTTCAAATTTGAATACAAAATACAATAAAAATAATTTTGTAAATCAGTAAAACTCAGTCAAAAAGCCCGCAGTAATTTGTATTAATCGGTTTGTTATTTAAGAAGATAGTAGTTATATAATTATGTCCATGTTTAGGGCCAGAAAATGACAAAATATGTAAAATAAACTTATACAGTATGTAACAAAATTGCCAGTGATAGCCAAGCTGTTCTTAAAGCTCTTGACTCCTTCAAGGTTGACTCCGGGCTAGTGCTCAATTGTGTGAAGGTCCTCAACAAGGTGGGCCGACACAACAAACTGCAACTGGTCTGGGTCCCTGGACCTGAAAAAGCAGACAAACTGGCTAGAATGGGTTCACAGATAACAATGTGTGGTCCAGAACCGAGGATAGGGCTACCACGGAGCACTATTATAAGGGTATTAAAGGAACAGGCCGAGGGAAGACACAGATTGACATGGCTATCCAGGGATGGTCATAAACACTCTAAGCTCTTCGTCGGTGAGGTCACCACAGGGGCAACCAAGTACATTTGGAATAACAGCAGGACGCGAGTCAGGGTGGTAACAGGAGCGTTTACGGGCCACTTTTCCACAAACGCACACCTGCAAAAAATTGGCCTGACGAATGACCCGACCTGCAGGGCCTGTGGTGAAGATATAGAATCAATGGAACACTTACTGTATCACAGCGATGTCCTGGCTAGCAAGCGTATGTACCTCCTAGGAGATGGCTACCCAAAACCGGAGGACTACAAGCACCTTCCAATCAGCGGAATTGCTGCATTGATGCAGCACATCTTCGAGTAGATTTGGGGTGCAAAAGGCTATAGGGGTTACAAAAGATCCCATTGGGTCGTAGTGTCGCTGCAACTGCAGCCACAAAATTAGTGTAGGTCCCGTTAACTGAGGCTTCTTCTCAGCATTTTGAACAACTTTTGTTCTACGACTTAGCTGAAATTGCAAAAAAATATTTTTACTCTTCATACAAATCGATCAGCTGATCGATCGAATTTGTGCATTTTAGTATGGAGGGTCCAATTTTTGTTTTGAGTATTGACTATGGGTTCCTTGGGGAAAGTTGTTCAGTATGATGAGTAGAACCCCCAGTAAACGGGTCCTACACCAATTTTTTTACACCCTGTATACAAGGTGTAACAAAACTGGTGTATCGGACACATTAACTGGGAGTTCTATCTATCATATTGACCAATTTTCTCCAAGGAACTCATATAAAAAAAAAAACATTCGACGCTCCATACTATAATGCACAAAATTGGTCAATCAGCTGATTTCTTTGTATGGAGAGTTCAATTTTTTTTCGCGAATTGACTATAGCACCCGTGGGAAAAGTAGTTCAGTATGAGTAGAAGAAGACCCAGTCATCTAACAACTCCTATACACCAATTTCGTTACATCCTTTATAAATTAGAAAACTTAGATAAAATATAACCAATTGAATTAAAAACTAATAATCCCGACTGAATAATTTTTTTTATTTTTTTTTGCAGTTGGGTAACAATTTATCATTATATGTCACTCAGGTGATCAAGATAAATCTAACGACACCGCGCACTCATCAAACATCCATCAAACAGTTGAGGCTATAGGTACAGCCATTCATACATACACGCGTAAAACATTATTCTCCTTTTTGGGTAGTAGGGTAATGAAATACGTTGTAATATACAAGAATAAATATATTCTGGGTGATTTCGTATAACTAAGCATTTATCCAGCAAATAGGGATGACGAATGCTAGTCATATGATTTACTTTTTATAAGATAAGATAAATACTCTTTATTGTACACAGTAGTTATAAAACATATAAACAAATTAGAAAATTAAAAAAAACTTAACTTAAAAAATATAAAAAAAACAAACACAATATAAAAAAATACACTTTTATAGGTACTAAAGCAGTACAATTTGCGCCGTCTTATCGTTCAAAGCGATTTCTCATCTGCCAAAAAGACATTTTATTCTAAAAAAAATTGACATACATAAGATTGACGTCATAGTTTTGCAGCGTCATTTATATACTGATTTGTGATTTTGGTGAATTAAAAATCGAAGACTTGATGGAAAACAAAACGAGTAAGGTTTTCCCAAGTTAAAGTAGGAGGGCAATTCAGTGATCAGGAGTTCATAATTTATTTCTGATGCTGTCGCCATCCCTATTGTTACTATATGGGTTATTTATTATGCCTTAACAAATAATGTTTGAAAATCGAACCCGTTTACACACACAATAAGCTTCCATTGCACCGAACGTTGCTAAAAAAAGAGATGCCAAAAGTGACTTCTTTTAAAAAGCCTTTATTTAACTTGTAATGTTTGTATGTAATTATGTGTGTATGTTTGTTTAGTACAAATCTTGCGATCGATTTTAGAACGACTTCTAGACTTTTGGAATGAAGCCGTATTCCCGGTGGCAATAGATCCTTTTGTTATTTTGAAGTTGATCTAATGATAAAGTTTGGAGGTGGAATCAAGGCACAAGAATCGTCTTTTATTTTTCAATGGAATCGTAGGAAATACAATACTGTAAATTGGAACCGTATATTTTTATATTCATTTGAGCATATGGCTTTTTGAGCATAAAAACTATTTTCAAAGAAAATCTTGTACGAAAAAGCTTTTAGGATTAATCAAAATTATTATTTGTTTCACTTGCCTATAGGGTTATCCATATGAACAGATAAATAAAGTCTAGATCGGATTATAAGAGTATAGACCGGACTGCGTCCGGATTTAATTCGAGACCGGAATTTTCGTCATACCAATATAACACGCGCCGCCCGCGTGAATGTGAAAAATTTTACAGAGAAATTTCTAAAAAAAAAAGATTTTTAGAAAGCTGTTGCTAGTGGACAGAAATAAGAATACAAAAAATACTATCATAAAGGTTAATAAAACGTAGTCTACTAAGTTTGATTATCGGCCAAAGACCGGATTTTTTTTACAGAAATCAGGATTTTTTAACACTTGCAACCGGAATTTCGATTTGAAGTACTGGTCACCCTACTTGCATATAACTTATCTACCTCCCTTTAAATAGCATATCACTGCATTTATCTGTTTCAGAAGATTTTCTCTTACCGGTGGGGCCGGAATAATGCTCTACAGGATCGGCAGCCTGCTTCGTTAAAGAGAGAGAAGGACGCTTTGTAATTATTTGTACGGAGCTTAAACACCCTACAATTACGCGGAGAAGTATAAAAGTTTTAAAACACATACGTCAGTTTAATCTCTTTCGTCTTTTCGTCTCGGAGGATTAGTATGTACTAATTAGTATGTACGAGTATACCAAAATAACTTAAACTTTGATACTTTTGATTGTAGGTTCATGGTGGAATATTATATCACTAATTTTGGAATATATTTACACTAATTCCACAGAAATTGAATAAAACTACACGTTGTAATTTGTCAGCGACCGGTTTCGAACACCATCTTTAGGCAGACTATTTACCATCGAACACCATCTCCAGTATTTACACAATGTGTGGGTACATACGTTGAAAGAAAACTTTTAAGGGTACCTCCTCTACAAGTTAAGAGGGGATGTTTTTTATATATTATTTATATATATATATAGTCTAGGAGCTAGGCCGCGGACAGACAGACATGACGAAACTATAAGAGTTCCTTTTTGAACTACGGTACCCTAAGAAGGGTTATCCTCTGACAATTTTGCCTATTTTTTCTGTTAAACGGACCCTCCAGTATCTATCTAAGCTAAGTTAAACCAAATATTTTATTAGATAACTACAGGATCATCGCACAGATGCGCTAGTTACCGCTTATGGGTCGCTTGGGATGAGATCTCCAGTGACGGCCGACGCCGACGCCGACGGCGCCCCCATACAGTCCCAAGGCCCCACAGAGCCCATCATTGGCTACGCCGCGGCGTGATTACATTCCGTAGCGGACATGACATTATGTTGTGGGGTTGTACGAAACGACATTACAGTTTTGCAGATCTTCCAAATTAGGAGACAGGTGTAAAACACCGTAAGAAGCAGGGGTACATTAAGGCGCTAAGATCACTCAATCCGAGCAGGTTGATACGTGTTTCAATAATAATATCGAACGCAAGTCTATTCATTTTAAGTTCAAATCAATGAGGGCTTCACAACAAGGCTGTTACGTTGAAACCGAACGCCCAATTCTCGGTTTTAACATGTTTTTATTACTTTCAAATAAGTTTAAAAAAATGTGTTCAATTAAAATTAAAGGTCTTAAAGTCATCGATTTTTGTGTGTTGGTTTCATTCAATATTAACTTTTTTTTTCCAGAAATTTTGCAATTAATGCCAAAGACAGGGTCTACTGTATATTTTTTTTTGCATTAAAGGTGGTAATATTTTTAAAATTGTATTCAATTAAATCGATTTTTTAATAGTTTAAGTATAATATATATTTTTCCATGGAAATAGCTTTACACAGTCTTTCAATAATTTGAATTGAATTTTGTCATTTGACCCATCTTAAGGCCTTAAGAGCCTATTTACAAAATCGTTTTTAAAACTTAAAAGCTTTTATTTAACTCAAACTCAAATAACTCTTTATTGTACATCAAAATAAATAAATACTTAAACAAAATATAATTAACAACTAAGAGACGTACAATTTAGGCGGTCTGATAGCTGAGAGCGATTTCTACCAGACAACCCAGTGCTCGGAGAAAAACCAAGGAGAGAGGTACGCGAGCAACAACAACTGTAATAATTTTAAACTTAAACTATAAAATTTAACTTTCAATGTTTGTATTTATGTATGTATGTTTGTTTAAGTCAAATCTTGAAATCGATTTTAGGGCGACTTTCAGGGCTTCGATTGAGCTGCAAGTTGGTATTAAGCTGTATTCCCGATGACGATAGATCCTTTTGGTATTTTGAAGTTGATCTGATGATGAACTTTGAAGGTGGAATCAAGTTTCAAGGTTCGTGTTTCATTTTCAATAGAATAGTAGGAAATACAGTTCTCGACTTTTTTTTACTGGAAACATGCCGAGAGCATTTGACTTTTGAGCATAAAAACTCTTTTCAAATGAAAGCTTGTACCAAAAATATTTTAGGTTTTTCTTCAACTTATTTTTTTCGAAAGGACAAGCTTGTTGTTGACCGTGTTTTTTAGGGATGACGACAGCATCAGAAATAATATATGAACTCTTGATCACTAAATTGCCCTCCTACTTAAACTTCGGAAAACCTTACTCGTTTTGTTTTCCATCAAGTCTTCGATTTTTAGTTCACCAAAATCACAAAATGAGTACATAAATGACGCTGCAAAACTGTGACGTCACGCCTAGGTATTTCAAACATTTTTAGAGCAAAATGTCGTTTTAGACAGATGATAAATAGTAAATCAGATGACTAGCATTCCGTCATCCCTATTTCACCGGATCGGCGAGCGCGGAGGGCACTCTATCTAAAAAAAAAAACGTTTCCCATACGAACTTAAAATTACTACTTCTTGAAAATGAATGGGCCGATTGTAATGAAACTTTATAAACATAAGCAAGTTAAGAAATTCTAGTTAGTTAGTTGGTGGATAGACTAGATTTTCAAAATATTTCATTTAAAAAAAAATGCTTATTTTAAGATTACCATGAAAACCTTAAATCACTATTATTTATGGACAACAATATTTTTTTTAATGTAATAATCCACATACTAGAGTTTTTTGAAGTGTATAAAGTTTCACTAGAATTGGCCAATCCATTTTCAAGAAGTAGTAATTTTAAGTTTGCATGGGAAAACGATTTTGTAAATAGGCTCTAAGGACTAAAAATTATGATAATTTTAAAAAGTCTGGTATTGAATGTGATAAGCAATTGTCCTGTCATCAACATGGTAAGGAAGTAACAGTTATTTAAGACGCTTTCAAATCATATCGGCTGCCTCATTTTAAAACAGTAACTGCAAAATTTTTATACTTGTTTTTTTTTAGTATAATTGCATTTTTTATTATTTCTATGAATTAATTTGAGATATTTTTTCTTGTAATTATTTTTATTGAAGTAGCTTTTCATAAACCCTTTTTTTATCAATTTAGCGCGCAAAGCTTTTATTATAAGGCAAATTTAATAAAATCTGAGAATTGTCAGTTACTGTTTCGAAATTGGGCAGCCGATATGATAAAAGCAACATAAAAACCGCCGAAAATGTCACAGAGTGGTGTCAACCAACGGCTTATGTTTGCTTTGTAGATAACGACGCGTTAAAAGGGTCATAAAATGTAATAATAGATTGTCAGTTCGTCTGTCACAATGACATCACAACACATGTTTCAATTACTCTTATCAGCCGCCTTATCTTTATTTCGGCATCATTTGACCTGCTAAAAACTAAGTACATTGCGTAGTTTCCTCCCAGATCGGTTGTGAACCTCTAAGTAAAGCAGTATTGTACTCGTACAGGGGTCATATTATTATATTGTGCGGTTTTAAAAGCGTTTATCAGTAGGCATTCAAGTGCGATCGAAACAAGGCTTGCTGTACTTGTAATTGTCGCATCTGCCAAAATACGCGACCCCTTCTATTCGAATAATGGTTATTCAAGAGGGATGATTTGGCAACAAGTCAAGCGTTCACTCAATAATACAATTATTAACTAACGTTAGTCTCAAAATAGTGTGGTGTCTTTATTAGTGCATTAAATAAAAGTCATGGAAATTATTACCAAAAATGTTTTCTGTTTCAAGATATATATGTCGCAGGATTTTGATAAAATTAGGTTTTTGATCAAAAATCTAGGTTTTTAATCAAAAACCGGAAGATGACAAAATTTAAAACAAATTTTATCATAAACCTGTAACAATCTAGGTTTTTGATCAAAAACCTGAACTAGTTTGGGTTAATGATCAATCTGATGTAGATCTCCGTTGACAGGGACTTCGGGAATTCCCCCGCTCCCGCTTCCATTTAGAACTCCCCGTTCTACACTCTTCCTACAGTGTTGAGTGGTCGACGGAGCCCCTTCGGGGCTCCTACTTCTGTGTTCTCATGTCAAACCTAACACTACAACTGTGCGGGGAGGCGAGCTAAGCTCGCCTCCCCGCACAGTCTCCGAACCTAACGGATCCGAGTCGGGGTGCTCCGCAAGTCCGAGCTCGCTTCGCTCGCTCCCGCTTCCATTTAGAACTCCCAGTACTACACTCTTCCTACAGTGTTGATTACATCGATTAATTTGTCATAAAACTTAACCAACCCATGTTTTTGACTAGAAATGTATCATAAACCCAAACTAGTTCAGGTTTTTGATCAAAAATCTAGATTGTTACAGGTTTATGATAAAATTATGTTTAAATTGTGTCATCTTCCGGTTTATGATCAAAAACCTAGATTTTTGATCAAAAACCTAATTTTATCAAAACCCTACGACATATATTCAAAATAGGTGCAAATTACACTCTTTCTAATAGTCATAAAATAATAATAACATAATGTCATTTGTGAAAAATCAAGAAACAAACAATCATTAGTTAATAACGTCGACGTCAAAATTCAATTCAACCAGATTATGTCATTAGAACATGAAAACAATATGACACGAAAAGCTATACATAAAAATCATTGAATGTCATTAATGCCTTTGACAAGAGTAGGCCAGTTCACACGGATAGCACCCGGTCACGAGTATGACGAGAGAGTCAGCCATCGGCATCGCTCCCATCAACCATATTAGAGGGAAAGGAACGACCAGGCGACCATCCGCAATCCGCGTTTCATTATAACGCAAGGTTTTTTTAAAAACTTTTATTTAACTTTCAATGTTATAAAGTACCCATGTAAGTAGACCGCTTCAAAATTGGCAAGTAAAATTTGATCCAATACCCGGCTTGCGATTGAGCTGAAATTTTGGATACATAGTTAAACAACAATAAATGGTTAGCTAAGTGATTTCATTCTCAATCTAATCCAAAGATGGCAGACCAGACATTTTTATGCACCTCCATGTCATAGTATTAAAATAAAGGGTTTGCTGAGAAGAATTAGAAATAATTAAAATTGTAGGTATTCAAAAGTTAAAGTTTTTAGATTTTTCTAAATGAGCTTATTTCTATAATAATTGTACATCAGCTCATATAGGTCCCCACCGAGGGGCTCGTGCCTACCCTGAATTAGGGCGATCGGGCCTTAGCCGACCACGCAGTGTCCTCACTCTATTTTCCTTCACCGTAGGAGCGTCGGAAAAACGTTCATATGAAATTGAAATTCGAAACATATTGGTACGTGGCAGGATTCGTACCACGACTTCTTCGGACAGGAGGTAGCGGCCCTCCCATTACGCCACTGAAGCTCTTCATCATATCAGCCGAAGGACGTCCACTGCTGGTCATAGTCCTCCCCCAAGGATTTCCACGACGACCGGTTCTGCGCTACCTGCATCCAGCGGCTTCCCGCGACCTTCACCAGTTCATCGGTCCACCGAGTGGGAGGCCTGCTTACACTACGATTTCCGGTACGTGGTCGCCAATCGAGAACTTTACTGTCCCAACGGCGATCTGTTCTACGAGCAATGTGCCCCGCCCACTGCCACTTAAGTTTAGCAATTCTGAGAGCTATGACGGTTACTTTGGTTCTCCTACGGATCTCCTCGTTTCTGATTCGATCACGCAGAGAAACTCCGAGCATAGCAATTTCCATTGTCATACCAATATCAAGCTCTCCATAGCAAGCAAGAGCAAATTGGAATAAGCAAATAAGAATTTCTATGAAAACCGTGAATGATTTAGAAGTTTCTTTATTTGAAATTCGTCTTATCACACTTGTCTCAAACTCCATAAAATCATCAAGTTATACAAAATGCCATCAGTTACACATTATTTCGATTGCGAAGATAAAGAAGCCAAGTTTTCCTTGTTCCTGTCATGATTCCATTTCTTCTGACACTCTAATCTAAATTCAAGGCGAGTTGCTGGCTGGAAGCGCAGAAGCGAAGCGACGGCTGCGGCGGCGGCGTCTCGTGAAAAAATAATAATATATTGCCGGGAAAGCGCGGGAAAATCATGAAATACGGCGCACCACCCGCCAACCGATCTACGCCACCGCTAACCTCATTAGTGGCTGTAACTTATGTTCCTGGAACATTCTCAAAAACGTAAAGTACATTTATTGGCTTTATGAAATAGAGGATCGGACTGCATCAAAAAATAAATTCTGAAATATGATTACCTAAATTGCTCTCCTCTTGAAGTTTCGAAAAACCTTACTCGTGTTGTTTTTCCATCACTTCTTCAATTTTTAATTGATCAAATTCACAAAATAAGTTCGTCAATGATGCTAAAAATCTATGACGTCACTTATGGGTATTTCAAAAATTTTTAGAACAAAATTTCGTTTTTAACGGATCCTATAAAGTAACTCAATTGACTAGCATAGTCATAGACTAACTAGATTACCCCCTATTGAGCTAGAACTAACAAGTTCGATATATATGTGGCAGGAAAATTGTATGATTAGTCATTTTACATACTGTCAGGTAAAATACAAAATTCTGTACGCAATTTCAGGCAATTTGTAATAATTCGTCCGTGTATAAACGGTCAATGCTGAGTCAGGCAAATTGTCAAAATGCCGTACGGCAGATTGTAAATGTGCTCGTGAAGCGAGCGATGTTTGGTTCTTCGGTCAGGTTTGATTGATTTAACTGTCGAAGAGCCTCGCTCCCCGCCCTCGCCATTATATAATTTGCCTGACATTTGCCCGACCGTATGTAGATATAATGACGAATTATACAGTATGCCTGCGACATATACATCTGTTTGATATATTGATAAATTTTCATTATTATCAATATATCAGCCAAAAGAACGTCCACTGCTGTACAAAGGCCTTCCCCAAGGATTTCCACGACAACCTTCACCAGGTCGTCGGTCCACCGTGTGGGAGGCCTGTCTACGCTAAGTCTTCCGATACGGGGTCGCCACACAAGAACTTTACTACCCCAATGGCTATCTATTAAAAATCTGATAAACTTTATCGCAGCACAATATTGTTTTGATTTTTCATGTTTTTTTTTAAATTTATTCTTGTATTTTTTATATTAAACAAACCCACTCGAAGTGATAACCACAACAAATCTTTATAAAAGACAATGAGGGAGAGTCATCGGTAACCCTCAGGGGTCGGTGTTTGCTGAATCCCTCATTCAGAGGATGCGAGGGCGGGGGAGGGGCGGCACTAAGTGGCTTTTCATTTTCCCGGCGCGCTTTCCCCGGGCGCAAATTTTTATTTATTTTTCATCGCCTCGGGGCCGCCCGATATTATATCGGCCATTTTGTTTATTTTTATTACCGTGTACATGCTGAAATACACCTATTACTTTTTATAGAATACATTATGAAGATTTGCGGTGCTTACACCACACCCTAGACACTTCATACAACGGGCCAGAAATGACATTTTAAAAAACGAATGACGGGACAAACGAAATGGCGGCGAAATCCTTTACGTTTGACAACCAAACTGTAACCAATCTGTATCAATCTGGGTGACGAGGGGGTGAGGTCGCAATCTAGAGAGAGGCAGGGAGTGTCCATACTGTATGTTAGTACTAATATACAGTGTAAACTCTGTAAAACGTCACTCGATATAACGATTGACTCTTTGAAACGTCGAAATTTACTGGCTCTACTTTGAAGTCAATTTATCTCTGTATAATGAAAACTCTCAATAACGTCACAAAATGCCCGGTCCCTGAGTGTCACTATATAGAGTTTACACTGTATATACTTAGCTTATACTTACTGTGCAGTTGCATAAATTTCTTCGTAGTAATAAAGTGTCATGATTCTTGTTCCTTGTGAGAAAATTATTTATAAATCAATTTTACCTATTGCAAAAGTTCTATTGGCCAGTGTTTGTACCTTGGATTTTGTCTGTTCAGCACAACAATATAATTCCAAATTCAAATACAATACCTACCTACCAGTCGCGACGTGATGTCGTAAAACAAAATTGAATCGGCAAGTTTCGCTGACCGCCGGCTCGATCCCGCTGTATCCTTGTTTACTGCTATTTGTGCTCCTGTAGTTCTGTTGAGGTGTTATTCGGAAGGCTACATGCAGTCGGTAACCACGAAATAAAAAGATCTAGTTATTTAAAAAAAAAACTTGAAGTGACAGCATTTAGAAAATTGGAAAAAGTATTTTTATTTTGATTTGAAATAAAGTTAGATCTTAATGTAACATTAATATTAGTTATGTATCTACCAAACTAAATATAATGAAAAGGACGGGGGGGAGGGGATATACTTCAGACCTATAGAACCTTAACAAGTTTTTTTGCCTAATAACCTGACGTTTTACTTTTAGGCAAAGCTGATTTAAGAATCAAGATATTTATTCAAAATAAGTGCAAACTACATTCTTTCTGATAGTCATAAAATAATAATAACATAATGTCATTTGTGAAAAATCAACAATCATTAGTTAAGACGTCAAAGTTCAATCCTTGAAATAAACCAGGATATGTCATTAGAATATAAAAACAATATGACATAAAAAATTATATACATAAAAAAATATTGAACTTAACCACATTAGCCTTCTGGAAGGAAACTTGAAACATGAGATGTATTTGTGCGTAACTGAACACAACACTGTACTGCTGCAACGACCTGTACTGCTTCTACGAGCTATGTGCCCCGCCCACTACCACTTAAGTTTAGCAATTCTGAGAGCTATGTCGGTTACTTTAGTTCTCCTACGAATCTCCTCTTTTCTGATTCGGTCACGCAGAGAAACTCCGAGCATAGCACGCTCCCTTGCCCTTTAGGTGACCTTGAGCCTTCTTATGACGCCATAGTAAGGGAACATGTTTTAGTTCCATATGTCATCTCTGGCAACACAAACTGGTCGAAGACACTGCGGTATTTGGGACGTGAAGATATTGCGAAGCTTTCCAATCTCTGCCCATCCGAGTTGGATTCGACGATTGATCTCTGTCTCGAAGCTGGATCTACCTAATTGTACTGTTTGTCCCAGGTACACTTAGTCGGCAAGTACTTCAAATGTAGAACCTTTAACTTTCAGAGGAGTAGGTATGTGAGACACGGACGTTGACATCGGGTCGGGGGAAACCGCTGGATGCGGGCAGCGCAGAATCGGTCGTCGTGGAAATCCTTGGGGGAAGCCTTTGTCCAGCAGTGGACGTTTTCGGCTGATATTATGAACACAATATTATACATTTTTTTTAAACCGGCCAAGTGCGAGTCAGAACCGCACACAAAGAGTTCCGTACCATCATACTCAATGGCGCTAGTTTCTTCACGTTTAAAAAATTCCGTAGCATCATACTAGATTGCGCTAGTTCCTTTACGTTTAAAAAAAAAACACGTCTTTTGTATGGAGACCCCCCCTATTTTTTCACTTTTTCTAATTTTTAGTATTTTACAGAAATACAGCATCTGTGAAAATCTCAATTGTATAGCTACCATTATTCATGAATTACAGCCTGGTGACAGACGGACAGACAGACAGACGGACGGACAGCGGAGATTCAGTTATAGGGTCCCGTTTTTACCCTTTGGGTACGGAACCCTAAACATTTTTTTTAGTAACCCAAATTATTCAAATCTTCAATTATCCTATGACACTCAAGGGATCAAGACAAATCTAACCAAATCTACATAATTTGTTACGCCGTTTAGGCCACAAGATCAGCCAAAGAACAGACATGCATTATTAGTAATACACATACACCTGTAAAACATTATTCTGCTTCTTGTGCAGTCGAGTAAAAATACGAATTGTTTGCTCTTAATTGTTCAAACAGAAATACGAATAACTAAATGAAATCTCTTAATTTTTGATGTGTAACATCTTTGCTCTCGCTTTCCTGCAATTTGTGGGAGTGATTTCGTGAAATGGGACGGAAATGTGTAACATGGGACGGAAATGTGTAACAGGAAGTTGCGAAAGCGCGGAATTCTACTTTACGAGAGTCCGACTCGCACTTGGTCGGTTTTTTTCGTTACTGTCAGATCCGCCACCCAGGTACAATATCGTCATCAAATCTAACTAACCTAAAGTATTTTGTCACATGTTACACATCATATGCGAGTACTGTAGGTCTCGCTCGAATTTTTTTTTTATTGTAATGTATGTACTCACAGGTGCCGTTCCATATGTTTAGCTTAAACTTTCTAAAATTCCAAAGTTGCATGTCACCATCCACAATTTTGTTTAGTCATCGACCATCAAAATGTATCGAGTCTACATGTGTTACTCTCCGCAAGATAACTATAGACGTTAGACGTTTATTTATAGGTACAGAGGCCAGCAGATCAAGCTAGACACTCTTAGTGTGATTCTAACCCATAAGCATACAGCATAAGAACGGTACAAAATCTAAAGTTGCATGACACCATCCACAATTTTGTTTAGTCATCGACCATCAAAATTTATCGAGTCCACCTATGTTACTCTCCGTACCGTATCACACAGGACAACCATAGACGCTAGACGTTTACAGAGGCTAGCAGATCAAGCTAGACACTCTTAGTGTGATTCTAACCCATAAGCATACAGCATAAGAACGGTACAAAATCTAAAGTTGCATGACACCATCCACAATTTTGTTTAGTCATCGACCATCAAAATTTATCGAGTCCACCTATGTTACTCTCCGTACCGTATCACACAGGACAACCATAGACGCTAGACGTTTACAGAGGCTAGCAGATCAAGCTAGACACTCTTAGTGTGATTATGACCCATAAACATACAGCATAAGAACGGTACAAAATCTAAAGTTGCATGACACCATCCACAATTTTGTTTAGTCATCGACCATCAAAATTTATCGAGTCCACCTGTGTTACTCTCCGTACCGTATCACACAGGACAACCATAGACGCTAGACGTTTACAGAGGCTAGCAGATCAAGCTACACACTCTTAGTGTAATTATGACCCATAAGCATACAGCATAAGAACGGTACAAAATCTAAAGTTGCATGACACCATCCACAATTTTGTTTAGTCATCGACCATCAAAATTTATCGAGTCCACCTATGTTACTCTCCGTACCGTATCACACAGGACAACCATAGACGCTAGACGTTTACAGAGGCTAGCAGATCAAGCTAGACACTCTTAGTGTGATTATGACCCATAAGCATACAGCATAAGAACGGTACAAAATCTAAAGTTGCATGACACCATCCACAATTTTGTATAGTCATCGACCATCAAAATTTATCGAGTCCACCTGTGTTACTCTCCGTACCGTATCACACAGGACAACCATAGACGCTAGACGTTTACAGAGGCTAGCAGATCAAGCTACACACTCGTAGTGTGATTCTGACCCATACGCAAACGGCATAAGAACGTTACAAAGTCCAGAGTGTCTAGCTTGATGTGCTGGCCTCTGTACAATCGAAACCCTCCATTCTTATTTTGTATTTTGTTGTAGTAAAACTAATTAGAGCGTCAGTGGCCGGTGGTCGATGATGATGATAATGTACGTTTATCCGACGCTCTTTATTATTATTATTATATCAGCTCATATACGTCCCCACCGAGGGGCTCGAGCCTACCCTGAATCAGGGCGATTAGGCCTTAGTCGAGCACGCGGGCCCAGTGCGGGTTGGTCGACTTCACACACAACCTTCGAGTTTCTTCGCAGGCGTGTGCAGGTTTCCTCACGATGTTTTCCTTCACCGTTAAAGCAATCGGTAGGTATGTACGTAAGTTTTTTTTGAAAAACTCATTGGTACATTGGCCTCTTATTGACGCTCTTATGGTGAAGAAAAAACATCGTGAGGAAACCTGCACACCCCTGCTTAGTACTTATATATATACTGTGCCCCTGCGGAGAAACTCGCAGGTTGTGTGTGAAGTCGACCAACCCGCACTGGGCCCGCGTGGTCGCCTAAGGCCCGATCGCCTGATTACACCCTGAATTACAGGGTAGGCTCGAGCCCCTCGGTGGGGACGTATATATGAGCTGATATCATCAAAACTACTTTGATTTGAACTATATTCCTATCAATTATACAAATCGTTTTCAAATAGATTAACTGCTCCCATCTGATTTGCAGATTCCACAATCATTTTAAATCGGACGTCCTTTACAATTTACGACCATTTAGCATCGGATCTCGGGTTGTGGCCAGTATCCTTTGTCTAATTTACGAATGGTCTGGTGATGCCGATGGCGGCGGGCGGGACGTATTGCAGATCAATCACGAACAGTAATTAAAACGGAATGGCAACAGCTCTGCAGGGGCTCTCGAGTGTTCGTTGCTATTGAAATTTCTGATTTCGAATTAGACTTTGGTTTCACAAAACATTTTGTTTTACAGAGTAAATGAAAAATACCTATTGTTATTTTATATTTTATTTCATTAATTTCGTAACAGATTTGACAGGTCGTTTTTTTCGGCTCTATTTCTTACGTGATTACGCTTGACTTGGGGAGAAAGCTGGTGGATGCGTGATGAGAGTGTAACGAAAGTTGAGAGGGATATATAAATTAGTGAAGATAGAAAGAGAGATACTACTTAGTTTTGTTTTCCAAGAAAATCGGATGCCAAGGCAACAATATCTGTTGTCAAAAACAATCAAAACATACATATAAGATAAAAAAGATTTGATCATTTTCAGAGGATAATAAAATCTTTACATAAACTGTCTATACCTCCATATGACAAAAAAGATTTGATTATTTTCTGAAGACTAAGTATTTACTTGCATCATCATCATCATATCAGCCGAAGGAAGTCCACTGCTGGACATAGGCCTCCCCCAAGGATCTCCACGACGACCGGTTCTGCGCTGCCCGCATCCAGCGGCTTCCCGCGACCTTCACCAGGTCATCGGTCCACCGAGTGGGAGGCCTGCCTACACTACGCTTTCCGGTGCGTGGTCGCCACTCGAGAACTTTACTGCCCCAACGGCCATCTGTTCTACGAGCAATGTGCCCCGCCCACTGCCACTTAAGTTTAGCAATTCTGAGAGCTATGTCGGTTACTTTGGTTCTCTTAGGGATCTCCTCGTTTCTGATTCGATCACGCAGAGAAACTCCGAGCATAGCACGCTCCATTGCCCTTTGGGTGACCTTGAGCCTTTTTATGAGGCCCATAGTAAGCGACCATGTCTCAGTTCCGTACGTCATCACTGGCAACACACATTGGTCGAAGACCTTGGTCTTAAGACACTGCGGTATCTGGGACGTAAAGATATTGCGAAGCTTCCCGAACGCTGCCCAGCCGAGTTGGATTCGACGATTGATCTCTTTCTCGAAGTTGGACCTACCTAACTGGACTGTTTGTCCCAGGTATACATATTCGGTAACAACTTCGAGTGTAGAGCCTCCAACCTTCAGAGGAGTAGGTATGACACGGACGTTTGACATAATTTTCGTCTTGTCCATGTTCATTCTAAGACCCACTTGTTGAGAGGCTCTACTGAGGCCATCGAGCATTGTGCCTAAGTCGTCCATAGTCTCAGCCATGACCACGATATCGTCAGCGAATCGAAGGTGGGTGATGTACTCGCCGTTGATATTGATGCCGAGTCCACCCCAGTCCAAAAGCTTAAAAATATCTTCCAGGGCGGCGGTGAACAGTTTCGGAGATATAACGTCTCCCTGTCTCACCCCTCGCTGCAGCTGGATAGGTTCCGAGTTTTGATCCTGGAGGCGAACCGACATGGTGGCGTTTTCATACAAACACTTCAGCACTTCGATATATCGATAGTCAATTTGGCACCTCTGGAGAGACTGTAACACAGCCCAGGTTTCGACCGAATCAAAGGCTTTCTCATAGTCCACGAACGCCAAGCATAGTGGCTGATTGTACTCTTCGGTCTTCTGTATAATCTGCCGCAGCATACATATAGATGAAGCTAAAGAAGTTTTACTTCATTCGTGTGGTCTAAAGCACACTCGTACTTTTTTATACAATTGGTAAGCCCTGGGCATCATTTCACCTGATGGTAAGTGACGATGATGCCAAAGATGGAAGCGAGCTTACCAAGATTCCCCAACGCAACGGGGAATTGACTATCTTATCTTCAAGCCGGTATACATCCATGCTGTTAACATTGATGTTTGGCGGGAAGACTTAAATAACATGGTGGTAGCTAGCCAGGCGGGCTTAGAAAATGCCCTTACACCAACCAAACCGAACCTTACAAAGTAAGACTCCACCGGGAGTCGAACCCACCACCTCCTGTTGTGTAAGCTAATGGACTTAACCGTTGCGCCACGGAGGCGGTTACCATAATTTGTAATCAGAATTTTAATTTGGAGCGCCGAGTGATTTCATAAGTTATAAGTTTCCGTGAGGGTTTGATGTTATTGAAATTTCGAATAGGATTTTTGTTTCACAAAACAGTTTGTATTACTGATTAAAAAAAACGTTTTTGAGTTTTCTTCGATAATCCTACTTACAAATATTCTGAAGTGCTTTTTTCGGCTCGAATGTGTCGCAAAATCTCGAATTTTTAACATCATTTCTGTCATCAGAATTTGAATTTGGAACGCCGAGCAAGTTACTTCCGTAATCCTTTTTCTTAAGTGAAAGTGAGGTGCCAGGAGCCTTTATTTCAAATCTTTCTGGTATTTATTTATACTCTATCTGATGCCCGCGGCTTCGCGTGGATATTGAGGATTAACGGGTTTTTTAACCTATGTCCCTCCTGAAATTTCATTGGTAAAAGATTTTTTTTTAATCGCATGAGTAGTTTCTAAGATTACCTCCTACATACAAACATACAAACTTCACCTTTTGGTAATATTAGTATAAATTATGCAATCGTGTCGCTGACACAATCCTGGCGTACTTATTAAGCTGGGCCTGTTAGTTTCTGCTTCATCATATCAGCCGAAGGACGTCCACTACTGCACATAGGCCTCGCCCAAGGATTTCCACGACGACCGGTTCTGCACCACCCTCCTCCAGCGGCTTCCCGTGACCTTCACCAGGTCATCGGTCCACTGTTTCTGCTTACTTAAAAGTTATTTTCCACACATAAAAAGTAAAGTTTGTGAGTTGGTTTGCATAGGAAGTAATCCCTGTACTGGATCCTAAATACTGAATTGATTTTGAAAATTCTTTCACCAGTAGAAAGCTACATTATTCCTGACTACATGTGGCTATATATACGGTCGCAAGCCACTTGCGGCTCGCGCACCACTTACCCTCAAAGACAATCATAAAAACGATGCCCGCGCGAGCGAAGCCGCAGGCAAAGTATCTCATAAAGTCTTATTCTCTCATCATCATTACATCATTACAGCTCATATACGTCCCCACCGAGGGGCTCGAGCCTACCCTGAATCAGGGCGATTAGGCCTTAGTCGACCACGCGGGCCCAGTGCGGGTTGGTCGACTTCACACACAACCTTCGAGTTTCTTCGCAGGTGTGTGCAGGTTTCCTCACGATGTTTTCCTTCACCGTTAAAGCAATCGGTAAGTATGTACGTAAGTTTTGAAAAACTCATTGGTACATTGGCCGTCCAGATTTGAACCCGGTACCTCTGGTTAGATGGACCGAGTCGTTACCGGTTGAGCCACCGACGCTTCTATTCTCTTATACTTCAACTTATACACTTAGAGCTTACCAATTGTGAAAAAAAACGTGTGGCAACTGCCGCGGTAAAGCTATTGCATAGCATTTTTTATCAACTTATGCAATTATAATTATTTATTTATTTTTTGTGTCGGTCATTTGGGGGAAGCCGCTGGATGCGGGCAGCGCAGAACCGGTCTTCGTGGAGATCCTTGGGGGAGGCCTATGTCCAGCAGTGGACTTCCTTCGGCTGATATGATGATGTTGATGATTTATTTTTTATTTATGCAGTATTTACCAGTACCATATAGTCCTTGGGGCGCGGGATGTTTATGTAATAAATTAACACTAAGAAAGTTACACCAGTAAAATTGACTAAGTCCTTTTAGTACCGCAAGTACTGTAAGTTTTAAGAACGCGGTAACGTTACGTTACGCTTGGCCGAGCTACATGGTAGGCGGAGTGTGGGGTGTTAGGTTTTTTTTCGTTACGGAATTTCTAGATTCGGTCGCCGCGCCACAAAAGCTATGCAATAGCTTAAAAACTCGAGATTCTGTAACGCAAGTTACAAATACATACAGTCGCAGTCAAAAGTGCTAATCCCGGTAAGTCTCCGTGGACAAACAACTGACTTAAAAGGCCCACGCGGCGGCTCCGAACGGCACGCGCGGGTCACGTGTCGGCCCATTACATACACATTAAGCCGATATTTGGCTATTACTAAACCTTTATCGGGTATATCGCGTTATCTGTAGAATCAGTTCATCCCGGATTAGGTGCGCTGTCTGTGAATGCTAGTTACGTGTGAATTCTTTTGGTATTTTCCAAATCAAAATCTACATGCCTTAGTTACTTTTTAAGCGTGCAGCGAAAGACTTAGAAAATTGCTAGAGTTTTAATAGGTACCTATAATTGTAATCTTAACAAGTACGACGTGAAGTCTGCAATGCCAACAAAAGATAGTAATTGCGATAAAATAAAAATGCGATTTTCAAAAATCATCATTATTTAGAGATCTTATTTCTCATGTCATGCGTGGCATCATACTTCAAAAACCGGCCAAGTGCGAGTCAGAACCGCACGAAAAGGGTTCCGTACCATCATACTAGATGGCGCTAATTACTTCACGTTTAAAAAAACACATATTTTGTATGGAGACCCCCTCATTTTTTCACTTTTTCAAATTTTTAGTATTTTTATTATAGCGGAAAAAGAAATACATCATCTGTGAAAATTTCAACTGTCTGTTAAAAATAAGCAGCAATACCATATGTTGGTGCTATAAGTATCTAGAACGAATATTTTAGAACAGAATATTTTTTAATTAATTAAATGGAATGTCACGCACGAAAGATGAGGATCAATTTTCTAAATAATTATGAGACATTTAAAAGTGTACCTAGAATAAACAATTAGTATACGCAGTACCTAAATTCATATGGAGTAGCAACTTTGAGACTTTTTGAGACCATTTGATTTTGTTGGGTTTTTAAACATTTCTTTTTTTTTAAAGGTACTTTCTGCATGCCAGACAATGAAGGCTTCGCGAGAAAGTATGCACAGCGTGTCTGTGCAATTTATTATTTGATAAATACGTATCACAGATATATTATATGTATTGAACCCTCGGTGTGCGAGTCCGAATCGCAATTGGCCTGTTTTTTTTAATCCACTATCAGTTAAGGCCTTGACCTCACCTCACCTAAAGGTAAGTAATGATGATGCCGAAGAAAGAGAATTCCCAACGCAATATGTAACTAGGTAACGTATATCATGCTAGAAACGAAAATCCAAGAAATCCAGATATTATGGTCCAAAATTTAAGTGATCCAAACACAGAAGTCTAAATTAAATTATTAGATAATTATTTAGATGTCTTTGGATCAAAAGGAGAAGTTGTCACCAACCGACAAACGGTTACCAACTCTCCTTTCTCTTAGTTATCTCTACAATTATTCTTCGCAAAACGAAGGCATTGTGAACAGTTAAAATTTAAAGTCACAATACCACTTTAATAAGAAACATAGCTTCCGAACCACGACACCATCAAATTACATCACCAGAGGGGAAGGACTCACTTAAATATGAATCATTTCATTATAATACCGTTTTCAATCCGAGTAAACCTCACTTCATGTTATTGCTAGGGGAGTGACAAACATAAAAATGTATTATACGCGCAGTAAGCCCCGTGTAGACGATAACTGACACTTAATACCATAGAGCGTGACCGCATTACTCTGTGATCTATGGTTCGCGAGATCCGCTCAATTTTATCTGCGTCAAAATTCGGAGCTTGCAATGCAGCGATTTTTCTTCACGAGTGTACCTCGAGTACAATGCATTTTGCACTCTTTTCGCCTATTATGAGGGTGAAATTTGCCATGAGATTTTAAATTTCATGGAGAGTCTTTTTATTCGCCGGACATAGGTTGCTGTTTTGCTTGTAAAGCAAGAGCTGGTACTGGTACCAAACACGAGGGGGTAAGGAAATAATGTTTTAATTTTTTTTAGCCTAACGCTTGTACAATCGCGTACAGAGTGTTATACCAAAATAGTTACGGAAATTGAATGGATTGTTGTACATTGCGCATTTTGCAGTTGCGAGGGGAGGTCCAGGTTTATGGGAACAGCCAACTCGGCACGTGACATCCGATGGAATTAGCCCTAATACTTACATTAATAAAGTGTGAAATTGCCACCGTCGGCTTGTGTTGGTATAATTCCCTGTTTGTATTTAGCCTCCCCTGGGCTTACTTTGAGTTTTCTCAACTTGGGCTGAATTAGATTGCTTTTTTTAGGAATTAGTGTTTGATATTATAAGTGCTGGTGATTCTTTATGATCCGGTGACTTCAGGGGAGCCCTATAATAGTGATGTTGACGAGTGATGCGATGGTATCATAAAGGAAATTGGTAATGTACGACAATTTCCGACAGCCAATAACTTTTAATTTAGGGGCGTAACAAAGGATGGTACGAGCCGTTGTAGTTCGATCAGAAGGTATCCATATTTATCAATAACTAGCTTTTGACTGCGGCTTTACCCGCGTGGATATCGTTTTCGTTCGATATTCGTTATCTTGTTTATTTCATACAAAAATCTATAGAGAGCACTCTAATTTCCGGGCAATTTTTCCATATATTTTTTACTGGAAGCCTTATTACGATTTTTTTTAATTCCAAATCGATCTAACCGTTGTTAATGAACCCTTAATATCAACGAACAGCATTATAATGTTTATTAAAATTTAAGTGCGTTTGGCAGCACCTCACCTGATGGTAAGTGCCGATGAAGCCGAGGTTTAACATGCAAGCTCATGAGAAAAAATCAAAGTTGAAAATTTGATGGGGATCTTACACTAATAGAATCTAAAAACAATTTAAAAAAAGGAATATTTGTTTGTGTGTATGTGTGAGTAGTGTATGGTATGCGTGCGTGTGTGTCTATATGTGTCTGTGCGTCCGTCCGGTGCTCTAGTTCCCAAACTACTGAACGGATATGGGTAAAATTTGGAATAAGGCAATATTATTTTTATATCTCCTGTATTTCTACTTTGACTTTTCAGGGTTGCCACTATAGTAAAAGATCACTCATTATTTTTTACAAAAATGGCTCAAATGATTTTGATGAAACTCAGTTACTTACTACCTACTTAATATGTACCTAAATTCGAGAATGCGACAGTCGCGTTTTTAGGACAATGCCTCAGATAAAACTTATACCACGGATACTCATACGGACAAAGTCGCAGACAGCCACTAATACTAACAACGAGTGCCGTATTTAATTCCAGCGCCCTACGGTTTCAGAGTTTATTGATTGCCTCAGCCATTGGGCCGCGACGCATCGGGATGGATAAACAAGGGAAAAAAAACATTTTTAAAAATAGACAAAACGAAAATGGCGTCCAAGCACCGCCCCCTGCTGCGCGGACGGCTACCGTTTCCAAATGTCATTCTCTACAGTTTGAGATGTTCCATGGACAATCGATCAGTCGATGACTCAATATCGATGAACTAGGTATATCATCAACATCTAAAGTGTTATAGTTGTTGTAGGGACGGTGCGATCACGTCGGGATCACCACTGTATAGGGACAGTGTGTCCCTGCTCTTCGAGAGCAAAGGGAGATATCTCCGTCAGGCGAGGTGGTATGCCTGGGGTCCGGCCTTGAACCAACCGTTGTTGGCCGTGGGGGCCTATACAACTTCACCGGACAGGGTTTTTTTTTCGAAAGGACAAGCTTGTTGTTGGCCGTTGGGGCCTTACAACTTCACCGGGCAGAGGAGGCGAGTGCGGAAAGCATTCAACCTAGGCGGACAAGGATGATTGGTACTTGTATTTATACTCAGTGCTGAAGAAATGTTAATAGCGCGTTCTAGGTCTCGTAATTCTTTTGTCCTCTCGTCGCTTGTGTTAGGGTTCAGTGACGGGTCCTAGTAAATTTGATTAACACAGAGTATCAGCAAAAAAAGAAAACATTGAAATTCGTGGGGCTTCTTGTAATGAAACAACAAAAAAGTATGCTGAAATTTTAAAAAAAGACTTTATATTTTTAGGGTTTCATACCAGGTAACGGGACCCATTACTAAGCTTACGCTATCTGTATTTCCGTCTCTCCGTCCGTATGTGCGGGGACTGTATCTTTTGAATCGTCATAATATTATTAAGACCTTTTTTTTGTACTTGCTTGCAAACTATAAATAAATGAAATGGAATAGGTAGCCGGCTTTATTTTCTCCTCCCTGGCGTTTTCAATATGTTTTCACTAGAAATATAACATCAATCATGTAAGTAGATCTTATCAAGAATAATAAATGAAAATTATTTTGTATATCCTTTTCATTTGTTTAAATAATTTTAATTAAATAATTATAATTGAAAAGCGTCGATAGAACAACGGTAGCGACTCATGTCCTGGGATCGAAGAATTAAAAAAACATTTCGAAATTGTGATTTACTTATCGATTATGAGGAAACCTGCACATCTGATAAACAGATGTGTTAAAGTCACCTTCGACGACCGTAGTATCTATTCCTATCACAGTAAAGTGTGCCAAACGATAAGAAATAATTAAATTATATTGGCCGGTTATCGGTAAATGAGCGTCGGTTGCGTAATGGCAAGGGCCGCTTCCTCCTGTCCGGGAGATCGTGGTTCGAATCCTGCCACGTACCAATGAGTTTTTAAATTTCGATTTCTTACGTACTTTTATTCGACGCTCTTACGGTAAAGGAAATAGTCGACTATGGCCCTATCGCCCTAATTCAGGGTAGGCTCGTGCCCCTCGGTGGGGACGTATATGAGCTGTTAAGATGATGATCGGTTAATACAATTGATCCAAAGATACAAGTAATAGAATTCTGTCAGAATAGACTGCTTACCTTCAAACCCGCAGCATAAAAAACTTATCGATAACACTCCCACCCCTCTACCCAAGCCAACTAGACCAGTAAATCGATAGATTTTTTCAAGTCAATCGTCATTCAATTCCGATATTGGTGATATCGTCGGCAGGTATGTACCTACTTATTCAATTTCTGGAGGCACTCCGATTCGTCGCGCACCGTGGTGCCAACTGCTACGAGTGGCCGTTGCCTCTTGTTTTTTATCGATACCTATCTATTTTTATCGATTCTATTTCAGTCGATCGATAGAACACGGCTGCTGATTCGTTCCGCGCATACCGAACGTTTCTACGTCAATGAGGTTATAGAATTTCTTCGACTGTGGATCTTCGACAGGTGTTTGTTGTAAAAAGAGGTCCTGTATCTAAGGATTGAGGTGATGTGATGACATTGAGTTATTTTTAATTTTTAACCGACTTCAAAAAAAGGAGGAAGTTTCTAAATTCGACCGTATATTCTATATTTTTTTATGTGTGTTCGTGCATAACTTAGTCGTTTATGAACTAATTTTGATGATTCTTTGCTTGTTGGAAAGGAGATATCCCAAGGGTGGTACCATGATAAGGAAACCAGGATCTAAAGATGGCATCCCAGAGAAATCGAGGGGAACCTTCAAAAATCGTAGTGGCGACTAGTGCGTTTTGAAACGCAAAGTATCGATTCAAGCCGATTTTCTTTCTTGCGTTTCATAATTAAATTCTCTTTTGATCTTGTTCGTCTATGAAAATAGAATTTGAAAATGATTGCGAGCTTTTGACAAGAGTGAAACAATTGATGACTGATGACCGTCGAAATAGGTGTTTCGATGAAAATATTTTAAAGTTCTGTGATTTTTCTTTTTGTTTACAAGACTTCCTATATTTAACAGGGGTAAGTGATTTATGCTTAGAGACAGCTATCCATTTTTACTTGTTGCCGTTGCGAACTAAATTTTTATTTATGTTCGTAGGGTCTTCCACCCGGTCCGAACGAATCACTATAACCCTGGATTACTGCTAGTCTTCCACCGGCGGTTGTTTCGCCGCTCTGCAACTGCCTGCCGCTTACTCAAAGGGAAGTGGAACCTTTGTTTCTATCTAATTTTAAGGCCCATTGAAGTTGGTTGTCACTGGTGACCAAACACTACTACTGGTGATCAAGCATTACGACCTGCCGCACCATTTTGTTATCACTGGTGACCAAGCACTGCTACTGCCCAGCAAGGTTCTGCTGTCTTCCTCCAAGCACAGCTGCTGGCCTGCGTGTTCTCCTGTTTCCGTTTACTTTGACAATTTTGCATTTAGTTTAAAATTATTAAGAGTATTGTACACCCAAAGTTTATCCTACAACTTTGGGGGGTAATTTCGACACCCAATAAATTAACTCCATTTATGTTTTAGGTATTTATTCGATCATTTTTTACACCTGGGGGGACGATCGATCGTTACCTAACCTTTTTTTTGTATTTTAAAATTATGTAATGTGTTGTTTTTTTTATATTTAGTCTATTTCCACGGTCATCCACTTGTTTACGTCTTTACCCAATTTTTTCTAATCTTATAAAATAAAAGTATTCCATATTACCCCAAAATTTATTTTCTTTCCGAAATTCATATTAAGGCAGCGAGTAAAAATTCTACGTATAATGTGGCAAAAGCAATACCGCTCTGTTATATTATTTAACCCATTTTAATTAAATTATGCTGCAGTTTGAAGTCGTTTTTTTTTTAATTATGTGTTATAACGATTAGATTTTTCTTTTGGTTCTGGCAACCTGTAACTTCATTTAGTTACATATTAGTTACATATACAAGTTTCATATTAGTGCGGAAATAAAACAAAGTTGGTTACTTACTAATATACAGGGTGTAACAAAATTGGTGTAGGTCCCGTTAATTGGGGCTTCTACTCAGAATACTGAACAACTTTTGTTCTACGACTTTGCTGAAATCGCAAAAAAAAATACTCTTCATACAATACGATCGACCAATTTTGTGCATTTTAGTATGGAGGGTCCAATTTTTATTTCGAGAATTACCTATAGGTTCCTTGGGGAAAGTTGTTCAGTAAAATGAGTAGAACCCCCAGTTAACAGGTCCTACACCAATTTTTTTACACCTGTATATCTGAGAAGATAGTGAGATATGTAGATAATTAAGTATCACTGTAACTTAACGACTGAACTATATCCTATACTAGTTGTCCCGGCGAACTTCGTTCCACCTTACACTACACTACACTACCCTACCCTACTCTACACTACCCTACCCTACCCTACCCTACACTAACATACCCTACACTACACTACCCTACACTTTTTTGACTGATAATATTTTTTATTGATGAATATCATATTTTAATACTTATTATCATATTCCGGACGAAGACAAACGCAAAAACAAAAAAATCATAAAAATTGGTCCAGCCGTTCTTGAGTTATAAATGGTGTAACTAACACGACTTTCTTTTATATATATAGATGTAATTCCTATTTTTAAGAAATGTTTGTAGGTATATAGTATAATATGTTTTGTTTACTGAATAATTGAAAACGCTAAACACGTTAAAAAACCGACTTCCATCACAACAATGTAGTACATTTTTGTATTATTATTTTTGGTTTTTGTAAATTTCGAATAAACTACTACACCGATTTTGATAAAATTTATATGGGACCACACATTTGTTCTGAGGTAACACACATAAAAAAACATACAGTCGAATTGAGAACCTCCTCCTTTTTGGAAATCGGTTGGAAATGAAAAATAAATAGTTATTCAATCAGAATCAAATAGCTAGTTCTATTAATGCAGTGACGTGTGAACATGCCTTATAAGCGCATAAAAGGTATATCTCTTATCTATGTCTTTGAGTCTTGGTTGCAAGAAATGTATGCAAGTACACATAGGGATTAAAGAATGTTCTATAGGACAACTGTAAAGAGAATGAAACGAGCCAATGATGCTTTTTTCTTCATCATCTCAGCTCACATACGTCCCCACCGAGGGGCTCGACCCTACCCTCAATTAGGGCGATCGGGCCTTAGTAGACCACGCGGGCCCAGTGCGGGTTGGTCGACTTGTCAATTGTGGATAAAAATAAAATCAGAGGCTGCAAAACAAATCAGCAAATAAACTTAGGACAACTTATCTCTTTGCAGGATCGTCTTCGGAGGTTTTAAGGGTTTTCCTAGACATACCACTGATGTCTTATTATTATTTCTAGATATCAAATTTAAGCTACTCTGCTCACTTGGCACTAGGCAAAGTGGCAGGAGCACCTCCAGCGGAAGCACAGTCGGCTGGAGTTCAGTGCGACGGGGAGAGAAAGCGTCGATATTATTATTATTATGTTTTTAAGAAAATAATTTTCGAAAATCCTAAAAACTTTTAGGTACAAGCTTTTAATATTGGATTGTCACGCGATATACATACGAGTATGCATGCATAATTTCAGCTCAATCGGAAACCGGGAAGTGGGTCAAAATTTACTTGCAAGATTTCACCCGAACAAACATACATACATTGCAAGTCACATAAAGGCTTTTAAAATATTTTAGGTAGTACGGTTTTTGTATGACAGACACCATTTTAGAGTTATCGCATATGTACGACTTAAAGCATATTTTAGGTTTTTTTTGTTGTTGTGAATTTTTCTTGGCCATGGAAACTAGTCCTTCAGCCGGATTCGTAAATAATTTTCACTTTCTTCATTTGTTTTTGGATTTGTAATTCTAGTGCCGGTGCATTACAAATATTCTCTGAAGTTCTTGACAGCATTTGCAGCAGCTGCATTCTAAGGTGGAACACCCAGTTGCTGTTGGGCGTCTATAAAACTGCACCCAGAACAAGTTGGGTTCTCATGTCCTCCTTCGTTTTATTTTCTTGTTCTCCACATTGCTCACCCTTGGAGGCCTTTGTTCAGCAGTGGACGATTTGTGGCTGATATGATGATGACATTGCTCACGTGCACTAGACGATTTTCTCCAAAATGCACCACTTCTTGAACAAAATCCCAGCAGAAAACAATGAAAAAACAACAAAATAAAACTACGAATGCGTCCACCACAAATCCCGCCAAAAAACTCTGCATATTTTAGGTTTTTTTGTTGTGAATTTTTCTTGGCCATGGAAACTAGTCCTTCAGCCGGATTCGTAAATAATTTTCACTTTCTTCATTTGTTTTTGGATTTGTAATTCTAGTGCCGGTGCATTACAAATATTCTCTGAAGTTCTTGACAGCATTTGCAGCAGCTGCATTCTAAGGTGGAACACCCAGTTGCTGTTGGGCGTCTATAAAACTGCACCCAGAACAAGTTGGGTTCTCATGTCCTCCTTCGTTTTATTTTCTTGTTCTCCACATTGCTCACGTGCACTAGACGATTTTCTCCAAAATGCACCACTTCTTGAACAAAATCCCAGCAGAAAACAATGAAAAAACAACAAAATAAAACTACGAATGCGTCCACCACAAATCCCGCCAAAAAACTCTGCATATTTTAGGTTTTTTTGTTGTGAATTTTTCTTGGCCATGGAAACTAGTCCTTCAGCCGGATTCGTAAATAATTTTCACTTTCTTCATTTGTTTTTGGATTTGTAATGCTAGTGCCGGTGCATTACAAATCTTCTCTGAAGTTCTTGACAGCATTTGCAGCAGCTGCATTCTGAGGTGGAACACCCAGTTGCTGTTGGGCGTCTATAAAACTGCACCCAGAGCAAGTTGGGTTCTCACGTCCTCCTTCGTTATATTTTCTTGTTCTCCACATTGCTCACGTACACTAGACGATTTTCTCCAAAATGCACCACTTTTTGAACAAACTCCCAGCAGAAAACAATGAAAAAACAACAAAATAAAACTACGAATGCGTCCACCACAAATCCCGCCAAAAAACTCCGCATATTTTAGGTGTTACAAGTTTTGTCATTAACAAAAATTGAAAATCCTTACAACCATTTTAAAAAAAAAGAAACGTTTCTTACTTTTGTGTATGGGAGGTACAATTAATATTTTGAAAATGAAATATCCAAAAATGTACCCCTGGAGAATAATTTTAAATGTCCATGAACAAAATTTCCTGAAAATCGGTCCTACATACACATATATTTTTTTCTAGAACATTTTTTAAGGTTCCGAAGTTAACAAGTCAATCCGTCTGTCCGTCTGTCCGCGATTTAGCTCATAGACTATTAGTACTATAAATCTGTAATTAAGCATGCGTATACATATTAATCACGCCGACAAAGTGGTACAACAAAATATTGAAAAAAAAATAATAATATTAAGGTTCCTCCCCTACATATTTATAAAGAGGGGGTGATTTGGTTTTCCTTGACGTACCCTATCGTGTGGGGTATCGCTGAATAGGTCTTTAAAACAACTGAGGGTTTGCTTAAACCACAGATTTGAACAGAAGGATCCGCCCGTCTCCATATTTTAGTCAGATTTTCTTCATACATGTAAAAAGTAGCGCCATCTGACATAACTCGTACGAACTAGCGTGGGCGAGAGTTGACTGACGTGCCGAGTTAAAAGAACCTTGATAGAATTGTCGGTTTAAAAATTCGTTTTTTTAATTTGTTTACAAGAAAAAATACAATGTAAGGTTACTTATCGATGATACGACATCCCATGTTTCTTTTTAGCCTTTCTTTTATGATATTTGCGGCCTCTTACAACACAATAAGGCATTTTTATATGGAATATTTTTCCACCGCACTGAACAATGTCCCGCAGACGACTGAGTCGCGAGTGTGCGAAACTTTCGATTTTCGCACCAATTCGCTGGGCCCATTAGTCGCGCACATTGGCCGGGTCCTTACGCAAGTAATATATAAGTCATTGGCTTAAACCATTTTTGATTTAGGGATCGGTTTGCGAAATATTAAGCTTTAAAGTCTCCAGGAGGCTCGAGTTTCCATACAAACGTAGTTCAGCTTTAATACAAAAACTACATGCCGGATTGAATCCAAGCTGTGTAAATATATTGAAAACTCGAGCCTCCTGGCGGCCTTAAACCAATTAATTAATAAATGCCACCAATTAGCCCACTTACTGGACGCCCCGAGGGGTATATCAATTTTGCGTACTATTTAGCCCAAATCATTTCAACCGAGACGTAACGGACAGTCATCCGGCGAATTCGATGCTGACTTGTGCGGAGAGGCGTTGATCCAATGTGCGCAAGAGACGACCCGCGGCGATTAATCCTGTGCGCGGTTGGGGGCGCGCCGGTGTTAGAATTAAGGTCCTTGTTAATAGGATGACCATGAATTAGTTTTCGGTTAAGGAAATCTTGTTTTAAGAGTCTCCAGGAGGCTCGAGTTTCCATACAAACGTAGTTCTGCTTTAAATACAAAAACTACATGTCAGATTGAATCCAAACTTTGTAAATATATTGAGTAGACACATATCGATGTTTGTAATTCATTTTCATCGTAGTAAATTTTAACGTAACTAAACGAAGGCTTAATTTAGTTTTTTACTGAAAGTTTGAAACTGCTCTTATTTTTTTCCGTTTTACATTAGTACTTCTAAAACTAATTACAAACATCGATATGTGTCTCCTCAATGTATTTGAAAAGTTTGGATTCAATCGGACATGTAGTTTTTGTATTAAATCAGAACTACGTTTGTACGGAAACTAGAGCCTCCTGGCGGCAGAACCGAAATTTAAAGAAACTCTGGTGTATGGTTGTGCGAAAGACTTGTTCTAAACCTTTCTATGACGACGTAAGGTTCCGGATAGAGATTTGGGTCTCAGTATTGGGACGTTTGGTGATTAACGAAATATAGTTAAGCCAATATACTTATGTTCTTCTTCTTCTTTCTTATCAGCTCATATACGTCCTCACTGAGGGGCTCGAGCCTTCCCTGAATTAGGGCGATTGGGCCTTAGTCGACCACGCGGGCCCAGTTCGGGTTGGTCGTCTTCACACACAACCTTCGAGTTTCTTCGCAGGCGTGTGCAGGTTTCCTCACGATGATTTCCTTCACCGTAAGAGCGTCGAATAAACGTACATATAAAATCAAAATTCGAAAACACATTGGTACGTGGCAGGATTCGAACCCCGGCCTCCCGGACAGGAGGTAGCGGCCGTAACCGTTACGCCACCGACACTTATTTATGTGCCGAAAATTAAAATCACAACTTCTTCATCGCTACATTTTGATTCCAAAATAAAGTAAGAATTTGAACTTCATAGCAAAAAGTATGGTTAACCCAAACTCAATGACACGATACATTTTCAGAATTGTACAAATTGATTTAGAATTTATTTGTCCGCATCGAATTAAGTGTGAAGTTCTGATTGCCAGTTTAGTAACACATTCCTTTGTCAATATCGTTAGATACTTTGTACTAAAGTGCGGCTGTTCTATGGTAACCGTGGCTTTACACTATTTCTCTTTTGAAGTACAACATCTTTACGTACGCTAGACTTCGGGAGTAAGCTGGTGAATGCGTTACACGAACGGTGATTTTCAGTGTTACGATAAGTGTGATCGGGCGGGGCGAACGGCACACAGTACAGTGTCGCGAGTTCAATGGTTTTTTCCCGTCTCAAAAATGCCCAAAGCGCCTGAAGAAGTTTTCACTTTAAAAATTGTCAATCCGAATCTCTTTCGAGATGAGCAGAGCGTTCTCCAGCTGGCAACTGCGGCAATATGGGGTGACTTTTAATAAGTTATTGATAGCAAAGGATATAAATTTACTAGCGATTGCAAACAACTTTCCCAAGAAAACTATATGTCAAATGTGAAAAAAAAAATTTGGTCCTCGATACATTTTTGCCGATTTGATAACTTGTCATGTATCGAGGATTAAAAATTATTTTTCTGATTTGACATACAGTTTCTTTGGGAAAGTTGTTTGTAATCACGAGTACATTCATATCCTTTGCTATCAAGAACTAATAAAAAGTCATCCTGTATATGAAGGCAACTGAAATAGTATATCCCAAGGCGCCCGAATGAAGACAATGGAGCGTGCTATGCTCGGAGTTTCTCTGCGTGATCGAATCAGAAATGAAGAGATCCGCAGGAGAACCAAAGTAACCGACATAGCTCACAGATTCGCTAAACTAAAGTGGCAATGGGCAGGGCACATAGCTCGTAGAACAGATGGCCGTTGGCGCAGTAAAGTTCTCGAGTGGTGACCGCGCATCGGAAAGCGTAGCGTAGGCAGGCCTCCCACGCGGTGGACCGACGACCTGCGGTGAAGCTCGCGGGAAGCCGCTGGATGCGGGCAGCGCAGGACCGGTCGTCGTGGAAATCCTTGGGGGTGGCCTTTGTCCAGCAGTGGACGTTTTTCGGCTGACATGATAATGGCGCCCGATACAACGTCGTCTTCAAAAGCCGGCGAGCGTTCCAGAATCGGGGATAAAAATAAATGTTAGGTCCTTCCCTATAAAATTGCCCAATGGATAAAAGAGTTTATAGAAAAAAATAATGGTTTGCTGAAAGAAATTTGTTATTACAGATAAGTGAAACTTATCGTATTTTCTTATAACTACTGTAGAGATCGTATGTCTCTACATTTATGCACTTCCAACTCCTTTGCTTATTTCCTTGCCAGCGCGAATCGAATTTAGAATATTAATTTAAATTTTAAATTGATAAGTCATTCGAAAGCTTTTCGAAACAAGAGATATTCATTCTATGGCGGACCGTGAGCCAGGACAGAGGTCCATATTTCAATAAGTATATTTTTATTATCCGCGCGTCTGGGCAGAGGTCCCTAAAGTTATGGCAAGAAAGTGAGAGGAATCAATGAAGCTATAATAATCAGTCAGCCGACAGAGCCTTCTATCTTTTTTTTACGTGTTAAATATATGATCATCTCTGATGATTCTTTAATACGTATTCCAAATCCCTTATTCTGAGCTACACACCCCAGCGTCCCGTAGACGATGTTACACTACTCTCATATCGTAAAGTTCAAATTATTAACTTCAAAACTAATTTACATTGCTATACTTTATAAACACAACACCGATATTTTAAAAAATACAATTTATAACATTATTTCTCTAACAAAATAATGTTATAAAGTTTTTTTTTATTCATAGTCTATTATTGATTTCAGCCGCGAAAGTTAAACCAACTCGAATCCAACGCACATCGTTCCAATTATGTATGACAGCAAAAGGCAATATTTTAAATAGCCTTGCCCGCGACGTGGAGGTATTGAATTTTCCCACGGAAACCCTTGAATTTTACGGGATAAAAAGTATCATTTATCTTAACCCGGGCTATAAGGAACCACCATACAAAATTTCATCAAAATCGGCCTGGTAGTTTTTGCGTACTGCGCGAACATACAGACAGACAAAACATTCAAAGTTGTTGTTTTGGCCTCTATATCGTTAGTACTCGTAATGTCCACTACAGTTATTATTTTCCAAAAATATTTCATGTACAGACACGCCCCGTTACAGTTTTATTATATGTACAGCTGTCCCGGCGAACTACGTTCCGCCTTACACTACACTACACTGCCCTACCCTACCCTACCCTACCCTACCCTACACTACACTATCCTACCATACCCTACACTACACTACCCTACCATACCCTACACTACACTACAATAAACTAACTGCCCTACCCTACCCTACCCTACACTACACTACACTACACTACACTAAACTACCCTACCCTAACCTACATAAGAACCTTCTCCTGACAATAACGAACTCGACAAAAAAAGAATTAGCGAAATCGGTCCAGCAGTTCTTGAGTTACAACGAAAAGTGGCATTGATTTTTATATATAAGGTCTAACAAAATTAGCTGAAACTATTTTAAGGGCAAGTTCAGTAAACGAAACTGAACAACTTTTTCTTCAGCGACCATACTGAAATCTAAGAAAAAAAATCTTCAATAAAAAAATAAGAAATCTTAATAAATGCGGCACTGGCCATCGTACCGTAACTCGTAGCAGCCGCAGCCCACGTGCCTCCGCCACAGATGATAATAGTAGCACAAGCCTCCGCCTATTTAGTAATCTGTGCCTCCGCTCCGATCATTCCGACCCTTTACCCGCAGCCTTCCTTCTTACATCCCAAACCTGTGGTTACAAACTTCATAGCACACCGCCATGTCCAAATACTTTTGTACGGCATTTTCACTACGAAACACTTAACTTAGTCACAATACAAAAATTGTATTGTGACTTAGGCACTTAGGTCACAAAATGTCATAGGTTAGGCTTTGAGCAACGTAACTCAATGAGTGCGCGAGAGTAACTGGGATATTTATTTACTTCACAGTTGCTTGCAGGCGCTTGCTCGTAGGTACATTTCGCGTGGTTCGTTCAACGACCTCAAGCGCCTCAAGGAAAGAGCAACTGCCTTCAATTTCAATTTCTTCTTTTTCCTAAAGTGTAAATACCTGTTAGATTGTATTTTCAATTTCAATTTTCAATTTCAATATTTATTAATAATTTAAAGCAAATTACAAGTCATTTTAAACTTAAGATTAGTCATAAGCTAGTTATATTTTATTTTAACCTAATTAAATGTTATAAAGCATTTCGCTGTTATTACAGTATTTTATTCAAAAAAAATTCGTCAACAGTATAATAAGCCTGTGCTATCAAAAAGCTTTTTAGTTTGGCTAAGAACACAGAGTTGCTCGGTGCGTCTCTAATGTCAGCCGAAATTGAATTATAGATTTTGGGACCTATGAATTGTATACATTTTTGCGACTTAGTTAGCCTGCACCTAGGTACCCTCAGCTCGTTACGGCTTCTGATGTACACATTTTACTACCTACAGCTAAAAGGAACTGTAAGGTTTTAAGTATTTTAAATAAGAATTGATTGAGAGAACTAGCAAAGGTCAACGGCCGGGCACAGTGCACAGTTTTGTTGCGACACGTCACGAGTCCAGCCAGTCCAGCGATGTAAACAAAAACCAGGACCGTACTACGAGAATATTATTTATTTAAGTAGGCAGTAATGGAATGTGGCGATTTTTTTTTAGAATTCGGTATGGTCGCTGAAGAAAAAGTTGTTCAGTTTCGTTTGCTGAACTTGCCCTTAAAATAGTTTCAGCTAATTTTGTTAGACCTTATATAAGGTGTAACAAAATTAGCTGAAAATATTTTAACTGGTGCTTCTACCCATGAAACTGAACAACTTTCTCCATGGAACCCATAGTCAAATCGTAAAAAAAAAATTGGCTCTCCCATACTAACTCAATCAGCTGATCAGCCAAATTAGTATGGGAAGTTCAAATTTTTTTTTGAGATTTGACTATGGTTTCATGGGGAAAGTTGTTCAGTTTCATGGGTAGAAGCACGAGTTAAAATAGTTTCAGCTAATTTTGTTAGACCTTATATATATAGAATAACGTACTCACTACAATCATTATCTTAATCCTGTTTCTTCAAAACGTTATTCTCTACAAAGAAATTAAAATAAATTGCGTTTTAATTAAAATTCAGGAAAAACACACAAACCCGTTTAAAAAAAAACATGCAGCACATCAGTGTCGTGTCCACGTTAATTAGGTCCACATATACAAAGTGTCAATAATTAGATCCACATATACAGAGTGTCAACAATTCAAGTGCAGCATAAGGATTTGCTTCTTTTGTTAACCACAGGTGTCAGGCAATACTAATAGTTATTTTCAAAGAGGTCGTTATTAAATATACCTTATTCTGATTGCATTAAAGGTTACAAAATCATCATCATAGCCTAAAATCGTCCTCTGCTGGACAAAGGCCTCCCCCAAGGATTTCCACGACGACCGGTCCTGCGCTGCCCGCATCCATCGGCTTCCCGCGATCTTCACCAGGTCATCGGTCCACCGCGTGGGAGACCTGCCAACGCTACGTTTTCCGGTCGGTTTACATGGTCGCTTACTATGGGCCTCATAAGAAGGCTCAAGTTCACCCAAAGGGCAATGGAGCGTGCTATGCTCGGAGTTTCTCTGCGTGATCGAATCAGAAACGAGGATATCCGCAGGAGAACTAAAGTAACCGACATAGCTCACAGAATGGCCGATGGGGCAGTAAAGTTCTCGAGTGGCGGCCGCGCACCGGAAAACGTTACAAAATAACTTGAAATTAACTCTGTTATAATTATGACTAAGAAATATGCTCAAAAAGTTATTGGAGTAAAACTTCTTTACGCAGCCTTGACTTGGGGAGTAATCTGGTGACGTGACGAGAGCGTTACGGAAGTGTGGTCGGGCGAGGCGAACGGAAGTTGAGAGGGATATATAAATTATTGAAGATAGAAAGAGAGATACTGTTTATTTTTGTTTACCAACAATATCGGTTGCCAAGGGAAGAATATCGGTTGTCAAAACAATGAAAACAAACATATGATAAAAAAGATTTGATCATTTTCAGAGGTCAATAAAACTCTTTTCATAAACTGTCTATACCTCCATATGACAAAAAAGATTTGATTATTTTCTGAAGACTAAGTATTTACATTCATACATATAGATGGAGCTAAAGAAGTTTTATTTCAGTCGTGTGGTCTAAAGCACACTCGTATTTTTTTACAGGCTTTTTATTAGCTTGCCGTGTTAGTTAGTTTTTTTGTTAGTTTGGGATAAATCTTGGAAGTAAAATTAGAACCACTTCCCGGTTTCCGATTGAGCTGAAATTTAGCCACACATTAGCTAAGTGACGTCTTTATAAATTAAATATATGGCGGACTAGTTCTTATGCACCCCCATGATATGGGTATCAAATGAAAGGGTTTGCTGAGAAGAATTCAAAATAATTAAAATTATTTTCAAATTAAATCTTGTACCTAAAAGTTTTCAAGTTTTTCGAAAATTATTAGTATTTGAGAAATAAAAAAATGTACACGACTTGAAAATGGCATGTATAATATATGAGAGTCTATAGGTATATGTACATAACCTCGGTATTTTTAGTAGTTTTATGCAAAGTTTTTTGACCTGTTGGATTAAAAATGCTAAACACGTTAAAGAACCGACTTCCATCGCAACAACTTAGTACAATTTTGCATTATTATTTTTGGTTTTTGTTAATTTTACTACTACACCGATTTATATAAAATTTATATGGGACACGGGAAGCACTAGCTTTCAAATTAAAAAATCGGTTCACCCAGTCAAAAGTTCTAAGGTAACAAAATTTAAAAAAATACAGTCGAATTGAGAACCTCATCCTTTTTGGAAGTCTGTTGACAATGAATTTTTAATGTGTTCTTTATTTAGCCACCCTGTTAATATGTACGTTGCAGTGCACACTTTGTAGTCAAATTATCGCGCTCGTAGTTTCAATATCGCGTCATTTGTACGAGGAACTTGTCGGCTGACGGCTGACGGGCCGAGCGTTCCACGAATTGATTGATGACCTGATATTGCGCGCGCGCAAGTTTCTCTTTTGAGGTCATACATCCACTGTGCGCGAGCTAGTAATGCTAAGTAAGCTACTTCAAGTATACTTACGATACTGCGTCATCATCACATCAGCTCATATATACATACGTCCCCACCGAGGGGCTTGAGCCTACCCTGAATTAGGGCGATCAGGCCTTAGTCGACCACGCAGGCCGAGTGCGGGTTGGTCAACTTCACACACTACATTCGAGTTTCTTTGCTGATGTGTGCAGGTTTCCTCACGATGTTTTCTTTTACCGTAAGAGCGTCGAATAAAGATACGAAGTTCGACAACACATTGGTACGTGGCAGAACTCGAACCAGGACGTCCCGGATAAGAGGTAGCATCCCTTGCCGTTGCGCCACCGACGCTCGCCACGATACGCCGTTCAATGAAAAAATTTAGTTAACTGTTGGTTTGAGACGGGAAAAAACCATTGATCTCGCGACCGTTACCAACACCGATAGGAACACTTGCAGGTTCAAAACTTTTAAAACCGTAAAAAGTTTTCACTTCTGTCGGCACTCCCTTGCGTTTTTCAATGTTTCCAGCACAGATCTGTGGCTACTAGTAAAACTGTAACGATTTATGGTATGATAATATGCAAACATTTTGATAACACTGTGATGCTTCAGTCGGTGAACACAGCAGAAACCGAATATCCACGTATATGTAAGGAAATCACACACTAGCGTTTGAATTCCATAGTCAATAGGTATTCGTTTTTCTAATTTTGGCGCGAAATACATCCAGAATCGTAAAAACAAATGAATGAACTGACGTTGAAGCTCAAAATTAGCGCGCTGTCCTCGCGCATTCCATATTTGAATTTTAAATGAAGTTAATAACTCATGGTCCCTCCCATATTGTAGAATCCGTTGTTTTACAAAACAGCGCGTTGAATAGCGCCGGATTGTAAAACGGCGGTTTTTATAATGCGGTGACATCACGTTCAGCCGTATTGCAATTCTGCTAAATAAAGTGTGCCGCATTGTATGAGGCGCCACTTTGAGTATAAAAATGTTTTACTCAGTATACCTAGTTTACAAAACGGCGCAAAATCCGCCGTTTTGCAAAGCAGCGCGCTGTTTTTCAGACCGGCGGATTCTAAATAACGCCTGCGACATATACGCGTACCTCAAAATTAAATGCTGTTGGTCGGTAAGTGCATCATTTGAACCAATTTGGCATTTTTAAAATGTTTTATATATAGGTAGTCTGAATAAGTTTCTCAGAGACAGAAAATAGGAAAAGTAGCTCGGAAACTCGAAAAATTGAGAAAGCATTGTTTTTATATGGAACTTTTGTATGACCTCAAGCAAGATCATAACTCGAACGATGCACCCTTGTTTACAGTCAGAAGCTGCAGGCAATATCTGGTACGTTATAATAAATAACAATTAACAGCGAATTTCTTCAAAAAATTAAAACAAAACCTATGAACTTAATACATACATAATAAATAAATCATAAGATCTCTTTACAAATACAGTATCAGCTTAATGTTGGAGTTGCTTCATCACATCTTGACTCTTTTTTATGAAGGCGGATGCCCCTGTATAACCTGCACTGGGCCCGCGTGGTCGACTAAGGCCCGATCGCCCTAATTCAGGGTAGGCTCGAGCCCCTCGGTGGGGACGTATATGAGCTGACATGATGATGATTAGTCATTTTATAAATGGTCAGGTAAATTGTATAATTTCGTCCGTATATTGTGAAGATGCCGTACGCAGATTGTAAACTGAGCAAGCGAAACTTAAATGGCAAATTGTAAAATGCCGTATGCAGATTGTAAAATGAGCAAGCGATACTGAAATGAGCGAGCGGAGCGAGCGATTTTAGGTTCGGTCAGGTTTGATTGATTATACAGTCAAAGAGCCTAGCGAAGCGAGGCCTCCCCCCCTCCCCGACCCCCCGGGTAGCAGAAATCCAAGTACGGCATTTTATAATTTGCCAGACCATTTGTAAATTGACGAATTATACTATATGCCTGCGACATATATACCAAAAAACATTATAATCAATTTGATACCTATATCTATCTTAGTGTTAAAATTAATTCGTGGAAAACAAAAATTTACTTGTAAACAACAAATTTACAACAAAGTAAATTTTTGTTTTCCACGAATTTATTTTATCTGATTGTAAAATATAATATATATTTCACAGAAAATTTTCCAGTGTACGAACGTCTTTACATCGTGATAACTCAATTATCTTCCACCCGACTTTATTAAACTTTAATGACCCTGTCTTTACTTAATAAATGCGTTGAGAAATCGTTCTTATGTCTGTTCAATCACAAGTCACACAAAAAGCCCGTAATATGCCCCTTTATTATTATTATATGTGACGTGATTAAAGAAACCGCCGGTTTTTCATTTATTTAAAACTAGCTTTTGCATCGTTTTTACTACTGTCTTTGAGGGTGCGTGGTGCGCGAGCCGCAAGCGGTTCGTGGGCGTGGACATGAGTTTTCTCCAGATCCCTCAGGAAGTATATCGGGCTATTCTGATTAGTCTATTTCACTTCATACCCCTTAAACCAATTCTATACAAAAAAATAACTTTAATCCGTTCCATTGCGACCCCGACGTGCGCGAGCGGGGAATCGAGTTTTCTCCAGATCCCACGGGAACTATGTCAGGATATGTTTATTATCGACTTTAAAAAGGAGGAGGTACTAAGTTCGACTGTATATTTTTTTTATGTATGTTCACCGATTTTTCCGTCAATTGTGGACTGATTTTCGAAAATCTTTTTTCATTTTTCAAAGAGTATACTCCCGAGGGGGTCCCATTGTCACCAAGGCAGGATCTGATGATGGGATCCCAGGGAAATCGTGGGCAACCCTTCAAATATAATGAAAAATTTGAATTTTAAAGGCACTAATTACGTGATTCATATGTTTTCTAAAGCTATTAATATACTTGCGTCTGTTAGTCATATTCTCATGTTGATAAGCTGATGTAGGAAGGTACAACTCCTTAACGGTTAGGAGTTGCAGGAAAATTCTTTTTAATGATATACATAGATATATACGTAGGTATGCATAGACCGATAGTTGTATTCCTTCAGGTTATTCAGATGAGCTGATGATGGACGATTTAACTCCTTAACTTTCATGCTGCTGAGATGATGATGGAAGCCACAGGACTCTGTATCTGTTAATGAAACACATGTATTATGATTTGATAATTCCTATTGGTGAGTATAGGTGATTGGATTTAACGTTGCTAGATAGATAGCATTACCATTAAAAATAAAGAAAATAAAAAAAAGTTTAAAAAAACTTAAAACCGACTTCAAAATGAAATTCACTCAAAAGTGTGAAATAATATTATTATACTTAAATACACAACAATAACCAACAATAACGAAATCAAAGGTGGGTACGAATTAAATTAGAGGCTTAAATTTTGTTTTGAGGTCGGTGTCAGCAAACCATCGAATCTAAACCATTTAATACGTAAGGAAATGTGTGCTGGTACCGACCTCAAAAAAAATTTAAGCCCCTAATTTAATTCGTAAAGCCACAGGACTCTGTATCTGTTAATGAAACACATGTATTATGATTTGATAATTCCTATTGGTGAGTATAGGTGATTGGATTTAACGTTGCTAGTTAAATAACATTACCACTAAAAATAAAGAAAATATAAAAGTTTAAAAAAACTTAAAACCGACTTCAAAATGAAATTCACTCAAAAGTGTGAAATAATATTATTATACTTAAATACACAACATTAACCAACAATAACGAAATCAAAGGCGGGTACGAATTAAATTAGGGGCTTAAATTTTTTTGAGGTCGGTACCAGCACACTTACGTCAGGCCTCCGTCACTCCATGTACTTGCGCGCTATAATTACCTACCGCCCGGCCCAGCGTTCTCGGGCCGTTTGCGGACCCAATTCAGTGCGGTTTTCACAAATGAAGCGCACGCACGTAGTTCAATTTAAATCGTTTCTTTCGTTCGTACGCGTACCTACGATGACGTCTGGTGCCTTATGTGCTGTAGATGGGTGCAGATAAAGCAAAAGAAGAGATAAACACCTAACATTTTTCCATTTACCTGTCAATGAAGAAAGGTAAGTGATAAACTATTACTATTTTTTGTCGTTTTAAAATTATTTTTAATAGTAGGTATACTTAGCATTAGCTAGTACTCTTTATTACACTGTGGCATTAGCTTGCCTTTCAAACACAGATTTACATTTTTTTGTTACATAGAAACGTCATACTTATCTTAAACACTATTTTAACAACGTTTAAAAAGCTATTTTTACTAAAATAAAATTGTGATAATATGTGAGTCGCAGGCGCGGCGACCTGTCTCAACTTGTCGTGCTGTTAGCGCACACAAACACTTGTGACATAACTATTTAGAGTATTTAGTAATCTGTGCTTGTGATTCGGTTTTATGCGATTTATAACCGAGAATTTAGAAAGGGTAAGAAATTAATAAAAAATTATATCAAAATAAAACATTAAAGATTTTTTTCATTTTACTTACACACTGACCTCTAAAATTATGTGTTATCTAGATGTATTGCACAATCAGCACCTTTTTAAAAAATATATATATTTTACTACCTGTTGCCCGCGGCTTCGCCCGCGTAGGGGTATGAAAAATAGATAAGAACCTATTCTCAGACCTACCCGATATGCACACAAAATTTCATAAAAATCGGTCGAGCCGTTTCGGAGAAGTATGGTTACTAACACTGTGACACGAGAATTATATATATATATATATATATATATATATATATATATATATATATATATATATATATATACTAGCTGTCCCGGCGAACTACGTACCGCCTTACATTACACTACACTACCCTACCCTACCCTACACTACACTACCCTACCCTACACTACCCTACAATACACTACACTACCCTACCCTACCCTACCCTACATAAGAACCTTCTCCTGACAATAACGAACTCGACAAAAAAAGAATTAGCCAAATCGGTCCAGCTGTTCTCGAGTTATGCGCTTACCAACACATTTTGCTATTCATTTTTATATATTAGATATATAGATAGATAAATGATACAATTTTAAACTACCACCTATAAGTCAAAACATATTTACAGTTCTCAATAACATAGACACAAAAAGTTATGTTAATTTAATTTTATCGAAGAGGCAGCCCTGCGATTGCTGTGGGATCGCGTGGTGTGAAGCAAGCTGACGCGATGGAGTAGGCTATTATAGCAGTAGGTATTGGAAATTTACTACTGAGTGAAGTATCTGTTACGTAGTAACTAATTAGTAATCTGTGCTTACGTATTAAATGGTTTAGATTCGATGGTTTGCTGACACCGACCTCAAAAAAATTTTAAGCTTCTAATTTAATTCGTACCCACCTTTGATTTCATTATTGTTGGTTAATGTTGTGTATTTAAGTATAATAATATTATTTCACACTTTTGAGTGAATTTCATTTTGAATTCGGTTTTAAGTTTATTTAAACTTTTTTTTAGTAAATAATGTCATATCCCACCCCCTCAACCATCTCTGTGCAAAAAATCACAACAATCGTTTGTCCCGTTGCAATGTTAAAAACAATACCAAAAAAATGAGTTTTTTTTAGTTCCCTCAGGAACTGCATCGGGCTATGCTATTTTCACGGGATAAAAATTAGCCTCTATCCTTCCCCGTGACACAAGCTACTCGCATGCCGAATTTCATCAAGATCGCTTAAGGTGTTAAAACGTGAAAAGGTAACAAACGAACAAACAAGTTGACACTTCAGTGACGTTAGTAAATAGTATTTATTCTTTGCTTCAGGCTAGAATTTTATTGGACTTGATTCGAGAACCAAACTGTAACCAATCTGTATTAATATGGGTAACGAAGAGGTGAGGTCGCAATCTAGAGAGCGCCAGGGAGTGTCCATACTGTATGTTAGTATTAATATATACTTTGCTTCAGGACTGGATGCCACAAAAAAATATTTATTTGGCATACTTCTTCTTATTATTTATTTCACAATTTATTGCACACAGAAATAGGGACAAACAAACATTAAATTAGATGAGAACATACAAAAGGTACAGCTTATTTCTATAAGAAACTTCTTCCAGCAGACCTTGGAAAGAGAAATGCAGAAAAGAATGGCAGAAGATGTGTACATAACAAAGACAACATTTTTAAAAACATAGATTTTGATAACATATTCCTTAATGAATACCACGTACAAAATAATACATAATATAATACATAATATAAGTTAATAATAATATAAATAAATGTAATAATATAAATCTTATAATATAATATATAAACTATAAATATGGCTAACTTTAAGAAGGAAAAGACAAGAAGTGTTGTTTTAATTAAGATTTAAAAGAATACAGACTCTGACTATCGCGAATCTCGTGTGGAAGTGAGTTCTACAATCTAACCGCATGCACGGAGAAGGAATAAGAATAGAAGTCAGTGGAATGGGTGGACGCTGCAAGTTAAAGCGTTCCCGTAGGTAGGATGAAGAAGAAGGATTGTGATGTATTTTGAAAAAGAGACAAAGGATATGAGTGTTCCTGCGAAGACGAATCAGCAGCCACTTGAGTTGCTGACGGTATTGGGAGACATGGTCAAACTTACGTAGACCAAAAATAATTCGAATTCAGAGATTCTGAAGACGCTCTGGTTTGTTGAGCTGTTATTTTGTTACATCTAAGTAGAAAGTGTCAGCGTAATCCAGAATAGAAAGTAGAAGAGTCTGCGACAAGGATATTTTGGTACTTAGCGAGTCGATCCTTCGGCTCAACTTTTTTCAGACCAGTATACTCTGCCACTAAGACCGCATTGTCCGTCGCATTGTACAAGTTCTCGCGCGTACAGGTGCTAGGACAAAAATAAAGGTCGTATCTCTCAAATAAATACATATAAATGAACTTACACCGTGACGTTAGTAATATCATCATCATAATATCAGCCGAAAAACGTCCACTGCTGGACAAAGGCCTCCCCCAAGGCATGCAGGTAGCCTGTGTCACGAGGAAGGATATAGGCTACTTTTTTGAACTGAAAATATACTCTTTTTTGGTTAATTTCTTTAACATCGCTACGGAACAATGGATTGTGTGATTTTTTGCACAGATATGGAAGAGGGGGTGGGAAATGACATGATTTACTTATAAGCATATCCTGACATATTTCCCGAGGGATCTGAAGAAAATGCATGCCCACGCTCGCGAGACGCTTGCGGCTCGCGCACCGCGCATCCTCTAAGACAGTCATAAAAACGATGTCCACGCGATCGAAGCCATGAGCAAAAGCTAGTTAATTATAATTACACATCCGTCGCGCTTTGGTGTCCGCCGGTGTCCCCTGTGTCACGGAACCTGCTGGTCTGTGTCATTTCGACGGCAAGAGACCAGATGGCCTGACTTTGATACCATGGGGGAGGCGCAGGAGTATTTTGTGAGACGCAACTTGTGCCAGCACGCATGCGTCTTCCCACTTAACTTAGACTTCGCGTTAAGCTGGCTTCGCTGCGGAATCTTTAGCGAGCCAGAAACTCGAGAGATCCAGGGAACTACTGCTATGCTACGACTTCGTTCCCTTCGCAGTAGAAACGTCAGGGGTGTGGTGCGCAGCCGCTAAAAGTTTCGGGCGCGAGCTGGGTTGGCGTTTGAGGGAGCGTAGCGGTGGACACTTCATATAACGGGCCAGAAATGACATTTCAAAAAAGGAATGTCGGAAAAAACAAAATGGCGGCGAAATCCTATATGTTCGACAACCAATCTTTAACCAATCTGTATCAACCTGGATGACGAGGGGGTGAGGTCACAATCTAGAGAGCGGCAGGGAGTGTCCATACTGTATGTTAGTACTAATATGTATACTTTAGTACTAATATATATACTTTGGTAGCGATGACCCCCGTGCCGGCTCGTTTCTGGTCAAACTGCTGTCCATTGCCATCCAGGGTGGCAATGCGGCGAGTGTCATGGGCACTTTTGGACCGGAGACGCCTAGGGACGGGGATATTGACTGAAGCTCCTTTCCAGCTTTTGTCTTTTTTGTAATGATTATGTTTATGTATTTTTATGCTTTCTTTACCTTTTGTACATTATTTTCATTGTAATATATTAATATACTATACCTATTTCTACTAATATAGGTAGTTATCCTTACAATATTATAATGTGAAAATGTTTTTGTTTGTTACCTTTTCACGCTACAACACCGTGGCCAATCAGGATGAAATTTAGCATGCTGGTAGCCTGTGTCACTGGTAAGGACATAGGCTACTTTTTATTCCCTGAAAATAACAAAGTCCGATGCAGTTCCTGAAGTAACAAAAATACCCTCTTTTTTGGTTAATTTCTTTAACGTCGCAACGGAATAATGGATTGTTGTGATTTTTTGCACAGAGATGATTGAGGAGGTGGGGAATGACATGAATTGACTTAATAGCATATCCTGACATAGTTCGGAGCAACGAATTGAAGTGATTTTTTGTATGGAATTGGTCGAGGGGATGGTAAGTGACATAGACTGCTAATCAGAACAGCCCGATATAGTTCCTGAGGGATCTGGAGAAAACACACGTCCACGCCCGCGAGTCGCTTCGGCTCGCGCACCACTCACCCTCAAAGACAGTCATAAAAACTATGTCCATGTCCAGTTAAAATAAATGATAAGTAATGACTATATACTGCGCTAATATTCTAAAAAATCCTGGACTGATTTTGATACAATTTAAACGTAATTAAAAACAGTTCAAAATCGACGAATAAATCAAGCAAAATACATACAAAAAAAACTAATGTCCGACCGAAAATAGATTTGTAGCCGAAAAAGAAGCTTCGGCTTCTGTCTTAGTTTTAGCCGAATCCGCAAACCGAAAAATATTTATATATGTATTAAAATTTCCGCTGTGGACTGAAATCTTGTGTAGTTTTTTACACGCATGGCTTTAAAAGGCTTTAAAAGAAATAAAACACTAAATGAATTCAACTAAAAAGCATAACAAGAACAAGTCGTGTATTTCTTGTTGTATTAATTGATTAACACTATTTTGACAAAAATAAAAATCATTTGTACGCATTTGCGAAAAAAAATATTTTTTTATTATTATTAAAAAATTGAGTGCGTTTGACTACATCTCAACTGATAGTAAGTAACGTTGTAGTCTAGCATGATACACGCAATCTCAAATAATGCCTTTTATTAAAAAGGAACAAATCACATATGTATAAAATAAAAAAAAAGGTCTCCTATTACGCACGAACATCTGATTTTCGAATCGGCCGCGATTTATGACCTCAATGTGTTTTTTTGGCCAAAAATGGCCGACATCAAAACTGAAGCTTTTATCGATCCCTTAAAAAACAAAGGGTGTCAATTAAATGGTTAGCATAGTATTGTTATTTCTGTGAGCAGAAAAATATAATCGGTGAGCAGAAATAGCTAATTGGTCAGCAACTCATGGTCAGCAAACATTTCAAAATCAATCAGCAATTTATGTCATTCTGGATGGCTGTAATTATTTTAAACATCCCCGTACTACACTCTTCCTACAGTGTTGAGTGGTCGACGGAGCCCCTTCGGGGCTCCTACTTCTGTGTTCTCATGTTAAACCTAACACTACGACTGTGCGGGGAGGCGAGCTTAGCTCGCCTCCCCGCACAGTCTCCGAACCTAACGGATCCGAGTCGGGGTGCTCCGCAAGTCCGAGCTCGTTTCGCTCGCTCCCGCTTCCATTTAGAACTCCCCGTACCACACTCTTCCTACAGTGTTGAGTTGTCGACGAAGTCGGACCCGCGTGCTTTCCCCGCCCTGATACTCCCACATCCCCCTGGGATCCCGAAGGTTTGTTTGGGGGTTTAAATGGGTGGCGGGGGCTACGCCCCTTTTTCAACAAAAACGCAATCCAAGTAGTTATTTTGCTCACCATGTTTTAAATATGCATACCAATCAAATATACTGCTTATAGACATGTTTTTCTGCCGCTCAATCATGAAATCTTGCCGCTCAAGTAGTTATTTTGCGGACTGAATGTTTATTATGCATTTCAAATATATATGTATCAAAAACAAACCACTGAATTGAGAGCCTCCTGCTTTTTAGGATTCCATAGTCAAACTAGGAACCCTTCTAGTTTCTCCATGTCCATCTATCTGTCTGTCTGTCCGTCACTATATCACACACAGCCGTTTTGCTCAAAGACTATTACAGCTATAAAGCTGAAGTTTGGTATGGTTATAAAAATCTGGACGTCTAAAAAATAAGGGAAAAATATATTCTTTTTAAATTACCTTCTACATGTACAGGGCACATAGCTCGTAGAACAGATGACCGATGGGGTAGTAAAGTTCTCGAGTGGCGACCGCGCACCGGAAAACGTAGCGTAGGCAGGCCTCCCACGCGGTGGACCGATGACCTGGTTAAGGTCGCGGGAAGCCGATGGATGCGGGCAGCGCAGGACCGGTCGTCGTGGAAATCCTTGGGGGAGGCCTTTGTTCAGCAGTGGACGATTTGTGGCTGATATGATGATGATGATGATGATGTACAGTGGTATGTTTTTAGGGTTCCGTGCAATAGGGTAGTACAATAAAGTAGGGTTTTTCATGGATATGTGTGACCAACGGGACTCTATTACTATAAGCCTCCGTTGTCTGTCCGTCCGGCTGACAGCGGGCTGTATTTCATGAACCGTAATAGGTAGACAGTTAAAATTTTCATAAAATGTGTAGTTCTGTTGCCGCTATAACAACAATTACTAAAAAATTCAAAGAAGTAAAAAATGGAGGGTGTCCATATAAAAAACCTGTTTTTATAGGTCTTTACAAGTATTTTTGATTTAGCTCTATCGTAAAAACGGTATAAAAGTGTGATTATAGTACTAACACTGAAATAAGTCAGCAAATAATAAAAATCAGCCAAGTGTGAGTCGTATTTGCGTTAAGGTGTCCGAATTGAATGAGAAAAAAAGCATATTTTTTGTCGCTTGCGTTGATGTCTTTTGTTGGTAAGTTGAATAGGTACGATTATCATTGTCTCAGTGCTTTGTAGCGGTGTTAAGAGGTGTGGTAGTGCAGAACCCTCGGAGTGACTCGCACTTGGCCAGTTTTTTTTTTGTTACACACATTTACATTCCCTTTTTTTTTCTACCGTGCGGAGTATCATTGAAGAGGTATTTCAAAAATATACTGAGGAAGACGAGCCAAAGGAAACGGGGCACACTTCTTTTCTGAAATCATTTTGCCGATAAAAGATTCGTTTATTAAATATTCAGTTTTCAAGTGGTGATTTTTTTTTAGAGCTATACATGTCTCTACCTCCTACCAGCTATACCACTGTTTCAAAATAGTACGGAATATAATGAATTAGAAAAGCTTTCTTAGTTAAGAAGTAATAGTCGAACAACGTAACATATGCACTTGGTTTTTGAATAAGATCCTAGATTTTCCATACAAAATGTCCTATATCAACTGTTAAAATAACTTTGTAAAACATACATTTATTTTTTGAAAAAAACCAATGGACTGTATTACCACACCATGGAGACTTCATACAACGGGCCAGAAATGACATTTTAAAAAACGAATGACGGAACAAACAAAATGGTGGCGAAATCCTATATGTTCGACAACCAAACTGTAACCAATCTGTATCATTCTGGGTGACGAGGGGATGAGGTCGCAATCTAGAGAGCGGCATGGACTGTCCATACTGTATATTAGTACTAATATATATATACTTTGGTATTACTCTGCGCGAGGTCCAACACACACTTGGCAAATTTTTTAAAGCCATTTATAAAGACTGTTTACAAACCAAAGTACAGGGCTGCACTGAAACTATTATACTTACTTTCTATGTACAGTCAAAGAATTTAATTCCTACCCATTTCGTTGAAATGTCGTTAGACATTCGCAATGCATTAAGGTCCAAAATTCTATTTCAGTAATAGTATTGAAATGTCAATACCAATTATTTGTCACTTCACATTACACATAACCTATATGCAAAAAGTTATCATATTTTGCTTTTCTATGTGTCAGTGTCAATCTAAAATAGCTCTAATGGTGACAGTTTGCTATACGATGTTGAACCTTAGGTGGTAGGAAATTAATTCCTTGACTGTACAAGTAACTACTACAACAATAGGGTGTTTTCCACTTAGTCGAATCAGTTACTTTCTGTCATCTGTCAAAAACGCTATTTTGGTCTTAAACTCTTGTGACGTCACAAAAATGTAAAGTGTTGATGTACCTACTAATTTTAAGATTTGCTTAAATCAATATTCATCATCATATCGGCTCATATACGTCCCCACCGACCAAGGGGCTCGAGCCTACCCTGAAATAAGGCGATCGGGCCTTATAATTCATAATTATTTATTCACATATTATTTGCAATAGTACCTAAATTCAGTGTAAATTAGATGGTACGTCAATTACAAATAACCTTTTTTAAGGCATTAGTGAAAATAAATTACTATCTTTCAACACAATGCAAGATAAAAAAAAAATGTCAATTAATAAAGAAATGTCAAATAATACCGTCCATCTTATACAAATAAATTATTAAAATTATTAATTTAAACATGATTTATTCTATTTTATAATTTGTCATCAAAATATTCCTTCATTGTATAATAATTCTTATTCATAAGCAATTTCTTTAATACAGTCTCAAATTTACCACCTTGGAGGGCCTTTATTGAGTTTGGTAAGTGATTTTAAAGGTTTTTATAGCCATGTAGAATGGACCGCTTTGGTAAAAGCAAGTCGTGTGGCTGGCAACACAATATCATCTCTTTGGCGAGTGATGAGTTTTTTGGCGGGATTTGTGGTGGACGCATTCGTAGTTTTATTTTGTTGTATTTTCATTGTTTTCTGCTGGGATTTTGTTCAAGAAGTGGTGCATTTTGGAGAAAATCGTCTAGTGCACGTGAGCAATGTGGAGAACAAGAAAATGAAACGAAGGAGGACGTGAGAACCCAACTTGCTCTGGGTGCAGTTTTATAGACGCCCAACAGCAACTGGGTGTTCCACCTCAGAATGCAGCTGCTGCAAATGCTGTCAAGAACTTCAGAGAAGATTTGTAATGCACCGGCACTAGCATTACAAATCCAAAAACAAATGAAGAAAGTGAAAATTATTTACGAATCCGGCTGAAGGACTAGTTTCCATGGCCAAGAAAAATTCACAACAAAAACATCTTTGGCGAGTGGAGTTTTTTGGCGGGATTTGTGGTGGACGCATTCGTAGTTTTATTTTGTTGTTTTTTCATTGTTTTCTGCTGGGATTTTGTTCAAAAAGTGGTGCATTTTGGAGAAAATCGTCTAGCGCACGTGAGCAATGTGGAGAACAAGAAAATAAAACGAAGGAGGACGTGAGAACCCAACTTGCTCTGGGTGCAGTTTTATAGACGCCCAACAGCAACTGGGTGTTCCACCTAAGAATGCAGCTGCTGCAAATGCTGTCAAGAACTTCAGAGAAGATTTGTAATGCACCGGCACTAGCATTACAAATCCAAAAACTAATGAAGAAAGTGAAAATTATTTACGAATCCGGCTGAAGGACTAGTTTCCATGGCCAAGAAAAATTCACAACAAATCTTTGGCGAGTATCATAACGCCGTGGCATATCGCCGATTCGTTGGAAATACTGCGAATGGTTTTGAACAAACCGACACAATTCTAAAATACAAAATTAATTAACCGTTTTGCAAAAACCGTTCGACAAGTCTCTGTTCGCGGAGTGAATGTAATGATTCTGAGGCAACGTTTTTGAAGAACGAAGACAGTTTGCATATCAGTTGAGTTGCCCCATAGTAGACTGGATTGCGCAATTGTGAACCACTGCTGCTTGGTTCACGTTGCCAATAACAGTCGTGATATTGTAAATAAATTTAATATAATGTAAATGTAATTGTGTATATTACTAACACTAGTCTAAGTCCTAGAATGTTACTAACACTATGATGATCCCTTGTTGGTCGATAAATAAATTTTAATAATAATAATAATAGTACAATTCCGTATCTTATCTAAGACGCAGCATGGCTGTGGTAAGCAGCAAGTGCACATTTTTCGTTTGTACAGTTTCGAAGTTCACGCAGTGCATATGAAAACTGACTAAGTCGACCACGCCGCCCAGTGCGGGGTGGTCGACTTCACACACAACCTGCGAGTTTCTCCGCAGGCGTGTGCCGGTTTCCTCACTCATGTAATCCGAGGCCGTCTATCCAACCGATTTGCTATATATTAAAAGAATGTATGTAATTCATATCAGCTCATATACGTCCCCACCGAGGGGCTCGAGCCTACCCTGGAATTTGGTCGATCGGGCCTTAGTCGACCACACGGGCCCAGTGCTGGTTGGTCGACTTCACACACAACCTTCGAGTTTCTTCGCAGGTGTGTGCAAGTTTCCTCACGATGTTTTCCTTCACCGTTAAAGCAATCGGTGAGTGTATGTACGTAAGTTTCGAAAAACTCATTGGTACATTGACCGTCCGGATTTGAACCCGGCACCTCTGATGGTTAGGAGGACCGAGTCGTTGCAGGTTGAGCCACCGACGCTTTGTATGTAATATGTATGTAATAAATCCTACTAATATTATAAATGTAAAAGTTTGTATGTTAGTTACTCTTTCACGCAAAAACTACTGATCGTATCTGGCTGAAATTTGGTAAGTAGACAGAGTAGGACCTGAATTATTATATAGGCTACTATTTTCCACTGCGCACCCTCGAAGACAGTCATGGAAACTATGTTCACGCGAGCGAAGCCGCTGGCAGAAGCTAGTTAGCTATATATTGATTGAATAATCGATACGTCTGGGCAATAAATCTAAACGATAAGCACATTATCACAAACTAGTCTACATATCAATGAATTAGACGAATATGTGAATGAGCACTGGTCATAGGGCATGCAAGCAGACTTACAAGTCAATAGAACGGAAACACCAGGTCATACTAAGTAGAGAATAGATTCCTAAATAGATAGATTCATATTACGAACATCAATCATAACATTGTATTAGTTTAATCAAGTATATATATTAGTACTAACATACAGTATGGACACTCCCTGCCGCTCTCTAGATTGCGTCCTCACCCCCTCGTCATCAAGATTGATGCAGATTGGTTACCGTTTGGTTGTTGAACGTATAGGATTTCGCCGCCATTTTGTTTGATCCGTCATTCGTTTTTTGAAATGTCATTTCTGGCCTGTTGTATGAAGTGTCCAGGGTGTGGTATAATACTAAATCTATGTTTAATACAGATCATTTTATCAACAAATCGTTATTTATTTACAAGCTTTTATTTAGTTTCACCAGTCCCGGTGTCTGTAATGAAATCTTGCAAGTTAAATTTGACCCACTTCCCGGTTTCCGATTGAGCTGAGATTTTGCATGCATACGTAGGTATATCAAGTGAATATGCAATATTAGAAGCTTGTACCTAAAAGGTTTTAGGTTTTCAAAATTATTATTGTTTACATTTGTTTTATCATATGATGAAGTCAACTTTTTACTTTATTTCGATCTGTTTTCATGGTGTTTTCCTTTTAATTTGTATTGTATTTTTCATGTATTTTTTTTCAAAATTTTGACCATTTTTCTGTCCCTTGATTGCTTACCTTCAAGATAACACATACCTTTTTACTTTTTTTGCAAATGATAATTTATTATTATTATGTTGCTGGTGGTGAAACCTCATTTTTATTTACTAATTTGGACCCTATTCCTGCCCTCCAAGTCTTGCGAACTTAGACGCGTTTGGAGGGCGCGTCGAGGCTGCATACCTACCTATTACGACTCGACCTCAAAGTCGTGAGTAAATGGATAATAAAATTGTTATCTGGTTATTTATCTAATTTTACTGGTACCTATGCACAACATACTCGAATACTAAGTTTATCTCTCTGCGTACTTTACATTGAGCAATAATAATTACACAGACCAGGTATGTTATTTGTTCATTTACTATTTAAAACTTATTTTCAATGCTCGATGGCCTCAGTAGAGCCTCTCAACAAGTAAAAACGGGACCCTAGTATTACTAATCCTCCGCTGTCCGTCCGTCCGTCTGTCACCAGGCTGTATATCATGAACCGTGATAGCTACACACCTGAAATTTTCACAGATGATGTATTTCTGTTGCCGCTATAACAACAAATTCTAAAAATTAGAAAAAAAGTGAAAAAATAAGGAGCATCTATATACAAAAAACGTATTTCTTCAAAACTAGCGCCCTCTAGATGATGGTTTTTGAAACATGAAGAAACTAGCGTCATCTAGTATGATGGTACGGAACCCTATGTGTGCGGTTCTGACTCGCACATATCTGGTTTTTTTTATTCACAATTGGTATCACTTTAAAGGTTAGAAGCTCTACTTTACATAGACTTAAAACTAAGGTACTGCTTACATGTTATTATCTCAATTAATGTCTTGTTTATTACAACTGCATACATACACATACTTAAAAAGAGGCGTAACCTCGTTATATCGACATTCGCAAAAGAACCAGACAGTAGCGACGACCATCAATCAATCGTTAATGAACGCAAACACATTCGCACTCCTCTCAATTAACTACAAGATCTCTAAGCGATAAAATGCAAATTTCCACCTTCACGGCCATGTTTCATACTTTACATCCCTTTCACACATCACTTTTTTCCTTTATCTCCCTTTCAGTCCCACACGATACATGTTTGACATCGCCCGAAACCATTTTGCAAGACTATTTATTTATTTTTCACGATCTTGCGTCTCTTTCTCGCTAAGTAAGACTCGTATCTGTTATCTTATAAGTAATAAATGCTTGTTAATAAATAATAAAGAGTTCGTTTTAATATTTATTCGTTTGGAGGTCGTTGTTTCGGAATTAATCGTGTGTTGGTCGTTAATCAATGAGTGTTGTTAGCCGATAGAATGTAATTATTTCATTATTTTCCCACTTGGCGAGTGGTAATGGAAATATTCCATCAAGTTATAATAATTGCTTCATTATGCATTCAATTTTCTGCTCCGATTTATTTAACACTTTATTTTTAAGACGACTAGTCTTTTTTAAGGTACCGTAGACAAAAAGGAACCCATATAGTTTCGCCATGTCTGTCTGCCTGTCCCTCTGTCCACGGCTTAGGGCTATTAGTACTAGAGAGCTGTGATTTAGCATGTGTATACATATCAATCACGCCGACAAAGTGAAACAATAAAATCTTGAATTTTTTTTTTTTATGTTAGTTCCCCTACATATAAAGAGAGTGTTTTTTTTTCTTTGACTTACCCTATCGTGTGGGGTATCGTTAAATAGGTCTTCTTTAATTGGAGAGGGTTTGCTAAAACTATTTTTCGATTTAGGTATCCATCATCATCATCATCATATCAGCCACAAATCGTCCACTGCTGGACAAAGGCCTACCTATTTCCATTAGGTATCCGTTTGCGAAATATTAAGCTTCAAAGAGCAAATTTTTGTTAGTCAGATATCAGCTTAACTGCTATTTCACATCTGAAAAAAATTGTAAATAGTACGACACACTCGTATAATCAACTTAAAAAAAACTATCAAGGCTAAGTAGGTTTTCTTGGTTTAGGAGTAATAGTCGATCAACTTAAGGTGTGCAGTTGGATTTGTAAAAAGTTTTTGATTTTAACCGCCTCCGTGGCGTAATGGTTAGCCCATTCACTTCACACAAGGAGGTCGCGGTTTCGATACCCGGTGAGGTCAACTTGTAAGACTCGGTTTGGTTGGTGGTAGGGCATTTTCTAAGCCCGCCTGGCTAGCTACCACCATCTTATCTAAGTCTTGCCGCCAAACATCAGTGTTAACAACATTGATGTGTTCCGGCTTGAAGATAAGATAGCCAGTTCTTCATTGCGTTGGGGAATCTTGGTAAGCCTGCTTCCATCTTCGGCATCATCGTCACTTACCATCAGGTGAGATGATGCCAAGGGCTTACCAATTGTAAATAAAAAAATAATAAATAAATAAAAAATAAGTTCATAGATTTCCATACAAAATGTTCTATTACCAACTGCAAATATAATTTTGTTTTTAAAATATACATTTTATTTTTGAAAAGACTACGGAAGTATCATCTTTCCAAATTTAAGTAAAATTAAAAGATTAATCACATCACATCAGCTCATATATACGTCCCCACTGAGGGGCTCGAGCCTACACTGAATTAGGGCGATCACAGATAAAATTAGATTAAAGATAAATAGGTACAATGTATCCGTATTGTATAGATGAGAATTTTCTGATAATGAATATATTAAATCCTAGCGGTTATAGGTAACTTTGACGAGCACAAATAACCTCGCAAACATATCATTATGTTTTTGATTTACAATTAAACCACATATGTGGTTATTCAATGAATTGAGACCACAGATAATAAAATTAGCAGCACAGCAATTATCGAGCGGGATACAAATCATTTTGCGCGCTATAATTTACACTCCAATTAAATAACAAGTGGATAGCGTTATGCAATAAATTACCAGTTACAAAAACTGTTTGACGTTCTAAAGAAGCTAGTATTTTTTGATTGATTATGATTTGACAGTCTTTTTGAAATGCATGAATTATATCTATGTATGATATGTAATGCAGGAATACAGGCGAGGGTTTGTCTTTTACCTTTTACACCCATGTACCATACGACGTTTTTCAATACAGTTGTGAGAAAACAGGAAAAATAAAAAAATACTGCAACAGAAAAACAAAATACATGGGTACATACTATCCCTATAGGTTTCGGTAACCAAAGTTAATTTCACGAGACTTGTGAATCATTTTAGAGGTCCGGGGGAGTAGTCTCACTTTTTTTTCTGTACATACCTACATATAAGAATAGTCTTTGTTTTTTGTATAAGTATTATATTTTTTATTACACATATGTTAACTATTTATTATTCTATTCGTATTAACAACTAAAACAAGTAGATTCAGTTTTAAGAAAACTGCGCCATTATTTTAGCTAGGCCCACGTTCGCAATACGCACGTAAGTTTTTTTTAAATATTACCATAAATAGATTACAATAAGGCTTGGGGCAATGTCATTGTAAGCATTGAAATCTCCTTGGAAAAAATGACCTATTCCTTGGTGTAACCTATGCTCATCATTCATATTTATTCTCCTTTCTTCACAAAGATATAATCCAAAGAGAATCTAATCAGCTAGCCTAATATACTAACCTTTCGGTGGGAAAACATATTTCTTTTAAAATTCTCCTTTCAAAAGTCTAAAAGAAGATTCTGTATCTTTGGTTATTATATTTTTTTATTAGCTAGAAATGAATTGTTCCTCCGAGCTAGAAATAAAAAAAAAAAATTATGCATTTGGATACTACGAAAAATAAAATATCCCATATACACGAAAAACATGACCATTCTTTGCACTCGGTTAACAAGCATTTATTTCAGTAACTAATTTGGGAATTAGTTTAGATGAATTATATCTTGGGTTATAAAAAAATTTAGGTGTTACGGTAGCAAACTCTAATACTTACTTGTTTTATAAATTAGGACTAACAATGCTAGGTAGATGACGATAACTTATAAGAATCAGGATAAATATGAAATTATGCTGTAATTTTTATGGAATTATTAGACGATTATTGTAGGCTAGCTGTTGCCCGCGGATTTGTCCCCATGGATATCAAGAGTGAGCGGGGTTTTTTAGTCTATGTCCATCTTGAAATTGCATTCCAACTATTGGTGAATATTTTTTTTAGATTGCATGACCAGTTTCGAAAATAACTCCCACATAAAAACATACAAACTTTACCTCGTTATAATATTATATGTAAAGATAATTTGATTAATCGGATGGCCTGTTGCATAATGCTGTCCCTCGCAAGTCAAAGGGGCCGGTAGTTACAGACGATACGGCGGATATTTTGGCGAGGTTATCGCTTCTTCAAACTGACTGCATCCGTTGCGCCTGCGTGATATATTATCACACTTAAAAGTAGTTGTTAAGTGATAAATCGCAACAACACTCTCTTATCGATTGGCATTCATAAGACCCAGAACAGTTTCTATACTACTGTCAAAGCATACATATTAGTACTAATATACCGTATAGACACTCCCTGCCGCTCTCTAGATTGCGACCTCACCCCCTCGTCACCCAGATTGATACAGATTGGTTATAGTTTGGTTCTCGAACGTATGGGATTTCCCCGTGATTTTGTTTGCTCCGTCATTTGTTATTAGAAATGTCATTTCAAAACCGCCATATGCAGTGTCCGGGGTGTGCCTTTAGTACACTTACTTTCTGGATGTGACTCATATACTCGTATTAGATCTTTACCTATGAAATTGTATAAAAAAGTTTGAAGATGAAAATTAATATTAAGAACAATAGTTATTAAAACAGTTTTTTTTTCTCGAAACAGCATTAGACTATTAGTAATTTAATGGTGGTATACATATGCGTATTGTTTAGATATATTGAGACCATGGTGGCTTTAAAGTTTAACCCCATGAATCAGGGTTTTTTCGCCAGAAAAAATCGCCTTTATTGAGGCAAAAATACATATTTATTTTTAAAGCTCTAGACTAGGGATTCCCAAAGTGGTCGATACCGACCCCTTGGGGTCGACATAAACGAAAAATTATTTTGGGGGTCGACGAGGTCTATAAATCGGTCTAAAAATTTAAAGTTCTTATATAAAACTTTCAAGATAGGTAGGTAGGTACTGTATTGTTTATGTTGTGTTACGTGTACTAAGAATAATTAATATTTTTGTAGGAAATAGCATTGTTGTAGTACTCTAAAGTCTCAAGTTCGTACAAGATGAAAAACTCTGCAAGTCAGTGTGGACAAGTTTGTGCAAGATAATGAGTTCGAGCGTAGGTCTTTCAGGCGCGTTTTGACTTGCTCTCTATTTGACGCTTACGCGATTTAACACGAACGAATTCATGATCAAGTTGCAAGTCCAAACATGTTCCTGATATTTAACTATTTAACGAGCTTGCACTTGGGTTGAAAGTTCATTTACGTTTTGAAATTCGTTGGAGCTTGAACGATAATAACTCATATAAGTACTCATTTATTTCAAGAGATTACAAAGTTATTACATAGCTAAATTAAGTGAAATAAAGTGACTTAAAAAGTTAATAGAGAGTTACCTACGCGAGTTAATAGCGTAACCATACAATATCTACAGTTTATGAAAAATTAACAGGGTAAGTACCAAACAGTTTTTATCCGGCACTGCGCATCAGCATTGCCATACAGTGGGGCAATGCAGCCAGCGTCTTGGGGACGCTGTCTGCATTGCCCCACTGTGTGATAGTGATCAGTTGAGTGAGCTATCTGTAGATTGTTTGCAACAGTTTTCAGTTGCCTCAGTTGTTTCAATTGTAAAAATTTATTTTTTTATTTGCAGGATTACTGAGAGTTTTATGATGGCGGACACCAAAAAAATGCAGAAAATACAGTTTGGACTACTTGAAGTTCGGATTTATTGCATCTCCATCAAATCAACACTTGCCGATGTGTCTCATATGTGAAAAGGTATTAAAGAACGATGCCATGAAGCCTTCAAAAATGGATGACCACTTATCAAGAGTACATGCTGACAAAAAAAGTAAGCCCTTGTCATTTTTTCAAGCACTTAAAGAAAAACTACACAAAAGGCCATCCATAAGATCGATGTTTGCGTAGCAACACTCTGTAGCAGCTGTTTTAAGTTAGCGGACCATTATGAATAAGGGGGTTGATCTTAAACGTAGGTAATTTGGCCATGGGGGTCTGAGGTAACAGTTCATTTTGGAAAAGGGGTCACTTGTCCAAAATAGTTTGGGGATTCGTTACTAATGTCATATTTGGGAATAATCTGCATAAGATTTCGTCACTTTCAGGAAAATAAAAAAATAAAAAAACTAGTCTAAATTGCCCCATCTGACCACTAAGAAAACGCCTAGTTCCATTCAATGGTACATAGCTCAGGGGGTTGGAACATGAAAGACATGCCGCTAGTTACTTATAAAAGACCTTAAGTAGTGTCACCATAAGATCAATAATATAACTTTTTTATTATTGAACAAGGCATTGAACTTCAAAAACTGAATCGGCAATTTCATAGGTAAAGACCTATTATTAAAAAAGAGTGTGTGGTTTAATGAAACCATGGTAAAAGTGAAACTTTTTTTCACATTATAGACATTTACAAAGGACGAAACGATCATGTAATAAAAGTTTCACTCCTCTTGGAGCTACAGTACAGAGAACGAAACGATCATGGCTGCTCTCGTCTTGGAGCTACGGTACAGAGGACGAAACGATCATGTAATAAAAGTTTCACTCCTCTTGGAGCTACGGTACAGAGAATGAAACGATCACGGCTGCTCTCGTCTTGGAGCTACGGTACAGAGGACGAAACGATCATGGCTGCTCTCACGAAAAAGTTTGATAATCTCTTTGCCGTCACGCAACACACAGACGAAAAAGCTTGAGACGATGTAAAAAAAGTTTCACTTTAAGAAATTGTACAGTCACGCTCTTTACATACATACTTTCTCGCGAAGCCTTCCTTCGCCGACTGTCGTAGTCGGACATACACAAATCAACAATAATCATTATACATACTTTGTAGCAAAGAATAAAGCTAGGTAGGTATATCAGACTTGATGAAAAATTTACAACTTTTTTTTTTGTATGTGAGGTACTTTATTCAGATTTCTCCGAATATAAAGTACACAGTGCAGTAGACTTATTAAGACCCACTTATTCACAAAGTTTTATTAAAAAAGTTAAAGCCATTTTTGAGAAAAAGTAATAAACAACCTTTATTTGTATGGGAGTTACCTTATTTCGATTGTTCTTGGAACAACCAACTACCGCTTGCTGTAAGCCATATGCAGTTTTAGTAAAAATCATAAGTTACCGAGTTTAGTCAAAATCATAAGAGCCATTTTTGAGTAAAAAAACATTTTTTTCTATGGTGGCAATCTTTAAAATCAAGATTGGGAATTTTTTTTAAAATGTATGGTGATATAAAAATAATATTGCCCTAGCCCAAATGTCACCCAAATCCGTCAAGTAGTTTGGGAACTAAAGCACCGGACGGACGTACAGACACACACACACAATTTTTTTTTTTTTAGTTTTTTAGACTCCATAAGTGTAAGATGATCGATCCCTATCAAAATATCAACTTCGACTTTTTTTTGCAATCACAATAATATATGTATCTTTTTCACTCCTTCGTCGCTCGAAAGTATAAAGGACATTTTTACTTATTACCTGTTCGCCCTAAGTTAGAACTTAATAGGCCTATAAAGCGAATTTATCCGCCATTATTTTTCGATATACATAAACAACACTATCGCGCGGGTTCGCCTGTGAAACGAGGGGTAGGTAAAATAAATGTCGAATAATCGCGGCATCGAATGAACATCACATCGAATCTAAACTCTTGTCACTAGTTTTTCGGGTTTTTATTACCAAACTATACTAAAATTTGCGTAGTAATATTTTTAAGTAGGTTAGCTATTGTAGAGATCGTATGTCTCTGCATTTACTCATTTGCGCCTCCTTTGAAATTTTTCTAATCGCAAGTCATCTTAAAATGTTATTTTCAAATATTTATTAATTTTAAACTTGCAATACTTAGTTTTACTTTTATAATATTTCGATCCAAAAATAAGCCAGCCGGCAGAGCAAGTTTTAAATAGAATACAATAGAATTATTTATTAGCTTTTCAATTAGGTAAGTATAAAAGGTACTACAATAGATTTAGAATCACTTATTTAGCGACTCTAGTACTATTAGCATGCAAATATTAAATATTCGTACAAAAATAATAAAATAAGTCCAATTAATTAATCAATACTTTCCAAATAAAATGAAATATATGTAAAAATCCTCGATTTCACTAACCACTAACCCTGAAAATTAAATATTTATACGGAAAATATTAAGAGGAAGAATCCTTGAGCTACGCCTTACGGTATCTACAATAAAGGGTTTAATAACTGTAAACGCTAAACACGTTAAAAAAACTGACTTCCATCTCAACAACTTAGTACAATTTTGTATTATTATTTTTTGTTTTGTTAATTAAAAAAAAATGCTTACACCGATTTTTACTTACGCTACGTTTTCCGGTGCGCGGCCGCCACTCAAGAACTTTACTTACTTTAGCTATGTGCCCCGCCCATCTGCAATATAATAAATTATTAATTCTGAGAGCTACGAGTATGTCGGTTACTTCAGTTCTCTTACGGATCTCCTCGTTGTTGATTCGATCACGCAGAGAATCTCCGAGCATAGCACGCTCCGTTGCCCTTTGGCTGACCTTGAGCCTTCTTATGAGGCCCATATTAAGCGACCATGTCTTAGTTCCTTATGTCATCACTGGCAACACACACTGGTTGAAGACCTTGGTCTTAAGACTCTGCGGTATTTGGGACGCGAAGCTTTCCGAACGCTGCCCAGCCGAGTTAGATTCGACGATTGATCTCTTTCTTATATATCTCTTTGTTATTCTTTTACATATATATATATATATATATATATATATATATATATATATATATATATATATATATATATATATATATAGCGTGGTAAAAAAAAAATTAAGAGTCGATTCAGAATCGACAAAAAATACAGGAAAATGTCAGAAAAAATATATTTGCGTAAAAAACTATTTGTTTTTTTTTTTCATTTTCTTTCATTTTTTTAATTTAATTTGTATTTAATTTTCCTGAAATATTACACGTACTTTCTTGCACCTTTTTTTTTTTAATTCACAATTGGTAAGCCCTTGGCATCATCTCACCTGTATATTTATGGTTTAAATCGAATTAAAGTTAAGATGTTCAAGTCTTATCTTTGCAGTTTTTATATAAAACGCTCATTCGATGCGGCATATTATCGCATCGATGAGCCAATATTCGACACTATAACAGAACCCACATACAGCAGTATCGCGCGGGCTCGCCTGTAAATCGGGGACTGTCCGTTTGCCGCGGGCGGGGATCGAACCGGTAAGTTATGTGTCCCGGGCGGCCTCCCGTTTGGTGATACAGTCGTTTGTTTGGTGTACGTCATGAGTAGACACAGTTTATGGGTTTTGCAAGAGACACTTGTTTCCTACATTGCACTGATATTATTTCATTTAAAAACACTGAAAAATTGCATAAAAAAGTATTCAAATGCTAAAAGAGCTATAAGATTATTAAAAAAAGATTGTGTCCACCTCGCTCGAGGTTTTACAAATATTCTCATTCTTCCAGAAGTTTACGGAAGTTATCTAAGGATTTAAGGAATTTGCGGAATTTATGCAATTACTCTAGTTCCTGGGAAATATTTCCCTCTCTTCTTTCCCCCCTATTGCCCCTCCACGGGTGCAAAAAGAACGCAAATTACGCTAAGTAACTGATTTTACTGAGTGGAAAGTACATACAGTATTTATTTTAGATGCAGTCAACTACCCTATTGCGGTTATTTGCAATCAACATTACGGGATACGGGCATTATTTAATAACACTGCACATTAATGTACGAATATAACACGCTTGCATAGTTTGTTCGTTTGTTTGTAAACTCTTTATTGCTTTAAACAAATACATTAAATATTTATACAAAAGAAAATACATTTAGCAAAGGCGGACTTATCCCTTTCGGAATCTCTTCCAGTCAACCTTGGAATGCTGAAAGGACTATCGTTTAAAGTTTTATCTATACCTAGTAGATCATGACCGAAAATATTTAAAACATCGTAAAATACAATGCAATATAGTAACATAATATATAACTTTCAACTTACCACCTTGATTTGTAATAATATTCTAATAATCTTTTTACACGACTGTCCACGAAAAAGTGTTTTTTATTTATTTATTTTTTATTTGTTAGAAACAAACAGTCATACATATATTTTTTCTGCGAAAACTTGTCATCAGCTTCTAGATACATAAAGTTTATTAATCACTAGCTGTCCCGGCGAACTACGTATCGCCTTACATTACACTACCCTACCCTAACCTACACTACACTACCCTACCCTACCCTACACTACACTACCCTACCCTACACTACCCTACCCTACACTACTCTACCCTACACTACACTACCCTTACCCCACCCTACACTACTCTACACTACCCTACACTACACTACCCTACACTACACTACCCTACCCTACCCTACACTACACTACCCTACACTACCCTATACTACACTACCCTACCCTACCCTACCCTACACTACCCTACCCTACCCTACACTACCCTACCCTACCCTACACTACCCTACCCTACCCTAAACTACACTACACTACCCTACCGTACCCTACTCTACCCTACATAAGAACCTTCTCCTGACAATAACGAACTCGACAAAAAAAGAATTAGCCAAATCGGTTCGTGCGTTCTGGTCTGGAGTTATAGCGTCAGGAAGGAAAACCCGACTTATTTTTATATAGTAAGAAGATTATTGTATAATAGCAGTAAGTTTTCCAAATATAATAAAATAAAAATAAAATAAAATATTGTTTAATTCTATAAATTTAGTTATAAAATAGACCTGGAGGTTCATAAATTAAAGTAAAGAAATGTTACATTTTTGAGCACAATGACAAATACTTATATAAGAAATTATTTTCATGTATGTACAAGGAAATGTGAGGAAACCTGCACAGGCCTGCGAAGAAACTCGAAGGTTGTGTGTGAAGTCGACCAACCCGCACTGGGCCCGCGTGGTGGACTAAGGCCTAATCGCCCTGATTCAGGGTAGGCTCGAGCCCCTCGGTGCGGACGTATATGAGCTGATGTAATAATATGTACAAGCATGTATCTTAATTTATTTCACGATAACTTCTAAAAGGCTTGATGGATTTTAGAGTGCGAGGTATCGTTAGATTTGTGTTAATCTTTTTTTTTTTTTTTTTTATTCACAATTGGTAAGCCTTTGGCATCATCTCACCTGATGGTAATTGACGATGATGCCGAAGATGGAAGCGGGCTTACCAAGATTCTCCAACGCAATTCTCGTAAGTGGTTTATCCGATTTCCCAAAAAAAAGGGGAAATTTCGAACTTTTTTAAATAAATTTTTAATTTAATGATCAGTTCGTTTCACTGTATCTTATACTGATGCAATCGAGGACGAAACACACAATAAATAGTGCCTCTTCACTGTTGCATCATCATCATCATCATATCGGCCGAAGGACGTCCACTGCTGGACATACGAGTAGGCCTCCCCCAAGGATCTCCATGATGACCGGTTCTGCGCTGCCCGCATCCAGCGGCTTCCCGCGACCTTCACCAGGTCATCGGTCCACCGAGTGGGAGGCCTGCCTACACTACGTGGTCGCCACTTGAGAACTTTACTGCCCCAACGGCCATCTGTTCTACGACCAATGTGCCCCGCCCACTGCCACTTAAGTTTAGCAATTCTGAGAGCTATGTCGGTTACTTTGGTCACTGTTGCATATTCCAATAAATAATAATAAGACAGATATGTATATTTTATTTTAGACCTATCCCCCTCCGTGGCTAGAAGCGGGAATAGGTAATAACAATAATTCAGCAAATTGCCGAAATGTGGCGGCGAATTGCCCATAAAGATGATTCATTGCCAGAAACCAACCTAAGGTGTTGTTGTCGGTCTTACTCCACCTAACCAAAGTATATATATTAGTACTAACATACAGTATTCCGACCTCACCCCCTTGTCACCCAAATTGGTTATAGTTTGGTTCTCGAACGTATAGGATTTCGCCGTTATTTTGTTTGCTCCGTCATTTGTTTTTACAAATGTCATTTCACGACCGTTGTATACAGTGTCCGGGGTGTGACCTAACAATAGTTTTACTGGACTTTTGTTAGAAGCTTTAATTTAACCGCCTCCGTGGCGTAATGGTTAGTCCGTTCGCTTCACACTAGGAGGTCGCGGGTTCGATTCCCGGTGGGGTCAACTTGTAAGACTCAATTTGGTTGGTGGTAGGGCATTTTCTAAGCCAGCCTGGCTAGCTACCACCATCTTATCTAAGTCTTGCCGCCAAACATCAGTGTTAAGCAACATTGATGTGTTCCGGCTTGAAGATAAGTTAGCCAGTTCTCCATTGCGTTGGGTAATCTTGGTAAGCCCGCTTCCGTCTTCGGCATCATCGTCACTTACCATCAGGTGAGATGATGCCAATGGTGAATAAAAAAAAAGTCCCCCAAGGATTTCCACGACGATCGGTCCTGCGCTGCCCGCATCCATCGGCTTCCCGCGATCTTCACCAGGTCGTCGGTCTACCGCGTTGGAGGCCTGCCTACGCTACGTTTAGTTTTTATATTTATTTACGTTTACAACTTATTTTATTTATTTGTTGAAAGGATGCCAACAGCCTCATATTATGCTCAACCAATGCTCAAAGCGCCGAAGTCTGGACTCGCTTATTCCAAGAGTCCTTGAGATTCTGTAAGAGAGATGGAAGAGTGAGTTTTGTGGGTGTGTGTGTTTCAATCAGTTTTATTGGATTTCTCTTTTATGTTACTGTATTGAATTCTATTTTACGATGTGTTAAATATTTTTTGTCATGTATCTATTAGGTATAGATAAAACTATGCAAACTACATTATATACATATGTACATTAATGTGCAGTGTTATTAAATAAAATCATGTAAATATTACAAATTAAATTAAAATTGAAAATGGCCTAACCCTATTACCACACCCTGGACACTTTATACAACGGGCCAGAAATGATATTTCAAAAAAATAATGACGGAAAAAGCGAAATGGCGGCGAAATCCCATACGTTCGACAACCAATCTGTATCAGTCTGGGTGACCAGGGGATGAGGTCGCAATCTAGAGAGCGGCAGGAAGTGTCCATACTGTATGTTAGTACTAATATATATATATATATATACTAGCTGTCCCGGCGAACTTCGTACCGCCTTACATTACATTACACTGCCCTGCCCTACCCTACACTACCCTACACTACACTACACTACCCTACCCTACACTACCCTACCCTACCCTACATACACTACACTATACTACCCTACCCTACACTACACTACACTACACTACACTACACTACACTACCCTACCCTACACTACCCTACCCTACCCTACATACACTACACTACACTACCCTACCCTACACTACTCTACACTACCCTACACTACACTACCCTACCCTACCCTACACTACCCTACCCTACCCTATCCTATCTCTCAAGTTGGATCGAACTGCACATGGTGTGCGAATTTTATTATAATCGGTTAAGTGGTTTAGGAGTCCATTGAAGACAAACATTGTGACACGAGATTTATATATATTAAGAAGATATATATATATTGTTACTGGTAAATGTAAGCGCATCGGGTTGGGCGCAGCGCAAAAATTCGCCCAAATTGCTCCAATGCAACTCGTTCAGTCAGACATACCGCATAAAAAAATAAAACTAAAATTTAAATTTACATGTAACTGGCATCTCAATGGCAAACAATAAATAGGTTTGCGATGCACTATCAGCTCTGTGTAGGGTTTGGAATCTTTAGTGAGTAATGCTCACACGTTGTCAGTTAATTTAATAAGTCATGTTTAAAAATAAAGATGACATTAGTATGGAAATAATACTCATTAAAAGATAACATTAAATTAACAATATGTCCCACAAATCTATCGACCAAAACAAGACAGGGTCACGGGTCTTGATAGCGCTTTGTATTAATTTGCCGCGTACGCTTATGTATTTGATTATTTTGTTTTAAAAACAATTGCGCGCAAGGCATTTTGTGCGTTTCCTCGCTTTCTGTCTGATCAATTCATTGAAGATAGATGCGAGTTTTACCCGAAAGCTTTTAAGCGATTGTATGGCTTTAATCGCGGGCTTTGAGGGGACCGAATCAAGAAACGTAACGAAAAAAACCTGACACCCCAAAAAAAATATATTGAGTTCTAAAAAACTTCAGTGCCATCTATCTATCCATCATGATGATGGTGATGGTGGTGGTGATTGTGGTCGTGATGGTGGTCGTGATGGTGGTCGCGATGGCGGTCGCGATGGTGGTGGTGATGGTGGTCGCAATGGTGGTCGCGATGGTGGTGGTGATGGTGGTCGTGATGGTGGTCGCGATAATGGTCGCGATGGTAGTTGCGATGGTGGTCGCGATTATGGTCGCGATGGTGGTCGCGATGGTGGTCGTGATGGTGGTCGCGATGGTGGTCGCGACGGTGGTCGCGATAGTGGTTGCGATGGTGGTCGCGATGGTGGTCGCGATGGTGGTCGCGATGGTGGTCGTGATGGTGGTCGCGATGGTGGTCGCGATGGTGGTCGCGATGGTGGTTGTGATGGTGATCGCGATGGTGGTCGATGACGATGAGGATGATGATTTAACTTTCTTAGTGTTAATTTATTACATAATCATCCCGCGCCCCAAGGACTATAATATGGTACTGGTAAATACTGCATAAATAAAAAATAAATAAATATAATTATAATTGCATAAGTTGATAAAAAATGCTATGCAATAGCTTAACCGAGTGCCACGTCGTTTTTTTTTGATGAGAAACATCTATAGCCGCACGTAAAACCGATTTCAGGCGTGGCGACGCATACCATGGCGACGCGCTATATCATGGTGTATATATATATATATATATATATATATATATATATATATATATATATATATATATATATATATATATATATATATACAGTCTATATGTAGTAGTGTGTTTTGTTTTGGTTTTTTTTTTGGCAGAGCCAGGCATCCCGTGACGGGCTCATTTTTCTAGAAGATTTATTTAACTTGCAATGTATGTATGTTTATTCGGGTCAGGTTCTTGCAAGTTAAAGACCCACTTTTCGGTTTCATATTGAGCTAAAATTTTGCATGCATATGGATATCGCGTGGCAACCCAATACTAAATGCTTGTACCTAAAAGTGTTTAGGTTTTTCGAAAATTATTTGCTACTTCTTCTGCTGAGAATTTGGGATGTATCTTTACATAAAGATACCTCGCTGTCAAAAATTATCTGTATAAATAACATTAGAAAAACCTTAAAACTTTTAGGTAAGTATAAGCTTTTATTTGAAAAGAGATTTTATGCTCAAAAAGCCAAATGCTCATTGTGCCATAAGTGAACACAAATGCTCATTGTGCCATAAGTGAACACAAATGCTCATTGTGCCATAAGTGAACACAAATGCTCATTGTGCCATAAGTGAACACAAATGCTCATTGTGCCATAAGTGAACACAAATGCTCATTGTGCCATAAGTGAACACAAATGCTCATTGTGCCATAAGTGAACACAAATGCACGTTTTCAAATTTAAAAAAAGGCAAACACTATTCACTACGATCCTATTGAAAATAAAAGACGATCCTGGGACCTTCACGGACCATCTCAAAAGATCATCATCAGATCGACTTTTAAAATACCAAAAGGATCCGTTGTTACTTCATCTTCATACCAAATTTCAGCTCAATCTGATCTCTGGAAGTTGCTTTAAAATCGTTTACAAGATTTGGCCTAGAAACAAACTAACATATATTCGTACATTACAAATAAATAAAAGCTTTTAATTTTCAAATTTATAACAAATGTACATAATTTAAGGTATGTGTTATAGAATGTATCGATTAAAAATAATAAATATATATTTACACAATAAAAATAAATGTCAGGCATACAAAAACCGGTAAAATGCGAGTCAGAACCGCGCACAAAGGGTTACTTACCATCACACTAGATGGCGCTAGTTTCTTCACGATACAAAAAAACACGTTTTTTGTATGGAGACTTTCACTTTTATAATTTTTAGTATATTTGTTGTTAAAGCGGCAACAGAAATACATCATCTGTGAAAATTTAAACTGTCTAGCTTCTAGTTCATGAAGTACAGCCTGGTGACAGACGGACAGACAGACAGACGGACGGACAGCGGAGTCTTAGTAATAGGGTCCTGTTTTTACCCTTTGAGTAAGGAACCCTAAAAATGAACAATATAAGTCGCTCGTCACATAAAATGAACAATATAAGTCGCTCGTCACATAAAATGAACAATATAAGTCGCTCGTCACATAAAATGAACAATATAAGTCGCTCGTCACATAAAATGAACAATATAAGTCGCTCGTCACATAAAATGAACAATATAAGTCGCTCGTCACATAAAATGAACAATATAAGTCGCTCGTCACATAAAATGAACAATATAAGTCGCTCGTCACATAAAATGAACAATATAAGTCGCTCGTCACATAAAATGAACAATATAAGTCGCTCGTCACATAAAATGAACAATATAAGTCGCTCGTCACATAAAATCTGACGAATCGGTCGTATGATGATAACTGTAAAGGTTATCTATCTGGGACCAAGTTATTTTTTTTATTTTAAGTCACCGCCACCTTTGTGTTGTGATAATATAGTATATTTAATTTTTTATATCGCTTTCAACGCAATTATAAAAGACTAGCTGTTTCCCGCAGCTTCACCCACGTGGACAACGTTTCTCTGATTTGTCGAGGGTGCACAGTGCGCGAGCCGCAATCTGTTTACCTACCAAATTTCAGCCAAATCCATTTTTGCGTAAAAGAGTAACAAACATTACATTATACATTCTTACAAAATTTCGCGTTTATAATATTAGTAGGACGTAGGATTAGCTTTTGCCAGCGGATTCACTTGCGTGATATCGTTTTAGTTTGCTATGTCTGGAGATGAACTCCCTCGGTTAACACTTTATTTCTTACTAGCTGTTGCCCGCAACTTCACACTTGTGGCTATCGATATGAAAAATGGAATTTTCATTCCATCGTAAAAAACCAAAGTGAAAGATTTTTTTTAAATAGGATGAGAACTTTCGAAGATTACCTCCTACCACACCCCGGACCTTCATACAACGGGCGACGGGAAAGACATTTATAAAACCAAATGACGAAACAAATAAAATCACGGCGAAATCCTATACGTTCGAGAACCAAACTATAACCAATCTGTATCAACCTGGGAGACGAGGGGGTGAGGCCGGAATCTAGAGAGCGGCAGGGAGTGTCCATATTGTATATTAGTACCAATATGTGTATATACTTTGCTCCTACACACAAACATACACACAGAAATTAGCATTAAAGTAAACCGTCTGGAGCCAGAAAATTTTGACGTTTCAAAGAGTGACGTTATACAGAGTTTACACTGTATGTATAATTCTTACACGTAGGTAGTAAGTACAAGTACCTATAAAAACCAGCCAAGTGCGAGTCGGACTAGTACTCCGTGGGTTCCATACCACCGCACCTCTCCACACAACTACGTAGTATAATGACGAGGATATTACACACTATTACTATTCACTATTCACATTACAAACAAAAGGCATCAACGCGAGCGAAAAAAACTATGCTTTTTTTGTCCTTCACTTAGGATTCCTTAAGTAAGACTCATTTTTGGCAGTTTTTTATGTTTTTTTGTTTTACTCCAGTATTGGTATTTTTATCACACCAAGTTTCACGCACTTATTACGATAGAACTAAATTAAAAAAAATATTTGTGAAGAGCTATAAAAAAATACGTTTTTTGTATGGAGACCTTACATTTGGTTATTTTTTCACTTTCTCTATTTTTTTTGTATTTTTTGTGAGCGGCAACATAAATACATATTCTGTGTAAATTTCAACTGTCTACCTATTACGGTTCATGAAATAAGATAAGATAAGATAACATTTATTCGACAAAAATACACACAGAAAACATAAAAATAAGAAAAAAGGTAGAAATAGCACAAAGAAAAAGTAGAAAAATATGAGTAGGATACAGTTGTGAACATGCTATGTGCACTTTGCCGAACCGGCCCCGACTCAGCATAATGCTGCAAGCAGGGAGACCTACCTACTGCGCTGTTATTCTGCCGGTGCCGAGAGGAATCGTCGCGTGCGCCATCGCACTGCATCGCAAATACAGCCCGCTGACGGACGGACAGACAGCGGAGGCTTAATAATAGGGTCCCCTTGATCACCCGTTGGGTTTACGGAACCCTAATTAGCACAATTCAAAAATAAAGAAATAATCTCGGAAGTCATCCCTCGCAAATCTTGCGCGACAAATTTGTGTGTCACCACAACACCTTTATTGCTTGTTACAGCAATAAACAGATCACAAGTAACATTTCTGTGCATACATTAGTTTCCCCAGTGTTGTCAGTAGCACAATGGTGTTACAGGACAATAGAGAATAACAAAGGCTACAAATCATAAGCTGAGGCAGGAGAGGCGCAGGGGTGGACTCAGTGAGAAAAGTTCGGGAGTGTACAGGATTTGATCTTGTACAGGATATGATGTCTATGTCAGTGAGTGTCCTAGAGGTGGTCCCAAACGAAATACAATGGTCTTGTCTGATGGATCTTTAATTGAACACTAATTTAAATGAAAACGCTAAACACGTTAAAAAACCGACTTCCATCGCAACAACTTAGTCCATTTTTGCATTATTATTATTTTTATTAACAAAAACCAAATTTGTTTATTTTCTAATAAATTACTACACCAATTTTGATAAAATTTATATGGGACCACACGGGAAGCACTAGATTTCAAAAAAAAAAGAACCATAAGAATCGATTCATCAAGTCAAAAGTTCTGAGGTAACACACATAAGAAAAATATATAGTCGAATTGAGAACCTCCTCCTTTTTAGAAGTCGGTTGAAAATAACAAAATTATGCTAAGTCGACGTGCGTTAATGCACTCTAAACTGGGTCGCGGGCAAAGTAAACTGTAGAAGCGCGACTGCTTCCAAATATTAGCATAATTATTTTAAAAAAATAATTAAATGTAAGTATGTAAATCGTACAGGGAGACTATCATAGAATAACTCAAAAACGTAAGCATTAAACGAAAGTGACAGCAAATGTTATTATGTATTCTGTGGTTACAGGCGAAGTGATTATAATTGAAACTGTGTTTGTAAAATGTTTGTAAGCAGCAATAGTTTCAACAGCAACGATTGGTTACTATTGTAAATATTTGAAAAACCCTGTAAGTATTATCATCACATCAGCTCATATACGTCCCCACCGAGGGGCTCGAGCCTACCATGAATTAGGGCGATCGGGCCTTAGTCGACCACGCGGGCCCAGTGCGGGTTGGTCGACTTCACACACAACCCCCGCGCTTCTTCGCAGGCGTGTGCAGGTTTCCTCACGATGTTTTCCTTCGCCGTAAGAGCGTCGGATAAACGTATATATGTAATCTAAAATCGAAATCACATTAGTACGTGGCAGGATTCGAAACACGACCTCCCGGACAGAAGGCGGCGGCCCTAGCCGTTACGCCACCGACTCTCTTATAACAGTATGAAATGAAATATCTATTAAAGTATTATCACACACAATAAGTTTGGGTAAATCTCGCGTTGACGTCTTTCATATAACTGTATCATTAGGCATAATTAGCATTTAATATGGTCACGATGATGTATTTTTATAACTGTTTTAAGTTTATTTAGGCGTAGCAGTAGTGCTCGCGTCTTTCTTATGACTGTTTTATTAAAAAATCCGCGTACGCGTACTGAGTTCGATGGATTTGAAACTGAGTTACCTAACGCCATGCCATATTACGCCCTTAAAGCTACGCTACGCCAAAACATTTACATGAAAGAAATCAACGCAAGACCATTGCTATAACCTCATGGAACAGTCATAAGAAATACATGAATGCAAGCACCATTGCTACAAAATTGCAAGTAGTCATAAAAAGACACCAACGCGAGCACCTTACTAAATGATACTACGCAAACTACGCCAGCACTATTACTACACCTAAAGAAACTGCAAACAGACATTGAAAAGACATCAACGCGAGCACCATACTAAATGATACTACGCAAACTACGCCAGCACTATTGCTACACCTAAAGAAACTTCAAACAGTGATGTAAAAGACACCAACGCGAGTAAAATACCAAATTATACTACGCGAACTACGCCAGAACTATTGCTACACCTAAAAAAACTTCAAACAGTCATAGAAAAGACATCAAAGTGAGTAACATACCAAGTGATACTAAGCGATCTACGCCAGCACTATTGCTACACCTAAAAAAACTTCAAACAGTCATGGAAAAGACATAAACGCGAGCACCATACTAAATGATACTACGCGAACTACGCCAGCACTATAAAGAAACTGAAAATAGTAAAAAAAAAGTCATCAACGCGAGCACTACGTATAAATGCTACTTGTGGACTAAGCACCACTGAATCTTATAACTAAGACCCAGTCAAGTCCCTGACAGCCGATATAGGCCGGTAAAACGTACGCCAGTTTAATTAACAATGGGCTTTGTTTTAAAATGCAATGTAGGCAAATATAAACTATTCATCTTCGCATGATGATAGCACTAAACTTATCACACATGTAAGAGTAACAAAGATCCTGATAACCTACTTCATCATAGTCGAAGTACGTCCACTGCTGCTGGACATAGGCCTCACCAAGGATTTCCACGACGATCAGTTCTGCGCTGCCCGCATCCAGCGGCATCCCGCGACCTTTATCAGGTCGTCGGTCCACCGAGTGGGAGGCCTTGCTATGCTACGTTTTCCGGTAGGTACGCGGTTACCACTCGAGAACTTTACTTCCCCAACGGCCATCTGTTCTACGAGCAATGTGCCCCGCCCACTGCCACTTAAGTTTAGCAATTCTGAGAGCTATGTCGGTTACTTTGGTTCTCCTACAGATCCCCTCGTTTCTGATTCGATCACGCAGATAACTAAAACCAAATCACATAAATATTACTATTACTGAGCCTTCACCATTTACGCGGTTGCCACTCGAGAACTTTGACTAAGATGAACGATAACCTTGAGTTGCGACTATCGGCACACCCTGGACACTTCATACAACAGGCCAGAAATGACATTTCAAAACAGGAATGACGGAACAAACAAAATGGCGGGGAAATCCTACACTTTCGACAACCAAACTGTAACCAATCTGTATCAATTTGGGTGACGAGGGGGTGAGGACGCAACCTAGAGAGCGGCATGGAGTGTCCATACTGTATGTTGGTGTTGGTACTAATATATATACTTTGCTATCAGGGAAGCTGAATCCATCCCTGCGCTGTGGAGGCAAGGCGAGTCGTCTTATTTAGGATTTCACGCCTCGTAACCGCGACTAGTCTAGGAAGTAGTTATGTGATGCATGAGTGAGATATGCGAGTAGACGAGAGTGGGTGCCATAATACGTTGAGGATGTACCCCCCTTTCTGGGGAATTAATCATTTACGAGAAAAAGCGGGTTTTTACTCATTTATTCATTTCATCATCATCATCATCATGTCAGCTCATATACGTCCCCACCGAGGGGCTCGAGCCTACCCTGAATTAGGGCGATCGGGTCTTAGTCGACCACGCGGGCCCAGTGCGGGTTGGTCGACTTCACACACAACCTTCGAGTTTCTTCTAAGGTGTGTTGTGCAGGTTTCCTCACGATGTTTTCCTTCACCGTTTTTATTCATTCATTTATTTGACCATAATTGCAAGTATAAAAGTTCTTAAAATATAGTAGGTTCTATGCAATCCACGTTAAGTAGTGAAGAATAACTTAAATTAAAAATAAAAATTTAATTATCACAATATTAATGCACTTGTTAGTTAAAAATACACTATAATTCTAGGTATTACCAAGAATAAAAAAAAATAATTATTATTTAAAATTCATCATTTCTTTAAAAGTTCATCAAGATTGTAGGGGCACAAATTTATTCAATTTTTTTTAAGGAACCAAAGAACTTTTTATTCTCGAGAGAACGAATTTTGACTGGCAGAGCATTATTTACCCTGACTGCATTATAGTTGACAGCCCTCCTACATGATTCAGTTCTACAATACGGCAACTGAAGATCATACCGACAGCGCGCAACTTATTTACTGCGGTCGTGGCTTGGAGAGACTTTGAGTGGTATAATGTGACGAAACTGAGACATGGTCGCTTACTATGGGCCTCATCAGAAGGCTCAAGGTCCAAAGGGCAATGAAGCGAGCTATGCTCGGAGTTTCACTGCGTGATAGAATCAGAAACAAGGAGATCCGTAGGTGAACCAAAATAACCGATATAGCTCTCAGAATTGCTAAACTCTAGTGGCAGTGGGCGTGGCACATAGCTCGTAGAACAGATGGCTGTTGGGGCAGTAAAGTTGTAGAGTGGCGACATATGGTATGTAGTGTCCACAAGTAGCATATATACGTAGTGCTCGCGTTGATGACTTTTTTACTGTTTTCAGTTTCTTTATAGTGCTGGCGTAGTTTTGATGAAAACTGTGGAGAAATGAAAACCCGCAGGAAAAGTCATATCATTAAGTGTTACACAATGGGAAAAAGTTACCGACGGCTTACACTGTGACTCAGAGTAACTGTTTTCCTTTTGAGTGAGCCTAATATTGAATGGAGTTCAATCTTCATGTTGGATGAGCCTTACAATTTTTATCTATCTTCTTCTTTCTTTTATGTTCTTCTTTGTTCTATCCATCGGTGCTAGGTTTCACTTCCTTCTGCATTCTCCTTAGTTATTTCTCATTACTTACTCACTACGTCTAGCCAGCATGCTGTTGAATGCAATTGAAATTCAAACTATGTTTCAGATGTTTGATTCTTATATTTTATTTTTCTATCTATAGTCTTTCGTTATAACGCCAGGTTGCGCTTTCTGACTCTTCTGTACCCTCCTTCGTTATTTCCCATTACTTACTCACTACGTCTAGCCAGCATGCTGTTGAATGCAATTGAAATTCAAACTATGTTTCAGATGTTTGATTCTTATATTTTATTTTTCTATCTATAGTATTTCGTTATAACGCCAGGTTGCGCTTTCTGACTCTTCTGTACCCTCCTTCGTTATTTCCCATTACTTACTCACTACGTCTAGCCAGCATGCTGTTGAATGCAATTGAAATTCAAACTATGTTTCAGATGTTTGATTCTTATATTTTATTTTTCTATCTATAGTCTTTCGTTATAACGCCAGGTTGCGCTTTCTGACTCTTCTGTACCCTCCTTCGTTATTTCCCATTACTTACTCACTACGTCTAGCCAGCATGCTATTGAATGCAATTGAAATTCAAACTATGTTTCAGATGTTTGATTCTTATATTTTATTTTTCTATCTATAGTCTTTCGTTATAACGCCAGGTTGCGCTTTCTGACTCTTCTGTACCCTCCTTCGTTATTTCCCATTACTTACTCACTACGTCTAGCCAGCATGCTGTTGAATGCAATTGAAATTCAAACTATGTTTCAGATGTTTGATTCTTATATTTTATTTTTCTATCTATAGTCTTTCGTTATAACGCCAGGTTGCGCTTTCTGACTCTTCTGTACCCTCCTTCGTTATTTCCCATTACTTACTCACTACGTCTAGCCAGCATGCTGTTGAATGCAATTGAAATTCAAACTATGTTTCAGATGTTTGATTCTTATATTTTATTTTTCTATCTATAGTCTTTCGTTATAACGCCAGGTTGCGCTTTCTGACTCTTCTGTACCCTCCTACGTTATTTCCCATTACTTACTTACTCACGTCTAGCCAGCATGCTGTTGAATGCAATTGAAATTCAAACTGTGTTTCAGATGTTTGATTCTTACATTTACTTTTTTCTATCTATCTTCTTTCTTTATATTGCCAGGTTGGGTTTTGTGACTCTTCTGCGTTCTCCTTCGTTATTTCCCATTCCTTACTCACTACGTCTAGACAGCATGCTATTGAATGCAATTGAAATTCAAACTATGTTTTAGATGTTTGATTCTTATCGTTTTTTTTCTCTCTATCTTTTTTCTTTATAGCGCCAGGTTGCGATTTTCGACCTTTTTGTTTTCAGGTACAGTTGAAAACAAAAAGTTTTTTTTTATTATTAGATTAACATAGTTAATTGAATTAGTTTTTTAATTCGATTCAAAATGATATCACGTTTTTGGTATAAATTAGATCGTAAATCCTACTAATATTATAAACGTGAAAGTTTGAAACAATATATGGATGTATGTTTGTTACTCTTTCACGCAAAAACTACTAAACGGATCTGGCTGAAATTTGGTAAGTAGACAGATTAGGACCTAGATTTACACATAGGCTACTTCTTTTCGAATAGTCATAGAAACGTTGACCACGTGGGTGAAGCCGCGGGAAACAGCTAGTACTTTTATAATTTTATTGGTTCTGAACTTTATTGTTCCAAGTTTCACAATCTACAAACTACAGACTATGCATAGAGAAGATCTTGAAAATCAAAATTCAAATCGCGTCGCCGACGGCATAGTACCCCGGAAATTGAAGCCGGGGTGGCCGCTTAACCCTGACTGTCAGGGTGACAGCTGTCAGATCTGCCACCCGCTCCCCGCTCGCGAGTCGCGACACGGCCCGCGCCATAGATTAAAAAAATGGTTGGATAACTTTATGCGTCTGTATTCCCCGATTCGTATAGGTAATTTAGGAATCTTCAAGTCGAGAACGTATAGGCACTATTTGACCTTGTGTGTTACATCCTCGGCTGCATCGGCACTTAGCATCAGGTGAGGTGCAGCCAAACGCACTAAAATTTGTAATAAAAATAAATAAAAAAGTTTTTTTACTGAATTTGGATTTGGGCGAACTAAACCACTACGACGACGTCGTCATCACATGTAGGTATTTTTCAATAAGTGTGAGTACCATAATATTCTCACAAAAAATCTATCCTAAAATAACACTATTACTACTGAATATTTCTATAATTTAACCGTCTCTGTGGCGGAGTAGTAAGTCCATTCGCTTTGCATCATTGGTTCGCGGGTTCCCGACGAGGTGCAACATAAAAAATGGTTTAATTGGTAGTCCGGCAATTTCTAAGCCCATCTAGCTAGTCTACCACCGTGTTATACATCATGCCACCAAATATCAACAGCATTAATATATTCTAGGATGCCTGCTTCCATCTTCGGCATCAATTATGGATATACACGGTATAACAAAACTGGTGTTGGATTCTACTGATCATACTTAACAACTTTCCCCGAGGAACCCATAGTCAATTCTCAAAAAAAAAATTAGACCCTCCATACAAAAGTGCACAAAATTGTTCGATCAGCTGATCGATTTGCATCAAAAAAACGATTTCAGCAAAGTCATAGAACTAAAGTTGTTTAGTATGATGAGTAGAAGCACCAGTTAACGACGGGACCTACACCAATTTTGTTACACCCTGTAAAGATAAAAAATATATATATTTTAAATTGAAACACAAAGCCAATTACTTGTCGTACTAAAAACTTTTAATTTGTGAGAGTAAAGCGTATCTCATACATAATCTCATACGGAACGTTAAACCCCGTAAGTAGACCCGAGACCCGAGACCCGAGACCCGGGGCAGATCGATGGGATCGAGAATATCGCCCGATCGATAGGCCGAGAGCCGCGCGCCTGTAATGACTCAATTATACGCTTAGACGGGGCGGGGCAAGTATAGTATGTCTTCATTACAAAATAAGGAAGGCATCATAATAGTATGAAAACGGAGTTTAGTTAATCGGACATTTAAAATAGGGATGACGAATGCTAGTCATCTGAGTTACTTTTTATCATCTGTCAAAAACGACGCTTTGTTCTAAAAATGTGATAGTTTAGCAGCGTCAAGTATTATGTACTCATTTTATGGATTTTAGTGGTATTCAGTTTAGTCAATATTTCTATATCATTTTTGGATTATGTAGAAATATGCTTTAATACAAATATCGTAGTCATAATATTTTTTTTTGCATAGACTCGTTGAGATATATTAAGGATGGATTAATGGAGTCATCATCATCATATCAGCCGAAAAACGTCCACTGCTGGACAAAGGCCTCCACCAAGGATTTCCACGACGGCCGGTCCTGCGCTGCCCGAATCCAGTGGCTTCCCGCGATCTTCACCACTGCGTGGGAGGCCTTCCTACGCTACGTTTTCCGGTGCGCAATCGCCACTCGAGAACTTTACTGTCCCAACAGCCATCTGTTCTACGAGCTATGTGCCCTGCCCACTGCCATTTCAGTTTAGGGATTCTGTGAGCTATGTCGGTTACTTTGGTTATCCTGCGGATCTCCTCATTTCTGATTCGATCGCGTAGGGAAATTCCGAGCATAGCTCGCTTCCTTGCGTTTTGGGTGACCTTGAGCCTTCTTATGAGGCCCGATGACGATGACGATGACTCCTTAATAGATCTCAACGAGTCTATGCAATAAAATATTATGACTACGATATTTGTATTAAAGCCTATTTCTACATAGTCCAAAACTGATATAGAAATACATATTATTGACTAAACTGAATACCACTAAAATCGCAAAAAAATGACTTTTCTTACGACGATCGTTACTAAGATGTTTCTGATTAATTACGAATAACCCTGTATATTTAATAACAATTATCGTTGTCATATTAACTAATATTTTTGCGTAGTTAATAGAATTATTGATCTAAAATCGCAAAAAAAATGGTCTTTTCTTACGATGATCGTTACCAAGAGTTGCTAAGAGGTTTCTGATTAATTACAAATAACCCTGTTAATTTAATAACAATTATCGTGTTGTCATAATAACATATATTTATGCGTAGTCAATAGTATTATTGAACTAAAATCGCAAAAAAAATGTATTTTCTTACTATGATCGTTACCAAGAGTTGCTAAGAGGTTTCTGATTAAATTCAAATAACCCTGTTAATTTAATAACAATTATCGTTGTCATAATAACTAATATTTTTGCTTAATCAATAGAATTATTGAACTGAAATCACAAAACAATCGACTTTTCTTATGATGATCATTACTAAGAGTTGGTAAGATGTTTCTGAATATAACAATTATTACAAATAACCCTGTAAATTTAATAAAAATTATCGTTGTCATAATAACATATATTTATGCGTAGTCAATAGAATTATTGAACTAAAATCGCAAAAAATTGACTTCTCTTACGATGATCGTTACTAAAAGTTGCTAAGATGTTTCTGATTAATTACGAATAACCCTGTAAATTTAATAACAATTATCGTTGTCATATTAACTAATATTTTTGCGTAGTTAATAGAATTATTGATCTAAAATCGCAAAAAAAATGGTCTTTTCTTACGATGATCGTTACCAAGAGTTGCTAAGAGGTTTCTGATTAATTACAAATAACCCTGTTAATTTAATAACAATTATCGTGTTGTCATAATAACATATATTTATGCGTAGTCAATAGTATTATTGAACTAAAATCGCAAAAAAAATTTATTTTCTTACTATGATCGTTACCAAGAGTTGCTAAGAGGTTTCTGATTAAATTCAAATAACCCTGTTAATTTAATAACAATTATCGTTGTCATAATAACTAATATTTTTGCGTAATCAATAGAATTATTGAACTGAAATCACAAAACAATCGACTTTTCTTATGATGATCATTACTAAGAGTTGGTAAGATGTTTCTGAATATAACAATTATTACAAATAACCCTGTAAATTTAATAAAAATTATCGTTGTCATAATAACATATATTTATGCGTAGTCAATAGAATTATTGAACTAAAATCGCAAAAAATTGACTTCTCTTACGATGATCGTTACTAAAAGTTGCTAAGATGTTCTGATTAATTACAAATAACCCTTTAAATTTAATAACAATTATCGTTGTCATAATAACAAATATTTTTGCGTAGTCAATAGAATTATTGAACTAAAATAGCAAAAAATGGACTTTCCTTACGATAATCGTTACTAAGAGTTGCTCAGAGGTTTCGGATTAATTACAAATAACTCTGTCAATATAATAACAACCATCGTTGTCATAATAGTTAATAATTTTGCGTAGTCAATAGAATTATTGACTAAACTAAATACTACTAAAATCGCAAAAAAATAACTTTCATTACAAAAACGTTGCTAAGAGGTTTCGGATTGATTATAAACAACCCTGTATATTAAATAATTATTATCGTAGTCATGATAATTGGTTTTTTTTTTGCGTATTCAATAGAATTTAGGACTAAACTGATTACTACGAAAATCGCAAAAAAAATGACTTTCGTTACAAAGATCGATTTTTTTTAATTGAAAATTTTTGTGCGTTTGACTACATCTCACCTGATAGAAAGTACTAAGTCGAGAAAGGTACACGAAATTGAAAATAATTGCTATTCACTCTCGCCTTGAAGATTGTAAGAGCCGGGAAAAGCAGATGCATGCAAGGAGTTTTACTTCATCGCTATCCGCATAATAAATGAGGAAGTGTAACCCTTCGTGCGGATAGGCTGAATATCAACAACAAAGGGGTGGAACAAATGGTGAAAGTGAAGAATACTCAAGCAAAAATATAGTTAAAAAAAACTAAAAAACACGCTTTTAAAGCACATCAAACTGAAAACAATAATGAACGAAAAATACTAGTATTATTGTGAAAAAAGCGTTGGGCGCTCGTAATACGAAAAATATGGCATTTTAAAGCTTTTTCGTTCAGCTTATATTAAGAATTATTTTTCTCTTTTTAGTTTGATGTGCTTTAAAAGCGTGTTTTTTAGTTTTTTTTAAGTATATTTATTTTTCAATTTTTAGATCAGGATAATAGGATAAATATATGAAATTATTGTATTGTCACTGATTCTTGATAAATGTACAAAGTTTGAATTAAATCTGTCCGTTTGAACTGGGTTAAAAATCGAGAGCAAAGAAGTCGGCTACGCATGTACATACAAACATACATACAAAACATACATACATACAAAAAAAGCGTGATAAAAACAGCCGCCTCCACACTAGCGTAGCTCAAACAAGACCGGCGCAAGACCACATCATGTAGTTTATCTATTGGTACCGAGAAATATGGCGAACAATTTATTGGGTAATATCGACCGGCTTGATGGGCACCATAGACTGTAGATCCATCTGACCAGAGCCAGCTAAACGCTATCTGATCATCTGCGACTGAGATGCTTGACCTTGAGGTCATGAATTGATTCTTAAATTTCTATTTTACGATTTTACGTTAGTATAGTAAAATTATAAGAAGTGATTACAGTAAAATAATTTTTAGGGTTCCCTACCAGAGTAACGGATCATACAACTGGCGAGAAATGACATTTCTAAAAAACTAATGACGAAACTTTATACGTTCGAGAACCAAGCTTTAAACCAATTAGAATCAAATGGAGACGATGGGGTGAAGTCGGAATCTAGAGAGCGGCAGGGAGTGTCCGTACTGTATGTTAGTAGTACTAATGGCCTTCTCGTAAATATGATTAACTGAATAGTCAGTCAATGTGGTAAGTCTGAAGGGGTCGTATCTCAGTAAAACTTGCGAGGTTGAGTCGACCACGCGGGTTATCTGCTTATCGAGGGGAAACGCGGGCGCCATTTTTTCCATACAAAAAAAATCCCCTGATTCCTCCCTGGATAATAAAAATAGAGCCAAAATGTTTTTCCATAAAACTTTTTCTATCATGGCTTTGCCCCTATGTTTTGTTTTTTCGCTTATTCTAATTATAATAGGAAATAGGAGCCTTCAAAAACTGAGAAAATTGCTCAATTCAAACGTAATTTTCAGACACCAACCAAAAAAATAATACGCATATTAACAATAAAATGAAAACATAAAGGCATCGGTAATGCATTTTTTTAATTACTTATAAGTTTGTTAGTTGTAAGTATTGATCAAGTTTTGTAGGAGAAAAAAGGGGACTAGGAAATGCTGTTTTGGTCAATTTTAATGCCTATTATCGGTCTGCGCTGCAGTTCTCCCTTTCTTGCTGTATACGAAGAGGTTTGGGGGGGGGGGGGGGAGATAGCAACATTTTATTCAAATACCTATTCTTTAGACCGCGTTTCCTCTTAAGCTAGCTTATCTGTAACCTAAAGGCGAAAACTTTTCAATGTTCCATATCTAATTGATATTTGATCATTCATTGATCATATAATAGTTTTACTAAAAAAAAATGAACTGAAGTACGGTCATTACCTGGACGGATTTAACTGTTATTGGCATTTTTCTCGACCGTTTCCGTGCCTCGCAAGGCACGTTATGCCGATGGTGTCGGTTGTTATCACTAGATGGCAGTCGTTAAGCCGTGTCAGATGCCTTATAGACGGCTTGAAAAACTTCTGACAATGGGGTTCGCCCTATAACCTCCACCAACCCAGACTTGGCTTTTTATTCACAATTGGTAAGCCCTTGGCATCATCTCACCTGATGGTAAGTAACCATGATGCCGAAGATGGAAGCGGGCTTACCAAGATTCCTCAATGCATTGGAGAACTGGCTATCTTATCTTCAAGCCGGAACACATCAATGTTATTATGTTATGTTTGTGGGTTGTTAACAATGGGAAGTCCAGAACTGTTTTGTAATTTCAACAAAATTTTCGTTACAATCGATAAGCCCTTGCCATCATCTCACCTGATGGTAAGTAAACGATGATGCTAAAGATCCTTACTAATATTATAGTGAAAACTAGCTGTTTCCCTCGGCTTAACCCGCGTAGACAACGTTTCTATGACTTTTCGAGGGTGCGCAGTGCGCGAGCCGCAAGCAGCTCTCCAGCGTGGAAAAAGTAGGCTGTCTGTTAATCCAGGTCCTAATCTGTCTACCTACCAAATTTCAGCCAGATCCGTTCAGTAGTTTTTGCGTGAAAGAGTAACAAACATACATACATCCATAAATTATTAAAAACTTTCGTCTTTATAATATTAGTAGGATGTGTTTGTTCGTTACCTTTTCACGCTTTAACACCTTGTCCAATCTGGATGAAATTTGGCATGCAGGTAGTGTGTGTTGCTGGGTAGGACATAGGCTACTTTTTATCTCGTGAAAAAAGCATAGTCTTATGCAGTTCCTGAGGGAACTGAAAATACTGTTTTTTGGTTAATTTCGTTTACATCGCAACTTAACAATGGATTGTTGTGATTTTTTGCTCAGAGATGGTTTTTTGTGATTTTTTTGTATAGATTTGATTGAGGGGGGAGGACGTGACATAGACTATTAATCAGAATAGCCCTATATAGTTTCGGAGATATCCAGAGAAAACTCAAATCCACACTCGCGGGCCGCTTGCGGCTCGTGCACCACTTACCCTCAAAGACATTTATAAAAACTATTTCCACGCGGGCGAACCCGCGGGCAAAAGCTAGTGGAAGAAGATGAATAAGTGGAAAAAGTTGTTCAGTTTTATGAATAGAAGAACCCCAAAAAAATACGCTGTATTTTACCTACTAACGCCTCACTAATATATTATGGTTCGCTGTATATGTCGCAGGCATACTGTATAATAATAATAATTCATCATTATACATACGGTCAGGCAAATTAAAAAATGGCGACGGCGGTCAGTCTCGCTTCGCGAGGCTCTTTGACAGTTAAATCAATCAAGCCTGACCGAACCTAACGTCGCTCTCTTCGCGAGCTCATTTACAATCTGCCGTACGACATTTTGTCAATTTTCCCGACTCGGCATTGTCCGTTTATACACAAACGAGTTATTACAATTTGCCTGGCTCGGCATTTTAAAATCTGCATACAGAATTTTACATTTTGCCAGACCGTTTACATGCGGACGAATTATTACAAATTGCCCGAATCAGCGTACAGCATTTCACATTTTGCCTGATCGTTTACATACGGACGAATTATACAATTTGCCTGATAGTATGTAAAATGACTTATCATACAATTTGCCTGCCATATATATAAATTCTTTGATTAAACACGTTTTTCATACCACTAAATAGTTCCTGATCAAAGAACTTGTATACCTATCTATGTTATAAATTCTTTGTTCCTGATATTTATGATACCTCTTTAGTACTCTTTGAAATATACGTAGGTACTTGATAGTACCTATATTTTGACGTTGTTGTAACGTTTGTCCCTGGTTTCTACTTGATTTGGTCAAATTTGTAATAATTAATTATAATTTTTAGTGATTTCAGATCATCAGATTTTTTTCATTTTTAATATTTAATACCAACACTACTAACAAAATGTCTATTATGACGCCAATATACGTGTTGACGGCGGTATTTGGAGCAATCTTCGTTATTGGACCGCTTTGTGTATGGAAATTAAAAAATAAAGAGTAAGTTGGGAGAACTTCGGCTGCTTTTGCTGCTGACATTCCCTCTCGTATATCTACCAGATACGCTAGACTACCAGGTTTATGATATAGCGTCCCCACTCACCGACAGCTAGGTCATATAGCGAGGGCCGCTATACCTGCCAGCACCATAAGGCGAAGGCAAGGACCAGTAGCGGTAGGTGTTGCCGCCAAGACGCTTGTCCTGGTACTCTGCAAGGCGAGTGCCTCGTGGAAGAGAACCACTACCTGCTGTCCAGGTAGGTCCCGGAGCTGTAGGCGCGCTCACCTCCCGCGGCCTTCGCTGCTGGCGGTTCGATCCCCGCTCGGGACGCCAGAGAAGCTGGCTCCCACATATCCGGTGTGGTACCGGAACTGTAGGCACGCTCACTTCCCGGCGCTTATCGCTGACAATGTGAAATAGTGTCCATTTCTTGTCAAAAATTGTGGTAAATCCTAACCTAAGAATATGAACAAAGACAAGTAGAAGAAGCGTCGCCGTCCGAGTTTTGAGGCAGCTGAGAGTAAGAGCGTTGTGACAATATCCGATACGACGCCGGTAATCGATATCCGATATCAGATTTCATGTAGATCGCATATTCCCGGTGATGTCGTTCTGATTCGGCTATTTACTCAATAGCTTTGTGCGGGCAGGCCGCACTATGGCAAACCTTTTTTTTGCTGTATCTTTAATATTTGGGACGTAAAAACTATCGAAAGACCTAAAAAATTTTAGGTACAAGCTTTAATTTTAAAATTTTCAATTATTTCGTATTCTTCTCAGCAAACCCTTATATTTGATAGATAATAATATATTGTAGGAGTGCAGCAAAAATAAGTCCACCATCTTGGGTGCGCCGCCATGTCGAATTTAGAATGACATTACACAGTTTACCATGCATTGTCACCCAAACTGAACGTGTATACAAAATTTCAGCTCAATCGGTTGAAGTTATATCTTCAAAATTTAGTCGCAAGATTTCACCCGAACAAACATACATATACATTGTAAGTTAAATAAAAGCTTGTAAAAAACACTAGCATAAATAGCTTATATACAGAGGAAGTATTTTATACACTTTTAGTCACGCACACAGAAAATGTAGTACACGTACAGCACACGTATAAACATTGTCGTACAACAGTCCACTGGCGTCTGACGTTGCCGAAAACATGTTAGAATCGGATCCGATATTCGATATCGGAGTGGACAATCCCAAAGGTATGTAAATAATCCATACATTTTACATGCTTGATATCGTATCGGCGTCCGGCACTTATTTCGTATCGGATAATGTGGAAACGCTCTAAGACTAAAAATATCTTTCTACGCCAGCCCGCCCTCCAGTACGAAAAGCCAAGACTCGGTGGAAGATCACAACACTTCTGTCTGGCAAAATAAACGTTAGAATGTCAATTTCCACCAGTAATTGTTCAGTTTTTTTTGTTTGGAATTGCGTTGTTTGGAATCTCCTAGGCATGGCATCTTCATCATATCAGCTGAAAGACGTCCACTGCTGGACAAAGTCCTCCCCTAAGGATTTCCACGAACTTCACCAGGACGTTGGTCCATCGTGTGGGAGGCCTTCCTACTTCTTCCGGTGCGCGGTCAACACTCGAGAACTTTACTAACCCTATGGCCATCTGTTCTACGAGCTATGTACCATGCCCACTGCCATGTAGACTAAATAATTAAAAATCTTATTTGTTTGTGTGAAAACAGATTTTCTCAGAAATGACACCTATCTAGATAAACTTCGAATGTAAAACATACCTAAATACAAAATTTCATCCAAATACTTATAGCCATTTTCGAGATACCAATTTTATATATAAGTAATAAAGGTTAGGTTCGTTGAGCATGTCCGGTCTAAGAAGAAAGACTATTTAGCCCGGTGCTACTATATAAATAATTTCCGGGGCTCCGTCGATTTAGTATTTTTCGGAGCCCCGCGATGAAAAACCTGGACCTATCACAATCTATCTTGGAATTCTGGGCAGATCGCAATCTGCGGAATTTTAACGATTTGCCGCCGATGTATACAAGAATTGCTCACTTAACAAATAAATACAAAAAAAATACTTTATGCAAACATACCCAGATCGTTTTTTTTTAATTAAAAATTTGACTGCGTTTGACTGCAACTCACCTTATGGTAAGTGATGATGCAGTCGAGAATGGTACACGCAAACTCAAATAATGCCTATTCACTCTTGCCTGGAAGATTTCCAAATTAGATATCGGGAAACACTGACGCAGGCAAGGAGTTCCACTCCTTCGCTCTACGCATAATAAATGAGAAAGCGTCTCACTTTTTCGGCTGCGCGGTAAGTTCCATCTAGTGGGTGTAACTTACGTCAAGTTTCTTTGATGCCAACATTTACCGGCGAATCACACGATTTATCATTTTTCAGGCTTATACGGTTTAAAATGACACTTAGGTAGATACTTACCAAATACATGGTAGGTAATGGAACGTTACCATATTTTATTCATTTTACAATCCTTCCTTGAATATGTGGACAGATGCTGTTCGTAAATGAACTTGAACGAAAGTCCACATTGGACATAAAATATAAAATTGGCTTCTTCAGAGAATTTGATTATTTGTCCAATGTGGAATGGAGGAAAAATAAACGACTTTTAAAAAAAAGATCAAAAAATTATGAGTGTTATTCACAAAATCGTTTCTTAATACAAAATAAAATTACTACCTCTTGAAAATGGACGGGCCGATTCTTATGAAACTTTATACACGTAAGTAAGTCACAAAGTTCTAGTTTTTGGATAGATAACATTTTCGAAACACTTTATTTTTTAAAAAATAGCAAATTTTAAGGTTACTATTAAAAAAATCACTATTATTTAGTGACATTAATTTTGCAAATGTAATCTATTCACAAATTAGAATTACATGACTTACTTAAGCGTTTAAAATCTTTTTCAAGATTTAGTAATTTTAAGTTTATATGGGAATTGATTTTGTAAATACGGTATTTTTCAAGCGACTTCCAAAAAGGAGGAGGTTCTCAATTCGTCTGTATGTTTGTTACCTCAGATCAGAACTTTTGACTGGGTGAACCGATTTTTATGATTCTTTTTTTTATTTGAAAGCTAGTGCTTCCCGTGTGGTCCCATATAAATTTTATCAAAATCTATGAAGTACTTTAGTAGAAAATTAACTAAAACCAAAAATAATAATGCAAAAATGTACTAATTTGTTGCGATTGAAGTCGGTTTTTTAACGTGTTTAGCGTTTTCAATTATTTACGTTTCGGACTGATGGCAAGCGGAATCTGTGAATATGGCCAAGACCTGATGGTTCTCGTGAGACTTTTTTCTTGTTATAACCGGCACTTTGCTAAAACGAGCCAATAATATGGGACAAATATCCTACTAATATTATCTGACTGAAATTTGGTAGGTAGACAGATTAGGACTTGAATTAACATATAGGCTTTTTTTTCCACTGCGCACCCTCGAAGACAGTCATAGAAACAATGTTCACACGAGCGAAGCCGCTAGCAAAATCTAGTTAAGTATCAATTGAAAGGAGCCTTATTTTGAGACTGCTTAAGATATAAGACTGTGTCATCATCATCATCATATAAGCCGAAGGACATCCATTGCTGGACATAGGCCTCCCCCAAGGATGTCCATGATGACCGGTTCTGCGCTACCCGCGACCTTTACCAGGTCATTGGTCCACGCTGCGTTTTCCGGTGCGCGTTCGCCACTCGAGAACTTTACTGGCCCAATGACCATCTGCTCTACGAGCTATGTGCCCCGCCCACTGCCGCTTAAGTTTAGCAATATGATAAGACTATGTACTTATTACCGATGACCTGGTGAAGGTCGCGGGAAGCCGCTGGATGCGGGCAGCGCAGAACCGGTCGTCGTTGAGATCCTTGGGGGAGGCCTATGTCCAGCAGTGGACGTCCTTCGGCTGATATGATGATGATGTACTTATTAATAATCAAGTTTCTCATTAGATCTGCGCAGATAAGGTCCAAAGCTTCATCTTTCGTTTAATCACGTCCAATTTTTATTACAGAATCATCAGGTGGTGCATCATGATGACTGCTTTTTGCCTGTGGATATTGTTAGTCATCTTTGCCTTACTATTTCAGATGTATTTTTTCTTCTGTATCATCATCATGTCAGCTCATATACGTCCCCATTGAGGGGCTCGAGCCTACCCTGAATTAGGGCGATCGGGCCTTAGTCGACCACGCGGGCCCAGTGCGGGTTGGTCGACTTCACACACAACCTTCGTGTCCCTCACAATGTTTTCCTTCACCGTACGAGCGTCAAATAAAAATACATTATAATGATCCGGCTTGAAGATAAGGTAGCCAGTTCTCCATTGCATTGGGGAATCTTGGGAAGCCCTCTTCCATCTTCGGCATCATCGTCACTTACCATCAGGTGAGATGATGCCAAGTTTCTTCGCAAGCGTGTGCAGGTTTCCTTACAATGTCTTCCTTCACCGTAAGAGCGTCGGATAAACGTACATATGAAATCTAAATTTGAAATCACATTGGTACGTGGCAGGATTCGAACCACCACCTCCCGGGCAGGAGGCGGCGTACCTAGCCATTACACCACCGACGCTCTCATCATGCAGGCGAATTACGTCCACTGCTGAACAAAAGGCGTCCCCCAAGGATTTCCTCGATGACCGGTCCTGCGTTACCCGCATCCAGCGGCTTTCCTACGCGACGTCTTCTTGTGCGCGATTGCCACTCGAGAACTTTACTGCCCCAGCGGCCATCTGTTTTACCAGCTATAAGCCACTGTGTTTATTCCAATTTGTTGGGTTCCGTAAATATTCACAGAATATTTAGTTATATATTCACTATAAAAATTAAAATAAAACAAATATTTAAGGGCTCCCATACAACAAACGTGATTTTTTTGCTCGTTTTGCTTGATATTGATAACGGCAAAAGGTAAACGCTTGAAATATACACAAAATATTGAGTTGTATTATTCACTTTAATAATAAATAATTAAAATAAAATTAATATCCAAGGGGGGCTTCCAAACAACAAACGTGATTTTTATAGATAATGATACGGAACCCTTCGTGCGCACTCGCACTTGGCTGTTTTTATATTTTTATGGCTATCTAACTACAGCTTCTTTCTTAATTAAGCATTTATCCGCCTCCGTGGCGATCCATTAGCTTTACATCAGGAGGTCGCGGGTTCGATTTCCGGCGGAGTCTAATTGTAAGACTCGGTTTGGTTAGTGGAAGGGCATTTCCTAATCCCGCCTGGCTAGATACCACCATCTTATTCTTAGTCTTGCCGCCAAACATCAATGTTAACAACATTAATGTGTTCCGACTTGAAGATAAGAAAGCCAGTTCCTCAATGCGTTGGGGAATCTTGGTAAGCCCGCTTACATCTTCAGCATCATTGTCACTTATCATCAGGTGAGATGATGCCAAGAGTTTAACAATTGTAAATAAAAAAAACAGATTCGAAATGTCAACAGATTAACTTCTTTTTCAGTTGGGTTACGGTGTACATTTGCCAGTTAAATCCACTTATAGGGCCCAAACTTGAAAGTAATACATTGAAGTGGATAGCACATAAATGGGTGAGCATTATACCAAAGTATATATAATATTAGTACTAAAATACAGTATGGACACTCCCTGCCGCTCTCTAGATTGCGACCTCATTCCCTCGTCACCCAGATTGATATTTATTTATTTATTTATACAGGAAAAATACAGCTTACAGAAAACTTTCAAAGCACCGTATTCTAACTTAAGATTAAATTTAACGCTATTGTATGTTTATAACAAAACTTAACTAAGAGATACAGGTTGTTGGCCTATTGTCAATGCTCTCACATAAACTTAGGCAAGCATCAGATATACTTCGCCATGAATCACTAAAAATATCAAACTGAGAGATATAGATTGGTTACAGTTTGGTTGTCGAACAAATAGGATTTCGCCGCCGTATTGTTTGTTCCCTCATTCCTTTTTTGAAATGTCATTTCTGGCCCGTTGTATGAAGTGTCCAGGGTGTGATTATACTATACATGGTACCTACTTAACAGTTGGCAGTGTTTAAAAACAAGGTTTCTTGAGGAAAGTTGTTCAGTTTAATGAAATGAAATGAAAATTATTTATTAAGGATCATGGGTTGAACAGATGACATAATAATAAAAATATATGTCCCACCACTAAGGCATAAAAGGCGTATAAGTCCTAGTGGCAGTGGGCGGGGCACATAGCTCGTAGAACAGATAGCCGTTGGGGCAGTAAAGTGCTCGAGTGGCGACCACGCACCGGAAAACGTAGCGTAGGTAGTCCTCTCACTCGGTGGACCGATGACCTGGTGAAAGTCGCGGGAAGCCGCTGGATGCGGGCAGCGCAGAACCGGTCGTCATGGAAATCCTTGGGGGAGGCCTATGTCCAGCAGTGGACGTCCGTCGGCTGATGTGATGATGATGAAATTACTTTAAATTATATATTTTTTATATAAAACTAGCTGACCCAGCAGAGGTTGTTTTGCCATAATGGAGTATTCTTTATTCCCATACCTATCAAACACACATAAAAAAATTCATGGAAAGCTTTACGCACGCACGCACATACCCTTTCAAGGTCAAAGTGTTGCCACTAACGTGCGGGCGAGTATCAAGTACCTACTCACTTACTATTTTCCTTTTCAGGGTGACGATCCGACCAAGATAACATAGGAAGTGCTAAGTACCAAATCACCTTCTGAAATACCTTAAAATAATTTAAAGGAGGTTCCTTCATTATTTTCAGGTATTTCAGAAAGACACTATACAAGATGTTTTTTATAGCGCGCAAGCCGGTAAAGATAAGCTCTACTCATGAAACTGAACAACTTTCCCCAAGAAACCCATACAAAATACACAAAACAATATTTGGACCTTTTGTGCAAATCGATCAACTCGATCGGCAGGGATGGCATGATAAAAACAAACTGCTTTGAAACACGTGTTTTATATTATACATGTTACTGTAAAAGCCCGTATATTGGTATATCTTAGGTTTTACTAGTATATCTTAGGATTTACTAATTTGTGTTGGTAGATATTAGGATTTTATAAAAAAGAGACAATATTTCGGGCTTTTACTGTTACAGTTTGGTACATGCTAGGTTTTACCAATGACGGTTAGTAATAATAAATGAGCGAGCGATGCGAGCGATGTTAGGTTCTCCAGGTTTGATTGATTAGTCAAAGAGCCACGAGGCTTCCCCCCTGGGTAGCAGAATGCTTCGCAGAAGAATAAATCATGGGTTTTATTTGGAGATACAAGAATAGGCGTGAAATTGTAAGCCGATTGACAATTTACCGTGATATTGTAATCTCACTAAATTTAGTGTTAGTGAAATTGTAATATCACGGTTCTGACAATATACCGGCAACACATATTTTAGTACAAATCGCACGAACACGTCTTGACCTGACCATTTTTCAACATTTACCATATCTGTGTCAAAACCTTAGATTTACCGAGTGAATGATGGTAACAGACAAGATAAAACATTGTTTAATATCTGTTATAAGCTACTGTAAAACCCCGATCGGTAAATCCTAAGATTTTACAGTAAAACCTAAGATATACCAACTCTTCATGTTAAAAGTCCGAACTGCTTGGTGATCATCGTTCATTTCGAACTTTTAACATGAAGAGTTGGTATATCTTAGGTTTTACTGTAAAATCTTAGGATTTACCGATCGGGGTTTTACAGTAACATATAACAGATATTAAACAATGTTTTATCTTGTTTAATAACAGTTTAAAACATTAACAAAAAACAGGCTGAACTAATAAATAATTAGGACACAAATAATTTCATAAAAATTGACATTAATTTAAATTAGGAATTATAAAGAAACTTTATTTAGCCTTTTCAATTATACATACATATTTTTCATTGCTGAATTTACACGGCGGATAAAAAACAACCGGAAATATTCGGTCGTACGACAGAATGGGACTATTGTTATATTGAGGTAAGTAAGTGGGTGGGGTGAAAAATGTAAGCTTATTAAGCGAGTGGATAATGAAATGAAATATTAGAAAGAAATCCCTTCTATTTATACACTTTATAATGAGTATTGCCCCCCGATAGAATCTCGTCTAGAAATAAATTACATTAGGCCTGATTGATTAGAAATTGATGACTTTAATACTTAAAAAGAAAAAAGAACATAAAAAAACAAAAAAACTTTGTAAATTTTTCATCAAGTCTGTTACACCTAACTTTATTATTTGCTACTAAGTAAGCGTAATGTTTATTGTTGATTTGTTTATGACCGACGGAAAGTATGCACAGCGTGACTGTACAATTTTTTTTTTCAACCCTGCCGATCGGTCAACTCAAATTTGTATGATAAGTCAATTTTTTTGCTAATTCAGTAAGTATGGGTTCCTTGGGGAAATTGTTTGGAGTCACGAGTAAAACGTGCCTTAGATGGCTTGTGAGATATTAAATAACATCATGTATGTACACATTTTCCTAGTTTAGCTCTCACTATAGGCACAATAGCTCAATATCTCACTATAGCTCGTAGAACAGATGGCCGATGGGGCAGTAAAGTTCTCGAGTGGCGACCGCGCACCGGAAAACGTAGCGTAGGCAGGCCTCCCACGCGGTGGACCGATGACCTGGTGAAGGTCGCGGGAAGCCGATGGATGCGGGCAGCGCAGGACCGGTCGTCGTGGAAATCCTTGGGGGAGGCCTTTGTTCAGCAGTGGACGATTTGTGGCTGATATGATGATGATGATAGGCACAGTATTACATTATAGCGGCTTACCGTAGCGCAACGAATATACTTACGCAGAGCAACGGAAGGGTACTTACGGGGCAGCGGGCGGCGGGGCACAGCCTGGCTGTAGGCTAGTACTGCTAGTACCTAAGCCGGTGGCGGCATAGTGCGATAACAAAGGCGTTGCGCTACTGTAAGCCATATCGTAATACTGTGCTATTGATTGTGATACACTGTGATATTGATAGTTATAGTTATACTAACTAGATTATTGATTGTTAAGTTCTGTTACATTTTAATTCGCTGTTATTACTCGTATGCTTCCTACTTTTTTTTTGTAAATCTTGAAATAAATTTAAAATAATTAATGCGTGTATAATTTTTAATAGAACCTGGGCGACTGATCTTTTTTTTTTGAAAGGACAAGCTTTTTGTTGGCCGTGGGGGCCTTTACAACTACACCGGACAGGGGAGGCGAGTGCGGAGGGCACTCAACTTAATAAGCAGAGCAAAAATAAGAAGCAAAGCAAAAAGATGCAACTGCCGTTTCTTGATTAATGCGTGTATAATTTAATAGAACCTGGGCGACTGATCTTTTTTTTTCGAAAGGACAAGCTTTTTGTTGGCCGTGGGGGCCTTTACAACTACACCGGACAGGGGAGGCGAGTGCGGAGGGCACTCAACCTAATAAGCAAAGCAAAAAGATCGTTATGAATGACAAAAAAAACAATTAAATATTTTTTTTACCTATAAATACCTAATACTATACTCATTGAGATGTAAAAAAATACCTTTGTTATTTTCGTACTAACATTTGTTTAATAAATATATTTTTTCTATAAAGTGTGCGGACCGCGATGGTCATTTCATTTCTTAAAACAGACCCCGAGCGAAACTAATTGGTAACCCCTGGTCTAGACTCAAAACAACACGCCACTATACTGTTCTTTGATATGAGTAAGGCTTTTGACTTCCTAGTCCATGACATCCTGCTGAAAACATTAGAAAAACATGGAGTTAGGGGTCTTGGTTTGTCTCGGTTTTGGTCATATCTTGACGACAGGCAACAGTGTGTGGAATTAAACCACTTGGGGTCTGATAATGTATTAACCACATATCAGTCTCAATATAATACAAAAGTTTTTGCCATCCTTATAAAAATAATCTGAATAATGTAACATACCTATACATTCTTATTAATATTTTACTACCTTCTGCCCGCGGCTTCGCCCGCATGGACATTGTTTTTATGACAGACTTTGAGTGATTGTTGCGTAGACATTAGTTTTCTGCAGAACCCTATCCCAGATCGGGCTATTCTGATTAGCAGTCTATGTCATTTCCCACTCCCTGAACCATCTCTGTGCTAAAAATCACAACAGTCCATTGTTCCGTTTCGATGTTAAAGAAATAAACTAAAAAATACATTTTTTTCAGTACCCTTAGGAACTGCATCGGACTATGCTGTTTTTAAGAGATAAAAAGTAGCTTAGTAGTTTCATACGTTTATCCGACGCTCTTACGGAGAAGGAAAACATCGTGAGGAAACCTGCACACGCCTGCGATGAAACTCGCAGGTTGTGTGTGAAGTCGACCAACCCGCACTGGGCCCGCGTGGTCGACTAAGGCCCGATCGCCCTAATTCAGGGTAGGTTCGAGCCCCTCGGCGGGGACATACATGAGCTGAAATGATGAAAAAGTAGCATATGTCCTTCCCCGTGACACAGGCTACCTACATGCTAATTTTCATCAAGATTGGTACAAGTGTTGAAGCGTGAAAAGGTAACAAACAAACAAACACATTTTCACATTTATAATATTATAGTAAGGATAGTATGTACACACTCGTATCTCTGGCTCAACATTGCAATCAAACTGTAACACGATTCTCACCCCCAAAACAAATCCAACCATATCGGCGAAGATCAAAATAACATTTGTACCAAAATCATTTATCAGCGTGATTCTCTTTCCATTTGCCGACCCCATGCCCACACCACAGCTTTCGGCCCGCTTAAGATGGTCACAAATTACACAAGCGCAGCGGATTAGCGGATAGTAACGTCAAATTTGTACTTATATCTTTTCAAATTCGAAGATATCAGGATTTCAAAATGTTTATTCAAAATAGGTGCAATATCACATTCTTTCTGATAGTCATAAATAATTTCATTTGTGAACCATATTAAAAATAAACATAAACATTACTTTATTAATCTATACATATAAAAAACTGTAACGGTGCCGTGTCGGTACATGAAATACTTTTGGAAAATAATACTGTGGTGGACATTACTAACGATATACAGTACAAAACAACAAATTTTGGAATTTTGGTTTGTCTTTCTGTTTGTGTGTATGTTCGCGCATCACGAAAGAACTACCAGGCCATGTCAACTTGACATCACTTTTAAATTATTACTTTGGTTTATAAACGAATACGCTCATTTCGAAAAACTTTTATTTGAAAAGAGTTTTATGGTTCAGTGTGCTTGGTACCAATTTAAAAAAAGTCGGGCTGAGGCACAGTATTTCCAATGATTTGATCGAAAACAATTGAGGATCTTGGGACCCTGATTCCACTTTCTTAGTTCATTATCAGATGAACTTTTAAATACCAAAAGGATCTATTACTATCTATTACATTCTATAATATGAAATACAAGTACTTTAGTTACTATCAACTAAACTTAAAAAAAAGAACCGAAGTAAAAGAGTTCAGTACCATTATAATAGATGGCGCTAGTTTCTTCACGTTTAAAAAAAATACGTTTTTTGTATGGAGACTTTAAATTTTTGCAAATTTTTTGTACTTGTTGTTATAGCGGCAACATAGATACATCATCTGTGAAAATTTCAACTGTCTAACTATCACGGTTCATGAAATACAGCCTTGTGACAGACGGACAGACAGACAGACAGATGGAAGGACAGCTGAGTAGTAGTCCTGTTTTTACGTTTTGGGTACGGAATCCTACAAAGAGGCCACCAAAAGGGTTATAAGAGCCTTAACGACAGTTTGAGCTTAATTTTTACATTTTCGATTTTACCTACAAGAAATAATTCAAAAAGTGATAGTGGCACTAATGTGCGCTAGGAATTCTCTTTAAACGCGACCAAAATAATCATGTTTCTGTTACATTATCAGCTGGTCAGAGGCACCAGAGGTGCCGGGTTCAAATCCGAATGGCCAATGTACCAATGAGTTTTTCGAAACTTACGTACATATACTCACCAATTGCTTTAACGGTGAAGTAAAACATCGTGAGGAAACCTCCACACACCCGCGAAGAAACTCGAAGGGTGTGTGTGAAGTCGACCGACCCGCACTGGGCCCGCGTGGTCGACTAAGGCCCGATCGCTCTAATTCAGGGTAGGCTCGAGCCGCTCGGTGGGGATGTATATGAGCTGATAAGATGATCAGCTGGTCACGAAGGGTGAATAGTGGCTTAGCGGAACACTCGCTGACATTACACGCTCCCGCTCCTCTCGTAGCAATGTGCCCTCACCCTGTCTCCCCCGCACAACTAATGCGTTCCAGGGGAGTAGCATCTTGTGGGTGATCGTCATTAATACTTGTTGTCGGCGACACTTTGATTAAAATTTAATATTTCCATTAAAATTTTATAGATGTTATGAATGCACAATAAGTCAGTCCCTGCGATGTGTCTAATGCAGTTTTTTACTAAGAGAAATGAAAAGAGAATCAGGTCATGCAATTTGCAAGGACACTTAAGAAAATTCAAGACTCATGTCAAAAATGTCTGTGCTCTAGAGGATATTATAAAATAACTAGGTTGTAGTAGCTGTTTCCCGCGGCTTCGCCCGCTCAGATCCCTGTTAAAAAAAATCTATACCTACTCTCAGACCTAACGAAAATACATTTTATAGAAAATTTCATGGAAATCGGTCCAGCTGTTTCCGAGGAGTATGGCAACTAACACTGTGACATGAGAATTTTATATAGACAGGATATGTACTGATCCTCCAGCAAATATCTTAACCTTAGTCTATAATCTGAATCATGATGTTATTTGATAAAATAGAGGTTTTTTGACTGTTTACACTTAATTGACAACGCTAAACACGTTAAAAAATCGACTTCATTTGTTTTGTCGTTGTTAATTTTCAAAAAAAATACCGAAGCGATTTTTATAAAATTTATATGCAACTAATACTAAAAATATTTTTTTAAATCGGCCCACAAATTGACGGAGGAATCGGTGAACATATAGTATAAAAAACTAGTGGATCCTTGCAGCTTCGCCCGCGCAGATCCCGTTTTTTGCCGTCCCCTTGGAAATTTCCCAAAATCCTTACTTAGCAGATGCCCACGTCCTAATAGCTATCTTTATTCCAAATTTCAGCGAAATCCGTTCAGTGGTTTTGGCTGTACGTTGATAGTCAGTCACCTTTTTTTATATAGGTATACAAAAGAATAAACAAAGTCGAAAATAACACCTCCTTTTTTTTGTTTTTTTTTAAAGTACGCCCAACTGCTTTATCCACGAGGACCTTAAGGACCACTAGGACTGTTGGCAAAACTCTACAACTTACAATACAATTATGTTCAGTCTTAAAGTAATAATTTTGTCGTTTTTATGTTTTGTAATAAAATGGATTAAGGATAGCGAAGCTATTTTAGACTGTAGTCTAAAAATAGATTTAAAAAATCATACAGGATATTAAAGAACTTATAGACTGTGCAATCTGATGCCTGTGCCATTGAATTAAAAAAATCAAAACGGCGGGAATACGAATTCGAATTCATTTTTAGGCATTATGTATAATGGCAGCCATATCGTTAAATTTACAAATCAAGAAACAGTCTAATTGTAAGGAAAATGTGAACTCCAGATCCCAGTTTTATCTTCGTAGGGATGATGACAGCATTAGAAATAAATTATGAACTCTTGATCACTAAATTACCCTCCTACTTACACTTCGGAAATCCTTACTCGTTTAGTTTTTCCATCAAATCTACGAATTTTAATTCACCAAAATCACAAAATGAGTACATATAATATGACGCTGCTAAACTATGACGTCTCGCCTAGGTATTTCTAACATTTCTGTAACAAAACTTCGTTTTTGACAGATGATAAAAAGTAACTCGGTCATCCCTTGGTATCATCTCACCTGATGGTAAGTGACGATGATGCCGAAGAAAAAATGTATCAGAACAATTTCAAGACGGCGGCGTGATAAATAACTCTCGCTGACAATTTTCATCCGTTGCTTCGGCCAAGACCCGAGGTCCACCAAAGTTTGCCGATAAATCTCCCGCCAAAGTGAAAAAGACCGCAAAGACTCCTCGGTAACGAGTTCTAAATTGGAAAATCTACTTAGTCCAAGTTGGAGGGAAACTTTCCAGGGCGTCGCTTTTCCGAGTTCCTCTGTCTGTTCACACTATGAACTAATAGTACATTACTGCATCGGCGAACGTGTAAGTCCATCAATGCCTATAGTTGTGGCTAAGGCGTGTATAGTACTTTTCTTAAATCATGCTCTGAAATTAAAACTTCAATAATTACTTTTTAAAATCAATGACGAACAATGAACAACAATACTTTTTAACCCGCCAAAGTGTTCATTTGTTTTTTTTTTAATAAACAGCGTTCTATTTGCAAGTCAGCTCTAAATTTAAATAAAACGTTAAAGATAAGTTACCTGCTTGGTTGCCATATTTCGGAGTAAAATAGTTCAATTTTTAAATTACACGACGGATATGAGTTTACGCTAAACACGACAGATATGAATTTTCATACAACTTTTGCCGGCCGCTGCTCGATTTCGATTTATCTCGAAAAAATGCTCAAATTTCCAAGCTTCTTTGAGAAAAAAAAATATTTGTATTAAATACTCTATTTTGTTGTAATAGTAATAATTGATAAGATAAGTGACTGACTGAATGTATGCAATTAATTAATTACTTTAGTAATGGCTTAGATTTGAAGCAATGAGGTATTCTACCTAAATCTAACAGTTTTAACCGCCTCCGTGGCGTAATGGTTAGTCATTATTATTACTGTCTAATATTAGGCTATTATCGAACCTCACCGTCTGAAGTTTTTCAAGCCGAAGGCACCTGATATGGGTTAACGAGTGATAGCAAACGGCACCAACGACTTGGCGTGCCTTGCAAATCACGGAAACAGACGAAAAAAATGCCACTAACCCATCCAGTTAATAACCGTACTTCTGGTCAGCTGACCTGCATGATCAACGCAACTACGCAACTGAGCTACAACTGTTTCTGCAGTTTTTTTTAAATGTTTTATTCACAATTGGTACATCCGTAGGAGAACCAAAGTAACCGACATAGCTCTCAGAATTGCTAAACTTAAGTGGCAGTGGGCACATTGCTCGTAGAACAGATGGCCGTTGGGGCAGTAAAGTTCTCGAGTGGCGACCACGCACCGAAAAACGTAGTGTAGGCAGGCCTCCCACTCGGTGGACCGATGACCTGGTGAAGGTCGCGAAAAGCCGCTGGATGCGGGCAGCGCAGAACCGGACGTCGTGGAGATCCTTGGGGGAGGCCTAGTCCAGCAGTGAACGTCCTTCGGCTTTGTATATGATGATGATGATTCACAATTGATAAACCCTTGGTATCATCTCACCTGATGGTAAGTGACGATGATGCCGAAGATGAAAGCGGGCTTACCAAGATTCTTCAACGCAATGGGTATCTGGCTATCTTAACTTCAAGCCGGAACACATCAATGCTGTTAACACTGATGTTTGGCAGCATGACTTGGATAAGATGGTGGTAGCTAGCCAGGCGGGCTATGAAAATGCCCTACCACCAACCAAACCGAGTCTTACCAAAGTAGACCCCGCCGGGAATCGAACCCGTGACCTCCTGGTGTGAAGCGAATGGAGTTAAATTACGCCACGAAGTACCGTTTCCGGTACAGGTACCGTTTCTTAACGTAAACAAAGTATATATTAATTGACTGACTCGGTGGCTCAGTGGTTAGTGCCCTTGACTACTGATCCGAGGGTTGTGGGTTCGATCCCCACCCAGGACAAGCATTTATTTGTGTGATGAGCAGATTTGTTTGCTCTGTGTCTGGGTGTTAAAATATATCTATATATGTATGTATTTAAACGTATATAAGTATGTATATCAGTCTCTGGTAACCCATAACACAGGGAATCCCACTTTGGGGCCAGATGACCATGTGTGATTTGTCGCAGAATATTTATTTATTTTATTTATTTATTTATTAATATATTACTACTAACATACAGTATGGACACTTCCTGCCGCTATATAGATTGCGACCTCACCACCTCGTCACCCAGATTGATACCGATTGGTTACAGTTTGGTTATCGACCGAATAGGATTTCGCCGCCATTTTGTTTGTTCCGTCATTCCTATTTTGAAATGTCATTTCTGGCCCTTTGTATGAAGTGTCCAGGTGTGCCGTAAACTTAATTATGTAGGTAGGTATTCACAAGTGAACATAACTACGTGATATCCACAAGTAATTTGAACGGTAATTTTTCGCAAACATTACATTGTCACATTCCATAATTAACAGTTGTATTGTAGATATGTTTATTTAACACGTCGCCTGGCGCAAGTCATCAGCCGCAAGACAAAGCTGGCCACCCCATTCTTATCTCCCTATGAGATCGCAATCAGTGCCGCCATGTTTGATGCCATTATGAATCGTATTCCCGCCTTTTTGCTTTTTTTCCATTCAGAAGGCACAGGCATCAGATCGTACAGCCGATAAGTTCTTTATTATCCTGGATGATTTTTTAATCTATCGTGCGCGGTGCAAGGAGTGCTCATTTTTCAAATTAACACATTGCGCTGTGCAAACGCTGTCACATGCGTGAATTGGTTTTATAATGGGTACGAAATGTTATCGCTTTAATCTCTACGAGTTTACTTGTTTTTAGGGTTCCGTAGACACAACGGGTGACCAACAACGGGACCCTATTACCAAAGTACACATATTAGTAAGTACTAACATACAGTATGGACACTCCCTGCCGCTCTCTAGATTGCGACCTCACCCCCTCATCACCCAGATTGATACAGATTGGTTACAGTTTGGTTGTCGAACGTATAGGATTACGCCGCCATTTTGTTTGCTCCGTCATTCTTTTTTTGAAATATTGTTTCTGGCCTGTTGTATGAAGTGTCCGTCCAGGTTGTACTATTACTACCAGGTTGTACTATTAGTACTAGGGCTGTGGCAGAATTACCAGTGTATTGCTCGCAAGAGCAAATCAACACACTGAGTCACGGCTAGGGTTGCCAGGTCTTAAAACTAAATATCCGGACATACCTGCCAGTTTAGCCGGACTTTTGGGTAAAAAAGCCGGACTCCCTAAAATATTGAAGCCCTCTTTAGACACCCCTACATCAATCAGTCATGTTAACTGGCCTTTAGCGAGGTCCTAATCAGACAAAGAAACGCTGCCATAGTCTCATAAATACGACAGCGCTCACCCGAATGTCCAGGTGACTGGAAAAATCATTAAACCTAAAAAGCCGGACAGGCCGGACACCTTCTAATTTGGCCGGACACGCATCCAAAAAGCCTAACACTGTCCGGCTTTATCCGGACGCCTGGCAACGCTAGTCACGGCCCTTTTGTACTACTGCAACACACATATGTTTTTGTATTATTATTTTTTTTGCTTTTTTTAATTTGTTATGTTTTGTTTTATATTATGTATGATTGCAGTGACAAATAAACGTGTTATCTATCTATCTACTAAGCCTCTGCTGTTTGTTGGTCTGTCCGACTGTCAGTGAGATGTATTTCATGAACCGTATTAGGTAGACAGTTAAAATTCCCACAGAATATGTATTTCTGTTGCCGCTATAATCACAAATACTAAAAAATAGAAAAAAGTGAAAAACTAAGGGGATCTCCATACAAAAAACGTGTTTTTATAGGTCTTTATAAGTATTTTTAATTTAGCTCTATCGTAAAAACGGCAAAACATACAAGCGTGAAACTTGGTATGATTATATTACTATTACTGAAATAAAACAAAAAAATTATAAAAATTGGCAAAGTTTAAATCGTACTCGCGCTCAGGAGTCCGAACTGAATGACAAAAAAGGCATATTATTGTAGCTTGCGTTGATGTCTTTTGTTTGTGATGTGAATAGAATAGGTATCATTGTCATCATACTATGTAGTTGTGTGGAGAGGTGTGGTGGTACGGAACTCTTGTAGTGCTAGTCCGACTCGCACTTGGCCGGTTTTTTTGTATGATGTATTTCTACCTTTACCTCGGGACTCTTCCACTTATTATATCACCAGGTTTAAAAAATATTGGTGTAGGACATATTGTTACCTGGAGCCTCTTCGCTATTCCCAAAATTCTCAACTACAAAAAATTCTTCGCTTCATACAACTTCATACAGCTTCATACAACCGATCGATTTGGTTTTTTTTTAAATCAATAATTGGTAAGCCCTTGACATCATCTCACTTGATGATACGTGACTATGATGCCAAAGATGAAAGCGGGCTTACCAAAATTCCCCAATGCAATGGGGAACTGACTCTCATATCTTCAAGCCGGAACACATCAACGCTGATCACATTGATGCTTGTTGGCTTGTATTACTTTTTAATAGCTTTTATTAATGTTTGCATATATAGATAGATAGATAGATAGATAGATAGATAACACGTTTATGTTTATGTAAGTTTATAAAGGCTAAAGCGACTTCCAGGGGTTCGATGGAGCTGAAATTTAGTATGAAGCAGTATTCCAGGTGTCAATAGATCCTTTCAGTGTTTTAAAGTTTATCTGTTGATTTTTTAAGCCCTTAAAATTATGAACTTTAGAAGTGGAATAAAAGTCTGAAGATCGTCTTTTATTTTTAACTAGCTTTTGCCCGCGGCCGAGGGTGCGCGGTGGACATAAATTCCAGATCCCTCGAGAACTATATCAGGACATTCTTATTAGTAAATCATTTCATTAACCACCCCCTCAACCATCTTTTGTGCAAAAAATCACACAATCCATTGTTCTGTTGCGATGTTAAAGAAATTAACCAAAAAAGAGTATATTTTCAGTTCCCTCAGGTACTGCATCGGGCTATGCTATTTTCACGGGATAAAAAGTAGCCTATGTCCGTCCTCGTGACACAGACTGGTCAAGGCGTTGAAGCGTGAAAAGGTAACAAACAAACAAACAAACACATTTTCACATTTATAATATTAGTAAGGATAAAATCGTAGGAAATACTAAGGTCGCCTTTTTTTTTTAATTTGGCACTACCGTTAGCAATTGGCATTTGTGCATAAAAAATATTTTCAAATGAAAACTTGTATCTAAGTTTTTAGGTTTTTCTATATTTGCCAATTGACAAAGTATATCTTGGGTAAAATTATAACATACTAACTTCTGCCCGGGGTTTCGCCCGCGTGGACATAGTTCTTATGACTTTCTTTGAGAGTGAGTGGTGCGCAAGCCGCAAGCGGCTCGCGAACGTGGATGAGTTTTCGCCATATCCCTAATGAACTATATCGGGATATTCTGATTAGCAGTCTATGTCACTTCCCACCCCCTCAACTTGTTCTATACAAAAAATCACTTCAATCCGTTTCTTCATTGCGACGCCGTCGTGCGCGAGCGTGGAAATAAGTTTTTTCCAGATCCGTCGGGAACTATGTCAGGATATACTAATTAGTAAATTATGTCATTTGCCATCCCCTCAACCATTTCTGTGCAAAAAATCACAACAATCCATTGTTAAATAAATAAACCAAAAAGTGTATTTTCAGGAACGTCATCGGACAATGGTATTTTCACGGGATAAAAAGTAGCATACGTCCATCCCCGTGACAATTCACAAACGTGACAGGATTCGAACCACGGCCTCCCGGACAGGAGGTAGCGACCGTAACCGTTACGCCACCGACGCTCTCGGTAATATTAGTAATGATAAACAATGATGAATTGTGTAAAATTGCTGGATTGCGTTGAATTTGGATTTAGCAAAATTTGATAGAAAACCCCAATATATGTATTTGAGATCCTCTTGGTTTTCTCGCTAAGCCCTTTCCGAGACCATATGGAAATGTACCAAACAACCTTACGGTCCCTCGTAAAAATGTAAATAGGGATCGACAAGGAATCGGTCAAAGGGTAAGAGGCGTGGGATCGGAATCGTTTTCCCAAAATGCAAAGACAATTTCTTTCAGGTGACAAGCCTCGCGCATTGAGCACATAATACACAAACTGAACGGAGCATTTTTACCTCGTTTTTTAAAAAATTATAGTACATTACTGCAGCGACCATCAAAGGAGGTATTGATGGAAGAACGTGTAAAGGTCATTGGGCAGCATAGTATGAAACCTATACCCACGGCCTACAGAAAAAAAATTAGGTAGGATGTTTAGATAAACGTCTCTAGTTCACGAATATATATGTCGCATTAACGTAGTTAATGGGATTCAAGCCAAAAGCTTAAAAAAGAAAAATATAATATTGAGGTTAAAACTTTCGTGTTAGCAACGTGACAGAACGTCCTTAAACCATATTATTATCAACAAAATCCAAACCAAATGCAAACTAAAAGTCCAATAAACACGCCAAAGTAATCGATTAAAACAATAGAAGCTCAAATAACACAGATCGCAACGACAAATGACGAGGGACTGCGTCGATGTAAGACAAGTTGTGCGCGACGCGAGCGCAACGACGAAACCGGTTTCTACTTGTACGAGTGAGATGGCATATGCTTGCCGTTGACCGCGCGTTCTTCGCGCATATACCAAAAACTAAACAAACGTTTATTTTGTCTATTTTACACACTTAATGCTTCACTAAAATTGTTTTATTTACGCATTTATATATTTTTTTACATTTTATTCCCATGGTTTAAAAAAAAAACTATTTGTAATGAAATGTGGGTTAATACTTAACAATTTAAAACTAATTTGGTTTTTGTAGGATAACTTTAGTTAACCGGGTCAGATTTTGCCCAATGACCTTTCAATTACTTTTCTCAAATAATGCGCGGAAATTAAAACAGATACAATTAATTTTCAAAATCAATGACGAACAACGAACCACAATTATTTTTCACGCGCCAATTGTTCATTTGTTTTTTTTTTTCAATAAACAGTTTTCTATTTGAAAGCCATTTCGAAATTTTAATAAAACCTTTGTTAGTTACTTCCTTGATTGCCACGTTTCGGAGTAAGAGATCATTCCATTTTCAAATTACACAACAGATATGAGTTTACATAGATCCATATGTGGATTTTCATAAATGTTTTGCCGACCGCTGCTCGCATGTATTTGGTCAGTAAAGGAATTTCGATTTATCTCGAAGAAGGTTGTCAAAATAGTGCTCAAATTTTCAAGCATGTTTGAGAAAAAACTTAATACGAGGACTGATTGATAAGTACCCGAAATGAACAAGAAAAAACAAATAAACATTGTGAAAACCATTTATTTTTCTACGTTATATCCTTCTACCTCGATGCACTTCGACCACCGTTTCTCCAGGGCCAGGATACCGTTCTGGAAGAAGGTTTTGTCCAGACTATCAAAATATTCATTTACAGCTACCTCCGCTTCGGAATTGGTAGAAAATCTTTGTCCACATAGCCATTTTTCAGATTTGGGAACAAATGGAAGTCGCAGGGGGCAAGTCTGACGAATAAGATGGGTGAGGGCAATAGTACAAAGTGCAGTTCGTGCAATTTGGCCACTGTAATTGACGGTGTATGAACTGGGCGTTGTCGTGATGGAACAAAATTTTTTTCTTTGACAAATGCGGCCGTTAAACTTTGATTTGAAAACGTAGTGTAGGCAGGTCCTTGGTGAACCGATGACCTGGTGAAAGTCGCGGGAAGCCGATGGTTGAGGAAGCGCAGAACCGGTCGTCGTGGAAATCCTTGGAGGAGGCCTATGTCCAGCAGTGGACGTTGTTCGGCTGATATGTTGATAATGATGAAAATTTGTCAAAATATCAAACAGATATTTATCAAACTCTAGCACACCCTGAACTTTCGCATTTCGTAGGAGAACCAAAGTAACCGACATAGCTCCCAGAATTGCTAAATTTAAGTGGCAGTTGGGGCAGTCAAGTTCTGGAGTGGCGACCGCGCACTGGAAAACGTAGCGTGTCGTGTGTGTCCCCCCCCCCCACGCGGTGGACCAACGACCTGGTGAAGATCGCGGGAAGCCGCTGGATGCGGAGTTGCGGACAGCGCATGACCTGTCGTCGTGGAAATCCTTGGGGGAGGCCTTTGTCCAGCAGTGGACGTGTTTCGGCTGATATGATGACGATGATGATGATGAATATTCTTTTCAAGTCAGAAGATTGATAACAAAGCATATGCATTTACAAAAAAAAATCAAATTGAATGGTTTAATCTGTTAGTGTGAGTAGTGCGAAAAAAAATCTTCGTCCTCGGTAAAATTAAGAGGAGTGTATCTCAAGCACGCATAGTTTGGTTCTCATTTGAATATCAATTAATCAATATTATTAATATCTTGTAAGCACGTTCAACAAATTAATATCTGTGTCTGTGGTTTGTCACATTTCCGTGAAAAATAAAAATAAAAAAAATCGTGAAAATTGCCTAAAGATTTTAATGCAATTGAAAAAATATATATAATTTTTTTACGGACATCTGACAAACCAAAGACACAGTTTCTAGAATATTTTTACAAAATTTCAATACATATTTTTTTTAATTTTCAAACTACGTTAGTATGGAAGCCGCCAGGGATATACTCCTTTTAAATTGCAGAAGTAAATTCTGATGAGTTCAAATTTATTTATTCAGGCGTGGATGTATGTTTTCTTCAGATCCCTAAGGAACTACGAGTATATCAGGCTATTCTGATTAGCAGTCTGTGTCACTTCCCACCTCCTCAACCAAATCTATACAAAAAAAAACACTTCAATCCGTTGCTCCGTTGCGACGCCGACGTGCGCAAGCAGGGAAATGAGCTTTCCCCAGATCCCTCGGGAACTATGTCAGGAAATGCTAATTAGTAAATTATGTCATTTCCTACCCCCTCGACCACTTCTGAGCAAAAAATCCCAAAAATACGTTGTTCCGTTGCGATGTTAAAGAAATTAACCAAATAAAGTGTATGTATTTTATTCAGTTTCATCAGAAACGGCATCCGACAATGCTATTTTCACGGGATAATTTGCCAAATTTCATCAAGATTGGTCAGGGTGTTGAGCCGTGAAAATGTAACAAACAAACAAATACATTTTCACATTTATAATATACTTTATTTTGCCAGCGGCTTCGCTCGCATGAACATAGTTTCTGTGACTGTCTTCGAGGGTGCGAAGTGCGGGAGCGTGGACAAAAGTAGTCTATATGTTAATCCAGGTCCTAATCTGTCTACCTACCAAATTTCAGTCAGATACGTTCAGTAGTTTTTGCGTGAAATAGTAACAAACATCCATACATACAAACTTTCGCGTTTATAATATTAGTAGGATAGTCATCATATCAACCGAAGGACGTCCACTGCTGGACATAGGCCTCCTCCAAGGATTTCAACGACGACCGGTTCTGCGCTGCCCGCATCCAGCGGCTTCCCGCAACCTTCACCAGGTCATCGGTCCACCGAGTGGGAGGCCTGCCTACACTACGTGTTCTGGTGCGTGGTTTTTCACTTTACTACCCCAACGGCCATCTGTTCTACGAGCAATGTGTAGTAGGATAGTAAGGATAACCTACTATGATAAAATTTTAAAAAAATCTAAGCTGCCTCCTTCAAAGTCCTCCTTTGTCTATCCCCACATTTGAGGACAATACAAACTGTAATAAAATAAACTGGCCGCAATAATTTTTATTGTAAAAAGGGCCCCTCGAATTATCATTTAGATGGGGCGGTGCGCAATATGGCGCGAATTCGGCGGCAAAATACATCGGCATTTTGGCACCCGAAGTCGAGTCGATTGAGTTGGCGGTAAGGGATAAGATTTTGTCAGATTATGTGGGGATTTTTAATAATTGCATTTGTATTATTGGTTTGGGTCTTCGGGATTGGGTTTTAGTGACGTAGTATTCTCTGGTACCTAGTCAATGTTTGGGACCCGCTACAATTCCGATGTCAAAAGGGTTGTAGAAGTCTAGTCTTGTGAATGAGAAGAAAAATTGGAAAAAAGTATACCTATATTAAGACAGCAACCGCCGTCTATCCCTCGGATCTAAGCACGGTTAATTGTGTTGTGTGTGTGTGTTTGTATGAGAGAGTGAGAGAGGTAGCAAACAAGAGTAAGTGATGCCTGTGAATTTTTTCAGAAAAATAGGTAGGTACTTAGCTATTAGTTGCAATAGGAATTCATATTCGAGGGTCGACACCCTTACTGGCTTCGTCGTTCCGTGAAAAAAAAACTTAGCTAACTAGCTAGTTAACTTAAGTAAGTTAGCTAACTTTCATAGTTCTAAATAAAATTGATACCTATCGTTAGCCAAAGAGATGAAGTATAACATAAAGGAAAAAAAACCGTATATAATATTATTAACTGCTGTGTTCAGTTCGCAAGTAAAAAATGATGTGATATTAGGTATATATTTGGTAACTTTTTCTTGAATTTCTCTAGCATTTTTTTGTGTCCTCATAAATTTTAACCACATTTTTCTTAAGTTACAATAAAATTTATCTCTTTGACTAGCAATAGGTACCAATTTTACTAAAAAAATATAAATTTTTGTTATTGTATTTGCACGGAACACCAAACCATACCCTGGACACTTCATACAACGAGCCAGAAATGACATTTCAAAAAAAGAATGACGGAACAAACAAAATGGCGGCGAAATTCTATACGTTCAACAACCAAACTGTAACCAATCTGTATCTATCTGGGTGATGGGGGGGTGAGGTCGCAAACTAGACAGCAGCAGAGAGTGTCCATAACGTATGTTAGTACTAATATACGAGTATATGCATTATTTTTACTAAAATCCAAAAGAGGGAAAATACATTGCTTGTTTAGCAGATACTCCATTTATAGGCACAGCAATCTTTACCAAAATATGATACTTTAATGTAATTATTTGAGCAACGCTAACGGTGATGGCGGCGCTTCCGGTTGGCGGCCATTAGTGGCCATATCCTGCGCACTTCCGGCGGTGCGCGTTTCGTTATTGCTGTCTGGCAACCCTAAACGCCCGCTATAATTCGGCCCTTAAGGCGCTGACTGGCTTCGTAATTGTTACAGCTTGTTTATTGGTAAATTTTAAGGGTAAGTGCCTATTTAATCATCAGTGTTAATTATGTTAAGAGCTACATGTGGAACGAATAAGCTGTATTTCATTTCATTTCATTTATTCATTAAACAATATAACATTGTATCTGAATATCTTAAATCTACAATTAAGAATAATAAGTTTTATGATAGGTGAGGTAATTTTAGCTATGGAATAATTAACATTAAAAATTTGTAGCCGAAACTGAGGCCTATTTTTCAGGGTTTGACAAAAAATATTTTTTTGATGGGTGTAAGAGGTTGGAACATCGCTGGACTAAGTGCGTAGAGTTGAAAGGAGATTACGTAGAAAAATAAAAATATATATATGTAAAAAGAGTGTTTCTTCTTTCCAAAGTCGTGGACTTATCAAACCGCCCTCGTAGATGTCAAAATATATCAAAATAGATCACGTAAAATTATGCACACATTAACTCGTCAATAGAATAAAAACACTTTTCCAGCAAGAAATCATTTAATTATTTTTTTTGTTCATTAATCTGCGTAATTATTTTCAGCTCATTTGGTAACCGATTGTAGATTCTGACAGTTTGGTGACGCACACTATGACTGAAAAATTTAAATCAATTCTCCTCATTGCAAGGCGGACCTCTTGTTCACTCGGATGAACGGTCGGTTGTAATGAACGAGGCCTCCAACTAAAAGTCCATACAGGCAAACAAGCCGAATTGGATTACTTTTAGGGTTCCGAATCCCAAAAGGAAAAAACGGAACCATTATAGGATCACTCGCGTGTCTGTCTGTCCGCCTGTCACAGCCAATTTACTCCGAAACTTCTAGACCGATTGAGTTGAAATTTGATACGCATAATGTAAATTAGTGACCCAAAAACGAACGTTTAACGTAAATAAATGACTTTTAATCATTTGGGCTACTTTTGGGGGGTAAATTAGAAATTTAAGGTCTTGTTGTGAAAATTATAAAAATATTTATTTTTTGTTTTAAGATAAATAGTTTTGAAGTTACTTAAGACAATATGCGAAAATTGACCATCCCCTCCCTTATCTCGGAAACTACTGGACCTAATACCTATTGTTTACAGAAAAAACCTATAAGAAGTCTATGGTATTTAAAGTGACATAGGAAATTTCTCAATCAACTACGGAACCCTCTTTAAACTCGCACTTGTGTTTTTTTTTTTATTCACAATTGGTAAACCCTTGATAACATCTCACCTGGTGGTAAGTGACGATGTTGCCGAAGATGGAAGCGGGCTTACCAAGATTCCCCAACGCAATGGGGAACTGGCTATCTTATCTTCATGCCGGAAGACACCAATGATATCGACAACTTGTCCGATTTTATCCCTTTGGCGTTTGTAGATAACTTATCAACTGATCTCTTCGAATGCATACAAGGTGACTTTAAACACTTTTTACTAATCTATTTATTTATTTCGGTGATTAAAACGTCAGTATAATCACAATTGTCAATAATTTGATCTGAGATTCGATTTGCTTGCATGGAAAAGTGTATTGTAGTTTAAATCTATCTTTTTTCTGTACTATATTTGACCCAATATTTTGAAAGTGGACGAAGCGAAGCGTATGTATGTAAGGATCGTAGCAAGTGAAAAGAAGTGGTCTCTGCCTAGCCCTACAGGAAAGAGGCGTGATTATATGTATGTATGTATGTATATTTGACCCTATATCCACTTCAATGTGATCCACTTACACCAAAAAGGTATTAGGTATACATAATACATTAATTTAATACGCCCTACCTCACAAAGTTAATGGACTAGGCTGTGTAAAGAAAGCCGCGCTAAAACTGCTAAGTGGCGGAAGTCGCCGCGCGACCGTGGGCTGGATGGATGGATGACTGGCTGGTGACTATCATTTGCGTAAAAGTATATTTGGGATCTCTTTTCTCTTATACTTTTTAAATCAGAATTCAAAGTAGCCTTTATTGGTTGGAATGACTATTAAAAAAACTCACTTAATTTCATTGCATGAGTTTGTTTAGCCATGCGGTGTTAACAATTTTCGTTTACATTGCTCATTTCTTTAAAGCTGCCGCTCATTTTTTTTACTACCAGTCGTAGCTTTAACTCGAGTTAGTACAAAAGACGTGGTTTTAACTCGAGTTAGTACTAAAGCCGTAGCTTCAACTCGAGTTATTACAAACGACGTAGCTTTAACTCGATTTAATAAAGAAGACTTAGCTTTAACTCTATTTAGTAAAAAACACGTAGCTTCAATTATATTTAGTAAAAAAAAGTCGTAGCTTCTACTCGATTTAGTACAAAAGACGTAGCTTCAATTCGAGTTGGTACAAAAGACGTAGTTTTAACTCAAGTTAGTACAAAATACGTAGCTTCAACTCGATTTAGTACAAAAGACGTAGCTTCAACTCGATTTAGTACAAAAAGACGTAGCTTCAACTCTATTAAATAAAAAAGTTGTAGCTTCTTCTTGATTTAGTACAAAAGACGTAGCTTCTACTCGATTTAGTACAAAAGACGTAGCTTTTACTCGATTTAGTACAAAAGACGTAGCTTGAACTCGATTAAGTACAAAAGACCTAGCTTCAACTCGAGTTAGTACAAAAGACGTAGCTTCAACTCAATATAGTGCAAAAGACGTAACTTCAAATCGATTTAGAACAAAAGACATAGCTTTAATTGCATTTAGAATAAAAGACGTAGTTTCAACTCGATTTAGTGCAAATAATGTAGCTTCAACTCGATTTGGAACAAAAGCCGTAGCTTCAACTCGAGTTATTACAAACGACGTAGCTTTAACTCGATTTCATAAAGAAGACTTATCTTATACTCTATTTAGTAAAAAACACGTAGCCTTAACTATATTTAGTAAAAAGTCGTAGCTTCTACTCGATTTAGTACAAAAGACTTAGCTTCAATTCGAGTTGGTACAAAAGACGTAGTTTTAACTCAAGTTAGTACAAAATAAGTAGCTTCAACTCGATTTAGTACACAAGACGTAGCTTCAACTCGATTTAGTACAAAAAGACGTAGCTTCAACTCTATTAAATAAAAAATTTGTAGCTTCTTCTTGATTTAGTACAAAAGACGTAGCTTCTACTCGATTTAGTACAAAAGACGTAGCTTTTACTCGATTTAGTACAAAAGACGTAGCTTGAACTCGATTAAGTACAAAAGACCTAGCTTCAACTCGAGTTAGTACAAAAGACGTAGCTTCAACTCAATATAGTGCAAAAGACGTAACTTCAACTCGATTTAGAACAAAAGACATAGCTTTAATTGCATTTAGAATAAAAGACGTAGTTTCAACTCGATTTAGTGCAAAAGACGTAGCTTCAACTCGATTTGGAACAAAAGCCGTAGCTTAAACTCGAGTTATTACAAACGACGTAGCTTTAACTCGATTTCATAAAGAACACTTAGCTTTAACCCTATTTAGTAAAAAACACGTAGCTTCAACTATATTTAGTAAAAAAGTCGTAGCTTCTACTCGATTTAGTACAAAAGACGTAGCTTCAACTCAATATAGTGCAAAAGACGTAACTTCAACTCGATTTAGAACAAAAGACATAGCTTTAATTGGATTTAGAATAAAAGACGTATTTTTAACTCGATTTAGTGCAAAAGACGTAGCTTCAACTCGATTTGGAACAAAAGACGTATAGCTTCAACTCGATTTAGTACAAAGACCTAGTTTCAACGCGATTTAGTACAAAAGACATCAACGAGACTGCCAGCCGCAACTTCAACATCAAATGTAATTAATATACCCACTTTCTCATCTGTGATACCAGTTAGTACCTATGATCAGTAATCGGTAATATGATCAGGCAAAATCAGAATTTTTATTGTTGACTAGTGTTTGCCCGCGGCTTCGGCCGCGTGGATATATTTTTCGTTCGAATCGTGAGTTAAGGTCTTGAATTCATACAACAATCACATAGATAAAAAAAAGTTTTTCCTAATTTAACAATTTCCTGGTCGTTTTTTAGGGTTACTAAGTTAACAAGAAACCATTTTAATTTCGCAATGTCTGTCTGTCCGTCTGTCCATCTGTCCGTCCGTCCGCGGCTTAGCTCAGAGACTATTAATACTAGAAAGCTGTAATTTGGCATGGGTATTAATCACGCCAACAAATCTATATAATCTATATAATATAACTAGCTGTCCCGGCGAACTTCGTACCGCCTAACATTACATTACACTGCCCTACCCTACACTACACTACCCTACCCTACTACATACACTACACTACACTACACTACCCTACACTACACTACCCTACCCTACCCTACCCTACACTACCCTACCCTACACTACCCTACCCTACACTACACTACCCTACACTACACTACCCTACCCTACACTACCCTACCTTACCCTACACTACCCTACACTACCCTACCCTACCCTACACTACCCTACCCTACCCTACACTACACTACACTACCCTACCCTACCCTACCCTACATAAGAACCTTCTCCTGACAATAACGAACTCGACAAAAAAAGAATTAGCGAAATCGGTCCAGCCGTTTAGGAGGAGTTCAATGACTAACACACGGACAGAAGATTTATATGGAATAAAATCTTTTTGTACCTATCTCTATAAATACAAACAGCTGTGTCTTAAATAAAAATGTTTTTGCATTTTATAAATAAAAAATAATCAAATCTTTTTTGTCATATGGAGGTATATACAGTTTATGAAAAGAGTTTTATTATTCTCCGAAAATGATCAAATCTTCTTATATGTTTTTTTTGACAGCCGATATTGTTGCCATGGCAACCGAGCGTGAAGTTTTTTTCTTCGTTACGGAATTTCTGGATTCTTAATTAAAATTGCGACTATAATTTGAGATTTAAACTATCCTATCTCTCAAGTTGGATCGAACTGCACATGGTGTGCGAATTTTATTATAATCGGTTAAGTGGTTTAGGAGTCCATTGGGGACAAACATTGTGACACGAGATTTATATATATAATATTATATAAGATATAAGATATAATTTGAGATTTAAACTATCCTATCTCTCAAGTTGGATCGAACTGCACATGGTGTGCGAATTTTATTGTAATCGGTTAAGTGGTTTAGGAGTCCATTGGGGACAAACATTGTGACACGAGATTTATATATATTACTAGCTGTCCCGGCGAACTTCGTACCGCCTTACATTACATTACACTGCCCTACCCTAACCTACCCTACACTACACTACACTACCCTACCCTACCCTACATACACTACACTACACTACCCTACCCCACACTACCCTACACTACTCTACACTACCCTGCACTACACTACCCTACCCTACCCTACCCTACACTACCCTACCCTACACTACCCTACCCTACCCTACATACCATAGCAGCGCCATCTATTGATTACTTACTCAACCCAGTCGAAAGGTATCGACATCTGTTAGAATCATTTGGAGTTAACAGATAATTGTGACTGTCAAATAATAACAGACAAATAATTAGCAATAAATTAAAATTGCGACTATAATTTGAGATTTAAACTATCCTATCTCTCAAGTTGGATCGAACTGCACATGGTGTGCGAATTTTATTATAATCGGTTAAGTGGTTTAGGAGTCCATTGGGGACAAACATTGTGACACGAGATTTATATATATTAAGAAGATAAGATAAGATAAAACTGTAACGGGGCCGTGTCTGTACATGAAATATTTTTGGAAAATAATAACTGTGGTGGACATTACTAATGATACAGAGGCCAAAACAACAACTTTTGGAATTTTTGTCTGTCTGTCTGTCTGTCTGTATGTTCGCGCATCACGCAAAAACTACCGGCCCGATTTTGATGAAATTTTGTATGGTGGTTCCTTATAGCCCGGGTTAACATATAGGATACTTTTTATCCCAGAAAATTCAAGAGTTCCCGTGGGAAAATCAAAAGTATTCATTTATAGAATGGCTCACCGTGCAAATGTGGCTTAACCTATTACAATCAAATTTTACACGTTGATACCCTTACCGCGAACTAAAACTGGGACATTGTGAATCCCAAAAAAATTAGGTTTCCTACAAGAATGCAAAAAAAATTATCTTTAGATTGGCTCAACGTAACAATATGAAACCTTTACATTGAGATGGGGTGTTTTGACCATCATTGTATAGTCGGGTATTCTTTATCCCGGAAAACTAAAGAGGTCCCGTGGGAAATTATCTATCGATACTTACAATAATATTAATAGAGTATTTTTTTCTATTTATTAGCTACACAATATACCAAACATTATAATCATAGTAGCAGAATGTCAATAGATGGCGCTGCAGGGATAATAAAACGCGCTTAAGTTGTATTAAAACATTAAAATATTTTTTCATACTTTTGAGTGGATTTCTTTTATGTATTTTTCAGCATACGCTACTTAAAACTCTGGAACTATGGTACGTAGCGATGTGTTTCATAGACGAACATGGAGGTATTTTTTTACAGATTCCAATCGTGTAAAAAAATAAAAACACATAAATCGAGTTTAGCATCTTTTAACAGGAGGCACAGATATGGGAACTCTTCTGACGGCGACTATTTGCGTGTGGCAGTTGCTCTCCGCCTGCAATATCAATATCTGTGAACCTCATCAATGTATTTGCGGTTCCACGGTGGAGGCAATTGTCCATCACTCACTGAGTTGCAGTCGTGTTTGTGAAGATTCCCACGTCACCAATTCCCTAATGACCTCACTCGGAGGGCACTGGTCTCGGCCAGATGGAATATTCCATCTTTGATGCAGCCGCCGGCCGGGCTTTAGTCGATCTGATGGCAAAAGGCCGGAGGTTTTAAACAGGTGCTATGGCAGAGAGGAACGTGTCTGCTTTGGGAAGCCACTTTTTCTGCCTCACTCCTCACCCGTACGGTACTACTGCTCAATTTGCGGTGAGAAAGAAGCATAATAAGTACTCGGTCTTGGAGGCAAATTACTGCTTTGTGCCGCTGGTCTGTGAGACAACCGGCTGCTGAACCCTCAGAGGCCTTTGCCTTCACAAAGGAGATTGGCCTTCGCCTTCGAGAGAGGAGATGTGACGTGAGGTCCTACCTGCTGCTAAGGTTGTCTATTGCCATCCAGCGCGGCAACGAGAAGTGCGTCTTGGGCTCCTTTGGAGCTGATACGACTCGAGGATTTGACCCATATTAATATTGTTAGGAAATTTTATTACTAGATTGATACCTATAATGATTTGAATTAGTTTTTTGATAATATAGGTAATGTGTTATTTCATAATGAAATTGATATTCGTATAGATATTGGTAAGTGGCAGATTCGAACCACGGCCTTCCGGACAGGAGGTAGTGGCCCTAACCGTTTTGCCACCGACGCTCTATATTTTATTTAAGATTTAGAAATCCTTACTTAATATTATAAATGTGAAAATGTGTTTGTTTGTTTGTTACCTATTCACACTTCAACACCTCTACCAGTCTTGATGAAATTTGGCATGCAGGTAGCCTGTATCACTAGGAATGAAATAGTCAACCTTTTATCTGTGGAAATTATCATAGCCCGATGCAGTTCCTGAGGAAACTAAAACAATACTCTTTGTTCGCAAATTTATTTAAAATCGTAACGAAAAAATGGATTGGTGCGATTTTTAGCACAGAGATGAGGTGAAAAATATAATTTACTAATAAGTATATCCTGACATAGTTCCCGAGGGATCTGGGGACAACTGTTTTCTACGCTCGCGCACGTCAGTGGCGTCGCAACGGAGCAACGGATTAAAGTGATTTTTTGTATAGAATTTTTTGGGGGGGGAAGTGACAAAGACTGCTTATCCGAATAGCCCGATACAGTTCCTGAGGAACCTGGAGAAAACTCATGTCCACGCTTGCGAGCTGATTGCGGCTCGCGCACTACTCACCCTTAAAAAGAGTCATAAAAGCTATGTCCACGTGGGCGAACCCGCGGGCAAAAGCTAGTAATATAATAAAACTGTAACGGGGCCGTGTCTGTACATGAAATATTTTTGGAAAATAATAACTGTGGTGGACATTACTAACGATACAAGCTGTACCTTTTGTATGTTCTTATCTAGTTTAATGTTTGTTTGTCCCTATTTCTGTGTGCAATAAATTGTGAAATAAATAAATAAATAAATAAATACAGAGGCCAAAACAACAACTTTTGGAATTTTTGTCTGTCTGTCTGTCTGTATGTTCGCGCATCACGCAAAAACTACCAGGCCGATTTTGATGAAATTTTGTATGGTGGTTCCTTATAGCCCAGGTTAACATATAGGATACTTTTTATCCCGGAAAATTCAAGAGTTCCTGTAGGAAAATCAAAAGATTCATTTATAGAATGGCTCACCACGCAAATGTGGCTTGACCTATTACAATCAAATTTTACACGTTGATACCCTTATCGCGAACTAAAACTGGGACATTGTAAATCCCAAAAAAAATAAGGGTTCCTGCAGGAATGCAAAAAATTGAATCTTTAGAATAGCTCAACGTAACAATATGAAACCATTACATTGAGATGGGATGTTTTGAGCATCATTGTATAGTCGGGTATTCTTTATCCCGGAAAACAAAAGAGGTCCCGTGGGAAATTATCTATCGATACTTACAATAATAAATATAGAGTACTTTTTCAAAATATAAGCTACACATACCACACATTATAATCATAGCAGCAAAATGTCAATAGATGGCACTGCAGGAATAATAAAACACGCTAAGTTGTGTTAAAACAAGTTGTGTTAAAATATTATTTCATACTTTTGAGTGGATTTCTTTTATGTATTTTTCAGCATACGCTACTTTACACAACTCTCTGGAACTATGGCACGTAGCGATGTGTGTCATAGACGAACAGATAGGTATTTTTTTTATAGATTGCAATCGTGTAAAAAAAATAAAAAACACATAAATCGAGTTTAGCTTCATTTAACAGGAGGCACAGATATGGGGACTCTTCTGACGGCGGCGACTGTTTGCGTGTGGCAGTTGCTCTCCGCCTGCAATATCAATATCTGTGAACCTCATCAATGTATTTGCGGGTCCACGGTGGAGGCAATTGGCCATCATTCACTGAGTTGCGGTCGTTGTTTGTGAAGATTTCCACGTCACCAATTCCTTAATGACCTCACTCGGAGGGCACTGGTAACGGCCAGATGGAATATTCCATCTTTGATGCAGCCGCCGGGCTTTAGTCGATGTGATGGCAAAAGGCCGGAGGGTTTAAACAGGTGTTATGGAAGAGGGGAACTTTCCTGCTTTGGGATTCTACTTTTTCTGCCTCACTTCTTCCCCGTACGGTACTGCTGCTCAATTTGCGGCGAGAAAGAAGCATAATAAGTGCTCGGTCTTGAAGGCAAATTACTGCTTTGTGCCGCTGGTCTGTGAGACAACCGGCTGCTGAACCCTCAGAGGCTTTTGCCTTCACAAAGGAGATTGGCCGTCGCCTTCGAGAGAGGAGATATGACGCGAGGTCCCACCTGCTGCTAAGGTTGTCTATTGCCATCCAGCGCGGCAACGAGAAGTTCGTCATAAGCTACTTTGGAGCTGATACGACTCGAGGATTTGACCCATATTAATATTTTTTAGGAAGGTTTATTACTAGATTGATACAATGATTTGAATTTATTTATATACGTCCCCACCAAGGGGCTCGACCTGCCCTGAGTTAGGGCGATCAGGCCTTAGACGATCACGCGGGCCCATTGCGGGTTGATTGACTTCACACATAAGCTTCGAGTTTCTTCGCAGGCGTGTGCAGGTTTCCTCACGATGTTTTTGTCACCGTAAGAGCGTCGGATAAACGTACATACCAGTATGAAATCGATATTCGTATAGATATTGTTAAGTGGCAGCATTCGAACCACGGCCTTCCGGACAGGAGATAGTGGCCCTAACCGTTCTGCCACCGACGCTCTATATGTTATTTAAGATTTAGAAATCCTTACTTATTATTGTAAATGTGAAAATGTGTTTGTTTGTTTGTTACCTATTCACACTTCAACACCTCTACCAATCTTGATGAAATTTGGCATGCAGGTATCCTGTATCACTGGGAATGAAATAGTCAACTTTGTATCTGTGGAAATTATCATAGCCCGATGCAGTTCCTGAGGAAACTAAAACAATACTCTTTGTTCGTTAAGTTATTCAAAATCGTAACGAAAAAATTAATCGGTGAGATTTTTAACACAGAGATGAGGTGGAAAATGATATAATTTACTAATAAGTATATCCTGACATAGTTCCCGCGGGATCTGGGGACAACTGTTTTCTACGCTCGCGCACGTCGGTGGCGTCGCAACGGAGCAACGGATTAAAGATTTTTTTTGTATAGAATTTGTTGAGGGGGTGGGAAGTGACAAAGACTGCTAATCCAAATAGCCCGATACAGTTCCTGAGGTACCTGGAGAAAACTCATGTCCACGCTTGCGAGCTGATTGCGGCTCGCGCACCACTCACCCTCAAAAAGAGTCATAAAAGCTATGTCCACGCGGGCGAAGCCGCGGGCAAAAGCTAGTTTGTATAATATAATGTTGAAAAAAATATGGTACCTCATATTATCAACTGTAAAATTAATTATAATTGTGTTATTTAAAATAAACATTTTCTTTTTTAAAAGACTTCGGAACCTACTTTCTTTGCGCGAGTCCGACTCGCACTTGGCCGGTTTTAATTATTTTTATTTCGCTGAAAACCTTAATTGGACTAATACGAACATTTAAAAACCGGCCAAGTGCGTGCCAGGTAGGGTAGACCGGGGGCAATAGTAACTGGGGGCGTAAGTAATATTTCAAATTATTCAAAAACTAAGCTACGTATGTGTGCGTAAGTTCGTATAGGACAGCGCGCCAAGCATCCCCACCCACCCACCACGCACGCGTGCTAACAAACGGATGTGTCCACGGCCAAAGTGATTTCACTCAACGACCGTAAGTTTTCTCGTGTATTTCAGAAGCCTATAGTTCCTTAAATCTGAGGAAATTTAAAGTTTATCTTGCGTGATTGGGTAAAGTGACTTCTTAAAATAGCGAATTATATTCTATTTTGTGCTTAAATCACATAATAAAATGATTTTAGACCGTATAAATGTAAAATAAACATTAGGGGGCAGTTGAAATTTGATAATTGGGAACAATTATAATATTACAACTGGCCCCTACATTACTTTTAAACTCGACTATATTGTGACCATATTTTTTATATTTTTATCAATAATTTGGATTAAAAGATTTACTCTTATATGAGAGCAAGCATACGATGAAATCAAAAGAGGTCGTAGTCAAAAAGTGGTTGCAGAAATGTTTAGTGAAATGGTAAAAAAATAGAGCGAAAAAGAGCGAAAAAAAACATTTGGGGTAAAGAAACACGCAAACGAAAATAAAGTAAACCAGCACCTGTAGCATCTAACAATGTTGCTGAGAACACTGAAAATCTGAATGGTTTTGTTTGATTTGAATGGAACATTATAGCACCATCCGTCAAGAGAAATTTGGATCTAGTGCACACGTTGCAAAATGTGGGCACACGAAGAATGCACGGCTCAAGAATCAGAATTTGTATGTGGTCACTGTGAATGAAGGATTTTTGTAAAAAATATTTTATTACAGAAAAATATTGTAAGATGATTATGTGCTTTTTACAGTGCCGCCTAAAGAGAGTTGATATATGTGTTTGTTTTTTTTCATAAGGATTGTTATAATTTAAGTTAGGGGTCAATTGTAACAAGGGGTCAATTGTAATTACTTTTCCTATGGAAATTATTTGCGATGATTAATATGTGTTTATTAAGAAATATAAGCCTTTGTCGATTAATATTTAAGACTATAATATTAGGACCTTACATATGAAATTGGCGTTTTATATGGAAGAAGCAAAACGATTTTTTTTATTAAATTTTATATTTAATCAATAAAAGTATGAACCATTGTTATCAATGCACTTTCGCCATTTTATAGAATAGTTCATTGATTCCTTTGCTGAAAAATATTTTGGATCGAGAATCGATAAAAATTTTAAAGGTCGGTTTTGACTACCTCATAGAAATTGAATTTTTTTCCTTGTCAGAAATTGACCGAATTCCAAAAAAAGTGGTAATCTGTTGGAGCAAGGTCCGGGAAGTATGGTGGGTGTGGGTGTCGGAGACATTCCAATCGCAGCTCCACTAATTTAGTGATCGTCTCTTGTGCAGTGTGTGGGTCTATCGTTGTCCTGAAGCAGCAGTGCCCGAGCAATTTACCAGTCTTGGTTGTTTAACGGCTAAATTTTTCATCATGTTTTGCAGCTGTTGACAATACAGCTCTGTTGTAATCGTCTGGCCATATCTTAGGAAGCTGTAGTGGATGATACCAGCACTGGTCCACCAGACACTCACCAGTACCACAGTATATATATTCAGTACCTTTTTCTTAGTCAACTTTCGCTTGGAGCAAGGCTTTGCCGGTTCTCCTGGATTAAACGATTGTGATGAGCGTTTTCGATTATCGCATAGGATTCATTTTTCATCACAAGTAACGATACGATTCAAAATCCCCTCGTTATTGTGACGATTGAGTAACGCAGCACTCGACTCGTGTTTGTTGGTTTGCTTCACTCAATTCATGCGGTACCCATTTTAGAGCTTTATCACTTTTACAATTTATGAATTAAAATTGTTTTATCACTCATACCGAAGCCTGCTGCTAACTCTGACGTGGTTTGCGATAGATCCGCTTCCACGATCACTTTTAATTCTTTATTGTCAACTAGGTTCTCCGGCCGTCAACGAGGTTTGTTCTGTGGGTCAAAATTTCCAGAACAGAAACGTTGAAACAAAAGACATACCGTGTTTTCTTTTACAGTACCTTCCCCATACACGGAATTGATCCTTCGAGCTGTTTCCGCAGCACTGTACCCCGGTGGAACTCGTATTCGTAAATAACGCGATATTTTAAGTTTTCCATACAGTAAACAGAACGATGTCTAAGAATAATCAAATGGCGTAAAAACAAATGAATCACTAAATTTGAAACTCAAATACACAAGCCTAAATATGAAATAAATTTGAATTTGGAATTCCAACCCAAATGCCAGATATTTATGATCAAAATGGCCAGTTCGACAAAACGCCGATTTCATATATATTATATGTCAAATGAACTATTTGAATTAAGCAGATCTCACAAATATGTTAGTAATGATGCGATATCTAATGATAACAGCTGCTGTCTTGTACAATACTGGTTACGATTTTATACTTTGTACGCTAATTTTATGTTTCTTCTTGAAAAGACTGATTGATAACCAAATAAGACATAAATTAAAGATATAGTTTTTTTTTTGTTAAAATGAGAAAGAAAAGTACAATTGACCAGGGGTCGATTGTAACATCTGACATGGGTCCATTTAAATGTTTCTGTAAAAATATCGGGATAAGCTATGTAGGTTCTATTTAAGGTTATTGTGAGATTAATAACCACAGAATATGTGAAAAAGATCAAATGGTCACTAGGTGAAACAGATTCTGAGCTATCGTCTGTTTTGTAAAAAGTATTACTATTGCCCCCGGTCTCCCTTAACGGAACCCTATTACCGTCAGAACTAATATATACACTTTGCTGTTACTAAGCCTATTCTGTCGGTCCATCAGTCCATCTGTCTGTCCTACCTTTGAACGAAAGTTAAAAATGAACATTTAAAAAACCGGCGAAGTGCGTGCCAGGTAACGGAACCCTGTTACTAAGCCTATTCTGTCCGTCCATCTGTCCGAATCTGAACGAATGATCTTTTGAACCATAGTATTTTATCATCATTATCATCATAGCAGCCGAAAGTCGTCCATTGCTGGACGAAGGCCTCCCCCGAGGATTTACACAACGACTGGTCCTGCGCTGCCCGCAACTAGCGGCTTCCCGCGACCTTCACTAGGTCGTCGGTCCATCTAGTGGCAGGCCTACCTACGCTACGTCTTCCGGAACGCGATCGCCACTTGAGAACGTTACTGCCCCAGCCGCCATATGTTCTACGAGCCATGTGCCTTGCCCATTGCCACTTAAGTTTAGCAATTCTGAGAGCTATGTCGGTTACTTTGGTTCTCCCACGGATCTCCTCGTTTCTGACTCGATTACGCAGTAAAACTCCGAGCATAGCACACTCCGTTGCCTTTGGGTGACCTTGAGCATTCTTATGAGGCCCATAGTAAGCGACTATGTCTCGGTTCCGTATGTCATCACTGGCAACACACAATGGTTTTGACCGTAGTCTTGAGACACTGCAGTATTTGGGACGTGAATATATTGCAAAGCTTCCCCAACGAGTTGGATTGGTCGATTGATCTCTTTCTCGATGTTGGACCTCACAAATCACATGTTTGGCCATTCCTAAACAATTGGACTTCACTGTGCTCGCCTTTTTTTAAATTTGGAATCCTGTATTTATATTAATTTAAGCATTTTAGCTGTTGAATATAAAAACTTTTTTCAAATAAAAAAAATTTAAGCCGTCACGGGACGCCTGGCAGATGTGAAACATACACTACTACATATAGACTGTATATATGTCACCGGGATAATGTGAAAACCGCGATATTACAATCTCACTAGTTAGATTATAATATAACGATAAATTGTGAATCGGATCACAATATCACGGCCTATTCTTGTACCTCCGAATAAAACCGATGATTTCTTCTGCTGCGAAGCATTCTGCTACCCAGGGGGGGAGGGGGACTGTTTATTCTCATTTATTTAGTGTTTTTCACTTCGCTTAGTGTTATTGTAATGTCACTAGTGAGTTTACAATGTCACTAGTGAAATTGTACACAATACGTTACAGTTCACAACCTTTCGACGGTTCACATCCCGTAAATATCCCATAAATCCCGTTACATTATAATCTAACGGAATTTACAATCTTGCGGTGACATATATATACTATCATATAGCGTAGCGACGCGCCGCCACGGCATGCGTCGCCACGCCAGAAATCGGTTTTACGTTCGGCTATAGATGTTTCACATCAAAAAAGCTTTAAGGTTTTTCAAAAATTATTACTGAAATTATTACGGAAACCCTAAAAAGAAGAAAAAGTGAAAAACAAGATGTCTGCCACGGGCGCGACGCAATCACCCGGTGGATCGGCCGCAAACCATCGGAATTTTAATGCGATCGCAACACAAGACATTTTTTACAAGCTTTTATTTAACTTGCAATGTATGTGTGTTTGTTCGGATGGAAACTTGCAAGTTAAATTTGACCCACTTCCCGATTTCCCGAATCCCGAAATTTTGCATGCATATGAATATCGCGTGACAATGCAATATTAAAAGCACCTAAAGTACTTAAAAAGGTACAAGACTCTAGTTGGAGAGTCATTAGTATCGAGGAACAGGGTAATAATAAGTTTTTTTAATATATAAGATTTTACACTTGACTATACCGAGCGATGAAAGAATGTTGCAAAAATGCAAAATTGAAACCCTGGTATTCGTAAGAACACTTCTCTCATCCGCGGTCATGCACACAGGGGCGTTGCAGATTTACACCTATGGACGAACGTGTTGCGATGCTACTTAGTAGTTTTAAGAGCTGCATTTTTCCTCATGATGCTTTCCTTCATATAGACCGATTTCCAAAAAGGAAGAGGTTCTCAACTTGACCGTATGTTTTTTCGTATGTTTGTTACGCCATATCATCGCAAATTGTGAACCGATTTTTATGTTTATTTTATTATTCTATAGGATATGCTGCTAGGTTGGTCCCGTATAAAAGTTATCAAAATCGGTGTTTTACTTTTTTAGAAAATTAAAGAAAACCAAAAATAATAATGCAAAATTGTACTAAGTGGTTGCGATCGAAGACGGTTTTTTTTGGCGTGTTATGCGTTTCCAATTATCCTTTAGCAATCGGAAAATAATTGTATCGAAAAACTTATTGGTAAAATGATGTACCGGTTGAAAAAGGTATAGTCTTTGTCAAGTAGTAGGTAAAAAGGCAAAATATTAAAAAAATACAAAAACATTCGACCGGACCGGGAATCGAAACCATGATCTACGAGGAGAAAGTCCAACACTCTCACTACTGGGCTACCGCTTATATATCTGTGTAGTGAAATTACCATATAATTGCGCGAAAAAGTATACCTACAGGTCCTAAATACCATACTGTGCCTCAAATATCCTCATAACCATATTATATTCTTATAAAAGTTTACCAAGTTTCATTATAATACCAAGACAATGACCAAAGTAAAAGCTTGCAAAAAGGGCGCGTAGATAAACCGACAGATTTTAACCTAAAAACGACCATTATCATTTATTTTATTCAATTCGGAAAACATACAGCTTTAACAACATAAGTATATAAGAGAATGTTAGGTATCGAAAAAGCCATTATGAAGTTTTCGCAAAATAGATTCAGACATGCAATGAAAAATTATAAGACAAATAGAAAAAGAAAGAACTCAAAATGTAACGAAACTCGAAACAAAGAATTGAAACAGCTCAACAATATAGGTATCTATGATAGTGCTATAGATATGATACAAATATAATAAAAATTACATAGTAAAAATAAGCACGTAGGTAAGTATTTTAACAATCTTGGGAATCGAAAAAACCAGCTGCGAGTGCGCGCCTCAGACTAGTTATTGGAAATGTTAAAAAGATCAATCTCGGTACGTTCATTAACTAGTTTATTATTATATATTATTTTCAGACATTTTTCATCATATTCAGACAATATTCAGATGAACAACTTCATTGACGGTAAATGAGCAAAACCACAGAATGCGAAAACGATAAACGATGGCCTGGCCGCTTCACTATTATATTGATTTCGACGCCATAAAAGCCTACCGGAAATTAAAAAGAAACAAAAACATATTACTTTCCCGCGATACCGACTTAGACCAATTTGTTCGTGTTCTGTTTCGAACGTTGATTTTTTATCAACAAGTATCGACCTAAAACTTCTGTGGCGTCTTCCGAATTTCCACTCAAAAAACAACAAAGTAGAGCTGAACATCCTTTGTGGGAAAGTCTATAAAATTGGCTGTGAAATGACTTCGACACGTGGATATTGGGAGGTGTATTTTATTTGGCATGCCATTATTGCCAGCGTGATATGATTATTTTATTAACGGGCGATAAACGGACATAAAAAAGATATATCGTGTCGACCGAGGCAATCATCTCAAACAAGATTACCTAACCTATTACACAATTTCTCGTGGGGCTAACCGAAATGTTAATGGGTTTAATAATTGTGTTGTTTACTTATCTATTACAAAACAGCTTAACGTAGAATCTATATTTTATAACATTTATACCTAGGCATGCATAATTTTGACCAAAAAAAACCGACTTCAAACAGAGAACTAAGGTTCCCCACGATTTCTCTGGGATGCCATCATCAGATACTGGTTTCCTTATCATGGCACCATCCTTGGGATATCTCCTTTGCAACAAAAAAAGAATCATTAAAATCGGTTCATAAACGACGAAGTTATCCGCGAACACACATAAAAAAAAATATATACGGTCGAATTGCGAAACTCCTTTTTTTAAGTCGGTTAAAAATGCGTGGCGAACTTCTTCCGTTAGATCAAACAATCCAAAAGGTCCAATATCCTTTTTGGCATAGTGAATAGGCCTTTGTCCAGCAGTGGACGATTTTCGGCTGATATGATGATGTGTGAATAGGTGACAATATATGTGTCGCAGGCATACTGTATAATTCGTCATTATACATACGGTCAGGCTGTCAGGCAAATTATATAATGGCGAGAGCGGGGAGCGAGGCTCTTTGACAGTTAAATCAATCAAACCTGACCGAACCTAACATCGCTCATTTACAATCTGCCGTACGGCATTTTGACAATTTGCCTGAGTCGGCATTGAGCGTTTATATACGGTAAAATTATTACAATTTGCCTGAATCCACATATAAACATATTTTAGTACTTTAGTTGAATTGATAAAATAAAGGTTACTTGTTTGTTAGTTAGAAATAGATTACTTTTGATAATGACTTCAGGTTCGATAAATAAATAACGAATAGAATATTCGAATTCAGCGCCCCAAAATTACTAAATATAAATAAATACAAAATTACTAAAAATAAATATAAATAAATATAAATACCTTTCAAACAATCAATTTTCAAAAAGTTTCATCTTCGGCATCATACCATCAGACACACCCTGGACACTTCATACAACGGGCCAGAAATGACATTTCAAAAAGGATAGACGGAACAGACAAAATGGCTGCGAAATCCTATACGTTCGACAGCCAAACTGTAACCAATCTGTATCAATCTGAGTGACGAGGGGGTGAGGACGCAAACTAGAGAGCGGCAGGGAGTGTCCATACTGTATGTTAGTACTAATATATATACTTTGTATCAGGTGAGATAATGTCAAAGGGCTTAGGGGATCGGACTGCTAGTCATTTGAGTTACTTTTTATGATCTGTCAAAAACGAAATTTTGTTTTATAGTGTTTGAAATACCTACAAGTGACGTCATTGGTTCGTCGATGGACGTCATAGATTTTAAGCGTCATTGACGAACTTATTTTGTGAATTTGATCAATCAAAAATTGAAGACGCCATGGAAAAACAAAACAAGTAAGTTTTTTGAAACTTCAAGAGGAGAGCAATTTAGGAAATCATATTTCAGATTTTATTTTTGATGCAGTCCGATCCCCTATTGTGGACAAAAAAGGACAATTATGCATATTCCAACTATTCCATTAACTCTGACCTGAAAGTAGCTGTCATTATCAATAGCCGTGATATCAGATATGTACTTGTAGTTGCAGATAATACCTGTGCGGTCATTCAATAGCGACGGGCAACACGGGAAACACATTAAACCATCGATGATCGCTAATGGTCAAATATTTACTCAGTGACCACTTATGATCCGTTAAAAGGTAGATAAATTGCGGCAATTTGTTGGTAATGACGGGCTATAATTTTAATATGGAGCACGTTGAAAATAGTAGTAATAATGGCCGGTGGCGTAACGGCTAGGGGCGCTACCTCCTGTCCGGGAGGTCGTGGTTTGAATCCTGCCACGTACGTCTATGTGATTGATTTTGAATTTCGTTTTTTATTATGTTTTTTTTATTTACAATTGGTAAGACCTTGGCATCATCTCAGCTGATGGTAAGTGACAATGATGCCGAAGATGGAAGTGGGCTTACCAAGATTCCCCAACGCAATGGAGAACTGGCTATCTTATCTTCAAGCCGGATCATTATAATGTACTTTTATTTGAGGCTCGTACGGTGATGAAAAACATTATGAGTCGACCAACCCGGATTGGGCCCGCGTGGTCGACTAAGGCCCGATCGCTCCAACTCATGGTAAGTTCTAGCCCCTCGGTGGGGACGTATGAGCTGATATGATGAGAAAACAATACGTTCTTAAATTTGACGTAGGTAACCTACACCTGCCTTGGAGAAGAAGCTTTGCGTCAAAGTTTCGAGGAGTCTTACTACGCTGGTTGGTCCTTCCAGTACTCAAAGATAGACACAGTGAAAGATCACAACACTTTTTATCACGCAGAGGAAACCTTCTAATGTCACATTCCACCAGTAATTGTTTAGAATTTTTACGTAATTATTCCATAAATACAAAAAAAAATGTTTTCAAAGCTTTTATTTATTACTAGCTCTTTCCCACGGCTTCACCCGCGTGGACTTCGTTTCTATGACTTTTCAAAGATGCGCAGTGCGCGAGCCGCAAGCGGCTCGCGAGCGTGAAATGAAGTAGCCTATGTATGAATCCAGGTCCTAATCTTTCTACCTACCAAATATCAGCCAGATCCGTTCAGTAGTTTTTGCGTGAAAGAGGAACAAACATACATTCATACATTCTTACAAACTTTCGCGTTTATAATATATATATTTATATATTTATTTTTTATTATTTTACTAAGTTTACCCACTTCACGGTTTCCGATTGAGCTGAAATTTTGCATGCATATGTATATCGCGTGACAATCCAATATTAAAAGCTTGTACATACAAGTTTTTAGGTTTTCGACATTTTTTTGGTCTCTCTTTACGTTGAAGCACGTCATCTGTTTTAAACTTCTTTGCTTAAACAACATAATATGATTTCGATGGATTTCACATTAATCATCTAAGTGTTTTTACCTAGGTAAAAGGTCTCTTGATTGAATAATTTATAGGTATAAAATTTAGAGGTACAATCATCGCTCAGCCTAAATACTAAAGCTTAGCTATAAAATTAGGACAATAGATGTGTTCTATGCTATGCAATTACGTACCCAGGTCACCGGAAAATAGGTGATGAAATTTTGTTATAACAAGCTTTTATTCTACCAGTGTGTGTTGCCAGTGATGACATGAGACATGGTCGCTTACTATGGGCCTCATAAGAAGGCTCAAGGTCACCTAAAGGACAATGGAGCGTGCTATGCTCGGAGTTTCTCTGCGTGATCGAATCAGAAACGAGTAGAACCGTAGGAGAACCAAAGTAGCCGACATAGCTCTCAGAATTGCTAAACTTAAGTGGCAGTGGGCGGGGCACATAACTCGTAGAATGGATGGCCGTTGGGGCAGTAAAGTTATCGAGTGGCGACCGCGCACCGGAAAACGTAGCGTAGGCAGACCTCCCACTCGGTGGACCGATGACCTAGTGAAGGTCGCGGGAAGCCGCTGAATGCGGGCAGCGCAGAACCGGTCGTCGTGGAAATCCTTGGGGGAGCCATATGTCCAGCAGTGGACGTCCTTCAGCTGATATGATGATGATGATGACAAGCTTTTATTTAACTTGCAATGTTTAATAAAATCGAGCGACTTCTAGGGGCCAGATTGAGCTGATATTTTGGCGCGAAGCCGTATTCCCAGTAATACATCCTTTTGGTACTTTGGTATTTTGAAGTCGATCTGATGATGGACTACGAAGGCACACCCCGGACACTCCATACAAACGAGCGAGAAATGATATACATAATTATAACTGACGTATCTATAGGCAAGAATGCAGGTAGGGTTGAATCACACCGGCGGTATTGGTCACAAAATGTTTGTTAGTTATTTACTGAATGCTGTGTGTATACTAAACTCTTTTTTTTTTCATACTTTTCGTTGTAAACAAACACCGTTCGAAAAAAAAACACCACTTTCCGAATACACCATACACATTATGAGACTAAAAAACATTATAAATGGTAACTGCGGTGTGGACGTACGAATTAACAATGAAACCTGCTATTATTTTGTACATCTTTAAACACTTTTTCCTTCACCGACAAATCGCTACCGCTTATTAAAAAAAGGTCATCTACTTCTATGATTGCAAAAAAAGGTGAAGTCAATTTGATCACCAAGATTCATGATATGGGGTCCAGGGGGCCCAGCCCCCTCCACCCATTTAAAACCCCCAAATTTTATGGAAAAAGTGTTAGAAGATGTAAAATAATAGCAGTTTTCAGTGTTAATTCATACGTCCACGTCGCAGTTACCATTTACAATGTTTGTGAATATAGTGAATAAAAGTGCTTGCGTAGCTCGTCCTTTACGTTTGGTACCCAATCTACACCCAATCTGAGTGACGGGGGGGGGGTGAGGTCGAATTTAGAGAGGGGCAGGGAGTGTCCATACTGTACGTTAGTACTAATATATATACTGTGACGAAGGTGGAATCAAGGTACCAGGATCGTCTATCTATATATATATATATATATATATATATATATATATATATATATATATATATATATATATATATATATATATATCCTCCTCAGCCGATTTCGGCCATGGCGACTGCTTACTACTCCTAGGCCAGGTTGTGACGTTCGTGTGCCCTAATGTGGCTAACATAGCCGATCTTAGCGGCAAATTCCCGCGCACAGTGGGGGCACGTGAGAACGCCGTTCACAAAGTGGTAGTTTATAGCCGATGGTGGTCGGGCTTTTATTTCGTCGCGTTTTTTGTCTAAGTCTATCTAATAATATCATAAATAATACTGTACCTCTCAGCCGTTTTTAAATTTAGAATCAGGCAAATAATTATTTGTACCTAAAAGCTTTTGGCCTTTGACGAGTGTGTGTTGCCAGTGATGACATACGGAACTGAGACATGGTCGCTTATTATGGGCCTCATAAGAAGGCTCAAGGTCACCCAAAGGGCAATGGAGCTAGGTATGCTCGGTATTTCCCTACGCGATCGAACCAGAAATGAGGAGATCCGCAGGAGAACCAAAGTAACCGACATAGCTCACAGAATCGCTAAACTGAAGTGGCAGTGGGCAGGGCACATAGCTCGTAGAACAGATTATCGTTGAGGCGACCGCGCACCGGAAAACGTAGCGTAGGAAGGCCTACCACTCGGTGGCCCGATGACCTGATGAAGGTCGCGGGAAGCCGCTGGATGCGGGCAGCGCAGAACCGGTCGTCGTAGAAATCCTTGGGGGAGGCTTATGTCCAGCAATGAACGTCCTTCGGCTGACATGACGATTGTAATATTCCTATTACTCGTATTTAGATTTTGAGAGCACGGTAGCTTTATAGCCATGAGGACGGGTATTTCACTTCAATAAATCGCCATTTTTATAGGCAAAAATTACACAGCAGTTTCTTCGTTACTAATGTCATTTTTAGAAATACCTCGCATATGATATCGTCTCTTTTCAGAAATTTCAAGAAAATTAACTAGTCAAAAAAATTGTCCCATCTGACCACCAAGAAAACGCCTTTGTTCCATTCAATGGTTGGTACAGCTTCGGGGATTGGACATGAAAGTCATCACACTGGTCACTCATAAAAGACCATAAAGTAGTGTCATTATAATATGGTCAATAATTTAAAAACAAGAACATTTTTTCAATAATAACTGGCACTAAAGTTTGAAAACTGTATCGGCAAAATGTATTAGTTTAAAGACCTATAATTATAATAGGGTTTAAGTACATATGAAATTGCCGATTCAGTTTTTGAAGTTTAATGCCAAGTTTATTCAAAAAAAGTTATTGTTCTTTATTACTGGCCTTATGGTGACACTACTTAAGGTCTTTTATTAGTAACTAGTGGCATATTATGTCTTTCATGTTCCAATTCCCTGAGCTATGTGCCATTGAATGGAACAAAGGCGTTTTCTTAGTGGTCTAATGGGGCAATTTTTTGAACTAGTTTATTTTCTTGAATCTTCCTGAAAGTGACGAGATCTTATGAGAGGTATTCCCAAATATGACATTAGTAACCAAGAAACTGCTGCGATAACTCTAAAGTTTTAAAATTTAACATCGTCACTTACCACCAGGTGAGATGTTGTCAAGGGTTTACCAATTGTGAATAAAAAAAAATAAAAAAAACATGTGTATTTTTTGCCTTTACAATTGAGTTGAAAATAACCGTCTTCATGAGTTTAAAGCTACCATGCTCTCAAAAAATCTAAATAATAGGCACACATTTACCAGTTATTTCTAATAGTTTAATGCAATTTTTTTAGAATAAATTTTGTTTTAATGACTATTTTTCTTAATATTAATTTTCTTCTTTAAACTTTTTATGCAATCGGCAATTTCATACTTAAACACGTAATAATCGGATTTTAACATTATATTGCCGTTATCAATTAACAATTCTTGAATCTAATCCGTTCTAAAGCCTACTATGAAACTTATCTGTCCATGTCGTTAAAAGTAGCTTTATTAAAACCCGATTAAGGCGGTAATATTACAGATTTTCGTTAAGTTTGACGTCAATTACTCTTAAACGATATAAAACCCAAGGTTGAAAAAAATACCCTTATTGTTCATGATGTTCCTTAAAGTCAAAAGCTGTTACAAACACGATTGAGCAGTTTTGACTCTATAGAAAAAAATCCCAAATATATCTACACCGTTACTTTCAACTTTAGTTATGACTAATATGTTGAAGAATAAATTTTTAAAAATATACAACAATATTTGATATGATAATACAAAGTGAGTAATGTCATTATTTTTTGTAATTTCATTTTAGTTTTTTAATTGAAACGAAAAACCGTTGAAAAAGTTAAAAGGTTTGGTTATTTTCTTTACTTTTTACACGTAAAGAAAAAGACAGAGACAACTGTTCCAATCAATGCCTTAGAGCATAAATTTAAAATTGTTCGTATGTAGGTATCACGTCAGTATCACGTAAAACGGCGGGCGACGCAAAGCCATTTAATATGAATATTCATATTCTTGTGCTTGTCTTAGTTTTATCATCTCGTCCCCTTCAGGTACCTCATGAGAACCACGAGCTATGTAACGATATATAACGCCGCAACGGACGCGCGGCCGCGCCGTTATCCTATAACGCCGTTATCGCGTTATCGTGAAGTTTTAACTTTGAGATTACAACGATGTATCATATCGCTGATAAGTGATAACTACGTAATCCTTTACAACAGCTCTATAATCAAAGTGTAGGTATTTTAAATTCGTATCGTTGTAGTTTTTGTTGCAAAACAAAATAAAGTTTTTTTTTTAAGTAAATTTTTCAGCAGGGTTTATGGTTAGTCCATTCGCTTCACACCAGGAGGTCGCGGGTTCGATTCCCGGTGGGGTCAACTTGTAAGACTCGGTTTTGGTTGGTAGTAAGGCATTTTCTAAGCCCGCCTGGCTAGCTACAACCATCTTATCTAAGTCTTGCCGCCAAACATCAGTGTTAACAACATTGATGTGTTCCGGCCTGAAGATAAGATAGCCAGTTCTCCATTGCGTTGGGGAATCTTGGTAAGCCCGCTTCTATCTTCGGCATCATCATCACTTATCATCAGGTGAGATGATGCCAAGGACTTACCAATTGTAAATTTAAAAAAAAACCGAGGTGGATTTAATTCCATTATACTCGAGAGGCAAACGCCTGAGACATGCCACAGAAGTGTGGTTGTGCTTTTCTTCAAAACGAGCGACAATACCCTGCTGAAGCCATGTCTACAAGCTGTTTTTGAGAGTCATTACGAATCGTCTCGCACGCAGGTTTGAAGACTTCCAGCCTACCGAACAAGCCGGTTTTCCGAAAAGGCTTCAGTGCTATAGACCTTTTTGAAGAAGAGCACCACCACCCTATGCACCATGCCGTATTGTCTACTGCTTTTGGGTCCTGGAAATTCTACTGACTCCAGCAGCAGTCCTTACGCTTGCGCCGCAAATCGTCGCTCCACCTAGACGGGGGCGTCCCCCGATATACGTTTACCTTAAGAGGTGTGTATCCCTATCGCCCTCCATAAAAACTTTGCTTAGACACACCCTGGACACTTCATACGACGGGCCAGAAATGACATTTCAAAAAAGGAATGACGCAACAAACAAAATGGCGGCGAAACCCTATACGTTCGACAACCAAACTGTAACGAACCTGTATCAATCTGGGTGACGAGGGGGTGAGGTTGCAATCTAGAGAGCGGCAGAGAGTGTCCATACTGTATGTTAGTACTAATATATATACTTTGGTTTAGATCTTATCTGAATGTTTATTACATTCAAACAAGTTTTTTTTTCTTCTTGAAGAGGTAGAGAAAGTTAGTGGACTTTATGAGATAGATCAGAACCGGTCGTCGTGGAAATCCTTGGGGTAGGCCTATGTCCAGCAGTGGACGTACTTCGGCTGATATGATGATGACTGAAGTAAAACAAACAAATGTTCCAAATGGGAAAGAGCCGCCATCTCATTCATCTTGGTGGACACAGACGTTTTGCCATAGATGAGATACTAGCTGTTTTGCTCTGTACGTAAACTGTACCTATTTGTTATCAAGCGACTTCCAAAAAGGAGGAGGTTCTCAATAATTCGTCTGTATGTTTTTTTTTATTTTATTTTTTAATGTTTGTTACCTCAGAACTTCTGACTGGGTGAACCGATTTTTATGATTCTTTTTTATTTGAAAGCTAGTGCTTCCCTTAGGGTCCCATAAAAATTTTATCAAAATCGGTGCAGTACTTTAGTAGAAAATTAACAAAAACCAAAAATAACAATGCAAAAATGTACTAATTTGTTGCGATGGAAGTCGGTTTTTAACGTGTTTAGCGTTTTTAATTATTTTTAGGATTTGGTATACTTATACTCCTATACTTCCTTATGAAGTTTCTATGAAATGTGTCTGTAATGGTGACGTGTAAATAATATGTAGATAGGTGCTCGTTTTTTCGTCTTTATTTGATTTGCAGATTTAAATTTTCCTGTAAGATGCTTCAATAGGTACCTTAGTAGGTATTATGATTTAAATGTGATCGATCCAAAGAACTTCTACATAGGTAGGGTTGCCAGATCTTAAAACTAAATAGCCGGACGCACCAGCCAGTTTAGCCGGACTTTTGGGTAAAAAAGCCGGACTCCCTAAATTATTTAAGTCCGCTTTAGACATGACAAAATTTTGTGCATTAGTTAGTTATTCAGTCTTGTTTAATGGCCTTTAAACGAGGTCTTAGTCAGACAACGAAGCGCCGTCATAGTGACTTATTCGACGGCGCGCTCGCCAGAATGTCCAGATAACTGTTTAAATCTTGAAATCTAAAAAGCCTTACAAAAGCCGGACAGGCCGGATACCATCTAATTTGGCCGGACTCACATCTAAAAAACCTAACCCTGTCCGGCTTTATCCCGACGCCTGGTAACGCTATCATAGGTATTAGTACCTAGAAATTTCTTGGATCGATCACAGACTAGACACCTAGGTACTTACTAAGAAGGAAAAATTAAAAAAAAACCGGCCAAATGCGAGTCAGAACCGCACACATAGGGTTCCGTACCATCATACTAGATGGCGCTAGTTTCTTCATGTTTAAAAAAAAACACGTTTTTTGTATGGAGACCTCCCTTATTTTTCTACTTTTTTAATTTTTAGTATTTGTTGATGTAGCGTCAAAGGAAATACATTATCTGTGAAAATTTCAACTGTCTAACTATCAGGGTTCATGAAATACAGCCTGGTGACAGACGGACGGACAGAGAAGTCTTAGTAATAGGGTCCCGTTTTTACCCTTTGCGTATGGAACCCTAAAAAATGTACTAAATTGAAATTTTCATTAAATTAGTTTTTTTTTATTATTTGAATAAAATTAAAATAAAATTTGTACCTGTAAGATCTCATGAATAAATAATAAATAAAATTAGTAAAGAAATGTGATTCAAAATAGGCTTTTTCCACACCATCACTGTGATACTTACTTACTTATATAAGTTACTGGTGATACTGATATTTTTTTAATTACATTTTATTTTACTTCTACGGCTCTTCCATTATTATAATTATAATCCGTTTTTTTATTTCCATGCATTTTTTTTCCTTCAGAAAAGCACTAAAAATATGCTTAGGCATAGTCGGAACTCGAAAATATCTAATGTAGTAGATATATAATTTTTCATTGATTTTTATGTATATTTTATTAACGATTCTTTCATTATTAAGGAGATTACAATGTATCTAACTGGTTGTGATGTGAACATATAAGTCAGTACGTCTAGTCTAGGCAGATATCGATAACTTCTCAAATATATTTTACACTAGCTGTTTCCCGCGGTTTCACCCGCGTGGACAACGTTTCTATGACTTTTCGAGGGTGCGCAGTGCGCGAGCCGCAAGCGGCTCGCGAGCGTGGTAAAAAGTAGCTTATGTCTGAATCCAGGTCCTAATCTGTCTACCTACCAAATTTCAGCCAAATCCGTTCAGTAGTTTTTGCGGGAAAGCGTAACATACAGACAGAGTTACTTTCACATTTATAATATTAGTAGGGATTTTAGAACCGGATGTAATTTTATTAACCTCTTTTTTCAAGACATGTTCTGCCATCTTCTATCAAGTAGATAAATTACATTAGTATGCCCCATGGAAACTAACGTACTTCCATGGTGTGGCCACTTAACGCTAGATGGCGGTATTTCATTTGTGCAACATAACAAAGGTAGATGGCACTGTATACGCAGAAGAGTTAGTTCCAGTAGTGAACAACAGATGGCGCTATAGAAGCGAGGTTGTTGACCGAACAAACTTTTTTTCCCTCCTCAGACGAAACCGACAAGTTGTACGGATTCCACGTAGGTAGCGATCATGTAGCGATTCTTTCACAAAAAAAAAACTGTGAGCTGATGTTTTGTTTACGTTGGTTTTGGTTATGTACACCTATAATTCCTATCAATCCACACAATAAACTGGGTTATTTTGTGAAAATTTTAGTTTTATAAAGTTGTGAAGTGGACACTTAGTGGACATGAAAACTTTCTCAGGTTATCTATCAACGTAGTGGTGTGCCACAGTGACCGAGTCCGGTGAAAATGATTTGAGCATGAACCGACCGTAAACATCGCTGCGAATTGTTTTGTGTTGTGAAGTGAAACAGTTACCAAAAATGACTACAGACAGGTTTCACAAGTAAGTATATGGTCTAGGACCTAGTAAAAAGTATTTCCTACTTATTTATTTCTCGTACATATCTAATCTTATTTCCATGTATATAGCTTGGTACAATGTACCAAATTACCAATTGTATTACTTTAATTGATAGATAAGATTAAATTCCTAGGTAAAATAGATACTTACAGCAGCAGAAAAGCAGATTTAATGGCTATTTACCTATTAGTGTGACCGTTAATTTTAGTTGTGGTTATTCGATAGCTGGTAGGTAATTGTAGGTAATTATAGGTATCTACAGGATAAAGTCATGGTTCTTCTGGCACTGGGCTTTGCATTGCTAGGTACCTAATATAAGTCGAAAACGAACGCATAGCATAGATACACATTTATTTTCTACTTGGTACGCACTTTTTAGGATTCCGTACACCAAACGGGTGACCAACGGGACCTTATTACTAAGCCTCCGCTGTCTGTCCTTCTGTCCGTCCGTCAGCGGCCTGTATTTCAAGAACTGTAAAAGGCAGACAGTTGAAATTTTCACAGAATGTATATTTCTGTTGCAATAATGACAACAAATACTACAAAAATATAAAAAAATAAATAATAAAGTTGGGTCTCCATACAAAAAAACTTTTTTTTTATGAATTTAGAAGTATTTTTGATTTAGCTCTATCGTAAAGACAGTAATATAATAATAATAAGCGAGAAACTTGGTTTGAATATTGTATGTACTATTCTGAAAAAACCGACATAGCTCTCAGAATTGCTAAACTGAAGTGGCAGTGGGATTGGCACATAGCTCGTAGAACAGATAGATGGCCGTTGTGGCAGTAAAGTTCTCGAGTGGCCACCGCGCACCGGAAAACGTAGCGTAGACCAGCCTCTCACTCGGTGGACCGATGACTTAGTGAAGGTCGCCGGAAGCCGCTGGATGCGGGCAGCAGCGCAGAACCGGTCGTCGTGGAAATTCTTGGGTGAGCCCTATGTCCAGCAGTGGAAGTCCTTCGGTTGACATGATGATGACCGAAGTAAAACAACAAATAATAAAAATCGACCAAGTGTGAGTCGTACTCGCGCTTAAGAGTGAGAACTGATTGACAAACAAAAAAAAGTATATTTTAATCGCTCGCGTTGATGTATTTTGTTTGTAATGTGAATAGGTATATTGTCATTATACTATGTAGTTGAAGAGAGGTGTGGTAGTACGGAACCCTCGGAGTGCTAGTCCGACTCGCACTTGGCCGGTTTTTTTTACTTTTCCAGGATGACGGTGTAAAGTGTTACTGTTTCTAGGTACCTACTCGTTTCAACTACCACAACGACCCCCGGTATGGTAGATAGGTTAGTTATGTCCGTTCACTGATGGGCGGGGGACGCGGGATCGGCTTGCATAATTCTTAATATTTCGGCGCCTACCACTTCGCTGGTAAGCATCGTCATCCATCTGTTAGGCCAAGCTTTAGCAAAGTATTTATATAACTAACATATAGCCGCTCTCTAGTTTGTGTTGTGACCTCAACCTCTTGTCACCCAGATTGATACAGATTGGTTACAATTTGGTTTTCGAACGTATAGGATTTCGCCGCCATTTTGTTTGTTTCGTCATTCGTTTTTTTAAATGTCATTTCTGACCCGTTGTATGAAGTGTCCAGGGTGTGGCTTTAGCGTGCCCTTCCGGACACTTGTCATCCAGGTAGTTTGTGGTCTACCTTTCATTCTCTCTTTTTGGTAGCCATGAAAACTCGTCAGGCAGAGACAGTAGAGTCAGGCCTCACGGTTGTTTTCTAGACCTTGCCTTTGGTTCTTATCGGCATTTTTGCATCTAAGGGAATTCCTGCCAGCTTACGGCAGTAAACTTAACCAGACATGATTTTGTGCGTAATGTCGGCTGTTATCTTTCCGTCTTCCGGGGTTATAGGCTGGTTCCCTTTTCTCTAAAGTAGCGGCATTTTGGGTAAAATTTGGCCAAATGAGTTTTTTTTTACTAATTCAGACCTACTGAACACGAATTTCGATGTTGCCATTCTCGATTTTGGACCGGAAACTCATAATTCAAGATGGCGGACGTGTTCATACAAATACGATATTTTCACTCCCGAGGCCGATATTACTGATCCTAGGTAATTTAAATTTATTTACTCTAGGTAGGGCTACGCATAATAAAAAATGTCTATGTCTATGCCATCCAATTTGACTTCCCCGCTTGATGGTATAGATGGATTCGTCGAGGTTGGCAATACCCTAACAAGGTGCACGTGAGCAATGTGAAAAACAAGAAAATAAAGTAGGACGTGAAAACCCAATATGCACTGGATGCAGCAATGCAACCGGGTGTTCCACCTCAGAATGAGGCAGCTGCAAATGACGTTAAGAACTCCACAGAAGATTTGTAATGCACCGGCACTATCTATCACTCTGTAAATAAAAAAGAAATAAGATTAATTAAATGAAGAAGGGCTTTTGTACCTAGAGACGTTAAATATATTCTTTAAAAAAAGATAATTGACTCTTTCCATCAGGTGAAATGCGGTTGACGCACTCAAATTTATATTACAAAAGAAAAAAAATTACAGTCAGTTATGGTAGGTAGGTAGTTGCGCGGCTATTGTATAACCACAGTGGGTAGGTACCTAGGCAGTTACGGATATTGAACTGACTGTTTTCGATGTTACTCCAACCATATCTCCTGCGTTTCCGAAAACACGACGCTTCCGAAGGGCGACAACACCACCGGTACCGGTACCTACTAGAAACCATACTAACACTAGCTACCATGGTGCTACCTATTCATTTTGTGACCAAAGTACGGTCACACCGCGTAGGTACCAGAGATACTCGTATATGCCGTATTGTATGCTATCGTCATTCGAGCTCGTCACATGTTAATAAACGCCAAGAACCCCTAACCATTGTGTTAATTTTTTTGTTTATTGTCATCATTATCATCTGATACGATATCAGCCGAAATACGTCCACTACTGGACAAGGTCTCTACCAAGGATATCCACGACAACCGGTCCTGCGCTAAGCGCATCCAGCGACCTCCCGCGACCTTCACCAAGTCACCGGTCCACCGTGTGGGAGTCGTGCCCACGCTACGTCTTCCGTGCGCGGTCGCCACTCGAGAATTTTACTACCCTATCGGCCATATTTTCTACGAGCTATGTGCGCTGCCCACTGCCACTTAATTTTAACAATTCTGAGAGCAATGTCGGTTACCTTGGTTCTTCTACGAATCTCTTCATTTCTGATTCGATCGCTCGCCCTTTGGGTGACTTTGAGCCTTCTTATGAGGCCCGTATCGAGCGACCATGTCTCATTTGTATGTCATCACATCACTGACAACACACACTGGTTAAAGGCCTTGGTCTTAAGACACTATGGTACCCGACACTCACACCGCGTACCAGAGATAAAAGCTGATGGCAAGTGGCCGTGGATTTCCCGCAATCCATAAATATAATGCTGGCTTCTCACTGCGCGTGTTAGCCCGCGCCGCGCCGCGCCCGCACGCGCCCCGCGCAGTGTGAAGAACTAAGGCGCGGCGCGGCGCGGGCAGGCGCGGCGCGGCGCGACCTATCCGCTAAAAGTCGGTAACTACAAAGGCGCGACGCGGCGCGGCGCGGGCTCGCGCGTGTCGGCGCGGGCGCGCGCGGCGCGGCGTATGCCTGCCTATTGAACTCGTTCTTTTCATCTTGACTCGTCCGACGTTGAGGTACCTATGTAATTATCCTAAAATACAAACAATGATTACCTTGACCGGCTCTTATTGAACGTTGACATCCACCAACGCCTCTTCTTCTTCTTCTTTTTGTTAATTTTATTAAGTAAACGATATCCACAAAATAATACAAAAACGGCTGATGCAACAGCCATGCCTTCTTCTTCAGTGGCATTGCTCCATGGCTGGAGGTGGCAATTCGACTCACAAGACATATGCACTCAACAGACTGAATCAAACTGAGGTTTTGAAGCTAGAAGGCACGCGCCGCGCCGCGCCAGTTCCGTTGGGTGGCGCGGAGTGTCGCGTGGCGCGTCCATGCGCGTGGAGCGGCGCGGCGCGTAGTAGCACGCGCAGTGAGAAGCCACCTTTAAACAACCGACACTAGGGGCACAGTATTTATTATGAATAAGTTTGTGCCAGGGAAGTCATCAGTGCAGTGCTTTGCGAAGCCTTGAGGATTACATGTGAGGAGGAACCTCAGGGGCAACCAAGTAGGAGGAACAGCAGAACATGGTGTCAAAGCTGTAACAGGCGAGCGTTGACGGGTCACTTTACTACAAACGCACACCTGAAAAAAATCGGCCTGATAAATGACCCGAACTGCAGGGCCTGTGGTGAAGATACAGAATCAATGGAACACTTACTGTGTCACTGCGATGTCTTCACTAGAAAGCGTATGTACCTCCTTGGTGTTGGCTCCCCAAAACCCGAGGATTACAATCATTTTCCACTCAGCGGCATTGCTGCATTGATGCTGCACATCTTCTAGTAGATTAGAGTGCAAAGGTTATTAGGGGTAGACACAAAGGATCCCACTGGGTCGAAGTGTCGCTGCGACACTGCAGCCCCCACTTACAAGAGGTAAGATAAGATTAAGAGGTGGAATTACCACGGGTACTCCAATACACAGCCTCCAAGATTGGGGTGGAGTGGTAAAATCAGGTGTCGTCACCAGGCAAGGTTGCCCGATGATGGTCGAAGTGTCGCTGCGACACTGCAGCCCCTCATTTACAAAAGGTAAAATAAGAGAAAGAGGTGGAATTGCACGAGTTACTGCAATAGACAGCCTCCAAGTTTGGGGTAGAGTGGTAAGATCATGGTGACGTTACCAGGCAAGGTTGCCCGATGATGATCAAAAGACATCGTCAGCATTGCTGGGCGACATTTACAAGGCACCGAGGACACTGGAATGCACAAGAAGTGGCCCTCTACCAATTTATCTTTTTACGAATACTAATACCAACCTCTGACAAAGTTGTGGGTTTGAAACTACTAGACAATGCATAGTTATGTTATGCATAATAGCGCAACGCGTGCGCTGCTCAGCTGGTGCACTGGTGAATGCGTTTGTTCTATAAATACCGACGTAGTATGTAGCCTACATTAAACTACGTAACGAGGCTAGAAATATGTTATATTTTAATATTTTATATTGTACTCGGTATGGATAGCGTAATGTAATGATGAATGACGGTGCACAGACAAATCCTTACGGGTTTTTGCTGCACCGGTATCACTGTGTCTTAATTTTAAGTTTTTTATTGTAATAAAAAAAATGTAAACTAGCAGTTTCGAAGTCAGTTTACAACCAGTTGATGTGCATGCGCATTATCACCACCGTCATATGCCACAGCTTCACGGTCGCTGCACAGGAGTACAGGGGTCACTCGTCGTGTCTGGCCCCTATAAATCTGCATCAGAACTTATTCCACCGGCATAGAGCCGTTATTGCACTGGTACGGCTGTTATCAGCTAATCGATTGACAGTTGAAAAGCGTAAGGTTTCCGTGGTAACCTGGTAACCGTGCACCCGTGCAATCGGCTGCGGGTTAAGCGCCAATAATTTTTAAAAAACTTTTAGGTTTTTATTTGAAAATTATTTTAATTATTTCGTGTTCTTCTCAACAAACTCTTTCAATAATACCCATTTCACGTGGATGCATAACAACATAGTTGAAGAGACATAAAATTTTTTGAAAGGAGTTTTTATGCTCAAAAGCCAAATGCTCACGGCACCTTTCCAAATTCAAAAAAGGCGAGCACAGTGTTTCCTACGTTTCTATTGAAAACAAAAGATAATCCTGATTCCTGGGACCTTGAGTCCACCTCCAAAGTTCATCATTCAAAATACTGAAAAGATATAAGTTATCGGGAATACAGCTTTTTACCAAATTTCAACTCAATCGTAGCCCTAGAAGTCGCTTTAAAATCGATTGCAAGATTCGACCTAAATAAACATACATACAAACATTGAAAGTTAAAGGCTTTTAATAACTAGTCCGCCATTTTTGGGAGTCCGCCATATTGCATTAAGAATGACGTCACTTAGCTAACCATGTATGCATTGTCATCCAAACTAAAAATTTCAGCTCAATCGGAAACCGGGAAGTGATAATAATTCAGCTTGCAAGATTTGACCTAAACAAATATACATACAAACATTGCAAGTTAAATAAATGATTTTATTAATAATACTAGTTTTTGCCAGCGGCTTCGCTCGCGTGAACATACTTGACTGTCTACGAGGGTGTAGTGGAAAAAGGTAGCTTACGTGTTAAGGTTCTAATATTACTGATTTTCGTTATTTTTGACGTCAATTACTCCTAAACTATAAAAAACCAAGGTTGAAAAAAAATACCCTTATTGTTGATGATGTTCCATAAAGTCAAAAGCTATTAGAACCACGATTGAGCAGTGTTGGCTCGATAGAAAAAAAATCCCTAAGATAGGTCTACACCGTTACTTTCAACTCTAGTTATGACTAATATTTTAAAGTATAATTTTAAAAAATATACAACAATATTTGTTATAATAATACAAAGTGAGTAATGTTATTATTTTTTATACTTTCATTGTAGTTTTTGATTAAAACGAAAAAGCGTTGAAAAAGTGCTGTTATTTTCTTTACTCTTTACACGTTAAAGACAGAGATAACTGTTCCAATCAATACCTCACCTTAATCCAGGTCCTAATCTGTCTCCCTAGTAAATTTCAGCCAGATACGTTCAATAGTTTTTGCGTGAAAGAGTAACAAACATCCATACATACAAACTTTCGCGTTTTATTAGTAGGATAGAATAGGTATCTACTTCGTTACGTTACTGACTTTGACTTACTGCAGTTAGTCTTGAGGTGTCGGCTAACACCAGGCGAGCAGTTTTACATTAACTGGGTTTTTTATTTATTCATCATCATCATTACAGCTCATATACGTCCGAGGGGCTCGAGCCTACCCTGAATCAGGGCGATTAGGCCTTAGTCGACCACGCGGGCCCAGTGCGGGTTGGTCGACTTCACACACAACCTTCGAGTTTCTTCGCAGGCGTGTGCAGGTTTCCTCACGATGTTTTCCTTCACCGTTAAAGCAATCGGTAAGTATGTACGTAAGTTTTTGAAAAACTCATTGGTACATTGGCCGTCCAGATTTGAACCCGGTATCTCTGGTTAGATGGACCGAGTCGTTACCGGTTGAGCCACCGACGCTTTTAATATTTTTATTTATTATTATTATTTATTTATTAATCGAAAAAATTAGTACATAGGTAAACATTAGACCCACAAAACTGAATTATCCAACCATTAAGAAGGTAGGTTGTTCTCCGCTCCCCCCCTTATTATTTGCAAATTGCTACGTGTCGCTAAGATCTCTTGATAAACGAAAGGATTCTCTTCTAAGCTATAACTAATACAACACTTTTACCACACCCCGGACACTTCACACAACGGTCAATAAATTACATTTCTAAAAACAAATGACGGAACAAACTAAATCACGGCGAAATCCCATACGTTCGACAACCAAACTGTAACCAATCTGTAGCAATCTGGGTGACGAGGGGGTGAGGTCGCAATCTAGAGAGCGGCAGGGAGTGTCCATACTTTATGTTAGTACTAATATATACTCTGCTTTTACCACAAAGTCTACATAGATAAGTCAGGGTAATCTCCTAAACTAGGTAGGTAGCGCATAGCCCGTATATATTACGTGAATGATGTTACAACTCCAAGATGTTTATAACAAAAAAGTATCGCGGTACGCGACTGACACAGTACCAATATGATTCGAGAGAGAAAGTTATTGCATTGTAGCTGACAGGTGCAGGCGCGCTCGCTTCCCATACCTCACGCTTCCGCTTCTGATGAGATCATCATCATATCAGCCGAAAGACGTACACCACTCACGGATCAGATAAATAAGGTTCCTCAAGTATGATTAGACAATCATACTTAACCGAAGCACGCGTTCATACTTTTTATTGCTTGTCTAGTGGAGTTGATGGGTGGGAGACAGGCGGCGACGCTGGTTTTCAAACAAAAGTGTGACTATTGCCAATCCAACCTTATTTATCTTATCCGTGATCATATCAGCCGAAAAACATACACTGCTGGACAAATACCGGTCCTGCGCTGCCCGCATCCAGCGGCTTCCCGTGACTTTCATCCAGTTCATCGATCCACTGTATAGAAGGCATGCCTACGCTAGGTCTTGCGGTGTGCGGTCGCCACTCGAGAACTTTACTGACCCAACGGTCATCTGTTCTACAAGCTATGTTCCCCGTCCACTGCCACTAAGTTTAACGATTATGTGAGCTACGAGTATGACGGTTATGTTTCTGATTCGATCACGCAGGGAAACTCCGCAAGCATAACTCGCTTCATCGCTCTTTGGATGACCTTGAGCCTACTTACGAGGGCCATAGTATGTGACCGTATCTCAGTTCCGTATGTCATCCATCACCGACACACATACTTACTGGTGATGAGATCACAAGTGTAGATAAAGATTAGATTACAATGGCGTTCCAAAATGAGTCATGATAACACAGGAGAGTTGCCTAGGATAGTGGTAGGACCTTACTGATTGTGCAAGGCAAGGCCCGGCTGAGTGGGTACCACTGTCAAAAGACTGAAGGAGCTTTGGTCGCTCGCTCTATACCCATCGCCAGACAGCGCGCTGCGTTCCAGCGGGGCTATGAAGAAATCCATCTTAGCTTTTTAGCCCTCAAGGATCCAGCAAAACACTGATAACAAGCCTGGTCTACCCTATGGTGTTACCCTATAGATGACGGTAGCCACATCAGGTGCGCAATCACGCTTTTGCCACACTATACAAAAAGTAGTCAATTGTGAGTCGGACGGACCACGAGCAAAATATTACCCTATTCATTCATTCATTCATATCAGCTCACATACGTCCCCATCGAGGGGCTCGATCATACCCTAAATTAGGGCGATCGGGCCTTAGTCGACCACACGGGCCTAGTGCGGGTTGGTCGACTTTACATTCAACCTGCGAGTTTCCTCACGATGTTTTCCTTCACCGTAAGAGCATCAGATATTATATGAAATCTAAATTCGAAATCACATTGGTACGTGGCACGTTCGAACCACGACCTCTAATAGCTAGTACCCTATAGTCTTTTCAAAAAATTTAAAAAATATTTTAAAAAACAAAGTAAATTTTTCAGTTGACATAGATATTTTTTATGGAATTTAGGTGATCCTTTTTACAAATCTAAATGCAGATTTTATGTTGCTCGACTTTTACTCTTAAACTAAGAAAGGATGCTTAATTTAACTTTGTTTTCCCTTTGAATAAGTTAAATACTCCAGCATTTCCAATACTTTCAGATTTTCTGAAATAGGCAATAGCTAAACCGCTGGTAGGGGGTGGAGTAATATTGTAACTCTAACAAAATCACCACTTGAAAACTTATAAACGAATCATTTATCGGAAAAATGATCTTAACGAACTCTATGTTAATTTTTAAAGATCTATTCAACGATACCCCGCACGATATGGTGGGCATGTGATTAAAAAAACCCAGCCCCACTTTCATGTAGGGAGTACCCTAAAAAATATTTCACAGATTCTATTCCATAACTTTAAAGGGGTAACAGATATGCATAACATACCAAATTTCAGCTTTATACTTGTAATAGTCATCTTATCAGCTCATATACGTCCCCACCGAGGGGCTCGAGCCTACCCTGAATTAGGGCGATCGGGCCTTAGTCGAGCACGCGGGCCCAGTGCGGGTTGGTCGACTTCACTCACAACCTTTGAGTTTCTTCGCAGGCGTGTGCAGGTTTCCTCACGATGTTTACCTTCACCGTAAGAGCGTCGAATAAACGTACATATGAAATTGAAATTCGAAAACACATTGGTACGTGGCAGGATTCGAACCACGGCCTTCCGAACAGGAGGTAGCGGCCGTATCCATTACGCCACCGACTTGTAGGTAATAGTATTTGAGCAAAACGGCAGTGACATGGCGACAGACAGACAAACATGGCGATACTAAGTGTTCTTAGTTTATATAATAGTACTAACATACAGTATGGATACTCCCTTCCGCTCTCTAGATTGCGACCTCACCCCCTCGTCACCCAGATTGGTTACAGGTTGGTAGTCGAACGTATAGGATTTCGCCGCCATTTTGTTTGTTCCGTCATCCCTTTTTTGCAATGTCATTTCTGGCCCGTTGTATGAAGTGTCCAGGGTGTGGTTTGACTACGGAACCCGTAGATTTAATTATTTTCAATTCAATATATTATTGTAAAAGTTTAAATTATTTTATGTGGTCAAGCATTTTGCGCTTTCTTGTTTACAGAGCAGCCAAAGATGGCCTCCTGGAGGTGCTTCGTGAAGCGACTAGGAAGGAGTGCAACAATAAGGACGAATCCGGGATGACCCCCACACTGTGGGCTGCTTTCGAGGGGCATATAGAGGCTTTAAGACTGCTCTGCGGCAGAGGGTAAGAAAACCGACCATATTATTCAAATCCTTACTAATATTACTAAATATCCTTACTAAACTAAATACCAGGGGCGCCGGGAAGCATAGACTTGCCAAAACTCATAGATTGACACATATAGTGGGTCCTAAGATATTTAATAAACTGCCCGAGAACATAACATCGGCCTCAAACGAGAACGTATTCAAGACAAGATTAAAAGACTGGCTTGTCGAGCAGACGCTTTATAAAGTATTGATTTATTTAACTGACAATTTAATTGATTACATCACTTACCATCAGGTGAGATGATACCAATGGCTTACCAATTGTGAATATAAACAAATTTTTAAATGTACTTAAATTTTTTTAAAAAAATTTTTTTATCATTTTTCATTGTACCTACGAGTATTATATTTACCTATAAATTGACATTATTTAAATTTACAAAACTTTGACGTATAAAATGTATTTTTATCAATAAATGAACTGAACTGAACTATTACAAATAATATTATAAATGTTTTTTTTTAATTAAAAATTTGAGTGCGTTTGACTGCAACTCACCTGATGGTAAGTATTTGCTTGTTTGTTACCTTTTCACGCTTAACACCTCGACGAATCTTTATGAAATTTGGCATGCAGGTAGCTTGTATTACATAGGGTACTTTTTGTCCCGTGAAAATAGCATACTCCGATGCAGTTCCTGTGAAAACTGAAAAAAAAATTTTTTTTAACTGATCAATGGATTGTTGTGATTTTTTGCACAGAGATGGTTGAGGGAGAGGGAAATGACATAATTTACTAATTAGCTGATCCTGATATAGTTCCCGAGGGATCTGGGGAAAACTCATTTCCACGCACGCGCACGTCGGCGTCGCAACGGAGCAACGGACGGATTGAAGTGATTTTTTGTATACAATTGATTGAGGGGATGGGAAGTGACAAATACTCTTTTTTATCCACAATAGGGATGACGACAGCATCAGAAATAAATAATGAACTCTTGATCACTAAATTGCCCTCCTACTTAAACTTCGGAAAACCTTACTCATTTTGTTTTCCATCAAGTCTTCGATTTTTAATTCACCAAACTCACAAAATGAGTACTTAGATGACGCTGCTTAACTATGACGTCACGCCAAGGTATTCAAACATTTTTAGAACAAAATGTCGTTTTTGACAGATGATAAAAAGTAACTCAAATGACTAGCATTCGTCATCCCTATTGATAAGCCCTTGGCGTCATCTCACCTGATGGTAAGTGACGATGATGCCGAAGATGGAAGCGGGCTTACCAAGATTCCTCAACGCAATGGGGATCTGGCTATCTTATCTTCAAGCCGGGACACATCAGTGTTAACAGCATTTGGCGGCAAGACTTAATAGATAAGGCGGGCTATGAAATGCCCTACCACCAACCAAACCGAGTCTTACAAAGTTGACCCCGTCGGAAATCGAACCCGTGACCTCCTGGTGTGAAGCGAATGGACTAACCATTACGCCACGGAGGCGGTTAAAAATACTGCTAATCAGAATAGCCCGATATAGTTTCTGATGGATCTGGATCTGCAGCCTATTCATGCAAAATATCTCGTCATTTCGTTGATGTAACGTGGATAGAGATTGTTGAACACATTTTTGCATGAAGTCCTTATGTTACTGCTCGAGACACGGACTCAGAGGCACGGATAAGTAAATATTATCTTTGTGGGGGGGGGGGGGGGGAAGCTGCGTCTACTTTGCGATTCACCGGGATATTGTGAATACCGCGATAAATATAATAATATAACGATAAGATAGATAATAATATAACGGTAAATTGTGAATCGGATCACAATTTCACGGCCTATTCTTGTACCTCCGAATAAAACGGATGATTTCTTCTGCTGCGAAGCATTCTGCTACCCAGGGCGAAGCGAGGCTCATCAAACCTGACCGAACCTAACATCGCTCAATTATTTAGTGTTTTTCACTTTGCTTAATGTTATTGTAATGTCACTAGTGAGTTTGCAATGTTACAGTTCACAATCTTTCGACAGTTCACAATCTCGCCAAATAAATTCCGTTAAATTATAATTTAACGGAATTTACAATCTTACGGTTACAGTTTTATATTCAATTTAACGTTGAGATCTTTTTATCATATTTCATATTCATCCTTTGGTGTCTAAATAACATTTGAGCTCTATGACTATTCCTCCATTTCAGTGCGTTGGTTGGTAAAACAGGTAAAACAGTGATAGCTATGTACTCCTACCATTTTGATGATAACTAGATGATAACCGTATCGTCATTTAGTGGCGATAATGATAAAATTTAATCATGGCATTATGTACCTATTAAGTATGTTCAATTCGCTTGACTAATAAATCAATACACATATGAAAATATGTCGACGCGTTTTTAGAGATTAACGAATAAAACATGATCTGACTTGTATTCTTTTGGGCTGTAAAAACCTCGGAATGCCACATACATATCAAGTCTTAGACCAACTTAGTACCTACCTTTGTACCTAATACTTGAAAATTGATTCGCTATCAAATGCATTTGGTGCTAAGCAGCATTACTGCAGCCTCGACGCGCCCTCCGAACGCGTCTAAGATCGCACAAGTAACTCAGAAGGTGTTAAAGGGCAAGGGGACCAGTCTTAAATTTATAAATTTAAAACCCTCCGACAAAAATCTCTAAAAAGTACAAATAATAGTTTTGGCCCTTTTAGTTATATTTTGATATAAGAGTCTTCGCGTAGAAGGACCGCTAAGTTGTGAAATTATTAGCAATTAGTTGTAGTAAAGTAAAACAGTTATATTCTTTTTATTTAATTTACTTAGCGGTCCCCCTGGGCGACGACTCTTAGAATAAAGTATAACTACTTACTTATGTTAAACTTAAGTGGCCAAACAAAACATATTATACTTTTAGAGGTTTTTATTGGGGTTTTTTTAAATTTTTAAACGTAAGTTGTATTTCATGCTTTTCAAACTTTACGTATCCCAAACACGATAGGTACCTCTGTTGTATAGTTTTGTTTGCTTATTGGCGAAACATACATAGTGCTCAATTTTACTTCTAATATTTAACACCACTATTTACCTATGTTTATAAAATTAATTGAATTTAACGGCCCTTGCCTAGTTTGAAAAGCGAGCCGTACCCCAGCAGTGGGAACGTTATGGTTTAACGTGTTAACGATAAGATAATTCACACTTTCACCTTCAAAGTACCACAATCAAGTTTTATAAAGTGTAATAAATAAAGCGTTAAATTGTTATTATAGTTATAATGTTAATCTTTATTGGCTAATAAGTAATAACTATGTAGTCACTTAATCTCTTGATACGTAACAAAATTATTATTTTTTTATCTCTAGGTATACCTATTTACTTACCTTAGAAAGCAGATACACTGCGATATTCCGTCAAACATTTTTCTGATTTACAATCAAATCATGTATACGCTGAAAAGCGACAAAAAACTTTCCCGAAGAAGATACGATTGAAGCCAAAAAAATTACTTCCCAATTCCCATACAAATTGTCAATCAATCGATCACTCGATTTGCGTTGTGTTGTTATTACTAGCTTTTGCCAGCGGCTTCGCTCGCTTGGGCATCGTTTATATGACTGTATTAGAGGGTGAGTGGTGCACGAGCCGCAAGCGGCTCATTAAGAGTTGTCTTTAGATGTATGTGGCTTTTTATCTCCTCCGATGCCGGTGCTACTTTAATACTACCTCATATACATTTGCAAATCGTTAGGAGGCTCGAGTTTCCATAAAAACGTAGTTACGCTTTAATACAAAAATTAGATGCCGGATTGTATACTAACTTTGCGAATATATTGAGTAGACACATATCGATGTTTGTAATTAGTTTTTATCGAAGTAAATTGAAACGTAACTAAACGAAGGCTTAATATACTCATTCGTGATCTTGTCCACCCTGGTTACTCCCAACATCCATATTTCAGCTAACGTGCATTCGCTTTTCATCCCTATAGTAGCACCGGCCTTATCGCTGTCTTTTGCTCCGCTTACACAGGGTGTAACAAAATTGGTGTAGGTCCCATTCACTGGGGCTTCTACTCAACAAACTGAACAACTTTTGTGACTTTGCTGAAATCGCAAAAAAAAATACTCTTCATACAAATCGATCAGCTGATCAACCAATTTTCTGCATTTTTGTACGGAAGGCCCTTTATTTCAAAGTTGTCTTCTTTCCTTGCAGAAAGTTGTTCAGTATGATAAGTAAAACCCCCAGTTAATTGATCCTACACCATTTGTTTTACACCCTGTATAGATTTCTCGCGGAAGTTGATCTGGGACCTTTATGAGCAGATCCTAAGTTGTTTTTGACCAGTGATTTCAACTTCAACCTATATAATCCTCCGAAATATTACAGAGGCGAACCCGACAAAGCAGACTACTTCGGCAACACGGCGCTGCACCTGGCCTCTGCGCGCGGGCACAAGGAGTGCGTGACCTTCCTCGTCAACTTCGGCGCCAACGTGTACGCGCTGGACGTCGACGGCCACACGGCGCAGGAGTTGGCGGCCATCAACGGGAGGGACGATATCCTGAGGTTTCTCGACTCGGCAACCGCTAAGTTGGAGAATAATGACAAGTAAGTTGATTTCTAAGGCCCTGGTCTCGAAAACAGTGGTGCTCATTGCAAACTATCAACGAATGGGACGATATCCAGAGGTTTCTAGACTCGACTCGGTGACCGCGAAGTTGGGGAATAAAGACAAGTGCATTGATTTCTAAGGCTCTGGTCTCGGAAACAGCGTGCTCATTCCAAGCCATCAACGGGAGGGATGATATCCTCAGTTTTCTAGACTCGGCGACCGCGAAGTATGAGAATAAAGACAAGTGCATTGATTTCTAAGGCTCTGGTTTTGAAAACAGCGTGCTCATTCCAAGCCATCAACGGGAGGGATGATATCCTCAGTTTTCTAGACTCGGCGAAGCTGATGAATAATGACGAGTGAGTTGATTTCTAAGGCCCTAGTCTCTGATATCTGTGTACCTATGATTTGCAGACTTTTAAAGATGAATTGACTTATCTAAGTAGAAATCGGAATCGGACTTTAGTCTTTTTCCATTTCTAAAATTATCAAAGATGGCTTTACGTCCGCTGTATCCGTCACACGGGGGACCGTGTACTTAGTAATAAAATCCCTTTTTTTCCTTGATCGGATCTACAAGTCATAATCGAAATTTGATTTCAGAAAAAAAGCAAAATCTCTTAAAGAGAAAGCTAAAAAAGACTACGATAAGACACAGAAAGATTACAACAAGAGACAAAGCAAAGCTGAAATAATGGCGCAGAAGGAACTGAAGAAACTGACCAAGGAATGGGAAGGGTACAGCGAGGATGTCGCCACTATGCCCCATCGGCCTAGCACGGTGCTGATGGCGCTCAAACAGAAGATGACCAGGTCTACCAGTCAGGGTAAGCATTTAAATTTAAATACAGTAGGATAAAAAGAAGAGGTAATGACCTGGTAAAGGTCACGGGAAGCCGCTGGCAGAACCGTTTGTTGTGGGAATCCTGCTTTTGTTCAACAATGGACGTCTTTCAGCTAATACATATAATTATGATGAAAAGAGAAGGAGCTTAATTTAATACATTATTTAATTATTTTTTTAATACCAATAATGGCTATACATAAATAAATAAGACAGTGCTGATCATTCACAACCGTCGAACGTCCAATGTTAGACATTATACGCACCGCCACTTAGTTCGAACAGAATACTACTAGTAAGCCAAGTGACGTCCACTGCTAGACCAAAGTATTTATATATATATATATATTAGTACTAACATACAGTATGGACACTCCCTGCCGCTCTCTACATTGCGACCTCACTCCCTCGTCACTCAAATTAAGACAGATTGGTTACAGTTTGGTTGTCGAACGTAGGTATAGGATTTCGCCGCCAGTTTGTTTGTTCCGTCATTCCTGTTTTGAAATGTCATTTCTGGCCCGTTGTATGAAGTGTCCAGGGAAGTAACTATTTAGTAATCTGTGTCCAGGGTGTGGCTAGGCATAGGCCTCCCCCGAGTCTGGGTTGCCGTAATAAATAACCATGCTTGGCAGACAGGTAACGATGGCAGTGCGCAGTGTGATGGCGCAGTACGCGGAAAGAACGCTGCTGCGCCATCCTCCGGTCTTAAATCCCCACACTACACCCTTCTAGACACCTAGTTGCCTCTCACTTCACCCTTGATAATAGGGATGACGAATGCTAGTCATCTGAGTTACTTTTTATCATCTGTCAAAAACGACTTTGTTCTAAAAATGTTAGAAATACCTAGGCGTGACGTCATAGTTTAGCATCGTCATTTATGTACTCATTTTGTGATTTGGTGAATTAAAAATCGAAGACTTGAAGTTTAAGCAGGAGGGCAACTTAGTGATCAAGAGTTCATAATTTATTTCTGACGCTGTCGTCATCCCTATAGATGGGGTCGTGCTATCACACATCTGGCTTCACCACAGTCCTGTCTGACAAATGCGCACTCTTGAATAAAAAATAAAATAATAATAGTAGTTTATAAAACTGTTGCATATTGAGGAGAATTAAAGCACGAGTATGAGTTTAAAAACAGAGCCCTGGCGAGGTTTTTAATAGTATCATACGAGTGTTTTAATACCTATTTATATGCAGTTCCATACATAACTTAATCTAATCATACATAATAATACATTGGGATTAAAAACTAAATAAAATATCAAAGTTAAAAGTCTAAGAAAAAAGTTTATCCTTAAAGAGGCAAAAGCCAAAAGAACATCACCGCGCATGCGCTGAAGCGGGCGCTGTCACAGACAGGTAAATACAATGACGATGAAAAAAAGGCTCGATGGGTAAAAATTGCAATAAAAACTTTTTTGTAATGCCTAATTTATATACTTTGGTAATGCTATAAAAATGGCGCACCCCGCATATGCTGGAATCTTCTTGGTGATACTCGTGTTAACTTTTTGGATTTGTCCTGTACCGTACGTAATGGTAAAAAAAATATTTTATAAAATTATTTTGTTACAGAAAAAGTGTTATAAATAGTTATAATAATATGAAATTTAAAAAAAATGGTATGGTGTTCAATAAAGTAAGTAGGTACGTCAATATAAACTCGTTTTGAAGTTTATAATTCGAATTTTACGATTAGATAAAATTATTTATGAGGCCATAGTAAGCGATTATGACTCAGTAAATTTTAACCGCCTCTGTGGCATAATGGTTAGTCCATTCGCTTCACACCAGGAGGTCGCGGGTTCGATTCCCGGTGGGGTCAGCTTGTGAGACTCGGTTTGCTTGGTGGTAGGGCATTTTCTAAGCTCGCCTGGCTAGCTACCACCATCATCTTATCTAAATCTTGCCGTCAAACATCAGTGTTAACAACATTGATGTGTTCCGACTTGAACATAAGATAGCCAGTTCACCATTGGGTTGGGGAATCTTGGTAAGCCCGCGTCCATCTTCGGCATCATCGTCACTTACCATCAGGTGAGATGATGCCAAGGGCTTACTTATTGTGAATTTAAAAAAATGTTAACACTAATAGCAACACACACTGGTTAAAGACCTTAGTTTTAAAACTGCAGTCAGCGTAGGACCGGTCATTGTGTGAATCCTTGTGTTTTCTGTGGAGGCTTTTGTTCTGCAGTGGAAATCCTTCAGCTGATATGATGGTGATGATGACATATCTTCCAGGGAATCTGCTTGAGGAGCAGCCACGACCCACGTACAGCGCCCTCGTGGGCACAGTTACGTCGGGCGCGAGGGGCCGCGGCGCGGTTTACAAGAAGGCTCTCGCCAGCAAGCTGAAGAATGGCTCGGTGGGCCGGAACGGGCCTACTGATGACTTCAAGGTAACAAATAGAAAAAAACGGCCAAGTGCGAGTCGTATGCGCGCACCAAGGGTTCCTTACCACCACACCTCTATAACACACACATAAGTGTAACAATGATACCTATTCACTTCAAACAAAAAAGTCATCAACGCCAGCGACAGAAAAATTTTTGTTTTTTTATTCATGACAGACTCGTTAGCGCGAGTACGACTCTCACTTAGCCGGTTTTCATTGTTAGGTTAGATTAAACCGCTATTTCAGACATCTGAAAAAATTAAAATAGTAGGACGTATAATTAACCATTCGCGGCTAACTTGGACCATAAATAAAAAACGGCTAAGTACGCTTTCTTAGTTTAGCAGTAATAGTCGACCAACTTAAGATGTGCGGTTAGATTTGTAAAAAGTTTATAGATTTTCGATACAAAATGTTCTATTACTAAACTAATATTCTATAATTTCTTTTTAACCGACTTCAAAAAGGGGGAAGTTTCTCAATTCGACCGTATATATAAGGTGTAACAAAATTAGCTGAAACTATTTTAACTGGTGCTTCTACCCATGAAACTGAACAATTTTCCCCATGGAACCCATATTCAAATCGCAAAAAAAAATTTGCCTCTCCCATACTAAGTCGAGCAGCTGATCAGAACCACCACCAGTTAAAATAGTTTCAGCTAATTTTGTTAGACCTTATATTTGTTTATGTGTGTTCGCGGATATCTTCGTTGTTTATGAACCGATTTTGATGATTCTTTTTTTGTAGAAAAAGAGATATCCCAAGGGTAGTATCATGATAAGGAAACCAGAATCTGATGATGGCATCCCAAAGAAATCGAGGGGAACCTTAGTTTACTGTTTGAAGTCGGTTTTTTTTTGTTCAAAATTATGTAACTATACATTTTCTTAGGGTTCCGTACCCACAGGGTAAAAACGGGACCCTATTACTGAGACTTCGCTGTCCGTCTGTCTGTCTGTCCGTCCGTCTGTCTGTCTGTCCGTCCGTCTGTCACCAAGCAATATTTTATGAACCATGATAGCTAGACAGTTGAAATTATCACAGATGATGTATTTCTGTTGCCACTATAACAACAAATACAAAAAATTTGAAAATGTGAAAAATAAGGGGGGTCTCTATACAACAAACTTGTTTTTTTTTTCTCGTTTTTGCTTGATACTGATAACGGCAACAGGTAGACGCTTGAAATATTCACAGAATATTGAGTTGTATCATTCACTTTAAAAATAAATAATTAAATTAAAATAAAATTAATATTTAAGGGGCTTCCATACAAGAAACGTGACTTTAAATGGATAATGGTACGGAACCCTTCGTGCTCGAGTCCGACTCGCACTTGGTCGGTTTTATTTAAATATATATTTATTTTATTTAAATATATATTTATTTTATTTAAATATATATTTATTTTATTTAAATATATATTTATTTTATTTAAATATAATATATTTATTTTCTGAAAAGACTACGGAACCCTGCTTTGCGTGAGCCAGACTCGCACCTGGCGGTTTTTGTTGAATGCTTTTTGTCTCAAAGTTGTTTCCAATAAAATTTTATCAAAATCGGTGTATTACATTTTAAGGAAATTAAGAACAAAATGAAATAGCAAATTTGTACTTGCTTGTTGTGATTAAAGTGGGTTTTGACGTGTTTCCAATTATTTTTATATTTTATTATTTGTTGGTAAAACCCCATAATAACGCATATTCTATTAAAAATTCAACGACATATCTATCACGGTTCAAAAGATATCATTAAGATATCTATCTATCTATCTAATAATCTAAAACCTTTCAAGAATCAATTCTTGTATATCTTCATCTTATCAGCTCATACACTCCCTCCCCACGCGCAGAAACACATACATACACGCAGACTTATACTTTACAATGCGCATTCTCACCCACCCCTAACAGCTGCTTGAAGTTTAAAATTTACGTATGAAATCTTTTTTGGCCTGTAAAATTGTATTTAAAATTCAAATAATAAAATTATATGCTGTAGGTTTCATTAAGGAAATAAAATAAATAAAATACGTCCCCACCAGGGGCTCGAGCCTACCCTGAATTAGGGCGATCGGGCCTTAGTCGGTCACGCAGGCCCAGTGCTGGTTGGTCGACTTCACACACAACCTTCGAGTTCCACAACATAAGATATTAAGCATAAGGGGGGGGGGGGGGCGTATATGAGCTGATGTGATGACTGATGATGGTATAATCAGTAAATGTTAAATAAAATTAGGCAACCGCCGTCTGGATCCGTCCCTTGGATAGCACGCTTAATTGTGCCACACGATAAGACGAAGAAGAATAAAATTAATGAGTGCTTAGAGGCGGCGAGCGATGGTAGCGTTCAGCCGCGCCCAGCACGCCAACAGCGGAGAGTCCCAGTGCTCTGCTAGCGTGCTCAGAATACCGTTCGCGTTAGATAGAACAAGGTCTAGTAGTGAGGCGCAAATCACTTCGCCGAGCGATCTAACAATAGTTTTCCATACAGGTTGGGGAAACAGAGACGACAGGCCGTCGCTCAGTGACCTCGCTCAGCGGGCTGCGACGCGACTCCGAGGTGATGTACGTGGGCACGTTTAGCGCGGGGCCCCAGCAGCGGGGCAACGTCGCTGACGTGTTCACAGAAGCCCCGTCTGACAACCGCAAGGCTACTCTTACCAGGTAGGCACAGTGGCGTAGCTACCGGAGGGCTGGACGGGGCAGTGCCCCAGGGCCCCCAAGCTCAGGGGGCCCCTCGGACTCTGACTTACAAACTATAAATTTAGAACAAGCCGCATCAAGTTTAGATTTAACCGAAGTCATTAATACATTTGCGAAAACTAAAGCTAGGAAACGATTATAGATAAACTAAACTTCCGACTTTCATATTATAATAACCAGAGGAGATGTTTTATAGAGATAATACGGAATACGGAACAAATGATTTTAAATAGTTTAGTTGGGGCCCTAGTTTTTTTTTTTGCCCCAGAGCCCTTGGTTACCTAGCTACGCCCCTGGGTAGGCATAGAGTATTTCAGTGATGAAACGATTACGATTAATCGTTATCGACGATTATGGATATTTAACAAATCGTCGATTATCATTGCGATTACCTAGCAGTTATCTGTCACGAGGAAACGCGGTCTAAAGAATAGGTGTTTGAATAAAATGTTGATGTCTCCCTTCCCCAAACCTCTCCGTATACAGCAAGAAAGGGAGAACTGCAGCGCAGACCGATAATAGGCACTAAAATTGACCAAAACAGCATTTCGTTGTCCCCTATTTCCTCCTCCGAACTTGAGCAATATTTTAATTTTCAAAAATAATAAAAAAAACGCTTTACCTATGACTATGTTTTCATTTTATTGTTAATATGCGTATTATTTTTTGGTGGGTGTCTGAAAAAGACGTTTCAATTGGGCTATTCTCTCAATTTTTGAAGACTCCTACTTCCACTATAATTAGAACATGTGAAAAAACAAAACACAGGCCATGGTAGATAGGTTTGATGGAAAAAACTTTTTTGCTCTAATATCATTATCCAGGGAGGAAACAGGGGACTACGTTTGTATGGAAAAATGGCCCCCGCTTTTCCTCTTACTTCTTAAAAAATATCCAAATTTTGAACGCAACATAATAATAAAAAACGCGCTTGATACCAATCTTTTCATGTATCTGAACGCTATCTCGCCTCTTGACTTCGTTAGGGGACTTAGAGTAGTTGTAGTCAGGGTTCTCAAATTGGGGGCTTTAACGCGATTTTGGGGAAAAATTTGGTATTTAGGGAAGTTTATGGAATTTATGTCATTAGGGATTTTTTGGGGGGAAAAACATCGACATTGCGTTTATACGGGGTTAACTATGAATGAAGGCTATTATTAACTTTAAATTTCGGAATGTTATGTTTTTTAAACATAAATTTAAAATACATAAATTTTGAAAATTATTTTTATTAAGGTAAGCAAAAAATTTTTTTTAAAATTTTCATATTATTAATACTTTTCAAATATCATTGATTTATTATTAATAAGTAAGACACAAATGAGATAGATAGCACTAGAAGTTTTTTTTTAAACAGTTGGGAATCATTTTACCTCGTGGGATCGTTCTAAACCCAGCCCCTACATATTTTAACTAGAGATTGAATTTAAAAAAAAACATGTATATCAGGTGAGATGATACCAAGGGCTTACCAATTGCAAATAAAAAAAAAACATGAAAAAAAAGTTGCTGCACAATGGCCGTCAGGCATACCATCTCGCTCGGCAAAAATATCTCTCTTATCGTCTAAGAAGACATGGAAACCCTAAAAAGGACTATTTTTAGGGTTCCTTACCGGTTCCGTACTATTACTGCCTTGAACCTTAATAGGTAGTCGGCTGATTTTTTATAGAATAGGTACCTACCTTTTTTATCTACAATTGGTAAGCCCTTGGCATCATCTCACCTAAGTGACGATGATGGCGAAAATATGAGCGGGCTCAAGATTCCCCAATGTAATGGGAAACTGGCTTTCTTATCACCAAACGGTAACACATCTTTACAGTTAACATTGATGTTTGGCGGCAAAACTTAGATAATATGGTGGTAGCAAGCCAGGCGGGCTAGAAAAGGCCCTTCCACCAAGCAAACCGAATCTACTAAGTTAGACTCCGCCGGGAATTGAACCCGCGACCTGCTGATGTGAAGCTAATGGACCTAACTGTTACGCCGCGGAAGCGGTTACGTTGGTTAGCTATGTGGTATTATGACGGATTTACTAAATAAACATAATATGTATAAGTAAGAGGTTTCGCATTAACTACATAATATAACCTTTTATGTACCTATTTTATAAGAAACTAGTGGATCCCGCGACTTTGTATCCACTTTTTAAACAAACTGGATCTCGACAACAGCGCCACCTACCGGGCCCAGCTATAGCTAAGAACTATGCAAGTGAACCCATTAGTACAAAAAAAAATATCAAAATCGGTCAACCCGTTTAGGAGAAGAAGAATTACGAACACACTCTATCCGGAATTTTATTTATAAAGATGGTTCTTAAAGTTTAAGATAGTGGCTTCTAACATATTGTGGACAAAACCAGTTTAAGTAGTAACTAATAACCAATCTGTGACATAACTTCAGGTCAGCGAGCCAGCCAGACTTTGCGGCACCGGCTGGCGAAGACAGCGGCATCGGCCAGGAGGTGCTGCTGCAGGAGCCCGCTAGCATCTTCGACAGGCCTGGCTTCGGCAGTGTCGCCTTCAGGTAGGTATCAAGTCTTCCATATTTTATTCATAAAAATCACAAAATGAGTATAATGCAAAAACAAGTTTTTTGTATGGAGACCTTCCTAAATTTTTCACTTTTTCTAATTTTTAGTACTTGTTGTTATAGCGGCAACAGAAATACATCATTTGTGAAAATTTCAACTGTCTAGCTATCACGGTTCATGAAATACAGCCTGGTGACAGACGGACAGACAGCGAAGTCTTAGTAATAGGGACCCTTTAGGGTTTTGGCCCTTTGGTTCCAGAACCCTATAAAAGATTCACCCCCACTTTACATGTAAGTGAGTTCCCTTAAAAACAAATCCCAGATTATATTCCTTAACTTTAAATGGGTCACAGACTTGTATAGCCATACTAAATTTGAGCTTTGTAGGTGTAACAGTCCTCAAGCAAAACGGCTGTAACATCCCGACGGACAGACAAACGTAGATGGCGATACTTACTAGGTACTAAATAAGGGTTTCTAGTTTGACCACGGAACCCTAAAACGCGATCAGAGCGAAGAAGTTCTTGCGAAGAATTATTGCAACACCAAGGAATTTTTATTCTTCAACACAGAGTCGAATAGGGGATCGGACTGCATCAAAAATAAATTCTGAAATTTGTTTTCTTTTTCGTTCATTATTGTTTTCAGCTTATAATATTAGGCATTATTTTTCACTTTTTTGTTTAATGTGCTTTAAAAGCGTGTTTTTTTTAGTTTTTAATTGCTCTCCTCTTGAAGGTTCAAAAAACCTTACTTGTTTTGTTTTTCCATCACGTCTTCAATTTTTAATTGATCAAATTCACAAAATAAGTTCGTCAATGACGCTAAAAATCTATGACGTCGCTTGTGGGTATTTTAAACATTTTTAGAACAAAATTTCGTTTTTGACAGATCACAAAAAGTAACTCAAATGACTAGCAGTCCGATCCCCTGTTATTTTAACTATACAGGTTGTGACAAAATTGGTGTAGGTCCCGTTAACTGGGGCTTCTACTCATCATATTGAACAACTTTTGTTCTATGACTTTGATGAAATCGCAAAAAAATATTTTTACTCTTCATACAAATCAATCAGCTGATCGACCAATTTTGTGCATTTTAGTATGGAGGGTCCAATTTTTTTTTTGAGAATTGGCCATGGGTTTCTTAAGGTAAGTTGTTCAGTATGATGAGTAGAAGCCCCAGTTAACGGGTCCTACACCAATTTTGTTACACCTGTATAAATATTTTAGCCTAAAATAATTTCAGTTTATTCTCTCTTCTTGTCTTCTCTCTAACACAGTGTATAGGATATTGTTTTCTATAAAAACTCTTTCATTCTACTTTGTTTTTCAATTACACATACAGTGTTTAAGTATGAAGAGTTCAAAAAAACTTTTGCGGTTTCAGTAAACTTACTTTATACTTACCCCAAGGAACCCCTGGTCAATTCTCAAAAAAAAATTTGGACCCTCCATACTAAAATGCACGAAATTGGTCGATCAGCTCATTGATTTGTATGAAGAGTAAAAATATTTTTTGCGATTTCATCAAAGTCGTAGAACAAAAGTAGTTCAGTTTGATGAGTAGAAGCCCCAGTTAACGGGACATACACCAATTTTGTTACACCCTGTATAAGATTTTATTAGCTGTGCTAGAGAGAGTCTATCCATAGACATATCACACTCCTTAGTAGTATGTGATACTAGATACTTTTTGGTTTGGCGACTTTGTTGTGTTTTTAAATTCATTAGATCCGCTAGTCGCCACCGTTTTTAGAATTGAATTGAATAGTAAATAAATACATAGCAACAATAATTAATTGAGCATTGTTCCTGGACAACTTACCAATTGCACGGGACACGCATACATAACAACGTGTATACAATATTGGATATTGCGCAATGAAACGTCTTTTTTTTCATCACAGGCGCTCCATCACCGCAACGCTCGGCGCGCTGCCGCCGGTGGGCGCCGCGGGCGAGGACCTGTCCATCGGCTCGGCCGGCTCGCTGGCCCGGCACGCTTACCAACCCGCCGACTGGAACAACCCGCCATCGGGTGAGTTTCAACACCTTCACCACATCGGTACATATAGTATATAAGGTGTAACAAAATTAGCTGAAACTATTTTAACTTGTTTTTTTTTAATTATTCACAATTTGTAAACCCTTGACAACATCTCACCTGGTGGTAAGTGACGATGTTGCCGAAGATGGAAGCGGGCTTACCAAGATTCCCCAACGCAATGATCTTATCTTCATGCCGGAACACACCAATGATATCAACAACGATATTTGGCGGTAAGACTTAGATAAGATGGTGGTAGCTAGCCAGGCGGGCTTAGCAAATGTCCTAACACCAACCAAACCGAGTCTTACAATTGACCCCGCCGGGATCGAATTGCTTCCACCAATGAAACTAATCAACTTTCCCCATGGAACCCATAGTCAAATCGCATAAAAAAATGGCTCTCCCATAGTAACTCGATCAGCTGATCAGCCAATTTAGTATGGAAAGTAAAATTTTTTTTTGAGATTTGACTATGGGTTTCATGGGGAAAGTTGTTCAGTTTCTTGGGTATAGCAGCACCAGTTAAAATAGTTTCAGCTAATTTTGTTAGACCTTATATACAGGGTGTAAAAAATGGATGTAGGACCCCTTAACTGGGGCTTCTACTAATCATACTGAACAACTTTACCCAAGAAACCCATAGTCAATTCGCAAAAAAAAATATTCGACGCTCCATACAAAAATGCACAAAATTGGTCAATCAGTTGATCGTTTTGTATGAAGAATTCTTTTTTTTTTGCGTTTTTGCAAACAAAAGATTTTCAGTTTGATGGGTAGAAGCCCCAGTTAACGGGACACGTACATCAATTTTGTTACAACCTGTATAGTGTTCGACGTAGGCGCTCCATCACCCCTGGTCAAAGAGTATGGAAATATTACTGAAGTACCTACCCTCGTGGCTGCATTACATAAAAATTATCTATCGGCTCGGCCGGCTCGCGCATGAGCCGGCTCAGTCAGAACATTCTAGATAATAAATCATCAACTGATATTAGTCCGGTATTTTTCCTTCCTTCCACAAGGCACGCTGTTGTTGATATGTATATTGCGGATGATGAAAAATGCCCTCCGGAGGACCTCGTCTACTTTCCTATTTCGACTACTTTCCTACTTCGTCTACTTGTCTACTCCGTCTACTTTCCTATTTCGTCTACTTGTCTACTCGTCTACTTTCCTACCTCGTTCACTTTCCTATTTCGTCTACTTGTACTAAAGGTCGAATAGAAAAACTCCTTCGGAGCATAATGTAGAAAACGCAAAATGAGCACCACACTCAAAATGCAGAAAACTCAAAATGAACACCACACTCAAAATTTTTATAACGCAAAATGAGCACCACACTCAAAATGTGCGACACGCAGAATGAGCACAACCTGATCGAAACTAATCAAATAAAACCAATCAAACCTGACCGAACCTAATATCGCTCGCTTCGCTCTCTCATTCACATGTTTTCTTGAGTTTTTTGTAACCTCATGATAATGACCTCATACATACATAGCAACATGATGGCAACCAATATGAACTCATAGCAACAAATGCAAGATTTTAGTTCACACTATCTGAGCTATTTTGTAAATTATAATTTGTACTCATTACTCATTTTGCGTGTTGTGCTCATTCTGCGTGTTGCACATTTTGAGTGTGGTGCTCATTTTGCGTTTTCTACATTATGCTCCGAAGCTCTCAAAATGTGCAACACGTCTGAGATGGATTGAAGGGTGGACCAAGTATGAGAGTGGACGAGGTAGGAAAGTAAACGAAGTAGGAAGAGGACGACGTAGGAGAGTGGACGAGGTAGGAGTGTGGGCGTAGGACAAACAAGTGGACAAAGCGCAATAGTGGACGAAGTAGGAAAGTAGACGAGGTCCTCCGGAAGGGAAAAATGCCTTTGGTTTTCGTAAATTCCTTGTATAATGAATTTATAATCAACAAACAAAATACAAATGGTTTTCGTAAATTCCTTGTATAATGAATTTATAATCAACAAACAAAATACAAATGGTATAGATCTTGCAATCTACGAGCGCGCGGCGCCCTTAGTTGTGTGAGTGACCAATCTGTATACGCGTCATTGTAGGCGTGAGAGTGACCGTGCGTACGGTTAGCAAACAAAAATTTCACCCATTTTATATTTTAAGTATTTTCTAAAAAAAAACATCCTTAAAGTAACTACTAATTAACATTAATAATAAATAATTACAGGTAGAAAATTTAAATAAACACAAAATAAATGTAATCCTAAACAATACCTTAACTCTACAGAAAATAAAAAGCTCTCCCATTTATTATTAGTAACTAGCTGTCCCGGCGAACTACACACCCTACCCTACCCTACACTACACTACCCTACCCTACTCTACTCTACCCTACCCTACTATATCCTACCCTATCACCCTACTCTACCCTACACTACACTACAATACCCTACACTACTCTACCCTACCCTATCCTACATAAGAACCTTCTCCTGACAATAACGTACTTAACAAAAAAGAATAAGCGAAATCAGTCCAGCCGTTCACGCGTGATGCGATGACCGAGGGAAATAGAGATTCATTTTTATATATAAAGATAAATAATATTAATTTATATCACTACCTTCATCGAACATTTCTACACTGTGAATGTCACTGTCATCATCTTCACTGACATTTATAATAAACTGGAAATCATAGTTAAACTTTTTTTAAACGACATAGCTTTCGAGAAAAAGTTTAAAATACCAAACGCGATCCACGAACCGAACTTTATCGAACCCGAAATCTACCTTTGTGTTCCGTCCGCTGCGGGAACGGTTTTTTTAGTTTATATATGTATAATTTACATGTTGGTGACTACATCGATATCTAGGGACAAGTTTAAAAATCTTACCTCGCTATGAATTACTTTCCGTTTTCTTTCACTTTTGAGATTTGACATGCTGATCGTACTTCGTGAACAATAGTAACTTGGAAACAATAAGCACCGCTCCGTCGGGTACACACACTAACGAAAATGTGTATTTACGATAACAACTACAAATAAAGGCCACGCGCGCTCGTAGATTGCAAGATCTGTATCGTGCGTTCACTGTGCAACATACGAAAGAGTGAGGGCCATTGCCGGCGATGTCCATGGGTGGGGGTCGAACCCTGCTACCTCATACTGCGTCTCTTGCGGTTCTTGCAACGGTGAAAATGTTCATAGTACCAAAGACAATATCAATGAGACTTACAACGCCATAGTAAGTTTAGTACTTCCCAAAAAGTCCGATAAAACAAGATGGCGCTACGGTGTTACGACGGCAATAAGTTTGTCATAAAAAACCTTAAGAGGGCGCTTCAACGCTGGTTAAGTTTCATAGCGCCCTCTAGAGATAAAGGTGGAAATTCAACGAACAAGTTGCGAGCCGTCTACATACGTCATACCAGAGACAATCTGGTAGATGGCTCTGTAACGATAGTAATGTCAGTGCTCCGTCACTCGCGTATACCTGCCTATACCTACCGCAAAATATACCTACGCTTAGCGACCCACTCGGACGGGCTCTCGCGAGTAAAATAAATACCTCGAGCGAGATAGGTAGGTAGGTAATCGTGATGGATCCGGTCACTTAGGGCCACTTTCCTCGCACAGCCACATACCTGGCATGCCCACATCCCTGAACGTCCATGTCGCTCGAACGACCATAACACTAGAAAGGCCACGTGCTTTCAGTTCGACTTCGTCATTTTCTTAAACTTGTCTTTTTTCTAAATTGTCACTTTCCTAACTCGTCACCTTTTTAACTCGCCTTTTTCTGCTACCCATGGGGGGGGGGGAGCCTCGTCGCGAGGCTCTTTGACTGTATAATCTATTAAACCTGACCGAACCTAATATCGCTCGCTTCGCTCGCTCATTTACAGTTTAGAAGTGGTCAATCAAGGAAATGTATGAAAAAAGAAGTGGACGAACAAGGAAATGTACAAAAAAAGAAGTGGTCGTTCAAGGATGTGGGCGAACTAGGAATTTGGATAGTGGCCATTAGAGGAAGTGGCCGTAAGTGACCGAATCGATCGTGATTTATTATTGTGCAGCCGAACCGTGCTAAGTGGAAGATGGTCTATGTATGTGCTAGTAGGTAATAAAAAAAATATAAAAAACAGATCTAACAAAACTGGCTAAGTGCGTGACGGATCATGAACAAAGTAGGGTTCCTTAGTAATAAAAAAATTAAATTAGAAAAAAAACTAAGTTAATTTTGTAGTTTAGATTTAGACATTTTGTAAGGAGTTGAACTGTTTACAAATATAACTGCACGTCTTAAGTAAGTCCACTATCACTCTTAAACTAAGAAAGCCTACTTAGCCGTGATAATCGACTGAATCCTTTAAAGTTGACTCCTCCGGAAATCGAACACGCGACCTCCTGATGTGAAGCGAATGGACTTACCATTACGCCACGGAGGCGGTAAAAATCAATGGTTAGTCCATTCGCTTCACACCAAGAGGTCGCGGGTTCGATTCCCGGAGGGGTCAACTTTGTAAGACTCGGTTTGGTTGGTGGTGGGGCATTTTTATAGCCCGCCTGGCTAGCTACCACCATCTTATCTAATTCTTGCGCTGAACATGAATATTATTATCAATTGTTGATTAAAAAATATAAGGTGATAAACTTAAAAAAATACGTAAAGGTAGGTTAGGTACCTACAATAACAGTCAATATTTTTTGGAATGCGATTTTTTTTTTCACAATTGGTAAACCCTTGACAACATCTCACCTGGTGGTAAGTGACGATGTTGCCGAAGATGGAAGCGGGCTTGCCAAGATTCCCCAACGCAATGGGGAACTGGCTATCTTATTTTTATGCCGGAACACACCAATGATATCAACATTGATATTTGGCGGCAAGACTTAGATAAGATGGAGGTAGCTAGCCAGGCGGGCTTAGAAAATACCCTACCACCAACCAAACCGAGTCTTACAATTGACCCCGCCGGGAATCGAACCCGCGACCTCCTGTGTAAAGTCAGTGAACTTTGCCTCTGAGCTACGGAGGCGGTTTTATATATTTTACCATAGTACGGAATTGTACGTGTGCAAGTCAGACTCGCACTTGACCGGTTTTATTTCTACACTAGCTGTTTCCCGCGGCTTTTTCTATGACTTTTCGAGGGTGCGCAGTGCGCGAGCCGCAAGCGGCTCGCGAGCGTGGTAAAAAGTAGCCTATGTCTTAATCCAGGTCCTAATCTGTCTACCTATCAAATTTCAGCCAAATCCGTTCAGTAGTTTTTGCGGGAAAGCGTAACAGACAGACAGAGTTACTTTCGCATTTATAATACTAGCTGTTTCCCGCGGCTTCACCCGCGTGGACCACGTTTCTATGACTTTTCGAGGGTGCGCAGTGCGCGAGCCGCAAGCGGCTCGCGAGCGTGGTAAAAAGTAGCCTATGTCTTAATCCAGGTCCTAATCTGTCTACCTACCAAATTTCAGCCAAATCCGTTCAGTAGTTTTTCCGGGAAAGCGTAACAGACAGACAGAGTTACTTTATAATATTAGTAGGGATTAGTAGGGATAGGGATTATCAAATAATCATATGCTTTGTATTTAAGAATCTTCACAAAAAAATACTTACCTAAGTGTGATAAAATACGAAATAAAATAATGAACTGGCTTTTTGTGTTGCTTTTTATCCAAAGGATATATGCAAAAGCTTTTTCTATTGCATTTATCATTATGTGAACTAACACATCAGTTAAATGAACAGTTTACTAAATTTGGATTTAATAATTCCCAAACGAAATCACAGCGTAGCTCATCCTTTCCGTTGGTAACCAATCTACAGCCAATCTGCGAGACGGGGGGGTGAGGTCGACTTTAGAGAGCGGCATGGACTGTCCATACTGTACGTTAGTACTAATATATATACTTTGGTCGCGGGTTCGATTCCCGGGGGGGGGGGGGGGGGGGGGGGGTGTCAACTTTGTAAGAGTCGGTTTGGTTGGTGTTAGGGCATTTTCTTAGCCCGTCTGGCTAGCTACCACTATCTTATCTAAGTCTTGCCGCCAAACATCAGTGTTAACAGCATTGGTGTGTTCCGGCATAAAAATAAGATAGCCAGTTCCCCATTGCGTTGGGGAATCTTGGCAAGCCCGCTTCCATCTTCGGCAACATCGTCACTTACCACCAGGTGAGATGTTGTCAAGGGTTTACCAATTGTGAAAAAAAAATTCGCATTCCAAAAAATATTGACTGTTATTGTAGGTACCTAACCTACCTTTACGTATTTTTTTAAGTTATCACCTTATATTTTTTGATCCACAGTTGATAATAATATTCATGTTCAGCGCAAGACTTAGATAAGATGGTGGTAGCTAGCCAGGCGGGCTATAAAAATGCCCCACCACCAACCAAACCGAGTCTTACAAAGTAACACAGCTAACGAACTACAAGTTAACGAGTAATAGACGACCAACTTTACTTTTAAAATGTACTTGCATAAGAAATTTATTTTTGTAGTTCTTTTACATATTTGCAGTCCAACCAAACAGAAAATGACTTAATGGCGATAAGCCTAGGTGCATTATAAATTATAACCAAGATAAGTATAGTTTGTCTCTAATTATAACATACCTAACTTTGTAACAGGCAATTACGGAACCCCATACTGCCTGTAGCCCGACATGCACTTGGCCGTTTTCATTTGTTTAATGTTTATTGCTACCTAATTGTACTGTTCAGTTTGTACAATAAATCGATGTTTTTTGATTTAATAGGTATCTATTCGGTGCCCCCCCCCCCCCGATCCAAACCTATTTTCTAATGCAAAGATAATTATAGTTTTTGCAGTTTTTACAACTGCATCTACTTGGCATTTTGTATTTTGTTGGTTGTATTCATCGTTAGAAATAGCAGATAGAATAAATAATTATTTCACAACGACACGTGAGATAACCTATCAATCACCACTCGCACCAAATTCGCACATAAAATATACAAACAAGCGTTTGTGAGTTATTTGAAGTTCAGCGCCATCTAACATGAAACTTATCAAAGTTGTATCAACCCCATCTATCGTAAGTATTTGGTACTACAATAATCCTACGTTTGTGACCTGTCTACTCTCAAAGAGTTGCCCAAAACTTGATAAATGCATGTCATTTTAATGATTTGAGACTTTTGGCGACATCTAGTGTCGCTTAAAAGTACTGCAATCGATAAACGCAAGGGAGCAAGAACGTGGCCGATCTATTCCTTTAGGAACTATAATTATCTTTGATAGTACTTACCACCAGGTGAGATGTTGTCAAGGGTTTACCAATTGTGAATAAAAAAATTAAAAAAATAAAAAATAGTAAGTAATGTATTTTGTATGAGCGGCGACTTTGAATGACGACGATGTATGAAATTTGTATGTATAGGATTCTAAACACACGCCCGCTGATTAAGCTGACCCCAGCAACCCTGCGTGAATTGGCGCGTCCTACACTCAGACTTGAATGATAGGACTATTTTTACCCGTCTTCGAAAAAAGGAGGATTATGTTTTTGACATTCTATGTATGTATGTTCATCTGTTCCATCGTATTTCCTAAACCACTTAACCGATCTTGTCAAATGTGGTGTCATTGGATTTTTGCCATCACTCCGCGTGCCTATACATTTTTAAAAAAACAACATGGCGGATTTTATAGGTGATTCACACAAGTATCGTCACATATCATCAGGTGAGATGAAGCCTAGGGCTTACCAATAGGGATGACGACAGCATCAGAAATAAATTATGAACTCTTGATCACTAAATTGCCCTCCTACTCAAACTTCGGAAAACCTTGCTCGTTTTGTTTTCCATCAGGTCTTCGGTTTTTAGTTCACCAAAATCACAAAATGAGAATAGAAACGATTCTGCAAAACTATGACGTCATGCCTAGGTATTTCAAACATTTTTAGAACAATATTTCGTTTTATAAAAAGTAAATCAGATGACTAGCATTCGTCATCCCTATTGTGAATAAAAAGCTATTTTATGAGACGGCTCAGTGTAAGCGCGCTGCAATCAAGCGACACGACACGCGGCCGCGGTTAGCGAGGTGGGGTGGCGTTGTACTCTGAGCACAAAATATATGAAAATAAAAAGAAAGTTAAAAAACTAAAATCCAACTACGGAAAAGTGTGAAAACAAAAGTTTCCCGCCTAAAATCATAGCCTTTATTTTTCCCTTCACCTGACGTAATAGACGTAATCGTATCGTAATAATCAGTTTTGTATCTTGTGCCTATCATTATGGCTTTCAACCTCTGCTATTACCCCAGATGAAGGGAAAAATAAAGGCTATGGATTTCAGGCGGGAAACTCTTGTTTTTATACTTTTCGGTTGACGGGTTATAGTTTTATTTTATTACCTTTAAGTCCTTTCAACTTTCAAATCCAGTATCTTACTGCTAATCTGACAAAATCTTGTCGAGATTGTCAAACAATCTCATTGGTGGTCTACCCGCATTTTTTACCAGTTTTCAGTTCACTAACGAAAAATATTTTCAATAAAGCTTTTACTTTCTTTACATAACAGCGAATATTATTTTTCATATTTACCTGTTATCGAAACTCGTTTTGATAACAATTTCTTTAAAATGTATGAGACGAGACTAATAAAAGTTTATAAACATAAGCAAGAAAGAAAGTTGTTCAAAGTGTATTGACTACATTTACAAAAAAAGTGTTGTCAACAAACTATATCTATTTCAAGGTTCATCAAAACTTTTTTTATTATAAAAAGTAGTCTTTAAACAAATTCCTGTCTTGCTTATATGTTAAAGTTTCATTAGAATCGGGTCATTCATTTTTAAGAAATTGTTATCTTTCATTTTAATGGAATACTAGTATCGGTAAGGCGTGTTAGAGGAAACGCGGGCTGGTCCCCTATTTCCTCCCTGGATAATGACAATAGAGCTAAAATATTTTTTTCCATCAAACCTTTATCCACCATCCATCGCCATTTTTAACATTATACATCTATTCTAATATAATAGGTAGTAGGCACCTTTCAGACACCAACGAAAAAATAATATGGATATTAACAATAAAAAGAAGACATAGAGGCATATGTAAAACATTTTTTTAATTATTTTTGAAAAAAATATATATTATTGCTTAAGTTTTGGAGGAGGAAATAGGGGACTACGAAATTCTGTTTTGGTCAATTTCAGTTATCGGTCTGCGCTGCAGTTCTCCCTTTCTTGCTGTATACGGAGCAGAGGTTTGGCGGAGGGAGACAGCAACATTTTATTCAATTACCTATTCTTTAGACCGCGTTTCCTCTGTAGAAAAAATACCCTCAGTTTATCTCTTTTGATCATTTGAAATCATTTTAACCGCCTCCGTGGCGTAATGGTTAAGTTCATTAGCTTCACATCAGGAAGTCTCGGGTTCAAGTCCCGGCGGCGTAGTCTAACTTTGCATGATTCGGTTTGTTTGGTGGAAGTGCATTTTCTAAGCCCGCCTGGATTGCTACCACCATATTGTCGCCAAGCATCAATGTTAACAGCGTTGATGAGTTCCGACTTGAAGATAAGATAACCAGTTCTTTATTGCGTTGGGGAATCTTGGTAATCCCGCTTCCATATTCGGCATCATCGTCACTTACCATCAGGTGAGAATGATGTCAAGGGCTTATTAACAATTGTGGATTTAAAAAAAAAACTGACAAATAGGTCGAATTATCTAAGGTCTTCTCTAACTACTTAGTAGTAATGATAGTTCATTATTCACCATACAGAGAGCTCAACCGTTACCTCCGACGAAGAGAACGAGGCCGAAGAGTCCGGATACGCTTCCCTCGAGCGATTCCTCACCGCTTGGGGCCTCTCCCAGTACGTCCAGAAGTTCAAGGACGAGCAAATAGACCTTGACGCGCTTTTGCTGCTGACTGAGAGCGACATGAAGTCGCTGGGGCTGCCGCTGGGGCCTTATAGGAAGCTGGTGACTGCTGTGCAGGAACGGAGGCAAGCGCTGGCACACCCCGGTGCTATCGTCGACACGGCTATCTAGGAGATACCTGTCTTGCTACCTCTTATGTCCATCAAAACACGTATACTTGGAACGTATTCAGAAAATCGTTTCCCTCACAAACTTAAAATTACCCTTTCGGCCGCGTATGTAAGCGAGTTTTGTAACCAGGTACAAAATAAGAAAATTTACTCTTTTCTCATAACCAGTTAGTTACAAACTAGTAAAAATATTTAGAGACTACTTCTCAAAAGTGGACTAAAATTGAATTACATTTTTGAAATTATTTTTTTTTTCATATTAGCGAATTTGATATTTAGTGACACTATTTTTTTGAAAATGTAATCTATTTACAAACTAGATAAGAATCGGCCTATCCATTTTGATTCTTGCACCACACACACATACAGTACACACATCATACTTTGATAGTATTTTTTTTCTCTACTTGTAATATTAAGTAGTGTTATTTTGTTATTTTTCTCCTCTAATTTTTTTAATTTAATTTATTCCCAATATTATGTATGTGTGTATGGTGACAAGGAATCAATAAATGTCATATCATTTTCAAAGTTTGCATGGGAAACGATTTGGGAATAGGCTCTTAATAACTAATTACGTCACCTTTTTGAGTCTTTTATATCGTAGAAAGCTATTTAGGAACTTCTTCCGTGGGGAAGCAGTGAAGATTCACTTATGTTTCTAATGCAAAATGCCTAAATATAGCTGAACGTGTAAACAAATGTACTTACAAACGAATTACCATTTTTATAAAATACTGTAAGATGTCAACGCAATTGCTGATAGTACAGCAACGGGCGATATGAAGCCGCTGGTGCCTTACAAGCTGGTGGGGGCGGGGCAGACGCGCAAACAGGCGCTGGAGCACCCCGGCACTATCTACGAAGGTACCTAGATTCAGGGTGTAGGCTCTACTCATAAAATAGCTCTCCACAACCTAAGGAACTCATACTGAATTCCCAAAAATAAAATAATTTGCAATGTTTGAATTCAAACGGAACTAGGTTTCTATGAATTCCAGCCTCATGGCGACCTTCAAGAAAAGATGTTTACTAGATTTAATTATTTTTGTAAATCTATGATGCCAGAATGAAATATATCGTTACCCAAAAATGATCGTCATAGCAGCTGGTCTGTAAATTACACTGTATCTTTTTAATTTACAAAAATAATAAATAAACTCAATATTTATTAATGTTTTTGTATAATGTATGTACTTAGTATTTACTTTTTCAATAAGTAGGTAGATTATAGTGCAATATTTGAAATGTGTTCTTTGGTGTGCTTTTATTGAAATTCAGTTACTTAAATATTTAAAGAACGTCCGGAGAATTAGTTGCAGTACACCCGAACGGAATTGAAGGCTAAAACAATTATTTTTAAAAAGTTTTTATTTTATTTCGAATTTATCATTCATTTTAATCACTTTCACTGCTGGACAAAGATACGATAATTTCAAAATTGTAACCTTCATTAATAGTTAGACCGAACAAAATTCTTGCGACTCCGTGCGGGTCTAACTTCGGCGGCTTCGTTTGACACGAGCCGGCAGCGGCGAGCGGCATTTATCAAAGGTGCAGATAATTTAGCAAACGAACTTTATATACAGGTGTAAAAAATTGGTGTAGGACCCGTTAACTAGGGCTTCTACTGATTACACTAAACAACTTTCCCCAAGGAACCCAGTCAATTCGTGAAAAAAAAATATTATACAAAAATGCACAGAATTGGTCAATCAGCTGATTTGTAGAACAAAAGTGGTTCAGTTTGATGAGTAAGCCTTAACGGGACTTAAGCCAATTTTGTTACAGCCTGTATAGGTAGATGTTATATTGTATCTTGAACTATTTTTAACCGACTTCAAAAAAGGAGGAGGTTTCTCAATTCGACCGTATATAATTATTTTTATGTGTTCGCGGATAACTTAGTCGCATATGAAGAATTTTGATGATTCTTTTTTTAATGGAAAAGAGATATCCCAATGGTGGTACCATGATAAGGAAACCAGGATCTGAGATGGCATCCCAGAGAAATCGGGAGGAAGCTTAGTTTCCTGTTTGAAGTCGGTTTTTTTGTTCATCAAAATTATGTATTTTTCTGTAGAGGATAGGCAAATATTTAAAATATGCCCCACCTTGTGTGATACTTATAAACAAATCATTCCATCCAATGCAGCCATAATAATAAATGATATTTTTGTATGTACAAATATTTTAAAATAAAGGTTTTATATAGCAATAATATTTTTCATATTCTATTTAAGCTTCTTAAGGTCTAGGCAGGCGCACTCGGTGGACCGACGACCTGGTGAGGGTCACGGGAAGCTGCTGTACGAGGCCAGCGCAAAACCGGTCGTTGTGGAAATCCTTGGGGGAGGCCTTTTTCCAGCGGTGGACGTCTTCCGGTTGTTATGATGATGATGAATAAAGTTTTTAATCATATTTTTTATCATCTTAATAAAACAAAATATGAATGATATTTTTTTTCAATTTTTATTTTAATACATTTTAAATACATTTCAAATTAAAATTATTCTAGAAATCTCTATGATCTTAACCCGAATTAACTTTAAAAATAATTATTTTACAAAAGTTTTTGAACCTTATTGTAAATGGTTCAGTACCTCAAAATATTGACTAAGATACCGCTTAATATACAATCAAAAAATAGTTTAAGTAAGTAATGCTGTAATTGTGTACTTAGATATCTCGTACAAAGGACGGATTTTTTTTATAATCAGTCAATTTTATATTGAAATTACATTACATTATAATAATTGTCTCTCAATCAAATATAATATGAATTATATATAACAGAGAATGCGCACAGTAACCGTTCATTCTTACAAAAATATCAAATTGTGGAATTGTATAGAACCAACTAAATAATTAAATATCCTAGTTAAATTACCTATTTTTTTAAATTATATTTTTTTAAATTTTCACTAAATGAGCATCGTTTATTTTATTTACGTTTTAAGGCACATTATTAAATAATTCTGCAGATTTGTTTAATAAGTACTACTTATTACACACAATAAGTACGTACATAGGTAATTATTTGAAAATAAGTAATCATAAATCAACTAAATCATATTTTTTATTTTTTCGTTATTGATAAAAGTTGATTCTTATATGATTAAAAATTAAAACTTTCTTTCGAGTTACACTTTACGCTTATGGCGGAGCGGACACATCTACTTACACACTTATACTTAATAAAGTAAGTACCTACCAAAAAATGTTATAAGTATATACCTTGTTAAATTAAAATTATTAACTAAAATTCGTAGCAGAGACATTTTGATCGAAATAAAAACGCGTTAGATCTACAGTTACAGTCAAATCAACGAGAGATTATTTTTTGCCCCTTACTTACCCCATTTCAACCTCAGTTCCCTTTACCACAGTATTACAATATAGCGGCTTACAGTAGCGCAACGAATGTACTTACGCAGAGCAACGTAAAAGTACTTTCGGGGCAACGAAACTCCACGAGTTTGCCAGGCTAGTATGGCCTAGTACTTACGCCGGTGGCGCACCGTGCGACATCAAAGGCGTTCCGCTACTGTAAGCCATATCGTAATACTGTGCCTTTACACTGTTACATTCACACTAACGCAAAAATCATGTCTCGGCGGTTTGACTGAACAAGTGGTTAGGAGTTTCGTACAGCCGTGCTTCAGATGGGGGCTATGGGATTCGTTCCGACCATGTTCAGATATATACGCTCAAAAGAAACTATAAGACAAGCAACACAGTTCAACCAAACTTTCTTTCATCTTACCTTAAACGTTCCCACAGCCAAATGAATGGTGCCAATAGTAAAAAAAGTCGTAAAAAATCTAATCAACCAGATTCGGGCCACCCATTGAACAAAGTCAGTGTATGAATGTTTTGGAAAATAGACTTAAGACTCGAGACAACTATGGGTTGCGGCGTCATACACTGTAACGGCTTCTATCGAAACTCGTGAACCATTGTGTCTTAATTTATAACATCTTAGGCTTGGAATAAACGTACGTTAGTAAATTCCGTCCGATAGTCCGATTCGCTATAGGTACAAATGTTTGAACTAGTCTAATCGAAATCAATCGGAAGTTTATGGAATGTTTAAACTAAAATAGGCCTTCCGTTAGTCGCATCGGATTACCGGAACTGACTACCTATCGGACGTCTATACCCAGCCGCAATACCCCTGCACCCGCGCACAACTGAAGTACCCCACTAAGGGCGCCAATTTTAAAGGCACCCTTAGGAAAGGTGCCTTTTTAAAATCTGCGCCCTCAGTGGAATACTTCCTCAAACTAATACATGAACGCTAAATACAAATTGCTTTTTGAAGACAGTTTTCGTTTCTTACTATAATCCCACCGGTACTGATTTAGCCTGCAGCTGTCGTCGTGATAGTACGAATACTCCGGGTACGGTATGTACGCACCAGTTAATGTGTCTATGGGTACCATTATAGGTAAGTCGGACATTGAGACAATCCTCTCTTCATGTCGATCGTAAGACGAAGACGATTCGTAGCCTTTCGGTTCCGCATACTGGGGACTGCTGCTACTGACCTGGTTCTCTATATCCTGGCTCTGATTGCAAACGGGCACACTTCGACTGGTATCCGCCGATATGTTAGACCTGGATCTGAGAATGGGTCTCGTAGATGAGAAATCTGTTGAATGCTGCAAACTTTTTGATCTAGTTCTTAACGTTTGTGGGGGAGTTTCGTCTATTCGCGAGAGAGTGTGTCTTCTGACAGGTCGGTAGACTCTTCTGTCGCCTAGTTTGGGTCGTCGGTATATCTTCCGGTGGGAGTTGTAGGTTTCTAATGAGGAGGTGGAGGGGTTCTTTTGTTCGGGGGAGGGGTTTCGCGCGGGTGCCTGTGGGGCGGGCGGGTTAAAGTGCGCCGCCACGAGGTCCCTCATCTGGTCGCGTGCTCAGTAGTTGTAGGGGCCGTACTGTGACCCGTGGTAGTAGGGGCCGGGGTACGCTTGAGGGGGCGGGTAGCCTGCGTACGCGTACTGCTGCTTTTGCGGGTACACTGAAAACGTAAAGTCAGATGGTTCTTTTTGGAACTCCGCTGGCCAAAATGTAAGTGGGGTTCTGCCCATGAAACGCTTTTCTGAAACTTCGCCAACTTTATTGATGCCAACTAGTTGAGAAGTCAACTCTTTTTGGAGTTTGAGTTTTTTTTGGAAAGTTGTTCAGTTTCATGAGTATAAACTCTACTTGTAAATTTTGGCCAGAGCGTCGAAAAGTATATATTAAATAATTTTTGAAATTTCTACTTTTTTAACACAATTAAACCAAAATTGAAGTCAAAATAAGTACATATAAAACTTGTTCAGAGTTAGTATAAAAAGGTCCATTATACTAGTAAATAAACAGAAGTTATTCCAAATATCTTATTCAAATCCAAAAACCCTCCTTTACCAAACCAAAATTGCTATTTACAAAAGGAATAGGTGTAAGTTTCATGACGATGTTGTTTGTATCTACTGTCTGTCATACAAGTTTTCAGGTCGATCACAAACGACCAAAATTTGCGAAAGAAAAGGAAAAAAGTTGCGTAATTAAGAAGTGCTATTAATGCAGTGTTAAGGTAACTTTTTTTACCACGCAACATGGGCAATTGGGCACATCCCCTGACCATAACTATAAGTCCTATCTACTATCGACCCCTGATTCCTGAAGTCATAAAAGTGAAAGGGCCAGAGGGGCAGGGCCGGCCATATAGCTCTCAAATCCGATAGACCCCTATTTTCTCGAGGGACAGAGGTTTTGGAGTGAGTTTGAAGTGTTAACGGCGCAGCTGGACTAATGATCTATTGAAGCTTGCAGAAAGCTGCTGAATGCTGTTGGCTCAAGATTGCGCTAATTAGATAAAGGTCAGAGGCCTGTATTAAACAGTGCTCGTTCTTCTCCCGACTGAAATGATGATCCCTGGTTAATTGCGTCCGCAGTGTATCCAAAACACAAATTAACTATTTACCCGGCATCAGATACTGCATGTTGAGCGCCTCCTCGCGCTCCCGCTCGCCGCGCAAGCAAATGGCGGCCGACGAAAACAAGATGGCAGACAGTAGCGCGAGACCCACGCCGCACCACGCGACCATGTACGACCAATCGTACCACACGCGCGCGTTATCTCGCAATATCTGGTTCGCACACACGTTTGTAATGGTGTGGACATGTGCACCAATTAGTGTTATGAGTCATGACAAGTTTAGTGTTTTGTAGGAGTGTGTACCGAATAGTGGCGATAACCGGTTTTTTAAGGAATGAACCGGATAATATTGTCATTATCAGTATTTTTTTAAATGCATGTGTATCAAATTATGTCGATAACCGGTTTTTTGAAATATCCAAATAATTGGGAACAGGGCAGGGATATTATGAACCAGTTTTTTGAAGGTACGATTACCGGATAGTGTCGAGATAATCAGTTTTTTGAATGCATGTGTATATAATGGCGTGATAATAGACATGTGGTGGTTTGGATCAAGTGATAAATGAGGGTAGTTTCAAATGTTTAATACGTAGAACAGATTTTTGTGTTTATGTTTAGGATGGCACGGTGTTTATGTGTAAAAAGGTACATATTCATTATTTTTTAATCCAGTTTAAGTATAATATTTACATCACCATAGTTATTGTTTTGGAAGCATGTTAGTATTGCATTTGGCGTAAACCAGATATTAAGAAATAGCGCGTTTATTTATAATGCGTTAATTTGGTCGCGTTCCGACGTAGCCAAGGTTCAGAGACATGGAAAGAAAAAGAAGCGTTTTGTTAGTTTCCCCTAATTTATAACTTACTTATAAACTAGGTTAAAATTATACATTAAAACTTTCCTTTGTGAAACTTTAAAATCTTTTTTAATCACTCAACAAACATGACATCGTAAGAACAAAAACTTAGATAGGTTAGTTTCAACAGTCTCAGAAAAGAAAGCTTTTAATCGCCTGACGACCTGAGTCCATCATAATAAAAATATAGATACAAAAGTACACCGCAATAACCTACAACCGCCAAGCGTTAACAAGATGGCTGCCGTCACAAAATGGCGTCCAAGATGGCGGTCTAACCTGGCATTATGTACTGCACGTTATTCTGCTGTTCGCGCCGCTTCTCCTTGCTCAGACAGATGGCAGTGGAGAAGAATAACACTGAGCTGCCGAAGGATACAGCCACGGCCAGCCAAGCCAGGATGTACGACCAGTCGTACCATATCGACGAATTGTCTTTTAGCACCTATAGTAGGGATTTACTTGTATAAAAATGTAGCTCGGTAAAAGCATAAACAGAAAAAACGTGACTTGCCCATAAGATAAGTATATAGGGTAAGGAGAGGTATGTTGGTGGTATAGGCAACTTGGTGTCATTTTTTCAAATGTATCTCATAAAATGCTCGAGCGGTCAATCGAAACGAGAGACATTTTGTTGTCTCCCTCGTACTTGTGTAAACTCGCTAGCGTTGTCTCGTAAACGTGCTTAGACAGGTAATTATGTGAGATACATTTCAAAAAATGACACCAAGTTGCCTATACCACCAACAGTCCAATATACCTTTCCTTACCTTACTCCAACCATCGTTTATTCTAGTTTATTTAAGTCGCAGAGAAGCAAAGGCGGCTATCTGACTTATGGCCATTTTGTGCCAAGGTTAAAAAAGGTTTTACTGCTTTACTTTTAATATGTAAGGTCGCTTTGAAACTGACCTGTCACTTAGTAGTGGTTTTTGTATGAGAAATAGTCGTATTTGATACGGAAAAGTTAACATTGGTAATAAGTATTGCAAAATTGGAGTGTTGCCACATTTCACAGTTTTGTTTTACCCAGATATCCACCATGGATTCTCTACGATTCATTTATTCGTTTATTGCCTACAACTTCTTGATTTGCATATAGTGCTAGCGGTACGCTAAAAAAGCTGCAAATGGTGTTAAAGGCATGAAAATCGGAACGACACGTAGCAACAAAAAATGGAGAGGAGTTATGACTTTATGTTTTTAATGTACGGAAAAAAACTTTTATTCTGTGTTCACCTATCGTGTGGTATCAAACGAAAAGGCTTTCTAGGCGGATTCTTTAAATATATCACATAATTACATTTCAGTCACTTCAATCTATGAGGAGTTCCGATTTTCATGTTTTTAAACCATTTGCATGCAATCTTTTTCTGAATTTAGGTGTGCACCGCTAGCACCATAACGTGTGTAAAGTTTCATTACAATCGGCCTATTTTCAATAAATTTGGCTTCAAAGATAGTATGGGAATCGGGCGTAGCTCGGTGCGACTTGCCTGGTTGGGTCGATCACGCAGGTTAACTGGCCTGAAGCATGGTTAGTTAACCTGTATGATGCGTGATGGGTTTGACGAATAGTGGCATTTTTTCATTAGATGACAGTCGTAAGCCTTCTACACATAGCTCGTAGAACAGATGGCCGTTGGGGTAGTAAAGTTCTCAAATGGCGACCGCACATCGGAAAACGTAGCTATACAGGCCTTCTACGCGGTGGAGACGAGACGACCTGGTGAAGGTCGCGGGATGTCGATAGATGCGAGCAGCGCAGGACCGGTCTTCGTGGAAATTTTCGGGGGAGATTCTTTGTCCAGCAGTGGACGTTTTCCGGCTGATATGATGATGAAGCCTTCTGACAGTGAGATTCGCCACTTACCGTACAACCTTCACCAACCCGGACTTGGCCCCCGTGTGTGGAGCATGGCCTAACCTTCCCGAGTTCGGGAAGAGACCCGTGCCCCAGGAGTTAGGACGTTGATGGGTCGCTAACTTGCATGGGAATCGGCTTCGTGTAAGAGACAGGTCTTGTCTGTCCATGATTGCCAGTTAAGCAGAACTTACATTAGGCCACTGCTGATAGAACTCCTCGCCGACTACCTTCTCTTTCTCATAGAACTCTACCCCGTGCCACAGCGCCATCGCACCAGCCGCTAGCAGGCCTGAAAATACAAATGAAACCATTTTAATAAGGTTCTAGTGGGAGCTAACAGAACTAGGAACTATCATCTCATGCTTCAGGGAACGATATGCGACGTTGTTGTCGTGCAGGATCAAAAAGTATCTAATGCTATGGACTATACAGATTATAACAAAATTGATGCAGGACCCTAACTGGGGGGGGGCCAGTCTGGGGCTTTAGGCTTAACATAGTAAACAACTTTCCCTAAGGAACCCATAGTTAATTCTCAAAACAAAAAAAATGACGCGCCCTTGACGCTCCATACAAAAATACACAACATTGGTCAATTATATGAAGAGCTCGATTTTTTATTCCAGTATGATGAGTAAAAACCCTAGTTAACGGCTTATACACCAATTTTGTTACACCTGTATAGTTAATGTGATAATGTATGAAATATTCAAGACTCATGTCAAAAAATGCTTGTGTTCTAGAGAGTATTATAAAATAATAGATTATGTAACTAAATCATGACTGTAATCTAAATCATGACATTATGCAATAGACAATAAGTTTTGTTTTAACTATTTAAGAGTGTGTGTAAACAACTATTTCAAATAATATTTTGATTTGATTTGAATAAAAGGCATGTATTATAGCAATTCAAATCAAACGAGAATGATAGTCCTAACTGGATGGTACAAAACCTTACGACGGGTTACAAACACAATTTATTTATACAAAGGATATCAATAGGACCTTAGACAATTTAGAACCTTATGTTATGTTATTACAAAAAGTAACAGTTCGGGGTCCATATAAGACATTTCGAGATCGAGGTACAAAAAGCTTTTCTTTCATTCAGTTCGGAATCCTTAGCGCGTGTCTGAGACACACTTGGCCAGATTTGGTTAGTTGTTGTTATTTTTACTATATTTACAGTTAGTTTGACTATTCAAAAAAGGCAATATATTTTACACTGTAATACCTTTTTACAATAGAGCAAAAACTAAAAATGGTTTACAAAAACCAATCACAATTTTTGTACACTCAGGTTTTTGTTTTTGAGACGCACATAAAATGTGTTGCCTTTTGCTTGCATTATTCTACTAAATAAATATGTACTAAGTATATGTTATTATTATTTGTAAGGAAATTCACCATAAAACAAAGCTTGTGTTAAAATTTGAACAGATTAAATCTGTAGCTATTACGGTTCACTAGATATAACGTTATAAAGGTCAGACAGACAGACGGACGGCGTCGGCTTAGTAATAGGCTCGCGTTAGCAACCATTAGATAAATAAGATATAAACGAGCACAATTTTAGTATACACTCAGGTTTTTGTTTTTTGAAGGGTGAGTCGCAGATAAAATGTGTTGCCATTTGCTTGCATTATATTTATTATTTCAGTTCAGTTCAGTTCAGTTCAAGCCCCCCTCCAGCCAGCATTACTGCAGCAAGGGCGCGGGGACCCAAGAAACCAGAGGGGGGCGTAGATAGGACAGGAGTGTAGGTCGGCGCAGTCAGGATGAGGAGCGATAGGAGTTTGAACCAGCCCGAATTCAGAACATCGTAGCCAGTTTGGGGAGTATAAGTTCTATAATTGGTGTGTTCATATATACATGGGAAAGGAAGTTTATGACTGCTAGATAGATAGGGCTGCTTTCAGTTGGGTCTCCTCTTCGGTTCAGTATCCTTTGGTTTATTGTAAGGTCCGTGTATCGTCAAATATCGTGGCTGAGGGAGTCCACTCAGGTGAAAATTGGTCTCTCTATTTTGTGTTTCCACTCTTCGTGGATGTATGCAGCGTATAGCATGTGTGGAGCTTTACGTCTCATTAAATATGTGTCCAAGGTAGCAAATCCGGCGTATGGTGTTCTTTGGTGATCTAGTTCTAATGAAAGGTAAAATGCCACAAAGGCGGTTAAAATAGGCGGTTAAATCACCTTTCGCGTGGCCTTTAGGTGAGTTCCTGAGTAGCTTTTGCCCTGTAGTGTCCGCTTCTTCTTCAGATGTGTTTAGCCCAGTTTTGTGTATTATAGGTTGTGATTGATTCGCGTGCGCAACCGAAGGCCGCGTCGGTGGGGTTCGTCATTTCAAGAATATGGTCACCCTGAAAGGTCGCGCTGGTCAGGTCAATCTGGCTAAAATTTGCATTATCCAAGTCGTACATAAATGAGCTCCTATTAGGTATCTGTTGACTGCTTTCGCGTTCTGAAGAATCATTCTCGGCTAGGTAAGCAAATATGTCACGACGGTCACAGTGTTCAGCCTCGTAGTGTAGGCGGATTTTGCCTGAAGTCTGATCTCCCATCGCGCCATATACCAAGGGGTCCCTAATATGTGTTATCGAATATTGTGCCATCTTGTTTTGATGGCAGACTCCATGCCGTGTCCAGCTGGTGTGAGATTCCGCTCACTTAAAAAAAAGTTATTGTTTCTCCTGTTGCGAACTCGGTTTTTCAAAAATTAATCCACAGTGCTTTTGAATATAGCTGCTGTCATTGAGTCCGACAACGCTAGCAAACTATTGTTATATATTTCTTTTGTTTCCGGGGGCTGCGGGAATACTGCGTTTCTATTGTCTTTTACAAACTTTACAAAACTATAAAACTGACCTGAGTTCCTTTTTCTTAACACTTGTGATGGAGATGCTGTGTTCGTTCACAAAAAAGCTAGTTTCGGCGTAAGCCATAAAACCATTTCGTTAAGAAATGTTATTTTGTTATCGGGTTCTATTTGTGTTTTTGATTCTCTATTTCTTGCTGTAATTTCGTTATTAGGGTTCCGTACCTCAAAAGGAAAATACCGGATCCCCTATAGGATCACCCCGCCACCCGTCCGTCCGTCAAGACCCCCCATCTCGGGAACGCGCGGATGCATCGAGTTGAAACCAAAAACATTCACATCACAGTCCCCTGAAGCTGCGAAAAAAACTTCCAAGCCAACTCAAAAAAAAAACACGGCCGTTCATGTCGCAAAAAACGCACAATTCGACATTCTCAAGTGAATCAAAATTCATAGGGCACTTCCCACTGACTATGAAATTTGGCAAGCAACACCGCTCCACACCACAAGTATAAGCAAAATTCCGAAAACTATACATTTGCAATTAAACACAGCCTTTAAAGTAGGTACGCAATAATGCAAGGAACGGAACCCTGTCTACCGTGTCATGTAGGCCATCATGAATGGCATGAAAGGGCTTCACTGGCACAAGCTTAAACAGATTGTCAATTATTTCCCCGATGCACAGCTTCCGATTTATGACGAAGAATGAAAAAATATTTTCCCTTATTATATGTATAGGAAGGCACCCAATAATTCCGGCGTATGTAGTACCCAACAGCTTGCACTGTCACGACTTAGAACACGTACTCACAAACCTGCACGGAACCCTCGGTGGGCGAGTCCTTGCACTTATTTTTTGCGCATTAAAATAGTCGTTCGTCTCTGTGTTGCCAGGCATATTACACGTACCTGCTTGCCCACTTAACACAAACCTAATACAAACAGTTTTTTTTTTGTCACACTCACTATATATGCACGCATAGTCTAGAGAATTCGTGAAAAACACTTTTGAACACTTACACTACTATGAGAAGTCACACGAACTCGATGTGTTTTGTTTTATAATTTTCAAGATTCGCCTACAGAACAATTTGAAACAGGGCTTCTTTTTTTCCGTCTCTCCATGTGGTACAACTTTCTTGTTGCTCTATTATTTGCATTATTTCTTCAAACTTATAAAACAAATAGAAAATAAGGCATATCTACTTTTCGGGGAAAAAGTTTTCACTTTACACTCGAGTAATATCACTTTAACATTTGTTAAATTGAACTATTTATCATCTCATCAAACAAACACACTTAAACATTCATATACTTCCAGTTAAAGTTATGATATGAAAGATGCTATAGAGTGCTTTTTTATTTATTTTCAAAAAATGCGTTTTACAAAGTAACTATTTAGTAATATGTGGTTTTAGTTTTAATGATTTAAGACAATTTTTGTGGAAATCCTTGAGGGAAACCCCCGTCCAGCAGCGGGCGCTCTCCGGCCGACATAATGATGAATTGATGATGAATATAATTTAGATACCCGCGCCGGCTCTTACCTGGTTCAACAGATATCCCTGGCTATACAGCGCGGCAACGCGGCCAGTATAATGGGCACTTTTGAGCCGGGTACGAGGCGGTGCGACATAGACTAAGTACCTAATTGCAGGTATTTTATTTTGACGTTATTTATAATATAATGTTAATGACTTTTATTAATTGGACATGAATAAATTTATTTAGATACGTGATTATGTTTCAAACTTCGCACTCTACATTACGCTACACTTCTAACAACGAAAATAAATAAATAAATAAATAGATAAATAGGTATGTACGAAAGAGTTGTAGCTTGTGGTTGTTTTTGGTTACTTTGTATGTGTTATGGCTGAGTAAAAATATTTGATTCTTGGTGTGGTTGGGTAGCCTGTTGAGACGCTAGGGATTAGGTGATTAGTATATGAGTCAAGAAACTATGTAAAGAAACGATCTCACCAAATTGTTTGATTCTGGTCCCGGTAGATTGTGGTTCTAGTCACTGCACATTTACATTACTCAGTTTGTGACCGTAAAAACACACTCGCGGACGCTTGTATTTGCGAGGATGTAATATTAATAACCACCGTGTTCACTATCGGTTTTTTACACAATAAAATAATAAATGCGAGCAAGGCGCGACCGGGTGTTGCCGCTAGCGTAAGGCGACGCGACGCTGCGTGGGCGCAAACAAAATATGGGCGACCGTCGCGTTGCGTTGAAAAAAAGGGTCGTAAAATAATTTCGCTCGGAAGGCTCGGAAGGCGCTCTTGGGTACGTCCGCCTTCGCCCGATGTCCACACGGAACTCTGCTTGCATTATATTTATTATTTTACCAAAAAATCAAAAACAGTGCAGTGTAGTGAAATATCGTAATCTCATAGCGGTCATCATAGTACGGCCGGTTAATGGTTATATGTATTTCATGTTTGCTATATCACATGTATTTCATTTCTGTGTATTTGGTGCGCAATAAAGAATATTTATCTTATCTTATAGTTAAACTTCAAACGGTAAAATCCTTACTATACATCATCGAGAAGAAACATAATAACCTCACTGTGGTTTATGCCGAAAACCGTTGCGCGCGCAATCTAGGTAAACATTTGTCCTACATATGATCGCGGATGACGAGATATTACTTCTAATAAGTGTTGTATTACCTTAGTTATATGATAAGTAGATGTTACAAGTGTAGGTATGCCATAATTTAGAATTGTTAAATTGCAACCCCATTATAAGTTGTCAAAACTTTTCTGTCATAATTTAGTTCATTGTCTTCCCTTTTTTTTTCTTGTCAAAGTGCTCACGTTGTGTTCGTCGTGTGTTTTTAACTATCCATAATGAAGAGCCCGCTAGAGTTGATAAATCCCATACAAACGTAGTATTTCATTCATTTGTTAACCAAACAACCGATTTTCAAATAATTTTATACCGACACAGATATACGTCATCCGATTATCGATATAAAATTATTTGAAAATCGGTTGTTTGATTAACAAATTAATCAAATACTACATTTGTATGGGATTTATGAACTCCAGCGGGCTCTTAATTAATCAATCCGTCACATGTTACCATCAAAATCATCAACGCTCCATAACCTGAATACAGTATTTTATTTACATCATCACGAAGATCCTTCCTATTGAACAGACTACCTTCTTCTCTACAGTAGACGATACTTACAAGTAACAAGCATGAGTATGGCCGTGGCGGTGATGTTTCCAGGGCTTCGTTTCCAGCAGCCCACGACGCCGGTCCAGAACGCGATGAAGAGGAACAGGAACGCAACGATGAAGAGCGCAACACACGAGCGGGCCATGTGGAGTCTGGAACGCGTGAGTTAGCAATCATTATTTTATTGGAGGGGAAACCCCGCTTTTCTAAACTTAAAAGGTAAGAATTCGTTAAAACGTTCGCGGACAATACGTCACACTAATTTGACAGTTTTGACACAAATAAGTTGTATGAAAAATTTGAAGATGCTTTGGTGTTTGTCGTTACATATGCCAAAATAAAGTCACTGTAAATCACAAAACTGCTCTGCAGGTCACTTCCCTCAGGATTGCACAAAATTTCATACATACAGTAAGGCCATAGCATCCGTGTCACTCCAACTGAAGGCTGTTTTTATGTGCGTGCATAAAATAAATCCCCTTTATAGGACACTATATATTATGTACAATATGTTAGTAGAATTCTGGACCAGGCCCCCACCCCATGCCGGAACACCAAAGTTGGAAATGGCGGACATTAATTCCTAAAAAAAGCATTGAAATTTAGTGTTTTATAAAAATCGTTTGCGCTCTGTCCCATTTCGCTACTTCAATCGTTTTCGAGATAGGAATTCCAGGCAACTTGGGGCTCCGGCAGGGGGGTGGGATCCTGGTCCAGAAATCTCGCTATTTCTACTACCAACGGGCGTTGCTCCATAACGCAACCGAATATTTGGTCAGTTTTTGCATAACTGTTATAAGTACAACTAGTAATTTCATATTATATCTTACTCAGCCATTTCCCTTATCGTTTGTTTTGGTCACGATAACTAGTTTTTTAGGCGCTGTAAGTACATAACGCAACCACTTTGCGCAGGCAGACCGACATATTTAACATCAGAGGGTTGCCATTTATCCTCTCAACCTAAGTTTATCCATTTCCGTTGTCGTTACTAAATTTGTCATGACCTTCTCGTCCACTAGTCACCCCTGTAATAGTGTGAAATGTGACATGCCGCGCAAAATGTATCATAGGTAGCGTATTTTTAAATGTTTTTAACGGCTCTGAGTACTATGCCCCGAGTAAGGCTCTGAGTACTATGCCCCGAGCAAAGCTCGGTCACCCAGGTACTGGATGACTGATGAGAGAATCCCTTGTTAGCGAGTCCTTCACCAATTTTGTTACAAATACGTTTTTTACTCCGCAGACTAAACTGGAATTTCCTGGGTTGCTTAGTTTTTGGCTCTTTTTACCCGCGACAGTACGGAGACGGTATATGCGTTTAGGGTGAGAGGTTGTATGTGTGTGCAAACGAATGTTGCCATTTAACTCAAAAATTACTAGTCCGATTTTGATGCGGTTTTCAGTGATGGGTTTGGATTTGATTGGTGCATGTTCTTAGATAGGTGTTACGATAAAAACTCACCAGGGGGCACCGCAGTAAAAAAATTGTACACAAATCGGACTAGATATTACTGCAGCGCCACCTTGTGAGTTACAACCGTAACACCTACTTAAGAATCCTCACTACACAACCACAAACCCATTATTGAAAACCGCATCAAAATCGGACTAGAAGTTTTGGTTTGGCACAAACAAAAACCAAAACTACTAGTCCGTTTTAGATGCGATTTTTCCAGTGATAGGGTCGGGTTCAATTGTGTTGCATTTTCCTAGATATGTGTTTCGGTGATAACTCACCAGAGGGGGGCTGCAGTAAACATTTGTTTGTGCAAAACCAAAACTACCAGTCCGATTTTGATGCGGTTTTCAATTATGGGTTTGTGGTTGATTAGTGAGGATTCTTAAATAGGTGTGCAAAGTTTAGTTGTAAATACTTATTGTAATTTTATAAACATTAAAAGAAACTATATTGATTTTGTATTAATATATGTACCTATGCTCTTTAAAAAGTTTAAAATATAAAGCAAAAGTAAAGATTTTGGAAGTCCTACGACGGTAAAAACGTAAATGAAAAAAGAATTAAACAATTTAAAAAAACTCCCGACTTAAAGAATTTGTGTGGCAATGTGATAAAACTCCCTATGAACTTAATAAAAAAACCCAAGAAAATCCGTATGGGGCCGCTATTACTATTTTAAATTTCAACATAAATATAAATAAGTATAGCAAAAACATATCTCCAAATTATTCACGTTATTATAAAACTACAAAACTAGTTAATTTAATGGCAGCCCCGGACAGATTTTCTTGGGTTTTTTATGAAGTTCATAGGAAGTCAAATATGTTATTACCACATAAATTCTTTAAGTCGGGGTTTTTTAAAATTTATTTTATCCTTTTTCAATTACATTTTAACCATCGTGGGTTTTTTCAAAATTTTTAATTTTTCTTTTTATTAAATAGTGATGTACCCCAATCGTAAACTTTCGATAATGATTATTTTTTTGAAAAAAGAACATAGTCTCGCTAGGTAACAGAAATATATTAATTTGCATTTGTCAAATTGGTCTACAGGATTAAATAATTGGAAACGCTAAACACGTTAAAAAACCGACTTCCATCGCAACAATGTAGTGTAATTTTGCATTATTATTTTTGGTTTTAGTTAATTTTCTGATAAAGTACTACACCGATTTTGATAAAATTTCTATCGGACCAACTCGGGAGCATACCCTATCTAATAAAAAAAGATTCATGAAAATCGGTTCACAATCTGCAAAGATATCGCGTAACAAATATACAAAAAAATATATACAGTCGAATTGAGAACCTCCTCCTTTTTGGAAGTCGGTTGAAAACAGGCTTTAGATAGAAAATACCTGCATAACTCTTAAGTAACTAACTCCAGTACATAACAATAAGTCAATTACTCATTCATGATCACAAACAAATGTATCGAATGTTCAATGGTAATTTTTTGTGCCGACCAGTTTAGGCTTGGCCCAGTTGTGATGAACTGGCACAAGGCTCAACGGTCCACTGTTTGATCACCGATTAAGATGGTGTCAATTGGTTGGTCGCGACTCGCGCACCGGTGCTAGTTTGCCTATAATTTATGGCTTGCGACTTGCAATAAGTGGTTAGAAGGAGCGAGAACGTAGTATCTAAATTCGCTTCATCGAATACTTTTAATTGAAAAGTCGCGGCATCGAACGTTACGATCGATTGTCACATAGATGAGCAACCAATCACACTATAAATATATAATAAAGGCGAAAGTTTGTGAGTGTGTATGTTTGTTACTTCTTCACGCAAAAACTACAGAACGGATCTGGCTGAAATTTGGTAGGTAGACAGATTACCTGACCTGGATTAACACATAGGCTACTTTTTTCTCGCTCGCGAGCCGATTGCGGCTCGCGCACTTCGCACCCTCGAAAAGTCATAAAAACGTTGTCCACGCGGGTGAAGCCGCGGGAAACAGCTAGTAGTCAATAAATAACACTGAGTAATCTACTTATTGTATCTGATTCGATCACGCAGAGAAACTCCGAGCATAGCACGCTCCATTGCCCTTTTGGCTGACCTTGAGCATTCTTATGAGGCCCATAGTAAGCGACCATGACTCAGTTAGCCTGGCATCTGCTAGGGATTCTTCGCACCCCAGGCCCCGCTGTTACTTTGACCGCTACCAGAGCCAGTAATAGCGGGGCCCCCGTAATCGAATCAGAAACGAGGAGAACCAAAGTAAATGACATAGCTCTCAGAATTGCTAAACTTAAGTGGCAGTGGACGGGGCACATAGCTCGTAGAACAGATGGCTGGAGCAGTAAAGTTACGGGTGGCGACCGGGCACCGAAAAACGTAGTGTGGGTAGGCCTCCCACTCGGTGGACCGATGATCTGGCGAAGGCCGCAGGAAGCCGCTGGATGCGGGCAGCGCAGATCCGGTCGTCGTGGAAATCCTTGGGGGAGGCCTTTGTCCAGCAGTCGACGTCCTTCTCTGCTAAGGAAGTTACTTCTGTAATTAAAGCAATGACGCGGGGGAAGTCCCCGGGGCACACGGTCTCAGCATCGAGCACCTGCTCTATGCTGGTGTTCACCTACCTCAAGTCCTGGCGATGCTATACACGTTCTGTATTAGGCATTCATATCTCCCGGAACAATTTATGAGGACTATTGTGGTACAAATTGTTAAGAACAAAACAGGAGATACGTCTGATATAAAAAACGATGAGTCTATTTTAGGTGGCAAGTAACCATATGAACTCTATTTAAATACGAACCTTTCTTAACAACGTTCTACCGATGTCGCTCTAATCGATGGTACGTACTTACCCATCCGGTTAGAAGTTAGCGCAAAAAGTGGTAAAAGCATTTAGAATTTATATGGTAAGTGTAGGTTGTAGGGGACGTTGAAGTAACGAACGGGAATGGTAATATGTACGTATATTTGCTTTCTAGGAAGCTTCTTCTAGTTTTCAGGTCAGACTTTGATGACTGGCCTACTTACTCTTTTAATAAATATAAACTTTCATGAGCCAGTATTAAAGTGTCTCTTCGCCATTAACCTCATTTTATTGCAAAGTTGTATTAGGTTCGTAGGTCAATTTATTAGTTAGAGTCCAGCTAGAGGCAGAGGCGTATTTAAGAATCCGGCGATCCGGGCACAAAAAAAACAGCCCCTCTAAGTGACAAAAAACCGACAAAGTGCGAGTCGGAGCTGCGCGCTTAGGTTTCCGTACTGCCACATGATAAACTTCACCTTATACTTTAACCTTCTGTTTGCATGTTCGTAGTCCGTCTCGCACTTGGCTAGCTTTATTATTTTTCGGTGAACCAAACCACCGGCCGCCCCTCACCTATTGCCGCCTCGGGCCAAGTGCCCCCCTGGATATAGGGTAAATACGCCTCTGGAGAGGCAGTTGAAAGTTATTAAACCTGAAAGTGCGCCGCGAACTAAAAAAAGCTTGAGGGTAACCCGACTCGCACTTGGCTGGTTTTTTACTTGTCCATAGCATTGCCATCACCTGTTCATTGCATCGTCAGAAAGTCCTTTGGTCTCGTTGTTCTCATCCGGGATGAAATAGTCCACATTGCTGCAGTGCGTCTCCACGGGGGACAAATAGATCTCCACTGGAAAGAGAGAAACACAACATTTAATCAAGAGAAACATAAACATTATACAGGTAAGTAGGAACCTAAGGAAACCTGCACACACCTGCGAAGAAACTCGAAGGTTGTGTGTGAAGTCGACCAACCCGCACTGGGCCCGCGTGGTCGACTAAGGCCCGATCGCCCTTATTCAGGGTAGGCTCGAGCCCCTCGGTGGGGACGTATATGGACTGATATGATGAAGTAGGAACCTATGTATATAGTACTAATACCTTGGGATATTACTGCTAAGAGTACCATAGACAAGACAAAAAGAAGTAAATAGCTATACATACATATTATATACCATTTCCCAATCAATAAAATAGAGAAAGTACTACTCCAGCAAGCCAACTAGGCACTCTGGTGAAAAGCGGCTTCCCCGGCACACCGCCTCAGGTATCGCGTTCGCCTTAGTAAATACGCTTCGCAGCGTTTTTAGGGTTCCGTACCCAAAGGGTAAAAACGGGACCCTATTACTGAGACTTCGCTGTCCGTCCGCGTCCGTCCGTCTGTCACCAGGCTGTATTTCTGTTGCCGCTATAACATGAAGTACTAAAAAACAAAACAAAATAAATATTTAAGGGGGCTCCCATACAACAAACGTGATTTTTTTTGCTCGTTTTTGCTCGATATTGATAACGGCAACAGGTAGACGCTTGAAATATTCACATAATATTGAGTCGTATTATTCACTTCAAAAATAAATAATTATATTAAAATAAAATTAAGATTTAAGGGGGCCCCCCTTAAATATTAATTAATATCCCATAAAACAAAAAAAAATGGTACAGAACCCTTCGTGCGCGAGTCGGACTCGCACTTGGCCCGTTTTTTTATTAGTTGTTTCTATGTTACCCTTTAAAGCTTTAAGTTTTTAGTGTGTTCTTTTGCAATAGATTCCCTACTCTTTGGCAATAGACTGCACTGGAAATGGAAAAAATAAGACTTTTCAATTTAGACGGATTTTCTTGAGATAGCAGAGAGATTTCAATAATAATAAGTTTTTATTTTTCTTTTTTTGCTATTTGTACCCGAAGCCTGAAACATGTGTGGGTGACGTCACATTTGATAGGTGCCTAGTTGGCTTGGTGGAGTTTTCAAGAGACGGTGCGCGAGTCCGACTCACACTTGGCCAGTTTTTATGTATTTCAGAACTTTACAAAGAATCTGTTTACAGTACGATTTCCTTAGAAACACACATTCATATTGTGCGTACTTGGAATGCCCGGTAACCTACAGGCGTTAGTACTAATATATATACTGTGCTACAGGCGTATGCTTCAGTCGATTTATCCCTGTAGTTATCCGGATATGACTAAACTATGACACGAATTAGCGAATTCGTATTGTTGATTCATATTCGATGATAAACGCTTTAACTCTAGACACAACTAGCTGGGGTACCCGGCTTCGCTCAGGGAGTTGATTATGAGATACCTCTACCAATGGTTAAACAAAAAATGTATACAGAATGGTTCACAATGATCCAGAACAATCCACAACATTCGAGTGTTCTGAAATGTACTACAATGATCTGGGATGTTGTTGAGGAATGCTCTCGAATACTCTCAAATGTTCTGGACTGTTCTAGAAATTTCTAGAAGGCGAAACTTCCAGCCCTTTTATCTTCAAAAGCACGCCCTTCAGGTAAAAACGGAAACCTTCTTCATGAATGGGGAATAAAGCCCTACCACATCATACACCTTGTATAAGGTCTATATATTACTAGCTGTTTCCCGCGGCTTCACTAAGGCCCGATCGCCCTAATTCAAGGTAGGCTCGAGCCTCTCGGTGGGGACGTATATGAGCTGATGTGATGATGACACAAGAGCACGTATGACAATACCCCGGAGGCGCGTTGAGTATACGCCGTCAAACCCAGACCATTGTTCAATGTTCAGATCTCAGCCCAGTCTTCACTTCTTACTTTGTGATAGTGTATAATGAACAGAGGCGTATTTAAGAATCCGACGCCCCGGGCGCGTAAATACAAATGGGGTTGCAACACAGCCACCCAGAGTTTGTGCTGCATGACCTCGAGGATGGCTTAAAGCAGTTATTTCCTCTCCAAACCCAGCTGCAACACAGCGGTCTGTAGTGCAGCCGCATTTGTTTCTACAAGTCAACGCAAAGGCGGATTCAACACAGACAGCCATAGCACTGATGAGATACTAGTTACTTTAGTCTATAAGCATTTATTTCTATAAGTTGAGCGAGCGATAATAGTATCGTAAGACAGTTTCTAAATGTCTGTGGTGTAGTCGTGTTCGTAATTATTTATATATACGGACTCGGCTGCGTTACAGAACAGCTCCTGTTTGTGTTGCAGCCGCCTTTGTATATAAACGCGCCCCGGGCACAAAAAAAATCCGCCCCTCTAAGTGCAAAAAATCGGCCAAGTGCGAGTCCGAGTTGCACGCTTAGGGTTCCGTACTGCCACACGATAAACGTCACCTTACTGTTCCCTTCTGTTTGCATTTTGCATGTTCGTAGTGGTTCGTCACCCTTATTACCGCTAGTCCTTCTCGCACTTGGCTAGCTTTATTATTTTTCGGTGAACCAAACCTCCGGCCGCCCCTCACCTCTTGCCGCCCCGGGCCAAGTGCCCCCCTGGACAGAGGGTAAATACGCCTCTGGACTAATGAATGACCCTGTGAGGGTTCTGTACCACATCACTACTTCACACAAGTTTAATAATGATACCTACTCATTACAAACTAAAGAAATCAACGCGAGCGACAGAAAAATGCATTTTTTCATTCGGTTCGGACTCCGTAGCGTGAGTACGACTCAAACTTTCACGCTTGTATGTATTACCATTTTGACGATAGAGCAAAAACAATGAACCATTAAAAAAGACGTTTCTTTTATGAATTCTAGGGTCAGACAGACGGACAGCGTAAGCTTAGTAATAGGGTTCCGCTACCTGGTATGGAACCCTAAAAATAAGTCCGTTAATTTACTAAATATTTAAATTAACTAGCTTTTGCCCACGGCTTCGCCCGCGTGGACATCGATTTTATGACTGTCTTTGAGGGTGAGTAGTGCACGAGCCGCAAGCGGCTCGCAAGCGTGGACATGAGTTTTCTCCAAATTCCTATCCCAGATCGGGCTATTCTTATTAGCAGTCTATGTCACTTCCCACCCCCTCAACCAATTCAATACAAAAAAAATGACTTCAACCCAGAGTTTCCCCCAGATTCATCGGGATTAACTATGTCAGGATATGCTAATTAGTAAATTATGTCAATTCCCACCCCCTCAACCATCTCTGTGCGAAAAATCATAACAATCCATTGTTCCGTTGCGATTTTAAACAAATCAACCAAAAAAAAAGAGTATTTTTCAGTTCTGAAGGAACTGCATCGGAATATGCTATTTTCACGGAATAAAAAGTAACCCATGTCCTTCCCCGTGACACAGGCTACCTGCATGGTCAATTTTATCAAGATTGGTCAAGGTGCTGAAGCGTGAAAAGGTAACAAACAAACAAACACATCTTTAATATTATTAGTAAGGATCCTACCGACAGACCTAATGAAAAGTCGTAATGGCCTACTAGCGCACGTAAAATCTGTACTTTATGATTCTGTTTTAATGTCCCACTAACAAATACATCATCATAAATCTTGAGATAATGAAACATATTGAATGCAGGTAACGAAAGGTAATGGTTAGGTTATTGTAAATACTTACGAGTAGTCTATAAACCTAATTTTTTGCTTCCTTCATTAATCGCAGTCTGAAGATAATATGGCGTAAATAGTTGATTATTGCGATAGCTCTGTTCTGATTCCCACAAGTCAACATGCCTCTCTTTGTGATATACATAGTTGGTATTTCGACAGTTTTCAAAATGTATCTGTCACCGGTATATTGTGAAAACCGCGATATTACAATCTCACTAGTTAGATTGTAATCGGTAAACTGTGAATCGGATCACAATTTCACGGTCAATTCTTGTACCTCCGAATAAAACCGATGATTTCTTCTGCTGCGAAGCATTCTGCTACCCAGGGGCAAGCGAGGCTCTTTGACTGTAAAATCAATCAAACCTGACCGAACCTAACATCGCTCGCTTCGCGTGCTTATTTATTTAGTGTTTTTCACTTCGCTTAGTGTTCTTGTAATGTTACTAGTGAGATTACAATGCACTAGTGAAATTGTAAACACTATACGTTACATTTCACAATATCGCGAGATAAATCCCGTTAGATAATAAACTAACGGAATTTACAATCTTACGGTGACATACCAATTAAACTAGCTACGTTTACTTTAGAGAAATTCGAATAGGTACGTCTCAAGTTTTTTTTTTTACACCGAGCACCAACACGTTGCGCTGAGAATCAAAAGTGCAGTCAAAGATGACATACTACGAGTAATCAGCATGCTTTGACATGTGATGATGGTCATCATCTGGGGGGGATTCTGTCGTAATCGCCACGCTTGGCAGGCGGGTTAGCTATCGCAGTGTGCGATGTGGTGGAACATTACGTGGAAAGGGCGTTGCTGCCCATCCTCCGAGCCCTTAGTCTTCCTTTAAAAAAGTGTCGGTGGCTCAACCGGTAACGACTCAACCGAGGTCCCGGTTTCAAATCCGGACGGCCAATGTACCAATGAGTTTTTTCGAAACTTAAGTACATTTATTTACTGATTGCTTTAACGGTGAAGAAAAACATCGTAAGGAAACCTGCATATCTGATTCCAGATGTGTATGAAGGTCGCGTTGCACACGTCCTTAGATGTAAATCTAAATGCCCTACACGTGACCGCGGGCGGGTGATGCTAAGTGCAACACCAGGCAACCGCCGTCTATCCCTTGGATAGCACGGTTAAATCTGCCACACGATAAGAGAGAGAGAGTCGTCTCTTACGACACCCATAGCACGCCCTGGACACTTAATACGACGGACCAGAAATGACATTTCAAAAAAGGAATGACGGAACAAACAAAATGGCGGCGAAATCCTATACGTTAGACAACCAAACTGTAACCAATCTGTATCAATCGGGGTGAAAAGGGAGTAAGGTCGCAATCTAGAGAGCGGCAGGGAGTGTCCATACTGTATGTTATTATATATATATATATATATACTTTGCCCATAGCAAGAGATGGGATGGCCCTATTCTAAGCCGGGAGCCATGTAGCAGTAGCAGATGGTATAACCTCTATTATCTACCTGCAATCTTCACAAATACACAGAAAGTCTCTCACGATAAGCGCCTTGGAAGCACTTAATACGACCAAGGTATCTGTCGACCGGCTGATCCCATTCATAAAACTACAGGTCACCCAACTGACCTACGCATTAGGCATATCCTTCACTTTCCCCAACTTGGAGTAGGTTGTAATTATAATTGGTGATGCATTTAGCACCTTGAATAATAAGCGACTGTTGTTTATTACAGTTATGGCTTACATTGGCATTGTTACGCCCACACCACTGGTATGCAATAGTGACAAACGGATGGCTGAAGCTGGCATTAGAACACACTTTCAAGTTGCTATAGATATAGGTAGGTACAACACAAGTTCTAATTCAAGTTATGGACTTACAAGTTACGAACGAAATGTAGTAATGGGCAAAAAGCCAGGATGAGTGAGCAGAAGAAACGCACGCAACAAGAATTCGAGTTGCTTATTTGATTGGAAAAAGAAAATAACCACACTTTTTCACTTTTTCAATGGTTTTTCGTTTCAACCAAAAACTACAATGAAAGTATAAAAAAAATTACATTACTCACTTTCTATTATCATACCAAATATTGTTGTATATTTTTAAAACTTATACTTCAAAATATTTGTCATAACTAGAGTTGAAAATAACGGCGTAGACCTTTTTTTCTATCGAGCCAAAACTGCTCAATCGTGTTTCTAATAGCTTTTGACTTTAAGGAACATCATCAAGAATAAGATATTTTTTTTAACTTGGGTTCTCTATCGTATAGGAGTAATTAACGTCAAAAATAACGAAAATCTCACAGACTTGAACAGAAGGATCCGCCCGTCTCCATATTTTACTCAAATTTATCTTGAAACAAGCAAAAAGTAGCGCGATCTAACATAACTCGCACGAACTAGCGTGGGCGAGAGTTGACGTCAGTGCCGCGTTAAAAGAACCTTGGTAGAATTGTCGCTTTAAAAATTCGTTTATTTAATTTGTTTACAAGAAAAAATACAATGTAACGTTACTTAACGATGATACGACATCCCATGTTTCTTTTTAGCCTTTATTTCATAATTTTTGCAGTCTCTAACAACACAATAAGGCATTTTTATATGGAATATCTTTCCACCGCACTGTACAACTTCTCGCAGACGACTGAGTCGCGAGTGTGCGAAACTTTCGATTTTCGCACCAACTCGCTGGGAGCATTAGTCGCGCGCGTTGGCCGGGTCCTTACGCCAGTAATATATGTCACTGGAAAATCTGTAATATTACCGCCTTAATTTTTATTACATCTTAATTCTTCCTGGAGTTTCCCCTGAAGATCTGTGTTCGTTTATCCTCGCGTTCCCACTAATATGGCATGGGTCTTTCTTGTCGTGACAAGGCAAGGTCTTACTCCACAACTGAGGACCAAGTCCAGGTTGGTGGAGGTTGCGGGGATAATGACCGAACACTTTTCAAGGTATCTGCGACATCAGCCGCTTAGCATGTCTCGCGAAGTAAACGCCCTTAGCAGTCTACCTTCATAGAAAGGTAACGGTTATATCCTTACTTTTAAATCTTTTAAAACACGCTACACGCTAGACGCTACTCACTTAGACCACCAATACGTATAGGCGAATGCAAAACGCATGTTCGGCAAATGGGTGACCCGGTCCGGACGACATTTCAGCAGCCCAGCCGTAGGCGCATGCGCGAGGCGTCGGAGAAAGTTGCCAATGCGCAAGTATGTCCTTGCCACCTTCACACTTCATAATTTTAATAAGCAGAAGAATCAGGTGGTGTGATTATATTCAGCAGGTCTGTACCATACAATCCAACTTTAGTACACAAATCTTAATTCATAGAAGGGATTTTTTCTATTATTTTTATTACTTTTCTTGAAGCCACCGATTTTTGTGTGTTGGTTTCATTCAACATTAACTGTTTGTTTTCGAGAAATTTTACAATTAATGCTAAATACAGAGTCTACAGTATATTTTTTTACATCAAAAGTGGTAATAATTTTAACCCGGCGCCAATGACGTGTAAAAAATAACACGGGCGATGACGCTGGGTCAATATGACCAGAATGTTTTTTTCTTAATTATCTGGTTACCTGCTGAATTATAACAAATTTAATACAAAAGAAGAACTATTGCATGACCATGAAGTCATTGTAGTACCAAGATGTTATAACTACTATACTACACTATGGTACAAATGATATGAATTGAGGTCTAGCTACTGAGAAAACCAATAACGATTATAATGTTTTTTTTGAAATTTCCCCAATTGAAAATCGCTCGGGTCAATATGACTCAGCGTCATTGTCGCCGGGTTAAAATTGTATTCAATTAAATAGATTTTTTATTACTTTAAGTATATTATATATTTATTCCATAGTAATAGCTTTACACAGTCTTTCAATAATTTGAATTGAATATTGTCATTTGACCTAATAAAAATGATATCACCATGAAGCTTACTTTACAAAATCTTTCAAACAAAAATAAATGTGGTTACTTCCTCATCTTACTTATTATGCAAGTATGTACCTACGTATTGCAAGTATTATGTAACAAAGTATGTATGAAATGCTCGAACGATATCGGTCGAGACAATGGACGCTCATTGCTTAGCCGTTGGTAGTCGTCAACACTGATGAGATGACGTTGCGAGATAGTAAAGAATGCTTGGGTATTTAATTTAGAACTACCAGAGGCGGAGTACGTGCCTAGGGGCGCGATGTTACAAGGGGGCGCGCGCACGTAAGTTTTCAAACAAAGTAAATAATTAACTAACCAAAAGATTAGTTAATTTTATTGAGTGTAGGTAGAGCGCTTCCAAAGTGTGAGTTTTTAAAAAAATGTATAAAATTTTAAAATAAAACCGGCCAAGTGCGACTCTGAACCGCGCACTTAGGGTTCCGTACCATCATACTTGATGGCGCTGGTTTCTTCAGTTCCGTACTATCATACTAGATGGCACTAGTTTCTTCACGTTTAAAAAAAACACGTTTTTGTATGGAGAATTTTGGTTTTTCTAATTTTTGTGTTTTAGAGCGGCAACAGAAATACATCATCTGTGGTGACCATTTCAACTGTCTAGCTATCACGGTTCATGAAATACAGCCTGGTGGCAGACGGACAGACGGACGGACAGCGAAATGTTAGTGTGGTGACCACATTTCCTGGTCCCACGGAACCCTAAAAAGTTTAATTTTTTGTTGAGACACAACCAATAACAGTTCTTAGATTTTGAAGCTATAAACACGGACATTTTATTTTTATATGACTTCAAGTAACTAAAGCTTTATTGAGGTACATCCCGGTTTTAAGTTGTGCGAAAAACACGCCGACATTTATTAGTTTCTTCCTAGCTAAATTTTATAGTTGTATTATGTATTGTATCCCTGTTTGTTATTGTTGTACTGTACCTCTGTTTTCCCACGAATGTTTGTTAGTATTTCTTTTGTATCTTAGTACCGTTAGGAGAATCCCCCGGTCTCCGGCAACAAGTCGTTTTTGAATGTTACAACACACACCAAAAAGGAGAGTCAACTCTCAGCCACGATATAGATCGGACGTTCTCCTACGGACTAACTTAGCATACCGAATTTTTGTACCTACTTGTATTTCCCGTGTTATATTTTGTGTTTTCTGATAATATACAGTTATCAGTTTCACCTGAAGTTCTGAACTTTCATTTTTATACGCGACGTGAGTCATTACACCCGACCTTAGTGAGAAGCGCGACATTAGTAATAGTGTCCCGTTTTTACCCTTTGAAAGTGTAAGCTTAAAATCGAACTGGATACGTCGTGCAAGATTGTGCATAGAAGTATATTCTGGTGGTAAGTACATAAAATTAAATAGGATTAAAATATTGCAAATAAGTTGATTCCAAATTTTTAACTACGCCACAAATACCTAACTAAACTAGCAAACACTACCTCACTTTTAAGATTGAATTGCTGCTGACAAATAACCAATTTTAACTATGTTAAAAATACTGCCGATCGATACCTACTTAGAACTTACTTTTTAATCTAGGTAGATTGTAGGTAAATTTGGGTATTTTTGTCTGAAGGGGAATCATAAAATTAGGTAATTTAAAAAAGCAGTCGACATACGTTTTATTTAGTACTTTTTATTGTACTAGTTAAAATTTATAATGCATTGCCGCTAGAGGGGCGCCGATGAGGTGCTTGCCTAGGGCGTTATCAATATGAATCCGCCTCTGAGAACTATACTATGTAATTTATAGTGCATAGGTACTGCATAAAAGGCATGACACGTAGAATTTGGTGTAGGACCCGTTAAATGGGGGTTTCAACTTATCATACTGAACAACTATCCCCAAGGAACCCATAATAAATGCTCAAAAAAAAATTGGACCCTCCATACTAAAATGCACGAAATTGGTCGATCTGATCGATTAGTATGAAGAGTTAAAAAAATATTTTTTGCGATTTCAGCAAAGTCATAGAACAAAAGTTTTTCAGTATATGATGAGTGGAAGCCCCAGTAAACGGGACCTACACCAATTTTGTTACAGCCTGTATGTGTCTACCGTAGTTTTTTTTTCGAAAGGACAAGCTTGTTGTTGGCCGTGGGGGCCTTTACAACTTCACCGGGCAAGGGAGGCGAGTGCGGAAGGCACTCAACCTATAGTGCAAAGCAAAAAGATGCAACTTCCTAATGGCGCCCAAGTGGGCACGGACCTCGGCTTAGGTCGTTGCTTGTACGGGGGAGGATCGGAGAGAAGCGGCCTGGTACGTGCCGGTAGCGCTGGTAAGCGCCACAAGCGGGTAAGCGCCACAAGCGGGGGTCGCCGCCCTCGCCGGCGAGGGCAGAATGTCGGTGTAGTGTTTCTCTGTGGGTTAGGGGGCGGGGTCAGGGCAGCTAAGGCTGTCTACCGTAGTAATTGCCATAGCCTGCTTTGACATGTGATGATGATGAGCATCATCACATCAGCCAAAAGACGTCAACTGCTAGACATAGGCCTCCCGGGTTTCGCTGCAATCGCCACGCTTGGAGGGCGGGTTGGCGATCGCAGTGTGCAGTGGGGAGCATCCTCCGGTTTTCAGTCCCTTAATCGCCTCTTACGATACTCTCGAGAAGAGATAGGGTGGTGCTATACTAGGGCCACACCACAGGCCAAACCGTAGAAATAGGAGCTCGGGTCATCGTGTGCTTCGGAGGTGTATCGCGGCGATAGAGGAGCACGCAGGATCGCAGCCGTGGAATTCGAACCGCCCCTTCTGACCCCCGGGGGAGTTAGTCGACTTGAAGCGAGCGTAACTCGGTCACCGTGCACGCCTCCATCATCGGGAAGCCAACGTGGCCATACACGTCGCGGCCCGGCCTGCTTCGGACGATCGATACCGTCGTGTCGTGTGCTTCGGTGGTGTACCCCGGCGATGGATCTGCGTGAGCATAGGCCGCCGGCGTAGAGTATACTCGCAGGCGCTGTATCTCGACTAGCGTACGCCATTCATCGTCGGGGAGCCATCGTCGGTCTGCGGCACTTATTAGTTTCGGGCCACCTTTTTCAAGGCAGCTTTCTATTCACTACCGTCTACACCCACCCACCACTCAGTTCTTGTGCCATCCTCGTATGGCACATTTCCATGGGAGGGGCCCCTGCATCGGGCGCGCTGGCTATCTCCACGGCGCGTTTGATGCAACCTCTCTCTACTTACGCACCCCACCCTTCCCTAAGGGTGTGGGTAGCTCCGATGAAGGATTTTACAAGTCTTGATTGACCTAAATCCATGGGGGGAGTTTTAGTGGGTAGGTTCAGCCTTCCGCTGTGAGTCCCACATAACCAGTACAGCCGGGCTGTATTGGTCTAAATCCATGGGGGGAGTTTTAGTGGGTAGGTTCAGCCTTCCACTGTGAGTCCCACATAACCAGTACAGCCGGGCTGTATTGGTCTAAATCCATGGGGGGAGTTTTAGTGGGTAGGTTCAGCCTTCCACTGTGAGTCCCACATAACCAGTACAGCCGGGCTGTATTGGTCTAAATCCATGGGGGGAGTTTTAGTGGGTAGGTTCAGCCTTCCACTGTGAGTCCCACATAACCAGTACAGCCGGGCTGTATTGGTCTAAATCCATGGGGGGAGTTTTAGTGGGTAGGTTCAGCCTTCCACTGTGAGTCCCACATAACCAGTACAGCCGGGCTGTATTGGTCTAAATCCATGGGGGGAGTTTTAGTGGGTAGGTTCAGCCTTCCACTGTGAGTCCCACATAACCAGTACAGCCGGGCTGTATTGGTCTAAATCCATGGGGGGAGTTTTAGTGGGTAGGTTCAGCCTTCCACTGTGAGTCCCACATAACCAGTACAGCCGGGCTGTATTGGTCTAAATCCATGGGGGGAGTTTTAGTGGGTAGGTTCAGCCTTCCACTGTGAGTCCCACATAACCAGTACAGCCGGGCTGTATTGGTCTAAATCCATGGGGGGAGTTTTAGTGGGTAGGTTCAGCCTTCCACTGTGAGTCCCACATAACCAGTACAGCCGGGCTGTATTGGTCTAAATCCATGGGGGGAGTTTTAGTGGGTAGGTTCAGCCTTCCACTGTGAGTCCCACATAACCAGTACAGCCGGGCTGTATTGGTCTAAATCCATGGGGGGAGTTTTAGTGGGTAGGTTCAGCCTTCCACTGTGAGTCCCACATAACCAGTACAGCCGGGCTGTATTGGTATGCATGATGCATCTCTCCCCCTCCTTCTGAATAAGGGAAAAAAACAAACCGTAGTAATAATTAGGTATTATTTGATAGTGCATGAACATTTAGGTTGCACCTAGACAATGCAAACGTTAATCAATAAAACAAAAAAAAACATTGCCAAAATGAGATCTAAAATTGCTTTGAAACCTTTGCAATGGATCAAGAAAAAGCAAACATTTAATAATAATTATTTCTAAGTCAAGCCTGAACGTTTAATACCTGTCCTAATTAGGCAACGTAATACCTAAGTAGTAACTGGAAAAGCACCAAGTGAAAGTAAAAGTGTCTATAATTGGCGGGATAAGCGGTAAAAGGCGAAGTGTCATTTTTTTTAATCTGTAATCCTTCCTTACCCATACCAGTAGTATTATAAGTATAGTAGTAGTATTGTTTGTTTGTTACCTTTTTACGCTTCAACACCTTAACCAATCTCGATGTTTGACATGCAGGTAGCCTGTGTCACTGGAAAGGACATAGGCTACTTTTTATCCCATAAATAGCATAGTCTGATGCAGTTCCAGAGGGAACTGAAAAAAATACTCTTTTTGAACTGAAAAAATACTCTTTTTTTGGTTAGTTTCTTTAACATCGCAACGCATGTTGTTGTGATTTTTTGCACAGAGATTTTTGACCGGGTGGGAAATGACATAATTTACTAATTAGTATATCCTGACATAGTTCCCGGAGGATCTGGGGAAAGCTCATTTCCCCGCTCGCGCACGTCGTCGGCGTCGCATCGGAGCAAAGGATTGAAATGATTTTTGTACAGAATTGATTGAGGGGGTGGAAAGTGACATAGAGTGCTAATTAGAATAGCCTAAAATAGTTCCCGAGGGATCTGGAGAAAACTCATGCCCACTGATAAAAACGATGTCCACGCGGGCGAAGCCGCGGGCAAAAGCTAGTGACAAAATAAATAAGTACCACCGCATAAGTAAGCAGTAAATAACTTGCACAAATAGGGACATACTGGGCGATTTAATTAATTATCAGTACTTAAATGCTGTTACAATTGCTTATACAGGTTTAGAAATCACATTTCTTGGAAAACTCTCCCCTCGATTTGGAGTTGGAACATAGTTATGACAAAGTATATATATTAGTACTAACATACATTCCCTCTCGTATATCTACCAGATACGCTAAAACTACCAGGTTTATGATATAGCGTCCCCACCCCACTTTCCTACCCTCGGACATACAGTGAGGGCCGCTATTCCTGCCAACAACACAAGGTGAAGACAAGGACCAGTTACGGTAGGTCTTGCCGCCAAGACGCTTGTCCTGGTACTCTGCAAGACATACAGTATGGACATACTACTAACATACAGTATGGACACTCCCTGCCGCCCCCTCGTCACCCAGATTGATACAGATTGGGAACAGTTTGGTTGTCGAACGTATAGGATTTCGTCGCCATTTTCTTCTTTTCCGTCATTCCTTTTTTGAAATGTCATTTCTGGCCCGTTGTATGAAGTGACCAGGGTGTGGTTATGATGACCTGTGGTGTGGCCCCAGAATAGTACCTCCCCATATATTCCTGAGGTTGTAAAAGTCAGGGATCAAAAAGCGGAGGATAGACAGCCTTGCCGCGTACTGTGCCACCACACTCACTGCACAATCGCTCGGCAACACGCCTGCCAAATTCGGGGGAAAATTCAGGGGAGGCCTATGTGGACGTCTTCTGGCTAATGTGATCGTATGAAGACCTCCAAGGAAATTGTAGGGTTTTATTAGATTTTAACCGTCTCCGTGGCGTAGTGGTTAGTTTATTTGCTTCCTATCAGGAGGTCGCGGATTCGATTCACGGCGGGTTCTATCTTTGTAAGACTCGGTTTGGTTGGTGCAAGGGAATTTTCTTAGTCCGCCTGGCTAGCTACCGCCATCTTATCTGAGCCTTGCTACCACAGCATTGATGTGTTCCGGTATGAAGATGATAGCCTGTTCCCCCATTGCGTTGGGGAATCTTGGTAAGCGCGCTTCCATATTCGACATCATCGTTAGTTACCATCAAGTGTGATGATGGCAAGGCTTGAAGGAAGAAGACAAGGGCTTACCTATTGTAAAAAAAAAAGTTTTTTTTATTTACAATTGGTAATTTAAAAACTGGGTCTTCTGGGAACAAACGTACTTACCTATCTAAAATGTCCATTGTATAAAAAAATCATTTGAACTAAGTACGACTACTTACTATGACTAACTTTATAATATTATTCAACCGACTTCCAAAAAGGAGGAGGTTCTCAAATCGACTGGTATGTTTTGCATGTTTGTTACGCGATATCTGAAGATTGTGTACAGATTTTAATGATTCTTTTATTTATTCGATAGGGTGGGTGGGTACGCTGCCCGATTGGTTCCATATAAATTTTATGAAAATCGAAAAACGATTGTGAAGCTGCGACTTTTCATACAAACGGCGTTAACAATTTTCACCTCTTAAATGTTAACCGATTTGGACCAATTTTTGATAGTTTGTCAGTCAGAACAAAAGCTTTTACTTATACGTTTCGTTTTTAAAATTACTGATTATAAATAAACAAAAAATCACCGAAATTAGTCTTGTCTAAAAACACGTGAACGACATTAAAATTCGACTTATTAACTTAATAGAAAAAAACAAAATGTTTAAGCCTAGCTTATGTTCTGACTGACAACCTATCAAAGATTGGTCCAAATCGGTTAACATTTAAGAGGTGAAAATCGTTAACGCCGTTTGTATGAAAAGTCGCAGCTTCACAATCCTCTTTTTAATCAATGTTACTAATCTTAGAATCTTATCTTAATGACTTGTTATCTTGGAATTTTATCTCAAACATAATGAATTGTACATATTCTATTTTCAAACACAAAAATTTTTGTTAATGAAATAAATAAACTGATACTAATCTTAAGTACTTTTTAGATAATTAAAAAAATGCAATATTGTACAAGTTGTTGCAATTGAACTAAATTTTTAACGCGTTATCATTTCCAATTATATTTTGTACATTACTAAGTCATCCATCATATTAGCTCACATACGACCCCACCGAGGGGCTCGAAGTACATAACTAAGTATTATCGTGTAGTTTATGTTTTCATCATATCATATCAGCCGAAAGACCTCTATTGCTGGACAAAGGTCTCTCCAAGGATTTTTAGAATTACAAGTTTGTGTTTTACATGGCGTCAACCAGCATTTATTTAAAAATCAACATGACAGCCCATGAACACAGCATATCCGGTTACGCCGCGTCTTGATATTATTTTGTATTCTCTTTGTTCTTGACATCTCTGGGTCCGCGCCAGGCAAACCTGTTCAATCAAGTGTGTGTGTCCACTCTTTCATAACTTCTGTTGTCTCGATAGTCGGGTCTGCGCGGCGCGGTCAACCAACGGGACAGGCAGACTGACGGAGTCACGCGTGCGTGGAATACACAAAAACACGCACGGTACGTAGGTATGTTCAATTGCGCGTATGGCTCGGAACAAGTACAGAAAAGCGACGACAAAAGGGATTTAAAAATTGTTGGCATAGTCCATTTTGTTCTCGTCACTGACCATCAAGTAAGTTATGCCAAATATATATATCAGCTCATATATACGTCCCCACCGAGGGGCTCGAGCCTACCCTTAATTAAGGCGTTCGGGGGTTAGACGACCACGCGGGCCCATTGCGGGTTGGTCAACTTCACATACAACCTTCGAGTTTCTTCGCAGGCGTGTGCAGGTTTCCTCACGATGTTTTTCTTCACCGTAGCGGCTCCAAATAAATAAACTTCTAAATAAAAAAATAAAATTTAATTGCGTTGCACAACAATACCTGTGTTTTTGGAAGAAAAAAATGGCCGAATACATGACATCAAAGTTGGATTCCGTAATCTTTTTAATAAATAAATGCACATTTTAAAAAACAAAGTTGTTTTTGCACTTCATTTCGTATGGAAATTCTATGTAATTTTTAACACAACTAAATGCACATGTTAAGTTGGTCGACTATTACACCTGAACTACGAAGTAACTAGTATCTCAGGTAAATCTTATCAACTGTGAATAAAAAAAACTAATCTGTGCCTAAACCAAAGTATACATGTTAGTACTAACATACAGTATGGACACTCCCTGGCGCTCTCTATATTGCGACCTTACCCCCTCGTCACCCAGATTGATACAGATTGGTTAGTTTGGTTGTCGAACGTATAGAATTTCGCCGACATTTTGTTTGATCCGTTATTCCTTTTTTGAAATGTCATTTCTAGTCCGTTGTATAAAAGTGTCAAGGTTGTGCGCCTAAACTAAGAAAGTCTACTTGGAAGTGAATCGTGATAATTTTCCTTTTAAATTGATAAAATGCCCTTACTATTTACAATACTTAGTACTTTCAGATTTCCCGGTAAGTGGTTTAGCTGGTAACAAGGGACATGCAACTCAAGAAACAGAAACCACCACTTTAAAAATTTATATTTAGCTAACGAAGCAACCCTCAATATTTTTGAAAAACCTATTCAACGATGGGGTAAAGGATTCCGACGAATTGAGAAACTCCTCCTTCTTGAAGTCGGTAAAATAAAATCACCCCTACTTTACATACCAAATTTCAGCTTTATAGCTGTAACCGGCTGTGTGTGACATACCGACGCACTGACAGACGGACCTGGCAAAACTATAGTTTGACTACGAAACCCTAAAAATGATATCTAGCATAATGTCCTAGAACGACTCAAAATATTGTTATTTTAAAACATAATAATTTCCGTATGGTGACGATTTGGGAGATTATGCTAGGCGACAATATTTGTTAATCTATAACTATGTACACTTTCCCAGGTGAATTGCAAAATACATGTATTATATGGACTTCAGAAAGAAATCGCGGAACTGATTAGCCAACTTCGTGGTTGTATGGGAATTTCTTAGAATTAATTGCTTGAATTTATTTATGAACCAACGGTTCGCTAGCAATTAGCACTCTTTGGTTGATTTAAATAAAATTAACAGTTATTCTATCAACATGATGTTATTAGGTCACAGACAGTTTGTTCCCGTTACAGGAGTTTAAGGCGAGGTATTGATTGGAACAGTTGTCTCTGTCTTTTTCTTAACGTGTAAAGAGTAAAGAAAATAACCACACTTTTTCAATCTTTCAATGGTTTATCGTTTCAATCGAAAACTACAATGAAAGTATAAAAAATAATAACATTACTCACTTGTTATTATCAAAACAAATATTGTAGTATATTTTTTAAACTTATACTTCAAAATATTAGTCATAACTACAGTTCAAAGTAAAGGTGTAAACCTATCTTTGGAATCCCATAGAATAAAATCTTATTCTATCGAGCCAAAACTGCTCAATTGTGTTTCCAATAGCTTTTGACTTTATGGAACATCATCAACAATAAGAGTATTTTTTTAAACTTTGGGTTTTCAATCGTTTAGGAGTATTGCCGTCAAAAATAACGAAATCTGTAATTATTACTACAAATGAGATACAAGTTACGTACCTAATCAATTATACATAATATATACCTAATCATAAAAATGTGTACCTCATTTTCCGTTAGTCTATTAAAAACATCGATTTACATGAAAGTTAAAAAATAATTCCTTTTTGACCGCCTCCGTAGCGCAATGGTTAAATCCATCAGCTTCACATGGCGGGTTCGATTCCCGGTAGAGTCTAACGTAAGATTCGGTTGGTGGAAGGGCATTTTCTTAGCCCGCTGGCTAGCTACCACCATCTTATTCAAATCTTGCCGCCGAACATCAATGTTAACAATGAATGTGTTCCGGCTTGAAGATAAGATAGCCAGTTTCCCATTGCGTTGGGGAATCTTGGTAAGCCCGCTTATATTTTCGGCATCATCGTCACTTACCATCATGTGAGATGATACCAACTTAAGGGCTTACCAATTGTGGATAAAAAAAGAACGTGCTTAATATCAGTTCAGGAAATTTTGGGCGGTAGCTACTTAAATTAGTTGGACGTTGGACGACATCCTCTCCCTTCCCTAAATTCCCTTTAACTAAATAATTATCAATTTATTGATATTCATTATCTATCAATTCCTATTGAATTGCCTATTAAAAGGCGTTCTTAAAAAAATATATTACAATTTCTTTCTCTTTATTTTTTTACCTCCTGATAAAATTTTAATATTTTACTGTTCATTTAAACCAGCATCCGTGAAAACTTATTTTACTTAAAAAAATGTGAGTTTGCCAGCACCTCACAAGTGAAAGGTCTTAAAATTAACGATTTTCGTGTGTTGTTTTCATTCAACATTAACTGACTGTTTTCGAGAAATTTTGCAATTAATGCCAAAAACAGGGTCTACAGTATATATTTACGTAGGTAACGACTTTTTATTACTTTATGTGTATTATATATTTTTTCTATGGTGATAGCTTTACACAGTCTTTCAATAATTTGAATTGAATATTGTCATTTGAACCACCTTAAGGCATTAATACCTACCTACTTTATAATTCTCATAGAGACCTACTTTTAAACGGATAGGAGCAGGTAACCAACCAGGTATGTACCCACTAAAAGTGAGCAAAAATGTGTGTGTAAGTAACATGCCTTCACGGAACGTTGGGTCGTTGCAAAACCACAGATATGGCCAAAGATTTGCCGATTGTTGCTGCTAAGCTTACGAAATTCAGACGATGTATAGGCAAGTACTATAGTATAGTGCCTACTGGTTCTTCCCTCATAAGTACTCCAACTCTTCAAAATACTTTTAACAAAGTATATTAAATTGGCAGTAAGTAAATCTCACTTTAATTAGTAATCACAATTACTAAAAATACTATAGAAAAGAAACTCCTCCCCCGTCCAAGCAACGACCTAAGCCGAGGTCCGTGCCCACCTGGGCGCCCTTAGGCAGTTGCATCGTTTTGCTTTGCTTTTAGGTTGAGTGCCCTCCGCACTCGCCTCCCCTGCCCGGTGAAGTTGTAAAGGCCCCCACGGCCAACAACAAGCTTGTCCTTCCGAAAAAAAACTAGTGCTTAAATTACATCCTGGTTTTGCAAAATTAAGATTAATTAAAAGCAAAATAGCTATTTAAATGTAGATGAGTCCTATCATAAATCCGACAAAAAACCTGCCTACACAACATAAATGATTGATTGATTGAAAACACTTTATTGCACAACATATGAGGAAAAAAAAGACACAATGATTGACGAAACACAATTATTTTGTCGAAATAAAAATCTGAAGATCTTTTTGTCTGAATCCAAAGAATGTAAGTGCAGAGCACAAAGAGCAGTCAGGTATTTTTTATTACTTTTATTTCTATCGAAGTTTTCCTATTGAGCTAGGTTCCATTCATCTTATTTTTAATCCACAATTAGCAAGCCCTCCTTATCATCATCTCATCTTATCAGCTCATATACGTCCACACCGAGGGCACAGTATATATATTAGTACCCGAGGGGCTCGAGCCTACCCTGAATTAGGGCGATCGGGCCTTAGTCGACCACTCGGGCCTAGTGCGAGTTGGTCGACTTCACACACAACCTTCCAGTTTCACAGCATAAGATAATAAGCATAAGGTTCGAGTATCATCATATCACCTGATGGTAAGTAACGATGATGTCGAAGATGGAAGCGGGCTTCCCAAGATTCCCCAGCGCAATGGGGTACTGGCTATCTTATCTTCAACCCGGAATACATCACGGCCAAGACTTAGATAAGATGGTGGTAGCTAGCCAGGCGGGCTTAGGATCCAGATACACGGACTGCATTCCACCTGCAAATTCGCAGTTTTCAAACGCAGTTAAAGCTCAAATTACTAGAACTGCGACCAAACAGCGATTTTGTTGCTGGCTTGCAGTCGAAATGCAGTCCATGTGTCTTAACCCTTAGAACATACCCATCAAAACCGAGTCTTACAAAGTTAGACACCGCCGGGAATCGAACCCGCGACCTCCTGATGTGATGGACTAACCATTACGCCACGGAGGCGGTTAATCTAGTAGACAAAAACCGGCCAAATGCGAGTTGAACTAGCGTGGAGAGGGTTCCGTACAATGCCAAAGTCACATACAAACTATCACATTTGAAATCCTCACAGTAAGACGCGAGTTAACTACTACTAGCGCTATCTAGTGGTATTTTAGTGAACTATTTTCGGTAAGCAATGAACTATATTTTGTATATTTTTTAATTTTAGGCTCAGTAGTTTCGGTTTTCGGGGGGGGGGGGGGGGGGGGATGGTAAATTTTCGTATTCTTTCATGAATAAAATCAAAACTATTTATTTTACAATAATAACAAAAGTATATTTGATATCCTAATAAAGAGCCCTTTCATTTGATATGTGACACAGTAAGGTTTGCAAAACTTTTTTTTTTAATTTCCTAATTTATCCCCCGAAAATGACCCTTATTTAAAAAATATATTTATTTACTTTGCACACCTGTGTTTGGGTCATAGGATTACACCATCCTACCAAATTTCACCTGGTTTGGTCTAGTAGATTCGGAGCAAATTGGCTGTGACAGACGGACGGACAGATCGTATAAGGGTTCCGTTTTTTTGTAAGGAACCCTAATACCAACAATATTTCAACATTGTCCTTGATATAACCTGAACTAGTCATCCCATGATTATCAGTCACCAAGGGACAAAAGATTTACAATCAGTAATCCATTGTTTACCAAACCGTATGTCGCCATACACGGCAAACACAGTTCTTAGCCCATGACATCATTGCATCATACACTTCGTCACTTTTTACACTGATTTAAAATTATATATCTACTCATTAGATTTCGATTCAATACTATGATGCAACCAATGAAGCATAGCTAATTTAGTTTACAACAAACAGGATAAATTTACGATTCTTTAAGGGTTTGTTTATAATTTAGGTGGATTACTTTAAGTCTGTAGCTTTTCTCCAGTTTAGCGCTGGTTTCCTTCATGGCTCGGTTCGATTGTGGTGAATTAAAAATCGAAGACATGATGGAAAACAAAACCGAAGTAAGGTTTTCCGAAGTTTAAGTAGGAGGACAATTTAGTGATCAAGAGTTCATAATTTATTTCTGATGCTGTCGTCATCCCTATTACAAAAGTCACAACATCCTACGTACAAGAAAATTGGCGTTTCGTGTTAATTTCTTATTAAATGACTAGGTAAAGGCTGCCTTTTAAGTTTTGTCGTTTGAAGAAAAAAACACAACTAGAACCTTATAGTACTTTTTATTGTTTTTTAAAGTATTCACCACGTAGCTTAAAACACTTTTCCATTCGCTCAAACTAGTTATTATAACATTTATTCCACTCTAAAGGGAGGGTGTTCAAAATGGCTGACTTGAAAGCGTCGACTGCTTCTTCACCGGACTGGAACCTTTGACTAAGAAGACTTTTCTTAATTTTAGAAAATGTAAAGAAATCGTTAGGGCTTAGGTCAGGACTGTATGGAGGATGGTCAAGAATTTCTACTTTTTCCTGCTTCAAATACTCAATCGTTTGACGAGCGCTGTGTGAGCTTGCGTTGTCGTGGTGCAGGATGATGCGTCGCTTTGAGTTAGATTTTCGAAGTTCGGCGATGACTTGTGGTAAACAAACTGTGGCATACCACTCTGCGTTAACCGTTCTACGATCTTCAAGTGCAATAGTCGCAACATGGCCGGTTTTTCCAACGAACGTGGCCACCATCTTCTTTGTAGTGCTTCGAGAACGAACAACTTTAGTCGGCTTTGGCTCGCCTTGAAAGACCCAGATTGTAGATTGTTGTTTGAAATCAGGATCGTAGGCATAGATCCAAGATTCGTCACCACTGATGATGTCGTAGACGTGATTTGACTCTCCTCTGTTGAACCTTTGCAGAGTTTTCTTACACCATCTGACGCGGGCCGCCTTGCGATCGTCGGAAAGCAGATGCGGTATCCAATGGCAAACTAGCTTTCTCACACCAAGCGCTTCATGCAAGATCTTTTGAATGGTTGTCCCTGAGATGCCTAATAGAGCCTCTATCTCTCGATACATCACATGACGATCTTCGAGAATTAGTTGTCTCACAGCAACGATGTTATCTTCAGTGAAGGTGTATTTTGAGCGTCCTTCGCGAGATTTGTCACTAACACTAGTATGTCCACGCTGGAATTCTAAATACCAGCGTTCGACAGTCCGCAGACATGGGGCTTCATCACTGAACACAGATGTTAGCTTTTCAAAACACTGAAGCCGTGTCGGGCCTCTTCTAAAGTTGTAGAATATTATTGCACGAACATTTTCCTTAGAAAGATTCATTTTCGTACGTAACCTGACAGATTCCAATCGACGCTGTGACTAAACAATAACATAAATCCTAATACTTTCAACTGTTTTGAGATTCAATATTTAAACATATTCGAATATAGAACAGTTCCAAATTCAAAATTGCCGGGAAATATGGAAACGACAGAACTTAAAAGGCATGCCAGGTATTACTGATGATTACATTAGGAAAAGAACATGACTAGAGTGATTCGGAAAAAGGTCGAAGATCAGGGCCGAACTGAGATAAACCGCATCAGGTTAAGAGGGAGTGTACTCGTATCTCTAACGCGACCCATACAAATTTATGGGTCGCGTTAGAGATACGAGTACACTCAAAATATAAATAAATACATATAAAATACCTCAAATCATCAAATTACAGGGGTCCAATTGGACAAGAAAAAGACTGCCGTAGGGCCGTTTTATGATGGAAGCTAACACATTAATGACACAGGACACTGTTTGAGTACATTGGTTTTTCTTGATGTCTGATGGGTGAGTCGCAGATATAATATGCTGCCTTTTGTTTTTTTTATTACGGCGGCCTTTGGCTACATCTGACCTGACGGAAAGTGACAATGTTGTCCACGAAAACTTAAAAGTAATGCCTAAAATTATAAATAATAATTTTATCATTTATTTATTTAGGCATTGCATTATTTTAACAATTAAAAAATATAGGGAAATAGTGTAAACCCACAGTGGTCATTATAGTAGACCGGCCGCTGTGTAAATCACTTGTCTACATTATCCCTACGAATGCGAATAACAAGACAGCATTCCTAAGTTTCACCGAGAAGGCATTTCGCATTGTTTCTAAACAAGTTTCTGCTCACTTATAAGGTGGGTACTTAGGTAAATTCTTTAAGCTGGAAGTCGCAGCAGATACCAATCGCATAACGAGGTATAAATGCTTTGGCAATTAGTAAAACAGTGGTATACTCTGGTATTTCAATTGTTCTTTTCTATCCTATTCACACGACGTGTATTAAGTCTTACTGCAAGTATGTACATTGTGAGCCAGTGACAGTGTAAATATATTTGTGAGCTATGTCAGAATAAACTGACGTGGGATATACCGAAACACCAGATACTACTGACACATACGTTAGTACTAATATATATACTGTGCTACTGAGACGGCGACTGAGAAACTTAGAATAGGTACTGAATACTTGCCCTTCTTTATTCTATTCTTTTCTTTCAAAAATCACTTTTTAACTGTAATGGTTAGTCTATTCGCTTCACACCAGGAGGTCGCAGGGTCAACCTTGTAAGACTCGGTTTGGTTGGTGGTAGGACATTTTCATAACCCGCCTGGCTAGCTACCACCATCTTATCTAAGTCTTGCCGCCAAACATCAGTGTTAACAGCATTGATGTGTTCCGGCTTGAATATGAGATAGTCAGATCCCCATTGCGTTGGGGAATCTTGGTAAGTCCGCTTCCATCTTCGGCATCATCGTCACTTACCATCAGGTGAGTTGATGCCAAGGGCTTACCAATTGTGAATAAAAAAAATAAAAAAACTATCGTATCTCAAGGAGCGCTTTAACTTTCTTTCCTCAACTCACAGTCGCTCCCTTCGTTCTTTTGACAACCTCCTCCTTCATGTGCCCCCTCACTCCTCGAAATTTTATGCTCATTCATTTACCCTTCAAGGTAATTAGTCTATGGAACTCCCTTCCCGCGTCCATTAGACAAGCCCCATCTCCTAAATCCTTCAAAACTAAAATTTAAGAATATCTCCTTGCGCTCTGACTCGTACCACAGATTATTAAATAGTTACTTCGCTCGTACTGTATACGCTATTATTCTGTGACTTACTTTGGTTTGGTAATATATTTATTATTGTATTTATGTAGTCATTATTTTATAATTTATTTATGTAAGGTGTAACAAAATTAGCTGAAAATATTTTAACTAGTGCTTCTACCCATGAAACTGAACAACTTTCCCCATGGAACCCATAGTCAAATCGCAAAAAAAATTTGGCTCTCCCATACTAACTCGATCAGCTGATCAGCCAACTTAGTATGGGAAGTTGTTTTTTTGAGATTTGACTATGGGTTTCACGGGGAAAGTTGTTCAGTTTCATGGATAGAAACACCAGTTAAAATAATTTTATGTAATTTTGTTAGACTTTATATATAATATATTAGTACTGACGTAACTCAATCGTAAGTCGTGTCGTGACTACTGTAAACTATGCAACGTTTGTTAGAGATCTGGTAGATACTTAAATGTGGATTTAAAAAAAAAACAAAAGAACATTTATAATAAGCTGGTTAGTTGACTGCTAGTCTTTTGAGTTACTTTTATTTTATCTGTCAAAAACAAAATTTTGTTCCATAAATGTGCGGTAGTACATATTACTTCGATGTAAAAATGTGTGAAATAGAAACGCGTGACGTCATAGTTTTTCAGCATCATTTGTGGTTATGTACTAATTTGTGATTTTTTAATTATGACATTAAAGACGCAGCACAAAACAAATAGAGTAAGATTTTAAGAAATTTCAATAGGAGGGCAATTTAGAGAATAACATTTAATAATTTTATTGTTTATGAAACCAACTAACTACCCTACCAAAGGCAAAGTATGTATAATATATAAACAACGTACAGTATGGACACTCCCTGCCGCTCTCTAGATTGCGACCTCACTCCCTGGTCACCCATATTGATACAGATTGTTTATAGTTTGGGTCTCGAACGTATGGGATTTCGCCGTTATTTTGTTTGCTCCATCATTTGTTTTTAGAAATGTCATTTCACGACCGTTGTATGCAGTGTCCGGGGTGTGCCAAAGGTTAAATTATTAGTTACACTCTATGACTGGTTGTAGAGAGAGACAGTATGAAGGTTTACCACCTTCAACCAATACTAAAATAGATTTACTAACTTGTTTTTACCTGACTACGGCGAAGCAAAAAACAGGTTATGATTTTGAACGGTATATATGTATGTTAATCTGTTCCCTTATAATTTCTAAGCATTTGACAAATGAGGTAGGTATCGTAGGAAGCGTCGTCTTGATCGTCTGCTGGTTATATTATAGCATATGGGAACTAAAAAATATTTTTTGGGTATCAGGGTATTGTACATATGCCTACCCGGTGATAAACAATATAATGATGAATGATACACTGGTAACCATGGTATTGTACATATGCCTACCCAGTGATGACTAATCCGGTTTCAAACTAGTTATTGAAACAATGCTCGTGTCTAGATATCCTTAAATTATGTAGTTAAGTAATAAATAACAAGTAGGTACAATGCAATATTACCTAAAAATTATTTATGCAAGTAAAAAACTTCTTTTAAATCTGTTAACTGTTAAACAAAAAAGCGGCCAAGTGCGAGTCAGACCCGCGCACAAAGGATTCCGTGCCATCATACTAGATTGCGCTAGTTTCTTTACGTTTAAAAAAAACACGTTTTTGTATGGAGACCCCCTTATTTTTTCACTGTTTCAAATTTTTAGTATTTTTTGTTATAGCGGTAACAGAAATATTTCATCTGTGAGATATCACGGTATATCACTAGTTTCTTCACGTTTAAAAAAACACTATTTTTGTATGGAGACACCCCTTATTGTTTCACTTTTTTCTAATTTTTTGTATTTGTTGTTATAGTGTCAGACGGACAGACAGGCAGACGACCAGCGAATTCTTAGTAATAGGGTCCCGCTTTACCCTTTCGGTACGGAACCCTAAAAAGTTGCTGCAAACTCGATAGGACTTCTTCTTTGCATATGTATTACCTACACAATTTTTTATCATCATCATATCAGCCGATAAACGTCCACTGCTGGACAAAGGACTCCACCAAGGATTTCCACGACGACCGTTCCTGCGCTGCCCCCAAACCAGAACAGATGGCCGTTGGGGCAGTAAAGTTCCCGAGTTGCGACCGCGCACCGGAAAACGTACCAATATTTTTTTATACTTAGTGACAAAACCAGATTTAGGTTTATGGAAAAGCCCTAAAGCGTAGACTACAAAAAACCAGATTGAAAGCACTCGCTCGAGAGCGGTGAGTTGGTTGGTATTAGGGATGCATCGATACGCTTTTTTGCCGATACGATACCGATACCGATACTCTTATAAAAATATCGGCGATACCGATACCGATACCGATACGCTTATTGAATTCAAAAAGGAAGGTAGAATAAATAAAACACAATTAATTGATAGTTTTAGTAATCAAAATTAAAATTTATAAGATTTTTATTTAAAAAACAAAGCATTCTTAAATTTTGCGGGCAAAGGCGATTTCGCAGGTCTGTTTGAATAAGACCTGCGGTGGAAAATAGTCTCTCAGATGCGACAGATGCCTCGTTTGCAACGAAATAGATGGGACAACACGCGCGTTTACATTACATTTTTAAAGCGCGAAATTTGAAAAGTATCGTTGAATCTGCCATAAAAATATCGCCGATACCGATATATTGGCAAACCCGAAGTATCGCCGATATATCGGTATCGGTATCGGTATCGGATGCATCCCTAGTTGGTATGAATATGCGCAGGCTCAGAACCGGTTGATCTGTTTGTAGCATGGCATGTAAATCTCACCTCCGATAACCGCCGTCAATTCTTGTGAATCATGGGAAGAATCAACTCCTCTTCACACCCTGGACTCTAGATACAACGGGCCAGAAATGACATTTCAAAAAGGAATGACGGAACAAACAAAATGGCGTCGAATTCCTATACGTTCAACAACCAAACTGTAACCAATCTGTATCAATCTGGGTGACGAGGGAGTGACGTCGCAATCTAGGGTTCGGCAGGGAGTGTCCATACTGTATGTTAGTACTACAGTAGAACCTCGATAAGTTGAAAACCTCCAGATCTCGAAAAAATGTTTTGTTCCCTTCCCTTCAAACACCAAAACCTCCATTACTCGAAATCTCAACCCTCTATTAGTCGAAATAATCAGTGGTTCCATGCAAGCCATGATGGTACATATTTTCCCTCTATAACTCGAAAAATAAAATTGGACCTCTGTATCTCGAACATAGCAATGTTTTATTTTACAACCTTTACAACTCCATTATTTGGAACTTATTACCGGTATAGTTCTAAGAAAAATAAGTTACCATCTTTAAGAATTTGCCGACAATGTAAGTACACCATTGTTGCTTAGAAAACAAAGGAGTATACAATAAATAGGAATAACGTACCTTCGGGTAATAAGGCCTGTCCGGTAATAAGGGATTTGAGATCAATCACATAGATGAAACAACAATACTGTGATTAATGATCTTAAACAACCAAAGGAATTTAAACAATAATATAACTAATATATTATTAATTATGGTGAAGTAGGCCTAATTAGCCTACCATAGTAAAATAAGGTCTACATGTAACGTTTTTTAAAAGGTTAATTTTGTTTTTGTTTATGGTAAAAAAATGCATTTTTTGTTTATTATTTTATAGAAAATGTATTAAACTAATGATTAACATTAAAACTTGTTGATAAAACTGAATATTTTCGATTTCATTACAAATATCCATCAGCTAGGTCTTACTTATTACCCGCTAGTACCTTACCACGAATTTATTACTCACGTTAACACGTGTTTGCTTGATTGGTGTCAGGTGTTTAATTTTATTATTTTTCATTTCATTTGAATTTTGGCGAAGCAAGTCATATGTAGACGACTGAAATATTGTCAGAAGTAGTTTGGTTCTACTGCAATACACATCAAATTGTACAACAGTTTACAAATTAAATTGTTAAAACATGAGTGCTGTGAAACGCAAACTGTTAATTTATTTAAAAAAATATGTCACCTCTGCAACTTGAATTTTTATTTATTTTACCTCTCTAACTCAAAATTTATACGAATGAATCTCAACCTCTATATGTCGAATCAAAATCCTCCTAAGTCGAAATCCTCCATAAGTCGAAAACTCTATAACTCGAATTTTTTGGCGTCTCCCTTGGTATTCGACTTATAGAGGTCCTACTGTATAATATATACTTTGTCCTCTTAGTTCATAGTTAAGGCGAGGTATTGATTGGAACAGTCGTCTCTGTCAAAAGACAGAGGAAAAAAAGGTAAAATCCTTACGTGTAAAGAGTAAAGAAACACTTATTCAATGGTTTTGCGTTTCAATCAAAAACTACAATGAAAGTATAAAAAATAATAATATTACTCACTTTGTATTACCATAACAAATATTGTTGTATATTTTTTTTAATTTATACTTCAAAATATTAGTCATAAGTAGAGCTGAAAGTAACGGTGTAGACCTAAATCTTTGGGATTTTTTTCTATCGAGTCAAAACTGCTCAATCGTGTTTCTAATAGCTTTTCACTTTAAGGAAAATCATCTACGATGAAGGTATTTTTTTCAACCTTGGGTTTTCTATCGTTTTGCAGTAATTGACGTCAAAATTAACGGAAATCTGTAATATTACCGCCTTAATTTATTCATAAACAATCGTAAATGTTATTTAAAATAACCAGAAACTAATTCTTTTTATTGAATTTTTCTGTGAATTCTCTACTTAGATAAACTTAACTGATAAAAGCATTATGTGATTATTCGCTGTGTGCAATTAAGAATTTATACATACAATAGCTGTCCCGGCGAACTTCGTACCGCCTTACATTACATTACACTGCCCTGCCCTACCCTACACTACCCTACACTACCCTACCCTACATACACTACACTACACTGCCCTACCCTACACTACTGTACACTAACCTACACTACACTACCCTACCCTACCCTATACTACCCTACCCTACACTACCCTACCCTATCCTATCTCTCAAGTTGGATCGAACTGCACATGGTGTGCGAATTTTACTATAATCGGTTAAGTGGTTTAGGAGTCCATTGAGGACAAACATTGTGACACGAGATTTATACATATACATACATAAACAAACAAACTATACAGATTATCGTCACTTCAAACAAAAAAGATTCGACATGCACTAGATATATCTATGAGAATCGTAAGGTAATTGGTAATCGCTAAAGTTTTAAGTAAAATAAAAATAAATTACTAATTTAATGTGTTTAATTGATACCGACATAAATCTTGTAACATTTTCGAGTGGAAAATATATAAATACTGTATAAAAATTAATCAGTCCTAAAAATAATATCACACTAATTACGATACCTAAAACACCTAAAAATGCCTAAAATACCTAAAATGAAACACCTAAAATGCTTACACAGGTGATCAAAAAATACCCGAAAATTGTGTACCTATATATATTTATTTATTCCTCAATTTATATTGTCCCCTTTAAAGTGATCACCACAGAAATCGGAATTATATAGGCACGTGATCACCGTCGTCGGATATACAGGGTGTATAAAAATTGGTGTAGTACCCGTTAACTGGGGGTTCTACTCATCATACTGAACAACTTTCTCCAAAGAACCCATAGGTAGTCAATTCTCAAAATAAAATTGGACCCTCCATACTAAAATGCACAAAACTGATCGAATTGTATGAAGAGTAAAAAAAATTTTTTTCGATTTCAGCAAAGTCGTAGAACAAAAGTTGTTTAGTATGTTAACGGGACCTACACCAATTTTGTTACACGCTGTATAGGTAATACACGAAGCCAGCGTCTTTTCCAATTTTCAAAGCATTTCTGGAACGCACTTTTTGATATCCTTCAGCGATTTGGTCTTTACTTCCTCTATGGTTGCGAAACGTCGTCATCCTTTCATAGTTCTCTTCATTTCAAGGAACAGAAAAAGTCGCGCAGGGCCAAGTCCGGCATATAAGGTGACTTATGCATCAATGCGGTCTGAATTTTTTGTCCAAAAATCGCTAACAAGCCGCGAATTTGCTAAAACAAATTCTTAGCTCGATCATTTTCTCTTAGGGAAAGTCTTAGAAAATCGCCGATAACAATAAACCAAGTCACACAAGTTTATCTGTCAATATTGTAAACGTGTGTACCAACATAAGAAAAAATTGCTACTTACAACAACGTATGTAGATTCGAAATTCAAATAGGTATTCCGAGTATTTTTTGATCAGCCCGTACACAAATGCGGTTAAAATATTATAACTTTCTCCTACCAGCTGGCTGGACGATTATGCCGTCAATGCAAAAACGACACCAAATAACAAATTCTTTGCTTTAGCGAGAAAGTAACATGCACCGGCCACACACTAATATAATAATAACATGTGAAATGACGGTTCGTAATCGAGTGAGAGTTTTTACCGCCGCCGCTGAGTCTATTACTCATTCAGATGACACCAAGTTATTGCAAATCAGTTCTATTTTACACATTATGATAAATTGCTGATTGAATTGCTATTGCAACGAAGTGACGTTTTGCGCCATGATAATAATTTTAAACAAAAAAAAACCGACTTCAAACGCACTAGTCGCCACTACGATTTTTGAAGGTTCCCCTTGATTTCTCTGGGATGCCATCATCAGATCCTGGTACCACCCTTGAGATGTCTCCTTTCCAACAAAAAAAGAATCATCAAAATCGGTTCATAAACGACGAAGTTTTGCTCGAACACACATAAAAAATATATATATACGGTCGAATTGAGAAACCTCCTCCTTTTTTTGAAGTCGGTTAAAAAGCTAAAGTTTCAATTTTCAGTAGTAATAATAAAAAAAAAATTGAGCTATCTATTGCATCTTGCTCGAGCTAAATCTAAATACAGAATTAGGTACACTTTTAACTGGTTTTTGACATGATTTTTAGGGTTGACCCTATTACTAAACCACCGCAGTCTGTCTATTCGTATGTCTGTCTGTCCCTGTAACTGTATATTTCTATTGAGATTATAGCCTTTTGAAGGTCGGATAAACAGACAGTAAATAATACATTAATTCATTAATTCAATAACCGTAACCGTAATAGGTTGCCGGCTAAAATTTTCACAGAATATGCGTTATTAAAGCGGATTTACAATTAAATAATAAAAAAATAAAAAGGGACAAAATAAGGGAGGTGCCTATACAAGAAACGTTTTTTGAAGGTTTTTTTTTTTGTTTTTGCTCTATCCTAAAAATGGTAATACATACAAGCGTCAAACTTTGTGTGATATAAGTAAAATAAAATAATTGTCGAAAAACCCAAAAACTTTTAGGTACAAGCTTTTAATATTGCATTGTCACGCGATTTACACATGTATGCAAAATTTCAGCTCAATCGGTTACCGGGAAGTGGATCAAATTTAACTTGCAAGATTTGATGACAAACATCGGGACAGGTGAAACTAAACAAAAGCTTGTAATAAATAACAAAAAAAGGCTAACTGTGAGTCGTACTTGTGCAAAGGATCCCCAAAAAATATTAAAAAAAACGTTTTTCTGTCGCTTTCGTTGATGTTTTTTGTTTGCAATTAATAGGTAGTAAAGTTCCCGAGTGGCGACCGCGCACCGGAAAACTTAGCGTAGGTAGGCCTCCCACTCGGTGGACCAATGACCCGGTGAAGGTCGCGGGAAGCCGCTGGATGCGGGCAGCGCAGAACCGGTCGTCATGGAAATCCTTGGGGGAGGCCTATGTCCAGCAGTGGACGTCCGTCGGCTGATATGATGATGATGATGAATTAATAGGTATCATTATTGTACTTGTGTCCCCACACGACAACTTGGAGACGTGTAGTGGTACGGAACCATCGATTAGCGAGTCCGACGGGCACTTAGCCGGTTTTTAAAAACTGGAGTAGGTATTGTGACATATCTATATTTCAAAATTTTTAATCGGTCCTCGTACCTAGAACCTAAAGACAAAAAAAAATGCGTTATTACTTGCTAATACATCGACTTACTCAACCATTCGCAAAGAATAAAGACTATATTATTGGCTAACGTAATCACTCGTTTGATTGTCACGCACGGAACACAACGAATACCTACTACTAGAACATTATAACAATATTTGGCAACTTGATATTGCTTTTACTTAATTTGTGTGAATTTTATCGTGTTGTTTGTACGGTGTTCGTGACTATCCTGACCATATCGTGATTTGTGACCATTGAGGTGTTTCATGCTTGGATAGTTTTTATACTCGTACTTATATTATAATTAATGAAATAGATCTACTGATTTAGCAAAACCTGTAACTTGTTAAGAATTTTTTAAACAAAAAATAATACGAGTGTGCTTTAGACCACACGACTGAAGTAAAACTTCTTTAGCTCCATCTTACATATGTTTGAAAGTAAATACTTAGTCTTCAGAAAATAATCTACTCTTTTTTGTCATAATATGTATATATAGACAGTTTATGAAAAGAGTTTTGTTATCCTCTGAAAATGATGAAATCTTTTTTATCTATGTTTGTTTTGATTGTTTAGACAACTGATATGGTTGCCTTGGCAACCGATATTGTTGGTAAACAAAAATATATAGTAATCTCTCTTCCTATCTTCACTTATTGATATATCCCTCTCAACTTCCGTTCGCCTCACCCGATCATACTTCCGTAACGCTCTCGTCACGCATCCACCAGCTTACTCCCCAAGTCAAGCGTTCGTAAAGAAGTTTTACTTCAAAAAGGTATTTAAAACACAGTAATTAAATACCTACCTACTTAACTCTTATACTCAACTGAAACATGTCTGAGCATACGATTTAAAACGGATCGCACCTTCAATTTACCGTTTCCTCATGCCATCATCATTCCGTCATCCCACACATTATTTATAATAACAAAGTTAGATGATAAATACATAGTTATTCAATGTTTAACGACATTTTACTGAACAAAGCATAAATACAACAGATTCGTGTTAATGCTACGTACAGCTACAGCTAGTAAAGGTTTTAAGATCTCCAGCTAGCTAGACCATGTAAGAACAATAAGACAACTTAAATACGCAAAAGTCCCTTGACCTTCTTATGAGTTTTTACAATCATAATTTGTTCAGGTAGGGATTCATTGGAGATACTTGGATTACTTGATAAATACTCAATTCTACCAACGACGCCTTATAGTATCTGTAACCATAAATTTGACTGTCCTTACAAGATACCTTGCGTACCATAGTACCTATTGTAGTACACCACGCTTAGTTATGCACGGAAAAATATTTTTCACCCCTGCTTGCAGGACCAATGCTGGTGTTCGATCTCCTCTTAGACGTATTGTCAGTGCATACAATACAATGAAGATTTCTCACACATTGACATATTTGCTTTATCTCCTGGTAGATTTAGGAATTTGATACAATAGAATGTTTAAATTCCTAAAATTAAATTTAAAACAAACACTTTAGCTTGATCTGCTTCTGACCAAGTATCCTGGTTTTTTACAACAACTGGATGAAAACTTAAGTTTATTCCCGGATTAATTCCAAAGTTTCCCCAGCCAAGGGTCCCACACATGGGATGTATGTAACCAGAGTAAATAGGTTTTTTTTCGGTCAGTTTGTTTGGGTTTATACCCACGCTCATGCCTACATCTATGTTAAACATTATTTCACGTTCCAAGCATGAAAAGACTAGGAATCCGGCGTGGGGGTCAAGGCCCTGACCTTTACTTCCGAAAGACGGCCCACAGGCTTCGGGTTCCGTACTCCGTATCTATTGTCTATTAGCTACACTAAACAGAAACAAACAGATGTTTCGACATTGACTTCAAAAATACATAACACTTGATTTAGGTACTATTTTTTATGATCTCGCTTTTGTATTTAAATAAGCAATAGTGATGACGAATGCTAGTAATTTGAGTTACTTTTTATTATCTGTCCAAAACGACATTTTGTTCTAAAAATGTTTGATATACCTAAGCGTTACGTCATAGTTTTGCAGCGTCATTTATGTACTCATTTTGTGATTTTGGTGAATTAAAAATCGAAGACTTGATTGAAAACAAAACGAGTAAGGTTTTCTGAAGTTTAAGTAATTATGTAAGCAATTTAGTGATCAAGAGTTCATAATTTATTTCTGATGCTGTCGTCATCCCTATTACACGACAGACTAAGCCGAAAAAAAAGAAATAAAAAAAATAAAAAAATCCCTCTCGGAAAGTGAACTTAAAGAAAAAAAGAACGGCCAAGTACGACTCGGGGTCACACAAACAGGATTCCGCACCAGAACTTTAATTACCAACAGAACAAGACCTCTCAGTTACATACTATGCTCTAGGTAAATGGGGGTCTACTTATTTTGGACTTTGGGAATTTTATTTTTCCTGTGGGAACTGAAGGGACTTTAGATTTTCTCAAAGATTTTCCTGTAATCTATGCATTCAACCTCATATACTGCGACTTTCGCACAGTAGTTTCTGAAATAACTAGGGAATGGTCAATTTTAGCCTGTTTTCTTAAGTAACTTCAAAACTATTTATCTTAAAATTATAGAAAATAAATAAATTTGAGATTCTCAGAACAAGCCCTTTCATTTGATATGTCACACAATATAATTTGCAAAACTCTTATATAATTTTCTAATTTACCCACCAAAAGTGCCCCAAAGTTTAAAGTTAGTTAATATACGTTACATTTTCATCTTTGGGTCACCGACTTACATATTATGTGTACCAAATTTCAACTCAATCGGTCCTATAGTTTCTGAGCAATTTGGCTGTGACAGACGGACGGACAGACAGACACACTAGTGATCCTATAATGGTTCCGTTTTTACCTTATTAAGTAGGGTTCCGTAGTCTTTAAAAAAAAATATATTTATAAAAACAAATATATATTTGCAGATTGTAATAGAACATTTTGTATGGAAAATCCGTGAACTTTTTACAAATTCAACTGCATATCTTTAGTTGGTCGAAAATTAAAAAAAAAACAAAAATAATAATGTAAAATTGTACTAAGTTGTTGTTATGAAAGTCTGTTTTTTAACGTGTTTAGCGTTTTCAAATTATGTTACGTCCTGTATGTATAGTAGCGTCAACGATAACTTCAACCTTTAATTAGATTGCTATTTATCTACTCTTTGCTGTATCGATTAAAATTAAATAATTAATTAAAAAGTGGCCAAATACGTGTCGGACCACGTGCCAAGTAGGGTTCCGGAGGTACCAAGCTTTTGAAAAATATATATTTGCTATAGCATTTGTTATAGAGGACGGTTTGTACAGACAGATGGACATTATTGGACATGGCGAAACTATACGGCTACCTAATTTGACTACGGAACCCTAAAATGGTCCTTCTTTTCGTAATTTTATCGCTGGATCGCAACAATACTTCCGTAAGTTATTGTGATATGATAAGCAATAGTCGATCAAGGTGATAAGGTTAGTTTTTACCGTCGTTATAAAATAAAGCCTTGAGAGCAATTCTCTGTGGTTTAATAAGAAGCACGTACGAGTACGTTTACTTTTAATTTGCTGTAAGTTTTTTTTGTTATATAGGTATGTAGGTAAGTAAAGTAAAGTTAAAGGCCTTAAGATAAGTCAAATGACAATATTCAATTCCATTTATTGAAAGACTGTGTAAAGCTACCACTATGGAAAAAATATATATAATATACTTAAAGTAATAAAAAATAGATTTAATTGAATACAATTTTAAAAATATTACTACTTTTGATGTTAAAAAAATATACTGTAGACTCTGTTTTTATATTAATTGCAAAATTTTTCGAAAACAAATAGTTAGTGTTGAATGAAACCAACACAAAAAAATCGGTGACTTTGAGACCTTTCATTTTAATTCATTTTAATACATTTTTTACTTATTTGTAAGTATAGAAAAGTAATAAAAACATGTTAAAATCGAAAATTGGGCGGTCAGTTTCAACGTAACAGCCGCGATGAAGCCCGCATCGATTTGAACTTAAAATGAAGAGATTTACGTTCGATATTCCTGCTCGGATTGAGACATCTTAAAGCCTCAAACCGTCGCGCAGGTAATGTAATGACTTAAGGTTTTCTCATAGACTTTCTTGTTATCTGTGAATTCAACCTCATATATACTGTGATTTTTCAAGATTTTAGGCCTAGTAGTTTCGGAGATATGGGGGGGGGGGGGGACAATTTTCGCCTATTTGTACAACTATTTATCATAAAATATTTTTAAAAAAAACGAGACCTACAGTACTCGCATGTGATGTGTAACATGTGACAAAATACTTATGAAATTAATTAATTATCGGGTCGTACATTCACGGGCCGACCCTTCGAATAGTAGTATTACCCCAATCAAATTAGGGGTTCGTGCTTACAAAAGGTCCGGTAGTTCTGATTTTTTTATATGTAGTTAGGACCTAAACGACTACTAAAAATCCAGATTTGCAATTTCCGGAATGCTGTGCGGGGGGAGGGGCACCCCAAAAACCGCGAAATATTCTGACTTTTTTCAATTTTTGCTCAATTTCTTATTGAAGGAACGGTCTGACGGGTATAGTCACTACAAACTCTTTGAAAGTATACTAAATTACCAACAATTTGAGACAAAAAAAAGTTCTATACATGTAATAGTTTCCAAGATACAGATCTTCAAATATTTGGTTTGTATTGAAAAAAGTTCAATTTTTTTAAAAAAATTGCGTATTTTGTGAAATATCTTCTAAAATACGAATCGTATGCAAATAATGACGAAGTCAAAGTTGTAGAAAATTTAATTAGCTTTCATTTAATACCAAATTTGTACCCATATGCTAAAAGGTTCTCTTAAAAACAGTAAATAACCAAAAGCATGGCATGGTGTACTAAGCCAAAAATATAATGAAAAAACCGAACGAAATCATACATATTTCACCTCCTGGAGCCGGCATCAGGCTTAATGCCTGGTAATGCTGTATGTAAGGTGAAAGCCACATTATGTACTCTCATCACCAGCTGCACCAAATTCCTGAGTACCCCATCTTCATGGTGTACTGAGCCGACATATAATTGTAAGATTATGAAAAAATCAGATGAAATCATGTATATTCCACCTCCTGGAGCCGGCGGCAGGTTGAATGCTAGGAAAAGCAGTATGAAGGATGAAAGCCACATTATTTACAAATAAAATACAAAATAACAATCATATAAAGTCACATAAAGCTCTAGATAATATATTATGCAGATAGGCCTATGTCCAGTAGTGGGGATATCCAGGCTATGACTTTCGTTGCATCTTTGATGGCCCGGGCCTGGGCTCGATTGATTCATTGGCCGTGATGGACGCTGAGAGCGGCTCCAAGTCTGTCGAGTCTTCATCATCATCTGAACATCTGAGCTCCATCTCTGGTACGTTAGTGCACGATTTACCCCCGCATAATTGGCATAGGACTAAACAGTTGAGCCCAGCCTTTCTGCACGAGCAGCTACCAGAGCATCCTTTCTTACACTTGCATGAAATTTTGCGCAGAAGGGCAGGAGGTGCGGGATCCATGGTGGTGGGGATGGGAGTGAGTCCCTGAGAAGAAAGCTTCCACCCCCAATCAGTGGGATTCAAGTTGACTCCTCGCCACTTCTGCACTTGGAGGTAGCACCTTGCTGCATGGTGGCCTGCGGCATTTTCCGTTGGTGGCAAACGGGCAAGGTTTACGTTCTTCGAAGTAACAAACGTCTTATATCTCAGGAAGTCTAACGTATCCCTTGCGATGTCACCACCGTAAAGAGCCACAAAGCACTTGATGCCTGCTTCTCTCACGGCTTGTGCGGTGGAATCTGGCCGAAGGAAGACTTCCACTTGCTCAGCAAGCGATTCACTCTTGCTCAAGAGTGTGGTGATTTTGGTCTTTCCTTGGCCAAACTGTGCTGAGGTGGTATCGCACCCGGTAAATGCGTGGGTGAATAGTACCGTCTCTGGTGATCGCTGGGATATAAACAAGGCATATTTTAGAAGATATTTTACAAAATAAGTGAACCTATCGAAAAAAATGTACTTTTTGCACTTAAAACCAAATGTTCAAAGATCTGTATCTTGGAAATTATTAAATGTATAGAACTCATTTTGGTCTCAAATTGTTGGAAATTTAGTATACTTTTAAAGAGTTAATAGTGACTATACCCGTCAGACCATTCCTTCAATAAAAAATTGAGCAAAATCTGAAAAAAGTCGGAAAATTTCGTGGTTTTTAGGGTGCCCCTCCCCCCGCACAGCATTCTGGAAATTGCAAATCTGGATTTTTAGTAGTCGTTTAGGTCCTAACAACATATAAAAAAATCAGAACTACCGGACCTTTTGCAAGCACGACCCCCTTTTCAAGCCTAATTTGACTGGGCTATATGTCATCTTTGCCTTTGCCATCACACTAGGCGGCATGGCTATGACAACCTTAGTTTTCGAGAATTAAAAAACGTTCGCATTTGCTGTTACACATTTCCGTCCCATTTCACGAAATCACTCCCACAAATTGCAAGAAAGCGAGAGCAAAGATGTTACACATCAAAAATATATTTTTAAGATTGCTACAACAAGCCTTTTTATTTGGTTAGTTACTCAATGTTTTTTTAACGTTTTTTTTCACGACAGAAGAAATCTGTTTTTTTGCAACACTTATTGAACTACGACCGCTACATTCAAACTATAATGTATAAATGACATGATAAATGCCTACTTCCTTTCGGAGACAAAGAGTTTCACATATTCTCGAGAATTCTTCAAGGCAACAACGCGCTCAAAGTTAACTTAATTATGTAATTTACACTTTGTTGTGACAAGCCAAGCGATGTTTTAAGGCGAGGCATTGACTGAACAGTTGTCTCTGTCTTTTTCTTTACGTGTAAAGAGTAAAGAAAATAACCACACTTTTGCACTTTTTCTATGTTTTTTCGTTGAAAAGTTTGGAAAAAGTGAACTAAATTAAACTTGAATAAACACAGACTACGTAGTTTGAAAAGAAGAAAATTATGATATGAATTTCAAATTTAAAAGAAATGATTTCTTCCTACAAATGTTTACAGGCTTTGCTTCAATTTATGCCATGTTTAGGAGTTTTTGTGATCGAGTCAAGTTAATCTAATCGTGTAATGAACTTACAGGGGCCCTAGGTGATATCCTTGAAATAACATTTCTTTTTTTCAGGCCGATAAATTAGGCGGGAATAATTTTTCTGATTTTTTTACTACGCGCTTCTCACTGCTTATTTGTCAATATCAATGTCTGTTCCAAAATTAAGACGTGAATGCTCTAAACTACAGCAGAAATAATTTTTATATAAAGTTTAAGGATGACATGGCCTATTTGAAACGCCAATCGAATGATAGTAAATAAGCTTAGCAGGTGATTGTTACAACTTAGTCACAGTATTACGATATGGCTTACAGTAGCGCAACGCCTTTGATGTCCCACGATGAGGCAAACGGCGTAGGTACTAGCAGTACTAGCCTGTAGTCCGCCTGGCATACTCGCGGAGTTTGCCAGGCTGGGCCTCGCCGCCTGCTGCCCCGCAGCATGTACCCTTCCGTTGCTTAACGTAAGTACATTCGTTGCAATACTGTAAGCCGCTATATTGTAATACTGTGACTTAGTATTCCTTGCTACGGCTAGGGTGCGTAGAATACGAGCTGAATACTAAATGACACGGTACAAGGTATGAGTTTTGAATGGCCGGCAAGTGTCCAGCCCGCGGGTGTCTAGTATAATTCGCGGCGTATAAGTTGAACTTAAATGGTGGTCGTTCGCTCAGGTAGGGAGCGCGCGGATGTAGCGCGGGTTACGCGGGGGTTACCACAGATTACTAAATAGTTACTTAAAGTGACGCTATTGTAGTGACGTATTAGTAGGATTGTTCACTAAATAACATTTGTCTAACAAAAGCCCAAAAACTTACTCATTTGATATAAAAAAAGACTTTAAACGCAACAACCAAGAACAAGCTTTTGTTGATTTTCTAAAAACGAACTAAACCGATTTTGATAAAATTCATATGGGATCAACCTGGCAGTATACCCTATCGAATAAAAAAATAACCATGAAAATCGGTTCACAACCTGCGAAGATATGGCGTAACAAACACACAATCGAATTGAGAACCTTGCCGCTTGCGGCTCGCGCACCACTCGGACTCAAAAACAGTCATAAAAACGATGTCCACGCGGGCGAAGCCGCAGGCAAAAGCTATAACTCCATAAACGAAAAACAAAGCAAGGAAACGTTAAAAGTTTTTTTTTATTCACGATCGGTAAGCCCTTGGCATCATCTCACCTGATGGTAAGTGACGATGATGCCGAAGATGGAAGCGGGCTTACCAAGATTCCCCAACGCAATGGAGAACTGGCTATCTTATCTTCATGCCGGAACACATCAATGTTGTTAACACTGATGTTTGGCGCCAAGACTTAGATAAGATGGTGGTAGCTAGCCAGGTGGGCTTAGAAAATGCCCTACCACCAACCAAACCGAGTCTTACAAGTTGACCCCACCGGGAATCGAACCCGCGACCTCCTGGTGTGAAGCGAATGGACTAACCATTACGCCACGGAGGCGGTTAAAAAGTAATAAGTTAAGTAATAGGAGATAATTTTAAAAAAATACAGTTTATATATTTTGACCCTACGAGTGTTCCTGGTACGGTGTCGCTTACATTGCAGTCTCGCGAGTTCTATGGTTTTTTCCCATCTCAAAACTTTTAACTTTTATATAAGTTTTGACCTTGCGATTTTTCCTAGTACGGTGTCGCTTACATACCTAACAGTGTCGCGAGTTCAATGGTATTTTCCCATCTCAAAACTTTTTACAGTTTTATAAGTTTTGACCCTGCGATTTTTCCTAGTACGGTGTCGCTTACATTTACGAGTACAGTGTCGCGAGTTCAATGGTTTTTTTCCCATCTCAAAAATGCCTAACGCGCCTAAAGAAGTTTTCACTTCAAAAACTTTTATTTACACCAGGTTTACTTTTCTATAAATTTATAATCATTGTGAATAAAAAATAAAAAATACTTACTGTTAATTGGATTAAAAACATAATTATCATGAAATTGATACCCAATTGAACACAGTGACGCTTGTAGACGGAACAAAATTTCTCTGGCATTAATACCATTACCTAGTCTCAGCTCAGCTATTTGTGTTACTGACTCCATTTATGGCTACGAATATTAATTGTGCGCCTGGGCATAGAGAAATCAATCATAATCATACAATCAGACGCATTCGAAGCCCATAATTTCTACGGTCGTCGTCGGTCGCAATGACGACGATTCGCTGGCAGTGCGACCACTCCCAAACTCGTGTGGATCGAGTGTGGCTTCCTTTCCAACCGGTTCGGGAGAAATTCTGATGGTTTCGAAAATTTCGTTGAATGCTCAGCCGGATTATCTGTCTCATGAATCAAGTGATCGAAAATAACAGAGGCTTTAAGATGACTCAATGGTTGAAACGTGTTAAAATAATATCAAACGTAAGTCCTTTATTTTAAGTTCAAATCAATGCGGGCTCCAACGCGGCTGTTACGTTGAAACCGAAAGCCCAATTCTCGATTTTTACATGTTTTTCATTACTTTTCTTCACTTTCAAAAAAGTTTTAAAAAAATGGTTTCAATTAAAATTAAAGGTGTTAAAGTCACCGATTTTGTGTGTGCGTTCAACATTGTTTTCGAGAAATTTTGCTATTAATTCCAAAACCAGGGTCTACATTATATTTTTTTACATTAAAAGTGGTAACATTTTTTCGATTGATTTTATTTAAATCGATTTTTTATTTCTTTAAGTATATTATATATTTTTCCATAGTGATTAGCTCCACAAAGTCTTTCAATAATTTAAATTAAATATTGCCATGTGACCCATCTTAAGGCCTTAATTACACCTCCTTATTATTGTGTTATTGTAATATTATAATATTTTATGACTGTTTCTTTTTGCTGAATTTTCTCACTACTTAAGTTTCGTTATCTAGTTTTCCTTGAAAAATAAAAATAAAACAAAAGTTTAACATTTTTCCTATAACTAAATCAAACCAAGGAAACTTAATTCCTCATAAAATACTACCGAAAATACACACGGCAAGTACAAGCATCACTTTGTGGTCAAACGCTTCGACCAAAAAGGTCGAGCGTCGGTGGCGTAACGGCTAGGGTCGCTACCTCTTGTCCGGGAGGTCATGGTTCGAATCCTGCCACGTATGTTTTAAAATTTCGACTTTATATGTACGTTTATCCGACGCTCTTACGGTTAAGGAAAACATCGTGAGGAAACCTGCACAGCTGCCACACGCCTGCGAAGAAACTCGTGTGTGAAGTCGACCAACCCGCGCTGGGCCTGCGTGGTCGAGTAAGGCCCGATTGCCCTAATTCAGGGTAGGTTCGAGCCCCTCGGTTAATTAAACACTTGCGGTACTAAATTAAAAAAGATTAGAGGTCATAACTTCTTAGTATACACCTCGTTAACAACCCATAAACGTCCTCACAGTTAGGGCACGGGTCTCTTCCCAAACTCGAAAAGATATTTCATACATCTATTAACATTTATTACCCAACTACGAAAAAGGAAGGTTATGTTTTTTTGACGTATTTGTTAAGTCCAATTTTTTTTGAGAATTCACTATGGGTTCCTCTGGAATTGTTCAGGATTATGAGTAGAAGGCCCAGTTAGGTGGTCATCTACCAATTTTGTGACAGCCTGTAATCCTGTAGCACAACCCGGACACTGCGTACAACGGAGATTTCTAAAACAAATGACGGAACAAATATATCATGGCGAAATGCAATACGTTCGAGAAACAAACTATAACATTTATTTTTACTAAGCTATAACCAATCTGTATCAATCTGGGTGACGAGGGGGTGAGGTCGCAATCTAGAGAGCGGCAGGGAGTGTCCATACCGTATGTTAGTACTAATTTATTAACTTCGCCTGTAGTTAAAATATTGGCCGACAACGACCGATGTGATAGTGTGTCACAAACACAGGCATTGGACGCAAATACATTATCGCATTGTAGTCTCTAGTAACAGTACTTACAATTACAACAACTCAGCCATCTGCGGTGAGGTGAGCTAACGTTTCCTTAATGTACTAGTGCCACTACATCTGTGCCACTGACCACAGCGTGCTACACGAATATGGCTCGTGTCTTCTATAAATTAATCCTATTATCCCATAACGAGTATTTCTGCACCAGTAGCGTTAGACTTAGACTATTAATTACCATGTATGTATGATCAATTAAAGTAAGCGGTATGATTATTGTTTTGCGATATTTCTTCCATTATAGCAAACAATGGAACGTGCAATTATATTTTTGATAGAAGGAGGTTGGTATTTAGCGCAATTTGATTTGAGTACAATTATTTATTTACAGTTATCTTTATGGCTTTCCATAAATGAGATTCATGGGTAATCATCAGAGCATTCATTAGCATAATGGCCGATCACGATTAAAACAAGGAACAAAAGTACAGCAAGTCATTTTTGATTCAATGCATTCATGCATTTTTTACATAATAATTTTGAACAAAAAATTCAAACAGGAAACTAAGGTTCCTCTCGATTTCTCTGGGATGCCATAATCAGATCCTGGTTTTCTTATCATCATGGTACCACCCTTGGGATATCTCCTTTTCAACAAAAAAATAATCATCAAAATCGGTTCATAAACGTCGATGTTATCCGCGAAGACACATAAAAAATATATATACGGTCGAATTAAGAAAAATTTTCCTTTTTTGAAGTCAGTTAAAACTTGAATTTCGAATCGCGCGCCATTTTCGACTGTCAATTGTTGAATCAGCCATATTTTGTGTTTGTGTTTAATTAAAACATAAACATTTACGAAAATGATGCGTTACAGCTTGAAAGAACATTTGTTAATAGTGATAACCAATTACAAAAACCGCTAAAGTGCGAGTCAGAACCGCGCACAAAGGGTACCGTACCATCATACTAGATGGCGCTAGTTTCTTCACGTTTACAAAAAACACTTTTTTTGTATGGAGACTTTCACTTTTTCTAATTTTTAGTATTTGTTGTTATAGCGGCAAAATAAATATACATCAACTGTGAAAATTTCAACGATCTAGCTATCACGGTTCATGAAATACATCCTGGTGACAGACGGACAGACAGACAGACGGACGGACAGTGGAGTTTTAGTAATAGGGTCCCGTTTTTACCCTTTGGGTACGAAACCCTAAAATTAGGGAAAATTTTGACCTTTTTCCAAACCAAGTTTTAGGTCGTGTCACCTCTCGTTTTGGAGACCAAAACTGGCCGCCAATAAGTTGCGACTTAACTTGTTAAAACTATTTTCTCTAGGGTTTTTGAGTAGACGAACCAACTTGAAACAACTGAGGTAATTACACGTCAAATTCGCCAAATCAATATGTACTGCAAAATTTCGTCAAAAGAGTACTCAATTTTTAATTTAAAAAAAAAAGAGTGCGTACTTGCCAAAAGAGCAACGGTGGCCATTGAACCAATATTTTGTTTCACGTGTACATGTCATCTACCTCCATACATTTATGAAGAAAAAAATGTAAACAAAATATAAAATTAGTACATTTTTTCAGATTCGAGTTCTTACTGAGACTTACGAAGTAACTATTTAGTAATCTGTGCTGAGACACATTTATTAGACAGGGTTTTTCCCTTTTTTGGGAGGTAAAATCTTCATTAATTATTGTTTTTTATTATTATTTTGTACTTCAATATTTTTTTATTACATTTGTACCTACTTAATAAATTAAATAACTTATTGTATTTCTTGCTTATAGAATATGTCATCTTACACATATTATTTACCTACAATATTTATATATTCCAGAAAAGGTAGGTAGGTCTCGTTTCCTTCCTAATTTGACTCGTCATGGCAGGCAAAGACCCGGCGCCGTGCCCCCTATCGGTAGGAGATATCTATTTTTTTAATCCTTAGACAGTTACTAGCTGTTTCCCGCATGCGTCGTTTTTATTAGAATCATTAAAAATTCTGTAGAAAAAAATCACTTGTCGGTTTTTTCCCCATTTTTTCCGGGCAACTGACTCGCGGAGATTTTTGTTACAAACCTTTCTGGGCGTGTGAGCAAAACAACTCGTATATATAGTATTTTGTTCAAATCGTGTAAAGTCTTGTAGAAAAAAAAACCACTTTTCAGTATTCCTGAATTTCCCAATTTTCCGGGCAAGCGACTCGCGGTTTAACCTTCGCGAAGTGTATGCGCAACAACTGGCCAAAATTTCTTAAGTCGTTAAGTTACACGATCACTAGCACTAACACACAATATTTTTATATTAAAAGATTAAGGTTAAACGTAGAACACTGTGCTCGGCTCTCTGCCGAGCACCCAGATACAAAATGTAACAGAAATTTACTGTTTTTTGAACAAAATTCATACTTTTTAAGAAGTATTGTCAAGAGTTTACCAATTGTGATTAAAAAAAAAAAGTTTTTAAGGTATTTTAGGAGGACTGTGAGTGAACCCACAGCAAAAATTTTACTTTTCATAAACAGCGAAAGCGATTTTCACCTCTTAAAATTTAACCGATTTTAACCAATCTTTGATAAGTTGTCAGTCAGGACAAAACGTAGGTTATAGGTTTCGTTTTTCAAATTTTTGATTAAAAATAAACAAAAAATGACCGAAATTAGTTTTGTATAAAAACACGTGAACGAAAATAAAATTAAACTAATTAAATTTATTAAAAAAACAAAAACTTTAAACCTAGCTTTCGTTCTGACTGACAACCTATCAAAAATGACTCAAAATCGGTTGAAATTTAATGAATGAAATGAAATGAAAATCGCTGACGCCGTTTGTATAAACATTCGCGACCTCACAATCCTCCTAAAAAGTATGGCTATATTTTTTTCAATACAGTTGCTCGAAAAGTGGTACTTTATATGCCAGTTAACTGTGCGCAAAATTGATATAACCGCACGCGTGCTTTTTACTTTGCCACTTTTAAAAATTTCAATCTTAGAGAAACAAGACATTTCAAGCAAATAAAAAAATATAACAAGAAAGGAGAATTTTAAAAGAGATAGGTTATTCCCCCGTCCGAGAGGTTACATAACGCTAGTTGGTTAGATTCTCTTTTGGCTGTACCTTTGTCATATGCCACGGTGGCCTGTGTCAGAAGGAGATAGATTATGGTTATAAAAGGTAAATTACAAACGGCAATGCGGCTCGGGCTAACAAATGCCACTCGTTTGTTGTTTACCACCCTTGTATCATAAATAACTATTAACTTTATTTCGGTGTAACAACTGCTTAATGATCTTGCTAACTTAGCTATAACGACCAACAATTTAGCAATCTTTCCGATCGCCAAATTACTCTTGACCTTTCATTGTGAGCGAGACTTGACTCAATTGTTTTTGATGCTGTCTGACCATGAGTTTAAAATCAATATGTAAGTGCTAAATAAGCTAATAAAAAGACCCATTGTTATCTGGTTTTTGTTCTAACCTAACCTAACCTAAGTAATGCACCTCTCTTATCCGTGATAAGTACATATCACAGTAGAAAGTTATTTAAATGGATTTAACTATTTTTCAACCGACTTCCAAAAAGGAGGAGTATTCAAGTCGACTGTATGTTTTTTTTTTACGTCTGTTACCTCAGAACTTTTGACTGGGTGAAACTATTTTAATGATTCTTTTTTTATTTGAAAGCTAGTGCTTACCGTGTGGTCCTATATCCTCTATAGCAGGTGAACAGCACCACCTTTCTTGGATTCGAACTGGACCGCGGCCTGACTTGGGAATCTCACATAACCAAGCTGTGTGGGAAAATTGGCGGAGTCAGTTTCGCCCTCCGACGGCTGGCTCGGGTGGTCCCGAGAGAGGTGGTGCGGTCCAGCTATTTTGCGACAGCACAGTCGCTCTTGCAATACGGGGTAGAGCTGTGGGGGTGCGCTGCCGAATGGGGGAGCGCGCCTTCCGCATGCAGAAAAAAGCCGTACGAGCGATTGTGCAAGCATCGTGCCGTACATCCGCGAGGCCATTGTTTAAAAGCCTGGGCATACTTACACTACCATCCTTAGTAATCTTTCAGCTGGCTACCTATGTATATATCCATCGTGAAGAGTACCAGACGCCTATAGATGTACATAATCGCAACCACCGCAATATGGACAGACTCCTGCCTGTGCGATGCAGACTCGCCAAGTCAAGCAACGCATGTACTTGGACCGGCAATTTTTAACAAACTCCCGGTAGAAATGACTGAAGCTCCCTCATTAACAAGTTTTGAGATAAAACTCAGACGCTGGCTTATTGAGCACACGTTTTATTCATTACAAGACTTTTAAAATTTATACAATGTGTAAACAAACTATTTTTTAGTTGTTAGTTCTTTGACGTACCTAAATATAAATATTTTTTATTAAGTATTATAATATTGAAATATGTGTGTTATTGACAATTTCATTGTTCATATTATTTTGAAACAATTGATAAAATGACCTATAAAATATTTTTTACTAATAAATTATTATGATTATTATAAATTTTATCAAAATCGGTGTAGTAGTTTATTAGAAAATTAACAATAACCAAAAATAATAATGCAAAATTGTACGAAGTTGTTGCGATGGAAGTCGGTTTTTTAACGTGTTTATTTTATTTCACTTGCAATGTTTGTATGTATTGATGTATGTTAGTCTGTTTAGTTCAAATCTTGTCAACGACTGTAGAGCAACTTACGGAAATCCGATTGAGGTGAGGTATTAAGACGTATTCCCGGTGAAAATAGATCCTTTTGGTATTTTCACTTTGGAGATGGAATCAAGGTTCCAGGATCGTCTTTTATTTTCAATAGAACCTTAGGAAATCTCAATCTGACTAGGAAATATTGTGCTCACCCTTTTTGAAGTTGGAAAAGTCGTGTACTTATATACTTACATAAAACTCTATTCAAATGAAAGCTTGTACCTAAAAGTTTTTAGAATTTCGAAAATTATTGATCTACGTGTATTGTGTATGTATTTAAACGTATATAAGTATGTATATCAGTTTCTGGTTCTAATAGTATAGGGAATGCTAGTTTGAGGCCAGATAACCGCGTGTGATTTTTGCTAGAGCACACCCCGGACACTGCATACAAATGATCGTTAAATGACATTTCTAAAAACAAATGACGGAGCAAACAAAATCACGGCGAAATTCCATACGTTCGAGAACCAATCTGTATCAATATGGATGACGAGGGGGTGAGGTCGCAATCTAGAGAGCGGGAGGGAGTGTCTATACTGTATGTTAGTACTAATATTATATACTTTGCCTAGAGTGTTATTAGTTATTAATTAAATAAATAAAAGGCCTATTTACTGGTCATAGGCCTCAATCAAGGAATTCTGCATCGACCGGTCCTGCGTTGCCCGCATCCAGAGGCTTTCCGCAACCTTCACCAGGTCATCTATCCACCAAGTGGGAGGCCTGCCTATGTTACATTTTCCGGTGTGCAGGCGCCGCTCGAGAACTTTTCTACCCCAGCGGCCATCTCTTTGTATAAATTAGTACCCATACCCATTTATGTATCCCGTGAATATTCGTTTAATTTTTTTTTATTCAATGTGACACAAAACTCACCATTGGGAGGTCGCTCCTTGGGGTAGCAGATCCTGAAGAGACCCCTCGTCCTGGTGTAGAAGTAATACTTGTTGTTCAAGCTATCGAGAATTTGCGAGCTGCCTTGCGTGTTCTGGGAAACGTACGTCTGAAAAAAAAAACTGAAATTAAAAAAATGCCGACTGCTTCAATCCATCTTGGTACCTATTCTTAGCTATCGTATCACGAATATACCACCTCAATGCTAGTCAATTTATATATATAAACATCATGTACGTTCGTAAGAATTTGCATTTATTTCCTAAAAACAGTAATTTGAATATAAGAAATGTAAATAAAATAGATATAGCCTTTTCGAGACTGAGTAAGGTTAAAAAGTCATTCGTCGTGGGGCAGTGTATAAGATTCTACAAGGAAATTCCAGAAAATGTAACTAGTTTGTCAGAGAATAAATTCAAGACTCATGTCAAAAAAAGCTTGTGCTCTAGAGGATATTATAAAATAATTGATTATGTAAAAAGATATATATGTTGATTCTATAACAAATACCATTACCTGAAACTGTAATTTTAATCTTGACATTATTTGTAATACACAATAAGTTTTTTTTACTATTTACAAGTGTGTGTAAACACCTATTTAAAATTAATTATTTTTGATTTTGATTTTACGCTCCAAAATCTATCAAACATACAAGCTTAGCTGAAGAAACAGATAAAATCATGTTTACTCAGGCAATTGTAAACATGTATTGTAAACAGTACCTGTTACCTGGAAAAGTCGTCTGTTTAAAGTCTGTTTATCAAATATAGGGGTCAATCTCAGATCAAAAAAAAAATAGTTAAAAAAAACCAAAATGACACGCTTTTAAAGCACATCAAACTAAAAAGTGAAAAAGAATTCTTAATATAAGCTGAAAACAATAATGAACGAAAAATACTTGTATTATTGTGAAAAAAGCGTGGGGCGCTATTGCCATATTTTTTGTATATCGAGTGGATGAAAGCGAAGTATTTAAGTTTCGCTTTACTGTAAGAAGTATTTAAACTATTAAGTCCGTCTGTTTGATAACAATTTACGAAAAACCTTTAGCTTTTAGGTAGCTTTTATTTGAACAAAGTTAATATGCTCAAAAAGCCAAATACTCAGTTGAATATAAAAAATACACGGTTTCAAATGCTAAAAAAGAGAGCACAGTATTGTATTTCCTATGATTCCTATTGAAAAATAAAACACGATTATGGGACCTTAATTTCACTTCCTAAGTTCATCATCAGATCAACTTAAATAAAAAAAAACAAAATAATCTATTATTACCAGGAATACGACTTTATTCCAAATTTTAGCTAAATCGGACCCCTGGAAGTCGCTCTAAAATCGATCGCAAGATTTAAAGTAAAAAAATATAAACATACATACAAACATTGCAAGTTAAATCATCATCATCATATCAGCCGAAGGAAGTCCACTGCTGGACATAGGCCTCCCCCAAGGATCTCCACGACGACCGGTTCTGCGCTGCCCGCATCCAGCGGCTTCCCGCGACCTTCACCAGGTCATCGGTCCACCGAGTGGGAGGCCTGCCTACACTACGCTTTCCGGTGCGTGGTCGCCACTCGAGAACTTTACTGCCCCAACGGCCATCTGTTCTACGAGCAATGTGCCCCGCCCACTGCCACTTAAGTTTAGCAACTCTGAGAGCTATGTCGGTTACTTTGGTTCTCTTACGCAAGTTAAATAAAAGCATTTAAAAAGACGACGTTTCCCATTACCGCTGTTAATTAGGATGATGACTGCTAGTCTTTTGCATTACTTTTTGTCATCTGTCAGAAACGACATTTCGTTCCAAATATGTTTGAAATACTTAGAAATTACGTCATAGTTTTTCAGCGTCATTTGTGTACTTGTTACGGGTAAGGCTAGAAGAGAGAGTAAACCTAGGTTTACCCGGGTTTACTTAGGATTACCCAAGCTGTTTGGGTAATGTCCGAATATTAATTTGTATTCTGCGTTTACCCGTACACAATAAGTTCTACCCAAAACTGGTTGGGTAATGTTAGATGCTCTGAATAGTTAGCTAGATGTGGTCTCGACTGCACTTTTGTTAACCAATTTTGTTACAACCTGTATAACTTAAAAAACTCAAATAAAACGTAACTAATTTAATGAGAAATTAAGAACCCGACTTTTTGGCGGTCGGGTAAAAATGTAACATAATTATGTCACTCACACGATCAAGACGAATCTAACGACTTCCGCAATCTAAAATCCATCAGGCGGCTGAGGCTACAGGGCTCAGTCAAAGAAAAGACGTACAACTTTAAGTTCTTACTAAGAAAAACATACATACATACATAGTTAGCATTAGTTAGGCTTGATAGCGTCGGTGGCTCAACCGGTAACGACTCGGTCCATCTAACCAGAGGTACCGGGTTCAAATCTGGACGGCCAATGTACCAATGAGTTTTTCAAAAACTTACGTACATACTTACCGATTGCTGTAACGGTGAAGGAAAACATCGTGAGGAAACCTGCACACGCCTGCGAAGAAACTCGAAGGTTGTGTGTGAAGTCGACCAACCCGCACTGGGCGTGGTCGACTAAGGCCTAATCGCCCTGATTCAGGGTAGGCTCAAGCCCCTCGGTGGGGACGTATATGAGCTGTAATGATGAGGCTTACCAGACGTCAGTTTTTTGTCCTAACATGTCAGGATTTTTTGGCTTCTGTCAGGATTCCGGCCGGACTTTGAAAATGTCGGGATTTTTTGCATTATTTAGACGTTTTTTGGTCCTCATCAATGTAATGGTGATTTTTCACTGTATGGAGAGTAAGAGTAGCTTCTATGGCAGATTGCGAGTCGGCGAGTGACCGGTCGGCACTCGGCACTCCTTTCAGTAAAATGTCAGGACTTTTTGATAAAAATCGGGCTTTTTGTCAGGAATTTTCAATTTAACATCTGGTAACCCTATACATAGTACACCCAAAAAAACATTACCCTACTTTTTGGGCAGCCGGGTTAAAAATATATGGTTAAACAACGAAATCCAACCTGTTGTATGTCTGAATGCATGATTAAAGAAGATCCTTATAATAAACTTCATAATTAAAATAAAAAACCGGTAAAAAGCGAGTCAGAATCGCGCACAAAGGGTTCCGTACCATCATGCTAGACGGCGCTAGTTTCTTCACTTAAAAAAACACGTTTTTGTAGGGAGACTTTCACTTTTTCTAATATTTAGTATTTGTCGTTATAGCGGCAACAGAAATAAATAAATAAATCCATCTGTGAAAATTTCAACTGTCTAGCTACCACGGTTCATGAAATACAGTCTGGTGACATACCCTCTCGTATATCTACCAGATACGCTAAACTACCAGGTTTATGATATAGCGTCCCCACTCACCGACAGCTAGGTCATATAGTGAGGGCCGCTATACCTGCCAGCACCATAAGGCGAAGGCAAGGACCAGTATCGGTAGGTGTTGCCGCATAGACGCCAACTTGTCCATTAAGCGGAACTGCTGGTTTTGTTGGCAGGAAAGCATCTCCGGCACTTGCCTGGATAGCAAGTAGAGCTAAGCTAATACTGCTCCGGCCGATCCAGCCGCGTAGGAGTAAGTCTGGACAGGTGCGATAAGCGCCAAGAAGTGAGCGCGCCATCAGCTCCGGTACCACACCGCCGGTGATGTGGGAGCCAGATTCTCTGGAGTCTCGAGCGGTGATCGAACCGCCAGCAGCGAAAGCCGCGGGAGGTGAGCGTGCCTACAGCTCCGGGACCTACCTGAACAGTAGGTAGTGGTTCTCTTCCACGAGGCACTCGCCTTCCAGAGTACCAGCCTGGTGACAGACGGACAGCGGAGTCTTAGTAATAGGGTCCCGTTTTTACACTTTGTGTATGGACCCCTAAAAATGTACCAAAACAAATCTAAACGCCAGAGAACTAGAAAGCATTATATTAAATTCGTTCAATATTACATTAAGCAATTAAGAAACGAGAGTCATTAAATCCAAAATGATTCACAGAAATCATTGGACCTTACAATGGACTTTGTCGGTAGAACTCAAAGGTGTAATTAGGAGTAAGACCGACGGGACCGGTCACCGGACCCTGCACACATTCCATCGGAATTACTCTAGGACGGACATGGGACGGACAATAAAGACAAAGACAGATTTATAATTTTAATCACAGGTAATAATTGGGATTGTTAAAAAAAATCCGTCGTATTTTTTTGCGTAAATAAAGACTATTTTAAGAAACTTATTTGAATGCAAAGTTTGTGCATTGTGAATATTGTGATACATAGCGGCAATACGGCGAGCATAATGGGCGCCTTTGCACCGGGAGAGATCATAGAGTCTAGTTGAGTAACGATATTATATACTGTGGTGTATTATGTAAGTACATAGGTAGTAGTACTTATTACTTAATAAGTACAACTAGCTACTTACATATATACTTTTTCACAATTAAATCAATGAATATGTATTTATTTCGATCCCTAGTTATTTTTATAACTTTTCAAAATAATGATAAAAGGGATAACGTTACAGGCCCAAATACTATAAAAACAGGGCCACAGTACTAATTTCAATTTATAATTAATTATTAATTAATTTTCCTATTATTAAATAAATTTATACCCGACGAAAAAACGGAAGGAAGTTGTCAAGTCGCCCCGAATACAGGATGAGTTTTTTAATGGTCAGTATAGGGAAAATCTAAACTAAAAGAGATAGAGAAAAACGCTCTTAGGAAACGTGATCTCAATTTTAGAGAAAATAAAAATGGCGTTTTGAAAAATTTAATAATTTTGATAAGTTCAGAGACATAATATGGCTTTTTTTGAAAAACATTTTTGTTTGGTATTTTGATTGTATATCAGAAAATAAAAATGGCGTTTTGAAAAATTTAATAATTTTTATAAGTTCAGAGACATAATATGGCTTTTTTTGAAAAAACAATTTTGTTTGGTATTTTGATTGTATATCACTATACAACCAAAAAATTGTATGGAGACCATAGGTCTGAAGTCGCTAGAAGTTGCTGAAATTACTTGAAATTGACATTTTATTAAAGATACATTTTATTATCCAATTGATAGGATGTATATTGAAATGAAACAAAACCAAAAATTTGCCACTTGCCATAATCCCACGAAACTAAATTTATCTTAAAAATTGAAATGTCCTACACTTTCGCCTAAGCACAGTCGACTTCGGCGAAGCACTCCCCGAGTTGCATTTCCCGATGAAATGTATGGTATTGTGTTTAGCATTTGACGGACTGAATATTTTAAATCAACAGTGTCATATCAATTTTTGTACACTTCATTTTATAAGTGACCCCATAAAAAAAAACCCATGGGCGTTAGATCAGGTGACCGCGCTGGCCACTGGACTTCGCCATAGGTACTTATCCACGTGTTTAGGACCCAAACCGTTCGTTGAGGTAATTTTGTGCAAGACGACTATTGTGCGCAGGGGCTCCATCTTGTTGAAACCTCATGTTCCGTATTGCTGCCAAAGACAAATCATCTAAATCATCATCAAGATTTCTGAGAATATCCAGGTATGTTGTACCTCGAAGGGTCCCACCGTAAAACTGAATGGACCCGACTTAAGTGTCCAAAATCCCGCGCACCAACAATTGAATGGAAATCTAATTTGGTTCGCAAAGGATTTTCTGTGGACCAGTAATGGTTGTTGCTCCGGTTATACGTCCCTCAAATGATACGTGTCATTATAAGTTTACGTTTACGCTTAAAAACAGAAGAATGAATCGGAGAAGTGATCTCAGTTTGCCTTTATCTGAAAAATTTGTCTCATCCGACCAAAGAATTGTGCTAAAAAATTTGTGTCCCGTGTTACACGGTGGACAACCCAATTACAGAATGCTAATCTTCTCGCATTATCACTTTCGAGAAGTTTCTGAACAATACACCCTTGGCCTTGTCCATACGGTTTGTATTTGTAAAACAAAATCATTTTATATTGTTTTGTTAAGAAGTTCATTATATATCATGTTTCGATTAAAATTGCAGCAGTTCTATGGTTTCATCATCATCATTATCAGCCGAAAATCGTCCACTGCTGGACAAAGGCCTCCCCCAAGGATTTCCACGACGACCGGTCCTGCGCTGCCCGCATCCATCGGCTTCCCGCCATCTTCACCAGGTCGTCGGTCAACCACGTGGGAGGCCTGCCTACGCTACGTTTTTCGGTGCGCGGTCGCCGCTCGAGAACTTTACTCTATAGTTTCAACTAGAAATAAGGGTGCATTACGCTAATTATGTACAGTTCAATAATGCATTAGGAGATTTTTTCTTTAGTTCTGTGTATTAAAATAGAATTCGAGTAATTTAAATCACTGATCAATACTCATCATATCCTGTAAATTAAAAAACATTTTTTTTTTCGATAAAGAAATCCTTAATTGAAGTAAAAAGTGGTTGGTTACAAAGTGGCCTGAAGTACCCATACAAAACAAAAATAGTTAACGCCGCCGCCGCGGTCACCTCCTTTGCATAAATGAACCAACCAACGGTAGGTACCTACCTACTTTCATTCGCAAATTAAACCAGTTTGGTTTTCATACCTGCTGCTTTCGTGCTGTGGCATTTATAATTTGACCGGACCTGCCTGACACCTTTTCAAAAGCTATATAACACCTGATTGACATTGCTGAACATGTTTCAAAACGAGGTAACAATCGTTACACAAATGCATTATTTATTTATTTATTTATTAGGAAGACTTACAGCTAATATAACATTATAAAAATCACATAAAAAACAGAAAGCCATTTAAAAGTCCTCACTAATAGAAACATCTATCTATATATACAAAGTCGTGTTAGTTACACCATTTATATACATATAACTCAAGAACGGCTGGACCAATTTTTATGATTTTTGTGTTTTTGCATTTGTCTTCGTCGGGAATAGGATAATAAGTATTAAAAATAAAAGTTTTAAAAAACAAAAAAAAAACGACTTCAAAATGAAACTCACTCAAAAGTATGAAATAATATTATTATACTTAAATACATAACATTAACCAACAATATGCCAACCAACAACCTGCACAGGCCTGCGAAGAAACTCGAAGGTTGTGTGTGAAGTCGACCAACCCGCACTAGGCCCGCGTGGTCGACTAAGGCCTAATCACCCTGATTCAGGGTAGGCTCGAGCCCCTCGGTGGGGACGTATAAGAGCTGATATAATAATAACCAACAATAACGAAATCAAAGGTGGGTACGAATTAAATTAGGGGCTTAAAATTTTTTTGAGGTCGGTAGAAGCACACAGTTACTTACGGTTTTAGATTCGCCACCGACCTCAAAAAAAATTTAAGCCCCTAATTTAATGCGTACCCATCTTTGATTTCGTTATTGTTTGTTAATGTTGTGTATTTAAGTATAATAATATTCTTTCATACTTTTGAGTGAGTTTCATTTTGAAGTCGGTTTTTTGTTTTTTAAAACTTTTATTTTCTTTATTTTTAGTCATAATGTTATCTATCTAACAACGTTAAACACCTACTCACCAATAGGAATTATCAAATCATAAAACATGTGTTTCATTGACAGATACAAATTCCTGTGGCTTCCATCATCATCAGCTCATCTGAATAACCTGAAAGAATACAACCTATCGGTCTATGCATACCTACGTATATAACTATGTATAATATTGAAAGAATTTTCCTAACCGTTAAGTAGTTGTACCTTCCTTCCTCAGCTTATCAACATGCGATGATGACTAACAAACGCAAGTATTTTAATAGCTTTAGAAAACATATGAATCTCGTACTAAGTGCCTACGTAATGAATAATTTGAGGGTTTCTCTCGATTTCCCTGGGATCCCATCATCAGATCCTGACTTGGTGACAATGGGACCCCCTCGGGAGTATATACTCTTTCGAAAGAAAAAAGAATTTTGAAAATCGGTCCACAATTGACGGAAAAATCGGTGAACATACATCAACCAAAAAAAATATACAGTCGAACTTAGTACCTCCTCCTTTTTGAAGTTGGTAAAAATATGATATTCATCAAAAAAAATATTATCAGTCAAAAAATTATTGGTTTTAGGGTAGGGCAGGTTAGTAATGTAGTGTAGGTGTAGTGTAGTTAGGGTAGCGTAGGGTAGGGTAGCGTAGGGTAGGGTAGTGTAGGTTAGGTAGGGTATTGTAGTGTAGCGTAGGGTAGGGTACTTAGTGTTGTGTAGGGTAGTGTAGTGTAGTGTAGGGTATGGTAGGGTAGTGTAGGGTAGGGTAGTGTAACGTAGGGTAGGGTAGGATAGGGTAGTGTAGTGTAAGGTGGAACGAAGTTCGCCAAAGCAGCTAGTATAAGATATTCAAAACAGCAACTACGGAAGTTCACGGCAACACGCAAGCACCACCGGTAGTAAAAGTAAATTAATAAAAAGTTTTTTTTATTTTTTATTTATTAATTATGATGAAAATACATAGATCATTGTAGGTATCTATAATATATAATTTTAGAACAATATCAGCGTATTAAATAAAAAAATACTTACTATAATATTATAAATGTGTATACATCTTCAAAGCTTTATTTCACCTTGAAGTCTACCCTTTTAAATAAAAAAAGAATATTCCAAATCGACTTAAAAATTACGGAGTTCCGAGGGAACAAACATTTTAAAAAACTACAACCTAATTTAACTAGAGAACCTTCTCCTTTTTTTGAAGTCGGTTGAAAGTGGGTGGAATATCTTCAATTTGCTTCGTCATCATAGAGTAAATTGGTAGTTGGAACTTGGAAGGTGGCAAATACCCATTCACCGTGTGAAAACTATTTTGATCTAATATTGCATTTACAAGAGCTTCTCACGCACTGAGACGTAGTGGTGGTTTTACTCGTACACCGTAGAGCAATCAACTAAATTCTAACAAACTAACTAGGTACCTACTAAATAAAGAAACCAAAGAACGTACTATATAATTATGTAACCGGGATATTGTGAAAACCGCGATATTATAATCTCAATAGTTAGATTATAATATAAATACAACGGTAAATTGTGAATCGGATCATAATATCACGGCCTATTCTTGTACCTCCGAATAAATCCGGTGATTTCTTCTGCTGCGAAGCATTCTGCTACTCAGGGGGGGGGAGGGAGCGAGGCTCTTATGACTGTTGAATCAATCAAACCTGACCGAACCTAACATCGCTCGCTTTGCTCGCTCATTTATTTAGTGTTTTTCATTTCGCCTAGTGTTATTGTAATGTCACTAGTGAGTTTACAATAAGTTACAGTTCACAATCTCGCGAAATATATCCCGTTAGATTATAATCTTAGGTATACATACTTACTTAGATAGGTAGATACATAAATAATTTGGAGAATATGTTTCAGAATACAACGGAATTTACAATCTTACGGTGACATAATATATATATATATATATATATATATATATATATATATATATATATATATATATATATATATATATATATATACTTACTAAGATAGGTAGATACATAAATAATTTGGAGAATAAGTTTTAGAATACCTAACGTGCCTAACCACAAAACATACCTATCTGTTTTGTGACCTAACGTTGCGTTGTTTGTTACTTACCTTCACTGAATAATGCGCAAAGATTTTAGATTATTTGAATGTTGCTACATCAAATAGTACGAGTTTACCATTACCTATAACAGTCTAGTTGTTTGGAAATGGCCAAATGTGTAAGTAAATCGTGGTGTTTTCTTAGTTGGTATTTGAGTATTAAATGAACTACACAAGGTGATTAAATGAATAAAATGCTTGTAAGAACATGCCAGAAGTTCTCGAGTGGCGACCGCGCACCGGAGAACGTAGCGTAGGCAGGCCTCCCACGCGGTGGACCGAAGACCTGGTGAAGATCGCGGGAAGCCGCTGGATGACGGCAGCGCAGGACCCGTCCTTGGGGGAGGATTTTGTCCATCAGTGGACGTTTTTCGGCTAATATAATGATGACGAAGAACATGCTCGATGTTCAAAATGTAATTAATTATCAAATATTTTATTTACATGTTTGGCCATTTCTAAATTTAACAACTAGACTTTACATGCAGTAATGTAAACTCTACCTGAATATGAACGCACCCTACTAAAGCTATCATACAAAAAGGTTCAAGTTCTGTTCAATTTAACCTTTATGCAAACCCCATCGTGAGAACTAAAAACAAATCCAAGAGCCTATCTCAGTAAATTTCAAACATACTGGCTTATTCCTTTATTTCATTTTATTAATTTTATGTTCAGCGTTCAACGGATCATTAAACCTATCTACATGAGCTGTATAAAGTATGGAATATCTAAGCAATGAATAGAATGCATGACACGTTGTTTACGTCAACTTTAGAACCGGTTCTTACTTCCCCGAGGCAAGAGGCGGAATCCTGAATAAGATATTTACGAATATAATTAACAATCTGTAAATTCCAAAACATAAAACTGTCAAAAGTAAAGCTACAAAGCTATTCTAAAAAGAGTTGAGATGGAAGACATGATGTATTACAGTAAATCTCTTTCTCTTATCGTGTGACACAATTAACCGAGCTATCCAAGGGATAGACGGCGGTTGCCTGGTGTAAATTGATGCCCATCAGACGTGCGACACTTATAGCCGATGATAAAACTTTCGAAATTGAAAATGAAGAGAAGTTGGTAACATCAGAGATGATAAAATTCCAGCCAACGTCACACCTAGTTGATGTGGTCACAACACTTTCAGATAGAACACGCATACCAGCTTTGACGATACGAGATCGGTATTAAAGGTACCTAGTTAGTCGATAAATATGTGCGTCGCGTCGTAAGAATAAGGATAACATTTAAAGACTGTGGCGGCAACTGCAGTAACCCGCCACTGAATCTTAATACAAGCGACAAGATAACAAAATAAATACGACACCTACGTATTATAGGGTGACTTTTAATTAAGTAGTTCTTGATAGCAAAGGATATGACAGCACTCGTGATTACAAACAACTTTCCCAATGAAACTATATGTCAAATCAGGAAAAAAAATTTTGGTCCTCGATACATAATAAGGTTGACTGGAAGAGATCCCGAAAGGGATAAGTCCGCCTTTGCTTAATGTATTTTCTTTTGTCTAAATATTTAAAGTATTTGTTTTAAAAGCAATAAAGAGTTTACAAACAAACAAACAAATAAGTTATCAAATCGGCAAAAATCTTTGAAGGACCATACATTTTTTTTCATATTTGACATATAGTTGTTTTGGGAAAGTTGTTTGTAATCACGAGTACTGTCATATCCTTTGCTATCAAGAACTAATTAAAAGTCACCCTATATAGAACGCGCTATTAACATTTCTTCAGCACTGAGTATAAATACAAGTACCAACCATCAACGGTTGGTCCACGGCCGGAACCCAGGCATACCACCTCGCCTGGCGGAGATATCTCCGTTTGCTCTCGTCAAATAGAAACGAATATTTACCTATATTGCTTAACAATTGTAAATACACATCTACTAAAAGGTTGCAAGATGATTAAATCAAAAAAATCTAAGTATTTACACAATTTGGCTTGTGGTGTGGCCGTAGAATAGTACCGCAACACCTCTTTCCGAGGGTGTCGTAAGAGGCGACTAAGGGATGAAAACTGATGGATGGGTTAGCAGCGTCGTTTCCGCGTACTGCGCCACCATAATGCACACTGCGATAGCACACCCTGGACACTTCATACAACGGGCCAGAAATGACAATAAAGGAATGACGGAACAAACCAAATAGCGGCGAAATCCTATACGTTCGACAACCAAACTGTGTAACCAATCTGTATCAATCTGGGTGACGAGGGGGTGAGGTCGCAATCTACAGAGCGGCAGGGAGTGTCCATACTGTATGTTAGTCAAGTGTGGCTATTACGGCAAAACCCTCCCCAACTCGGGGACGCCCTATGTCCAGCAGTGGAAGTCTTTGGGCTAATGTGATGGATGATTTACACACCAAGCATTTCAAACAATTCGTGTTATTGAAGTTCATGGAAATACTACTGTATTACAATGTACTTCGGCTTCGCTAATTCAACGCAAAATAACACAGCTGTCCAATGTCCAAGCCTTGTCAGTTTTTTTTTGTGGTTTAACAAATCATTTTTTGTTTCGTCTTACGTTATCTTTTTAACGTACTCGTAACACCTCGTGTAACATCTAAAGGTTTTTGCATACGCAATAAAAGCAAACACATTCCCACGGTAATTTCAATGATACTTAACTTTGAAATATGTAGGTATGTACCTATCATAAAAAAACATGAATGGCAGGTAAATGGTGGTATGTCGAACTGGCACAGATAAATAGGTGTTTTATGGGTGCACAATTAAATATATTACAAAACCTACCCTTATCGTATTTATGGCCACCACGATACAGGCGTTTGTAACTAGCGTAACTTTTTTCTGAATAAAGATTTATCTTATTTTATCTTACGAAACGTTTGGCTAGTGTCCCTGCGGGCCAACCTAGCGCGCTGCGCACTAACGTAGCTTGGTACATATTTATTAATCAAACAATTTTAGAAAACACATTTTGGACACTAATGTCTGTGACGGTAACTTGTCAGATTTCCGTAAAAAAATATGTTTTTTTTTAAATCCCGTCAAAATTCTTCTGGTAATTTTCATTATTTTACAAAAATCTGACAAACCATGAAACCACCGATATTAAAAAACCACAGATATTAGTGTCTGGAACGGTTTTTAAAATTTCAATAATTTTGATTAGTTAATATTTTAATAAAAACCAAATTAGGGTTTTATTTATTAAAAATTTGACTGCAACTCATGGTAATTGGTAATTGATGATGCAGTCGAGGATGGTACACACAAAATCAAATAATGCCTATTCACTCTTGCCTTGAGATTTGCACGGAGCGTGCTATGAATAAAATCCTCTTTATTACTTGTGTATGAATTTTACATAATGACAATTTGGTATTGTTCAATTTTATAAGGCATATACATTTAAAAATCATTCGGAGATATTTTAATTTTATATTGTAAAAAGTATACAATTTTTGTATTGTGTATTCTACATTCTACACTGATGCATAACATGGCTGATTTATATTATATTTTTCTTGGTCATTGTAGGTATGTAGCAAGTAGACGAATTTAATGGTGCTGGATGATTGATTGTTATTGTATTTTGTTCTTGTTTTTGGTAAATAAATAAAAAAAGTAATAAAATAATTAATTTCATAATCGTCATTTAAATTAACACTGAAGCTGTTTTTTCATAGTGTTTGAGCCTGTGACGTCCATAGTTGACATACTTTTAAAAAATAATAATTAAATTACCAGTGACAATTTTTTTTATTAATTTTCAAAAAAATATATACCTTAATTTGTTTAAACAATACCAAGTGGTTCAACTAAAGGGTCGATTGATACTAATTACAGCCAAAAAAAAAACTGGACAAGTGTGAGCTGAACTCGCGTGAAGATGGTTCCGTAGTTCTGTACAGTGATTGAGAAAATTTCTATGTTATTTTAAATACCATAGACTTCTTATAGGTTTTCTTGTAATCTATAAGTAAAGAACTATTTTCTGAATTAAAAAAAATGAGTTTCGGGGAATGGTCATTCGCCTATTTTCTTAAATACATAACTTCAAAACTATTTATCACAAAATTATGAAATTAATCTATTTGAGATTCTCACAACAAGCCCTTTCATTTAATTTTGATATTTGCACAACTTTTTAAAAGAAATTCTAATTTACCCACCAAACCCAAAAGTTTAAAATTCATTTTTTTTTACCTTACACGTCCGTCTTTGGGTCAGCGACTTATGTAAATCACATTTACATATTTACACATGTGTATGTATGTGTACTAAATTTCAACTCAATCGGTGCAATAAATTCGGACCAAATTGGCTGTGACAGACGGACCGACTGACACGCCTATAATCGTTCCGTTTTTTCCTTTTGAGACAAGGAACCCTTAAAAATGAGAAAGTCCATCAAAATAGAAATAATAACTAGTTTTCAAAGTTATTGTGAGGTTACCTAAAGCAAAATAGGCGAATATGCGCAGAAACAATGTTGATCCAGCTCTTTGTGAAGATTTCTTTGGTAACACAGAGGGTGATTGATTGATCACGTTATCAAAAGCTTCAGTCAACGAAGCGAAGCGAAACGTTCCTTCAACCCAGACTGGTTCATCGTTCGTGGTTTTTATCGAGTATCGACTATCGCCTGTATCGACTAGAGTAACGATTGCGATGGGAAAGTACAATGAAAAGCAATAGCAAAAAATCTAGATACATTTACCACAAATGAAGGTGCCTTTACTTAAAGTTGTTAATGTAAGACTCTTTTTCAATACAGTTGTTAGACATGGCGTACTTTCAGAGGCTATATTTACATTAAATCTTTTGCATAGGCATATTATTTTACGCGGTCGTGATTTTCTTTACAAGCTCAATCATTAATTTTGCAGTTTGGTTTGAAATTTATAAGTCAATTTAAAAAGTTTAGTAGCAAGGGGTTTTCTTTCATACATAGAATAAAATCGGATAGATTTTATACGAGGATAAATAAATGACTCCATATGTCTTAGCATTTAATTAAAAAAAATCTTTTAAATTGCTTTTTATTAATTTTAATTACTAGGTTTAATTTAATTATTTTCACATCAACATTTGTCAAAAATCGATGAGGCTGTATGAGCGTACAAGCCCGTTGCCTAGATTCGTTGTAAAAAAAATGTTGTTGCAAAAACGCGCCATTTTCTGAAAATTTTCATTTTCTATTAACCTTTGTACGTATGTATGTTGATTTAAACATATTTAATTATTTGATTTGTTTTTTACTCTTTTCCACAACTGTATTGAAAAAACGTTGTGTGATACACGGGTGTACCTATACTATAGGTTATTGCAAACTCGTGACATTAAAATACCTCGCCGAACTCTTTTGCAATAACCTACTTTCCACCCTTGTATCACAATGTACTAACTCTCTCGCGTAATGTAAAGTTGGGTGAATCAGTGTACGATTGTATGAAAAGTCGTTTTTTTTAAATAGGTTATGCAATGTTTGTATGTTAATGTATGTATGTTTATTTAGGTCAAATCTTGTAATCAATTTTAGAGCAACTTCCAGGACTCCGATTGAGCCGGAATTTGGTATGAACCCGTATTCCCGATGACAATAGATCCTTTTGGTGTTTTGAAGTTGATCTGATGATGAACTTTGGAGGTAGAATCAAGGTCCAAGGATCGTCTTTTATTTTTAATAGAATCGAAGGAAATATATTTAGTTACTAATTGTAAAATTTTGCTGTAAGACTCCCAAATAAAATAAAATAATAAAATAATACTATTCTCGCCTTTTTTAATTTGGAAATTGGCTTTTGATCATAAAAAACTTTTCAAATAAAAGCTTGTACCTAAAAGATTTTAGGATTTTCTTCAACTTATTTTGCGAATTCCATATAAATGGGTTCCTTGGAGAAAGTTTCTCAGTTCATCAACGCGAGTAGTAGAGCGAGTAGGCAGATCGCGGCATCTAAGTTGACCGCGGCTTTATGAATATTGACGGTGCGCGGTAGGTGAGGCGCAAGCGGCTAGCCATTTCATTTTAATTACGTTACCGGGCGTGCGCGCAACAACTGTACGAAGTTTCAACGCAATCAGATGATCGTGGCAGCGCATAAAATACGAACAATTAAACATAGATTTTTATATCTTAGATTTAACATTTTATTTTTCACCTTTGACAAAAAATTCACCTCCGAAAATCAATTTTTTGCGGATCCCTCGGGAATTATTGCTTTTTCCTAGATAAAAAGTAAACCGAAAAATTACTAACCTACATCGAAAAAAAAATTACCGATATGTGTGTCCTCAAAATATTTGCATAGTTCGGTTTCGATCTGGCAAGTCGATTTAGTTTTAAAATGGAAATAGGTACGATTGTATAATAGAAAGTCGAGCCTCCTGGAGACCCATAAAATAAAACTAATCATTGTAATATATGTTGTGTGTATGTGTTTTTTTTTATTCACAATTGGTAAACCCTTGACAACATCTCACCTGGTGGTAAGTGACGATGTTGCCGAATATGGAAGCGTGCTTACCAAGATTCCCCAACGCAATGGGGAACTGGCTATCTTATCTTTATGCCGGAACACACCAATGATTTCAACATTGATATTTGGCGGCAAGACTTAGATAAGATGGTGAGCTAGCCAGGCGGGCTTAGAAAATGCCTTACCACCAACCAAACCGAGTCTTACAATTGACCCCGCCGGGAATCGAACCCGCGACCTCCTGTGTAAAGCCAGTGAACTTTGCCACTGAGCTACGGAGGCGGTTACATGTGTTACAGGTGTTTGGAAGTCTTTAGGGTTCCGTAGTCAACAAGTGCGCCATTCTATTCTATTTGTGCCAAGTTTGACCATTCGGGCACTCCCAACTCTTTGAGGTCTTTGGCGACTTCATCTTTCCATGTTTTCTTTCTTTAATGTAAGTTTTTCAAACTAGCCATTATATGAGAATGAATACCTAGTTTTCTAAAACCCGGCGCACTAGACTTCATCGCTAGACGTTTGACGTTAGTGTAGCACCAGCCTAATTCCGAACATGTGTCGTCAATTACCACAAATAACTTGTTAAACTTAACGCAGATACGCCTACCAGCTGTTATAACACCGGAAATTTTATTTTTTTAATGTTTTTTATTTATTTTTTTCTAAGCTAGTAGAACGATTACAAATCACATGCAATTATAAAAAAAAGTAATTTCTGTAGTAAGTGGGATAATTAAAAAGCAGGTTCCAAAGTTTCTCAAACTAGCCATCAAATACTAATACCCAGTTTTCAAAACCCGGCGCACCAGACTTCATCGCTAGACGTTTGACGTTAATGTAGCACCAGCCTAATACCGAACATGTATCGTCAATTACCACAAATAAACACACGCGGGAGTAACGGTCAACCTTTCAGTTTTACCAAACTTTCTACGCCATCTTCATTAAAATACACAATGACCAGTCTGCTGTGGCAGTAGTAGCCACAAGCCTCTTCACTTTCGCTTTGCCCATACCACGTCAAAAGATAAAACAACTCGCAATGACCAAATATTGGCGTAAAGCGTGATGGCCAAATGGCTAATGTTTTCGTTACGTAAAATTGTTGAGACCATAGAAATCGGAAATCTGAATAGCGAAGATCATTCATCATTATATACATTAGAATTCTTTAATACATTCATGAAATGGTACCTATTGTAAACGATTACGTAAAAGTAGGTACCTAGATTAATTGCAGGAGTTGCAGTATACGTGACTAATGCAAAGTTAAAGTACAATCAAAGTATATATATATATTAGTAGGTACTAACATACATACACTCCCTGCCGCTCTCTAGATTCCGACCTCACTCCCTCGTCACCCAAATTGATACAGATTGGTTTGATTGTCGACTTATTTTTTTACTATTATTTTATCACTTGAGAAATCCGCCATAATGACACATAATCTGGTTCAAAAGGATGTCGAACGGGCGGAGTAAGCTTACTATATGGTCCCGTTTACCTTTAGATACGGAACCCTAACATCGACAAAGTAAAAACACAGAACAAAATAACTCACTGCAATCATGTAGATGAGTTTTGTATGAAAGAAACTTTCTGCAATAAGAGTGCACCCATGGTGAAGTCTTTAATGATGAATTTATGACTATAGCTGAAAGTACCTGTATGCACATAAAATTTATACTTTCTCAGGTCATCCTTTCCGTGTTACTTACGTAAATAGCTTTTCTGGTAGTTATATTGTATTACTCATCACATCAAGAAGCTGTCGACGATTTAAATACGAGTATAGAAATAACCGATCGCCCTAATACAGGGTAGGCTCGAGCCCCTCGGTAGGGACGTATATGAGATGATATGATGATAGAAATAACGGCAGGTCGTAGTTCGAATCCTGCCACGTAACCAATGTGTTTTCAACTTCGATTTCATATAGTACGTTTATCCAACGCTCTTACGAGTACGGTGGCGGAAAACATCGTGAGGAAACCTGCGAAGAAACTCGAAGGTTGTGTGTAGAAATTACAACGCTGACCGTACTCTGTGTGATGTTTACATTTCTAGAAATGGCAAGTTTGTAAAAGCACGCGACATAGGTAGATCTAATAACCAAACACAAGTCGACCAACCCGCACTGGGCCCGCGTGGTCGACTAAGGCACGATCGCCCTAATTCATGGTAGGTTTGAGCTCCTCGGTGGGGGGGGGGGGGGGGACGTAATGTGAGCTGATATGATGATAGAAATTACTGTATTTGCATAATAGGATAATATAAAGTATGTCAGTAAATGTAGGAGAACCAAAGTAACCGACATATGTAGCTCTCAGAATTGGGCGGGGCACATAGCTCGTAGAACAGATGGCCGTTGGGGCAATAAAGTTCTCGAGTGGCGTCGGCACACCGGAAAATGTAGTATAGGCAGGCCTCCCACTCGGTGGACCGATGATCTGGTGAAGGCCGCGGGAAGCCGCTTGATGCGGGCAGCGCAGAACCGGCCGTCGTGGAAATCCTTGGGGGAGGCCTTTGTCCAGCAGTGGACGTCCTTCGGCTATTTTTGTCTAAAGTAAGTTTTGTTATTAAAAGCTTTTATTTAACTTGCAATATTCGTATGTATGTATGTTAGTTTGTTTATGTAGGTTCAAATCTTGCGATCGATTTTAGAGACTTCCAGGGGTCCGATTGAGCTGAAATTTGGTATGAAGCCGTGTCTCGGTAACAATATACATTGTGCTCCAAACTTAACGTGTATGCAAAAATTCAGCTAAATCGGAAACCGGCAAGTGGTTCTAATTTAGCTTCCAAAATTTGTCTCAAACCAACTAACACGGCAAGCTAATGTTAAGCTTGTAAAATTATATGTATTTCCAAGGCCAATATTCCCTTTTATCGAGGCCTATTCAATTCAATAGTAGCCTGCCTGCGCAAGCGTCGCCGCACTTTGTTCGTGCGATCCGCGTGCGCCGTTCGTTCGATCGTCGTGCCCTCGTCTCGTTCACCTTGCAATGCCAAGCATAAGGTATTCACCCCGGACAGGTATAGCAGCTATAATAAAGGGTACTTCTCTCTCATTCTTAAGAAGGATTCTGTAGAAAGGAAAAAGACCGACAATCGTGCCTTTGCTTTAATATGGGTAACATAGGTTGTGAGTATACGTGATAGATAGCGCATAGTTTAGTTACAGCATCATGTATGCCGCCTGATGCAAAATCTTTTTTGATTCTGCTGTAAAGTAGTAGATGATCGAACAAAACTAATGAGTAATGTAATGACCATGATCACGCATACCGATATGCCAATAAAATAGTAACAAAAGGGCAAATTCAAATCATGGAATGAGTTTAAAACGGAAGATAAATCTTCATAGATAATAATAATATTATTTTTCATTTCATTTCAGATACTTAAACATACTTAAATGTTGTCTTATTATAATGCCAATAATAAAGCGATCTTTTTCACATAGGTACCCTTAATAAACAAAGATAGGTATGTGCCCTTATACCTAGGTTAACTGAGGCTTTCGTTTGTAACCTTAAGGCTTAAAGACGACTCAATCCGAGCAGGCTGAAAGGTGGTAAAATAATATCGTCTATTAATTTAAGTTCAAATCAAAGCGGGCTTCAACGCGACTTTTACGTTGAAACCGCACGCCCAGTTCTCGATTTTTACATGTTTTTTTATTAATTAAAATGAAAGCTTTAAAGTCACAGATTTTCGTGTGTTGGTTTGATTCAACATTATTAACTATTTGTTTTCAAGAAATTTTGCAATGAATGTCTATTTTTGACATCAAAAGTGGTGATATTTTTAAAATTTTATTCAATCAATTAAATTATTTTTTTATTACTTTAAGCATACCTATTAAATATTTTAATCATAGTGATAGCTTTACATAGTCTTTCAATAATTTGAATTGAATATTGTCATTTGACCCATCTTAAGGCCTTAATATAAAAATACAGATAACTCAATTAAATAAAATTAGCAATTAACTGCTTCTTATCACTAAGATGTTATTTATTACCTTATAGATTAGATTATAAAAATAAATCTTTTAAAGGGATTAATCGATAATATTATTATACGAATGGCTAACCCCTTAAGACGGTAATATTACAGAATTTCTTTATTTTTGACGTAAATTACTTCTAATCCTAAACGATAGAAAACTCAAGGTTGAAAAAAAATACCCTTGCTATTAGAAACACGATTGAGCAGTTTCGGCTCGTTAGAAAAAAAACCCAAAGATAGGTCTACACTGTTATTTTCAACTCTAGTTATGACTAATAATTTAAAGTATAAATTTAAAAAAAATATACAACAATATTTGCTATGAAAATACAAAGTGAGTAATGTTGTTATTTTTTATAGCTTCATTGTAGTTTTTGATTGAAACGAAAAACCATTGAAAAAGTGTAAATGTGTGGTTATTTTCTTTACTCTACACGTAAAGAAAAAGACAGAGACAACTGTTCCAATCAAGACCTCGCCTTAACATTTCCACTTACTTTTACTAACTTCCCGATGAACTTTAAACATGACCTGAAACTTTAAACATGACTTGAAACTTTAAACATGATTTGAAACTTTAAACATTCTTACCTAACTCAAAACTGGATGACAATCAATGTAATATTATGAAAAAAAAAAAGAAAATCTCTTCTCTTTTCTGTTATCGTGTGGCACATTAACCGTGCTAACCAAGGGCACAGATGAGATACTAGTTACTTCGTAACCAAGGGATAGACGACGGTTGCCTCGTGTTGCATTAGCATCACCCGCAGTCACGTGTTGTAGGACATTTAGATTTATACCTACGGACGTGTGCAACGCGACCTTTATACACATCTGGAATCAGATGTGCAGGTTTCCTCGCGATGTTGTCCTTCACCGTTAAAGCAATCGGTAGGTGCCGGCGAAGAAATCCTAATTCTGGATTTTCCACATTACAATATTTTCAGCATATGATAAGTTTCGAAAAACTCAGTAAACGTTTCGAAAAACTCAGTAAACCTTTCGGTAAACTCATCCAGATTTGAAACGGGACCTGGAGCCACTGAAGCTTTTTTAATATTTTTTTTAATAAAAAGACTAAAACCGGTCAAGTACGAGTCAGAACCGCACACATAGGGCTCCGTGCCGTCATACTAGATGGCGCTTGTTTCTTCACGTTAAAAAAAACACGTTTTTTTTGTATGAAGACCACCCTTATTTTTTCACTTTTTCAAATGTTTAGGATTTGTTGTTATGGCGGCAACAGAAATACATCATCTGTGAAAATTTCAACTGTCTAGCTATCACGGTTCATGAAATACAGACTGGTGACAGACGAACGGACAGACAGACAGACATACAGACAGACTTCGCCCGCATGTTTATCGGGTTTTTTTTTTTGGCTAAAACCTTCCCGGGCATGCGTTTAACAACTGTACGAAGTTTCATTACAATTTGTTGAACGGTATGGCAGCAGCGCGTAAAATACGAACAAACAAACAAACATAGATTTTTATATATTACTTATATACTTAACTAGAGAAAAGCCAAAGATAGCCCTCTGTTTTGTCATGTTTACGTTTTGCATTTCTTTGAAACTCCAAAAGCAAGTATTCAATATTATTTTTTATGGCGTCTGGTATTTTATAAATCCACCCCCCTTAATTTCTTCAACCTGCATAGACTGAGCAGATGTAATCTCCGGCATTAAAATAGATATTAAAATGCCTGATGGCTGGCCACCTGCCCTAGCCTCCATAGTTTGATCATCTGCCAAGTAATGCTAGGGTATGTTTTGTTTTAAACCACTTTTTATTTACAACATCTTTGCGATGCTCTGTAATTATTCCTTGCACATTATCTCTTTTTTTATTCAAAAAGGACTGCAGGATGTGGTGTAGATGTGGATGCATAGGTCTGCTGCCAACTAAACTGCAAAGACTATCTTAAAATTATTAAGTCAAAGTAACTGCCTAAAACGTTCGACAAGCAAGTAACCCCGTTTTGTTATTAAATACTATGATAAGAACTTCTCTGCTATTAATTTACCTAGGAAATCAAGGTGCATTGCACAGTCGTTTTATGCAGGTAGGTAGTTCTACGTCGTAGTTAGTAACTATTATATTAATCTGTGGTAGTTACAAGTAACTTTGGAGGCTTTAGGATCAGTATATTCTATGCTTACTGTTTGCAAGTGATCTTGATGACTGTGCAACGTGCACAATATCAATATACATAATATATAATATTTACTTTTGTCAGTGTGTAATTAATAATGACGTGTGTGCCAAATAAACACACGATTTAAATTTGCCACCATTTATGCAATAAAGTGTTGGCAACCCTTAAAAATAAATCTGTCAGTATATCAGCTTATATACGACCCCACCGAGGGGCTCGAGCCTACACTGAATTAGGGCGATCGGGCCTTAGTCGACCACGCGGGCCCATTGCGGGGTGGTCGACTTCACACATAAACTTCAAGTTATCGCAGACGTGTGCAGGTTTCCTCACGATGTTTTCTTTTACCGTAAGAGTGTCGGATAAACGTACATATGTAATCAAAATTCGAAAACACATTGGTACGTGGCAGGAATTAACCACGACCTCCCGGACAAGAGGTAGCGGCCCTACCCTTTGCGCCACCGACGCTCTTTATTATTATTTTTTAAATTTCTTTCACGGAAAAAAAACTCAAAAAAGTCGTGAATGCCTACCTATTTTGTTTGCTAGTTTATTTTAGTTATTTAACAAAATTCGTATTAGTTCGCATAGAGAGGTCGCCTACTCGTTTTCTGTAGAATTATGAAAGTAGGATGGCAATAACAAAACCAGCGGAAGTCGTGAGAAGTGGGTGGGATCGTGTTAAGAAAGCAGGTTCTCGTGATATAATCACCCATTGTTGATGACGTGACTCTGGTGACAGTTCCTGCTGAATACATTGAAGTAAAATTTTCATAGGCACGCACGCACAGACCGACAAAGCATTTGACTGCATGAGGGCACCGCGCCGCGCCCGCCGCGCTGCTCTAGAGAAACTTTATGCCATAATGAACAAATTTCAAATTAAATCAGACTTCATTTTCTATCATATTGTATCGTATTGTAGTTAGGGCGTGTATTTCTGTATTTTTATTTTAATATCTACTAGCTGTCCCGGCGAACTTCGTTCCACCTTACACTACACTACCCTATCCTACACTATCCACTATCCTACACTTTTATATATATAAAAGGAAATCGTGTTAGTTACACCATTTACAACTCAAGAACGGCTGGACCAATTTTTATAATTCTTGTTCTTTTGCATTTGTCTTCGTCGGGAATAGGATAATAAGTATTAAAATATGATATTCATCAATAAAAAAAAATGGTTTTAGGGTAAGGTCACAGATTACTAAATAGTTACTTCGTAAGTAAGGTAGTGTAGTGTAGTATAGTTAGGGTAGGGTATGGTAGGGTAGGGTAGGATAGGGTAGTGTTGTGTAGGGTAGGGTAGTGTAGTGTAAGGTGGAACGAAGTTCGCCGGGACAGCTAGTATAATAATAGATTACAGCATCCTGGAATGGTCGAAATCTACCTTTAACGAAGCTTATAGTTAAACAAACAAGACATCCGGTCGGTCCCCAGCTCCGGTACGGTAACACAGGAAAAATATAATTTTTAGGGTTCCGCGCACCCTTTTACTAAGCCTACGTAGTACTATTACATAATCTGTGCTCCGGTGTCTGTCCGTCTGTCTGCAGCGGGCTGTATTTCATGAAAACATGTAAACTTGAAATTTTCATAGAATGTGTATATTTTCTTATTGCTGCTATAACAACAAATACTGAAAATATGAAAAAGTGAAAAATGAAGAAGGATCCCCATACAAAAAACATGTTTTTATATTTTTTGATATAATGTGAATAGGTATAGGCTTAGTTTTGTGGAGAAGTGTGTGTGGCGGCAAAGTATATTATATGTATTAATACTAACATACAGTATGGACACTCCCTGCCGCTCTCTGGATTGCGACATCACCTCCTCGTCACCCATATTGATACAGATTGGTTACAGTTTGATTCTCGAACGTATGGGATTTAGCCGTGATTTTGTTTGCTCCGTCATTTGTTTTTATAAATGTCATTTCATGACCATTTGTATGCAGTGTCCGGGGTGTGGTGGCGGTATGGAACCCTCGGACCGCGAACTTTAAACTTTATTTTATTTATGACGAAGACAAGATGGTTATGATCACGGAAATTATGATGCTTATACTTCTAAGTAATTACTACATGGTCTGCATGTGTATGTGTCGCAGCTATATTGTTGAATTAGTCGTTTTACCGAATAAAACTGAGTCGAACGGACGGACGGACGAACGTAGGGACGGACGGTTAGGTTAGGTTAGCATGTCTTGTTCTACCGTTCGCGAGGCTCAGTTCGATTCGGTTTTATTCGGAGTTTTTTTCCGGGATGCATCCGACACCGATACCAATATATCGGCGATATTTTAGGTTTACCGATATATCGATATTTTTATTGCCGATACAACTACAACTCAACTCACGCTTTAAAAAAGTAATGTAAACGCGCCTCGTTTCGACCATTTCCGTGTAAACGAGGCACGAACTGTAGTCTCTGTTCTCTGTTGGCTTTTGTTTCGACTTTTTTCATGTTAAAAATTAAAATACAAAATCACATAACGAAATTAATTAGTTTACGTATGAGTATTTTTATAATAACTATAGTCGGTTGAATTAAATAAATAGCAAAATAATTATTAATTAATTTCAAAAACAAAAGTGTTTTTATTTAATTTCGGCATTTGATAATTCCTAAGTACCTAATATGTACATATTATATGTTGCAGCTAAAGGTAGGTGTGAACATAAACTTAAGATTAGCCGGCTAAACTTCACCTCGCTCACCACCCGAAAACATTACCCAGCCAGTGTAGGGTAGACCTTGTTGTGTATGTACAGTTAAACGACGATTACCAACTAATAATCGGACTTTACCTAAACAACTTTAGCCGGCTAATTTTAAGTTTATTTTCACACCCACCTTTAGCCGTGACATATACATATATTGTAAAGAAAACGTGTCCCTTTGCATCAATTTTGAAAATTATAACACATCAAACTTGTGGAATCGCATGAAGAGGTACCCTCCAAGTGAACACCAAGTGGACACCGCTTCAGCGTCGAAAATAATGCAGAAAACAAAATACCATCCAAGTGTATTGGACACAGCTTCAGCTAACCAGAAAATAATATTCACTTAGAGTATTGGTATCGGTATTTTTATAACATTATCGGTATCGATATACAATTATCGGCAAAAAGGCGTATCGATGCATCCCTAGCTTTTTACTCAGTAGTTTTACAAAGCGGCGCGCCACGTTGTAAAACGGCTAATTCTACAATTTGGCTGCGACATTATGCATGTCTTGTCTGCAACATAGGCACCTATCTATAGTATAGTATCTATATACTCGTAAGTATACGCAACGAAGATATTCTCAAAGATTTCGACGCTTTCACGATCGGTTTCTCTCTAAGCTTTCCACTGCTCTGTCGCCCCAATTCCAATGTAGATTTATGTTTAGGTAGGATGGTATAGATAAACCTCATTTATATTAACCAAAGGCTTTGACGTTCTACCGAAGTAACTAGTATCTCGTCTGTGGTTCTACCTAGGTATTTGAGAGTCTCCAGGAGGCTCGAGTTTTCATACAAACGTAGTTCCGCTTTAATACAAAAACTACATGACGGATTGAATCCAAACTTTGTAAATATATTGAGATAGACACATATCGATGTTTGTAATTTGTTTTCATCGTAGTAAATTTTAACGTAACTAAACAAAGGCTGAAATTAGTTTTGTACTGAAAGTTTGAAAATGTTCTTTTTTTTTCCCGTTTTATATTAGTACATCAAAAACTAATTACAAACATCGATATGTGTCTACTCAATATATTTGCAAAGTTTGGATTCAATCCGGCATGTAGATTTTGTATCAAAGCGGAACTACGTTTGTATGGAAACTCGAGCCTCCTGGCGGCCCTTAAGGCGGTAATATTACAGATTTTCGTTATTTTTGATGTTAATTACTCCTAAACGATAGTTGTTGATGATGTTTGAAAAAAAAATACCCTTATTGTTGATGATGTTCCTTAAAGTCAAAAGCTATTAGAAACACGAATGAGCAGTTTTGGCTCGATAGAATAAATCCCAAAGATAGGTCTACACTGTTTCTTTCAACTCTAGTTATGACTAATATTTTAAAGTTGAAATTTTAAAAAATATACAACAATATTGGTTATGATAATACAAAGTGAGCAATGTTATAATTTTTTATACTTTCATTGTAGTTTTTGAATGAAACTAAAAACCATTGAAAAAGTGTGGTTATTTTCTTTAATCTTTACACGTAAAGAAAAGGACAGAGACAACTGTTCCAATCAAAACCTCGCACTAAGCACTTGTGTTTTCATTGTGTTTTTTTTTAATTTAGATAGGTAGGTAGTTACAAAAATATATTTCAGTGAGAAGTTCTCACAAAAACATCAATATCGCTATTTTTACACGACTGCCCACAAAAAAGGAGATCAGATCTAATGTATGTATGTTTCTTTAATCCACGATAATATCTTCTAAACGGCTTGATGGATTTTACATTGAAAGGTATCGCTAGATTCGTCTTGATCCCGTTAGCGGCATAGGATACATTTTACCCGACTCCCCAAAAAAGAGGGGTTGTGTTTTTAACAAATTTTTAATTTAAAGTTATTGTAGAACTGTTGAAGGCCCTTAGGATTGAGGATCTGAAATGGCGATTTCTCTAAAAATATTGAACTTTCGATACAATAAGTAGGCCTGTCAGTCAGCTGATCGATTAATTGTTTTTTACGAGTACCCATAAATGGTAAGCGTTTGGCATCATCTCACCTGATTTTCATTCCTTTCGCAAAAATGTTTTAAATTTCGTTTAACCATATCTGTGGCGTGATGGTTAGTCCACTAGCTTCACATCAGAATGTCACGGGTTCGATTCCCTGCGTAGTCTAACTTTGTAAGACAGTAAGCCTCGGTTTCTTTGTTAGAACAGCATTTTCTAAGCCCGCCTGGCTAGTTACCGTCATTGAATAGAGACGTAGCATTCATTGGAACAGACAATGAAAGTATAAAAAATAATAACATTTCTCACTTTGTATTATCATGAATTCGTAACAAATAACGTTGTATATTTTTTTTAATTATAATACTACAATTTTTTTATAGCCAAACCTGATCAATCGTGTTTCTAATAGCTTTTGACTTTAAGGAACATCATCAACAGTAAGGGTATTTTTTTCTATCGTTTTAGAGTACTTGACGTCAAAAATAACGAAAATCTGGAACATTACTGTCTTAATCGATCTGCTGACAGGTCCACATCGAAATTTTGATGATCGGAAGTCCAATATTTTAAGTGAATTAATGACCGAAATAAATTAAATACTAATAGCATAGTATTAAATACTATTAATACATAGGTTCCTTGGAAAAACTGATTAAAGGCTTATAAATCATACGACCTTAATAAATGAGCTTCTAAACTATTATCTTCTTTTTTTATTATTCTCAGTTGGTAATCCCTTGGCATCACCTCACCTGATAGTAAGTGACGATGATGCCGAAGATGGAAGTGGACTTACCAAGATTCCCAACGCAATGGGGATCTAGCTATCTTATCTTCAAGCCGGAACACATCAATGTTGTTAACACTGATCTTTGGCGGCAACACTTAGATAAGATGGTGGTAGCTAGCCAGGCGGGCTTAGAAAATGCCCTACCACCAACCAAACCGAGTCTTACAAGTTGACCCCGCCGGGAATCCAACCCGCGACTTCCTGGTGTAAAGCGAATGGACTAACCATTACGCCAAGGAGGCGGTTAAAATAGAGATAGAGATATAGAAGCAATGTTTTCCACGGTTTGATGGAGAAGTGGAGCCAACTGAGAATAATTTGACAGCGCTGAAGACGTGTCTTCAATTGCAGCAAATACAATTTTGCTACATTTTGATGTTTTTGTTAATTTTATAAAAAAGTAGTAAACCGATTTTGATAAAATTTATATGGGACGAACTTTGATGTACTTATATACTCTATCCAATAAAAATATTATTGATATCTGATTACTCTGTAAAAAGTTATACGTGATCCTGATCATACTAGACACGGATTGAGTTGAGAACCTCCTCCTTTTTGAAGTCGGTTAAAAAGAAATTGTATGACAATAATTATCATCATATCAGCTCATATACGTCCCCACCGAGGGCCCCAAGCCTACCCTGAATTAGGGCGATCGGGCCTTAGTCGTCATAACTAGAGTTAAAAGTTACGGTGTAGACCTATCTTTGGGATTTTTTTTTATCGAGCCAAACCTGATCAATCGTGTTTCTAATAGCTTTTGACTTTAAGGAACATCATCAACAGTAAGGGTATTTTTTTCTATCGTTTTAGAGTACTTGACGTCAAAAATAACGAAAATCTGGAACATTACTGTCTTAATCGATCTGCTGACAGGTCCACATCGAAATTTTGATGATCGGAAGTCCAATATTTTAAGTGAATTAATGACCGAAATAAATTAAATACTAATAGCATAGTATTAAATACTATTAATACATAGGTTCCTTGGAAAAACTGATTAAAGGCTTATAAATCATACGACCTTAATAAATGAGCTTCTAAACTATTATCTTCTTTTTTTATTATTCTCAGTTGGTAATCCCTTGGCATCACCTCACCTGATAGTAAGTGACGATGATGCCGAAGATGGAAGTGGACTTACCAAGATTCCCAACGCAATGGGGATCTAGCTATCTTATCTTCAAGCCGGAACACATCAATGTTGTTAACACTGATCTTTGGCGGCAACACTTAGATAAGATGGTGGTAGCTAGCCAGGCGGGCTTAGAAAATGCCCTACCACCAACCAAACCGAGTCTTACAAGTTGACCCCGCCGGGAATCCAACCCGCGACTTCCTGGTGTAAAGCGAATGGACTAACCATTACGCCAAGGAGGCGGTTAAAATAGAGATAGAGATATAGAAGCAATGTTTTCCACGGTTTGATGGAGAAGTGGAGCCAACTGAGAATAATTTGACAGCGCTGAAGACGTGTCTTCAATTGCAGCAAATACAATTTTGCTACATTTTGATGTTTTTGTTAATTTTATAAAAAAGTAGTAAACCGATTTTGATAAAATTTATATGGGACGAACTTTGATGTACTTATATACTCTATCCAATAAAAATATTATTGATATCTGATTACTCTGTAAAAAGTTATACGTGATCCTGATCATACTAGACACGGATTGAGTTGAGAACCTCCTCCTTTTTGAAGTCGGTTAAAAAGAAATTGTATGACAATAATTATCATCATATCAGCTCATATACGTCCCCACCGAGGGCCCCAAGCCTACCCTGAATTAGGGCGATCGGGCCTTAGTCAACCACGCGGGCCCAGTGCGGGTTGGTCGACTTCACACACAACCTGCGAGTTTCTTCGCAGGCGTGTGCCGGTTTCCTCGCGACGTTTTCCTTCACCGTAAGAGCGTCGGATAAACGTACATCTGAAATCTAAATTCGAAATCACTGGCATTTATACTACAATTATTTTGAAATGTAGATAAAACCAACAAAAGAGCAACTTTTATTCAAATGAAACTTAGTTAAGGTTTAAAAGGCTTAGAATGAAGCAAAAAAAGGCATTGTAGCATGCTAGCAGGTAGACAGATTAAGCATGCTGCGGACAGACGACTGTGGATGAAGGCTGAGCTTCGCAAAAAAATGATACTTCCTTTGAAAATGTCAGAGTCGGCCGGAGTCAAAATCTCCGACGTCTGATGAGACAAAAAAAAGCGACGAGCGAGCGAGGCCTAAGATGGGTCAAATGAAAATATTCAATTCAAATTATTAAAAGACTGTGTAAAGCTATCACCATGGAAAAAATATATAATATACTTATAGTAATAAAACATCGATACAATTGAATACAGTATTAAAAATATTACCACATTTGATGAACAAAAATATACTGTAGACCCTGTTTTTGGCATTAATTGCAAATTTCTCGAAAACAAATAGTTAATATAGAATGAAACCAACACAATAAAATCGGTGACTTTAAGAACTTTCATTTTAATTGAACACATTTTTTAAACTTATTTAAAAGAGATGAAAAGTATAAAAACATGTATAAAATTCTAGAACTGGACGTTCGGTTTCAACGTAACAGCCGCGTTGAAGTCCGCATTGATTGAGACTTACGTTCGATATTATTGAAACACGTATCAACCTGCTTGGATTGAGTGATCTTAGCGCCTTAAACAGATTACCGTGAGACATTCACTTTTGCAGGTAATGCTTTAATAGTTAGATATACTCGTAAATACAGACATGTATTAAATATCCAAACACAGAGCAAACTGTTCGTCACACGAATTTTTGCTCTAGATGATGGGAACCGAACCCACTACCCTAGCCTAGCAGACAGAAGCGTAGAACACACCACCGAGTCAGTCAATTAAATAAATAAGGACATAGTCTATATAGAGCACTACACTAATCAACACTTTACATACGAACATACAGCAATGTACACTCCCTGATAGATAATATGTCTTTCTTCGGCCTGTTTTTACGCCCTTCTAATAGCGCTCCTAGATAGCTCTATCCCTGGTTCTGGACTGTGATCTCATTCTAGCCAGTGTGTCTGCTTCTTCGTTGCCTTCCACTTCTACATGTCCAGGGACCCAGACCAGTTGCTGCCCACAATGATTAGCTTAGTGACGTCGTCATTCTAAATACAACGACGTACTCCCAAAGATGGCAGACCAGTTATTTTTTATGCACCCCCATGTATGGGTATCAAATTTTGCTGAGAAGAATAAGAAAAAAATGAAATTATTTTTAAATTAAAGCTTGTACCTAAAAGCTTTGAGGTATTTCGAAAATTACTATTTGTACATAGGTGGAAACTAATAAATTTATATTTATGAACATACGTATTAGGGTTTATAAAAAATGTGGGCGCGACGCAGGGTGAGGGCAAAGAATACTAAATATTACTACGTCACACCCCGGACACTGCATACAACGGTCGTAAATTGACATTTCTACAAACAAATGACGGAAGCAAACAAAATCACGGCGAAATCCCATACGTTCGAGAACCAAACTATAACCTATCTGAATCAATATAGTGGGGTCGGAATCTAGATAGCGGCATTGTACTGTATGTTAGTAATTATATACTTTGACTACGTGGTGAGGGTTTGTGTGCATTTTATCTGTCCAGTATTACCCCTTATATATAGCATATATCTCTGGTATTGCCTGCGGCTTCTTCGCGTGGATGAAGCATTTATGACTGTCCTTGAGAGTGTGCGGTTCGCGAGCGCGGAAATGAGTATTTTTTAGATAGTCCGGAAACTACGCCTATTCCGGGATGAAAAGTAAGAAGGTAGTACTTACATATATAGGTACTTATCCTACATATTATGATGTTCTCCGTCCTTTATTCTAGCAATATGCCAAATTTCTGCGAATTTGGTCGGTAGTTTTACCCTAAAAGAGTAGCAAACAGACAGACAGACAAACTTTTAGATTTCTATTTATCATCATCATCATATCAGCCGAAAGACGTCCACTGCAGGACAAAGGCCTCCCCCAATGTTTTCCACGACGACCGATCCTGCGCTGCCCGCACCCAGCAGCTCCCAGCACGTCGTCGGTCCACCATGTGGCCGTGGGAGGCCTGCCCACGCAAAGTCTTCCAGTACGCGGTCGCCACTCTAGAACTTAACTGTCCCATCGGCCATCTGTTCTACGAGCTATTATTATTTAGTAAGAATTATTAGTGAGATTTCTATGAAGAATTTTTATCAGAAAGGTTTTTGACAGGTAGGTAACATACATACCTTCATGGAAAAAAGTGCACGAATGAATGCACCAGAAGTCACTCACGGAATAGGAGGTACAGTTACGCACATATTAGTTCGTGCCATTAATATTCCACTTACACGTATTTATGCTTAACGTGTCTGCTCTGGGTGTAACGGTTCTATTACAAGGCCTCGAAAAATTGTTTTTTATGATTTTGATTGGCACGTTTTATTACCTTTAATTAGACGTAATTCAGAATGCTGCATGTAGCAAGCATGTACATAATATCTATGTAGGTGAAAGAGTTTCAGCAAAGTTTAAAAAATATTACTTTAAAAAGTAGTTTCAGGCAGGTGCTTTTTACTTGCGAGCGACGAAGGAGTGAGAAGGTACTGTGATGGCTAAAAATAGAATTTGTATTTGATAGGAATCGATTGTCTTACATTAATAGAGTCCAAAAAACAAAACGAAATTCATATGTGTAGACACAGACATGTGTGAGTGTCCAGGCTCTTAAACACTGATCGGATTTGGATAAAATTTTGGTTACGGATATGTTTTTAATTTAAGTAGCCATTGTTTTCCTCACTTCATTTTTAGAGTTGCCGCCAAAGGAAAAAAGATGGCTAAAGAAATTCAGTTGGCAACATCGTGGCACTAATAAAGGCTGCCATACTAAAAAATATCTAAGTATGTACTTACATTATTATATCTTATTGTTGATTTTTGTATGCTCAAAAATACAATGTTAAACGTTAACAGTGCCCATACAAGTGTAACGAAACTCGCCATATGACCATATGTGTGAGCCCGTAAAGTAACATGGGGCTCGTGTGCCTCTGCCGTGTACCACATACGGTACACTGTGTTACGCAGGAAAGTATGCACAGCCTGGCTGTACAATTTATCTAAGTGACATGCCTATACGTGCCTTATATCCTACGCTGAAAGGATACAACCAACGTGCAAAAAACACAATTATTGTACCTACGATATAAATAGTATAGACAAATAGAAAAAAGCTACATAATATGAGCGATGTAGGGACATTGTAAGCAAAAAAAGCCTTATAATTTACGTTTTACCTATGAGTCCTATGACAAATGAACTTTTTTTTTAGTGAAAACTTGGATGTAAAAAAACAATTGAACTCGCGACACTGTAACCTGTAACCTGTAATGTCACCGCCACCGCCAGGGACACTCGGAGGGTCAAAACTTATAAAAGTGTATTTGAAATAGGTAAAAAAAACAATTGAACTCGCGACACTGTAACCTGTAATGTAACCGCCACCGTACCAGGAACACTCGGAGGGTCAAAACTTATAAAAATGTAAAAAGTTTTCACTTCTACTAAAACTGTTCCATTAATTTTTGATAGATAGATTCCAACCAATTAATTGTTTTGTAGGTAGGTATACATACCTACATTGGTAGTTAGGTGTATAGAAATATTTTAACTCAATCGCCCTTAACTACTGCTAAATAAATAATGTAACGTTTATGTATACAAGCTAATTAATAATAATCATCTTACCTGTATGTTACTCCGTTTTACTTCAATGTAGAGCCAGTTATCTGTGGAGAATGCTATTGCCATAAGAGCAGCAGCCACGATTGCTGTAATGGTCGCTATGGACAAAGTTACCGCTGAGCAAGGCATTTTTACAACCTCCCGAGAGACAGTGAGATAGAGAGAAGACAAGAAGTATGATCACAAACACAACACTCTGTATATTCCAATAGTTCACCTAAACAGCATTTTTGTAACACTTAGCGGAGCGGAGAACACGACAGCACAATCACAATTTATTAAAACTCATATAAATGCGGTCATCGCCAGGCGCACCGAGTTCGCGGACGAGACCTGCCTTGCCTACTTCGCGTCGTCAACTTGCTTCGCCTCCTTGCCTTGCCGCTCTCTTGCGGATGTGAAACTTTCGAAAGCGAAACAACTCCTCCAAGTGGCGGGAATGTAAATTAAAAGACTGGTTTAAGTGATACCAGAGTAGAAAATACAAATGGTAGGATAATAATAATAGTATTTACAGCTTTGTATTGAACGCCTACGAACAGTTATACCAACAGAATAAAATAAAAAATGGCAGTCATAATTATATTCGCTTTTTGAAAATGATAAAGACTAGAATAGGGATGGGATGTCGATGACACACAGAAGGGTTCTTTCAAGATCTATAAAAAATAATTTTGTAATTTTCAAAATTTAAAAAAACTCGGTAAAATTTAAGCGTTTTATTTCATTATCATCATATCAGCCAATGGACGTCCACTGCTGGACATAGGCCTCCCCCAAGGATTTCCACGACAACCGGTTCTGCGCTGCCCGCATCCAGCGGCTTCCCTTAACTTTCACCAGGTCATTGGTCCACCGAGTGGGAGGCCTGTCTACGCTACGCTTTCCGGTGCACGGTCGCCACTCGAGAACTATACTGCCCCAATGGCCATTCCCCACCCACTATGTGCCCCAATATGTGCCATGCCCACTGCCACTTAAGTTTAGCAATTCTTTTAAGCGTTTTATTTATGGAAGATAAATAGAAATCTATTTGACATGTTTCGTTTCTTTTTAACCGACTTCATAGGAGGAAGTTTACAATAAAATTTTTGACCCCCGGCGCAAGAGGGTTATTAGTAGTTTGAAAACTTTGGCTGTGTGTGTCTGTCTGTATATTTATTTGTATGTTTGTTAGTGGCATGAGTTCCCATACGGTTGAACCAATTTTCATGTGTTTTTTTATTAAAAGCTGGGTACAGCGAGAAACTTGTGATTTTTTTCATGAAAGTTGGTTCAGTCATTCAAAGATCATCAGCTCTTTTCCTGGTTGGTGCAAGGATCTCAACCATGGATATACAGGATGTAACAAAATTAGTGTAGGCAGGGGGGCAAAGTTGTGCAGTATGACGAGTAGAAACCTCAATTAAGGGGTAATTGAGGTTTCTACTCGTCATACTGCACAACTTTTGCTTATGACTATGCTGAAATCTAAAAAAAATTACTTTATACAAATCTATCGATCAGCTGATCGACCAATTTCAGTGACCAACATCAGTGCTAACATTGATGTGTTCCGGCTTGAAGGTAAGATAGCCAGATCCCCATTGCGTTCTATTTTCGGCATTATCGTCACCTGACATCAGGTGAGATGATCCTAAGTAAGGGCTTATCAATTTTGGATTAGAAAAAATACTATCGGGTCGTAATCAGAACGAGTCAATCAGGATTTATCTATTAAATACCGCGCATTTTTTTAACCAAACAAAAATGAAAGGTAACCTGTAATTAGTTCTAAGCTGGCGCACTTTCTAAGTGCGGTCAACTAGTACGACTGTTACTTAAACTAATCAAATAAAAAAAAAACATCACTTGTAAAACTTTTAGTTTCATTTTCATTAATCAACCCTAGCGCTAGAACGCCGTTCTATCGCCGCCGCGATTCGCGCGCCGCCCGTGTACGCAGTTATGACCGCTAAGTCGAGCGCCTTAATACTTATGTTTCCGTGTATTATCTGACAGTGGGAACGAGCAGGTTAATAAATGCGTAGGTATTTTCGTTTTATAAGGAAGTGCAGTATCTGTTACGAAGTAACTAGTATCTCATCTGTGCCCATTGTAAGCAACCATGTCTCAGTTCCGTATGTCATCACTGGCAACACACACTGGTCGAAGACCTTGGTCTTAAGACACTGCGGTATCTGGGACGTAAAGATATTGCGAAGCTTCCCGAACGCTGCCCAGCCGAGTTGGATTCGACGATTGATCTCTTTCTCGAAGTTGGACCTACCTAACTGGACTGTTGGTCCCAGGTATACATATTTGGTGACAACTTCGAGTATAGAGCCTCCAACCTTCAGAGGAGTAAGTATGACACGGACGTTTGACATAAGTTTCGTCTTGTCCATGTTCATTCTAAGACCTACTTGTTGAGAGGCTCTACTGAGGCCATAGAGCATTGTGCGTGCGTAAGTCGTACATAGTCTCAGCCATGACCACGATATCGTCAGCGAATCGAAGGTGCGTGATGTACTCGCCGTTGATATTGATGCCGAGTTCACCCCAGTCCAAAAGCTTAAAAACATCTTCCAGGGCGGCGGTGAACAGTTTCGGAGATATAAAGTCTCCCTGTCTCACCCCTCGCTGCAGCTGGATAGGTTCCGAGTTTTGATCCTGCAGGCAAACCGACATGGTGGCGTTTTCATACAAACACTTCAGCACTTCGATATATCGATAGTCAATTTAGCACCTCTGGAGAGACTGTAACACAGCCCAAGTTTCGACCTAGTCGAAGGCTTTCTCATAGTCCACGAACGCCAAGCATAGTGGCTGATTGTACTCTTCGATCTTCTGTATAATCTGCCGCAGCGTATGTATGTGGTCTATGGTACTAAAGCCTTTTCAGAAACCGGCTTGTTCGGGAGGCTGGAAGTCGTCAAACCTGCGTGCGAGACGATTCGTAGTTACTCTCGAAAACAGTTTGTAGACTGGCTCAGAAGTGAGATGGGTCTGTAGTTCCTCAGCAGGGTATTGTCGCCCTTTTTGAAGAAAAGCACGACCACACTTCTGTGCCATGCCTTAGGCGTTTGTCCCTCAAGTATAACGCAATTAAATAATTTCTGAAGAGCTTTAAGTACCGGTGTTTCACCTGCTTTTAGAAATTCAGCCGTAATTCCATCATCACCCGGTGCCTTATTGTTTTTAAGCTGTTTAAGAGGCATTCTAATCTCGTACAGGCTGACGTCCGGGATATCTTCGGTATAGTGTCGGGTAAGTCTAGCTCTTGGGTCTTTAGCCAGATCGCTGACAGGCAGACGTGTGGTCATGTACAATTGTCCGTAGAACTTCTCAACTTCTTCCAGCAACTCAGTTCCATCAACTTATACGATATGATCCTGCCATCTTCAGTCTTCAGCTTGGTCAGTTGGCTTTGACTAACAGACAGATCTCTTACGAACACTTTTGAGCCTTTGTTGTTCTCAATCGCCTCTTTAATACAATTTGTATTATAGTGGCGCTAATCGCGAGTTAGAGACTTTGAGATCTGCCTGTTTAGTTACCGATACTGAGTAGCGTCTTCAGAGGACTGCAAAACCAATCTGCGTCTTTCTTCCATGAAGTTGCTGGTGAATTCCGAGATTTTTTTTTGAACGGCGAGTTTTAAAAATCTTAGACCCGACCGTTTGAACAATTTCCACGAACCTGTCGTTATAATCGTCCACATTCTCGCAGTCTCCTAGGCATTCGAAGCGATTGTGTAACTCGAGCTGAAAGTTCTCGGGGTTTTGGAGCTGGATGGGCGCTGGTCGGAGCGTGGTCTTCATCAGTTAACATCTTTCTTGCTTGGTCTTTAGATGCAATGTGCCTCTTACCATTCGGTGATCGCTTCCTGTTTTAACTGAGTTGATCACAGAGACATAATTGAATATTTGCCTTCTCGTCGACAAGATGAAGTCGATCTCGTTCTTCGCTACGCCATTGGGATGCAACAATGTCCACTTTTGCTGTTTAGGCTTTTTGTAGAAGGAGTTCATCATAAAGAGCCCTCCCTCTCCATAAAGTCGGCCAGCAGCTGGCCACGTGCATTTCTCTCTCCAAATCCAAATTGCCCCACTCTCAGCTCACCATCACTTCGTTTGCCCAGTTTCGCGTTAAAGTCCCCCATAACAATGGTGTATTGGGTCCGGGAGCTATTATGTAGAGCTCTAGAGATATTCTCATATAGGATCTCCACTTCGTCGTCGGAGTGTTGCGCGGTCGGTGCATATACCTGAATAACTTTCAGCGAATACCGTTTGGTGATTCGGAGAATATGGTACGCTACGCTCATCGAAACACTCTCGATTCGGACCACATTGTTAATGAGGGACTTGTGGACTAGAAACCCGACACAACCCTCGGACAGTTGGTCGCCTTCCCAGAAATAGAGCAGGTTTCCGGACTTATAGATTATGGTGTCCTCCCCCTCTTTTCGGACTTCACACAATCCTACGATGTCCCATCGTAACCTGCTAAATGCTTCCTCGAGTTCTGTTAACTTTACGTCGGTTCGCAGTGTGCGCGTGTTGTAGGTTGCCAGGGCCAGAGGTCTTTTGTTTTGGTAGCCTGGCATCTGCCGGGGATTCTTCGCACCCCATGCCCCACCGTTACCTTGACCGCTACCGGAGCCAGGAATAGCGGGGCCGCCGGGGACTAGGGTCCGTTTTTTGTTTGTGTCGATCATTAAGGAGTGTTGCCGTAATCGCCACGCTTGGCAGGCGGGTTGGCGATAGCAGTGTTGTTGCAGATTGGCTGCAAGTCACGAAAAGACGCTGCTGCCCATCCTACGGTTTGAGTCCCTGAGCCGGCTCTTACGACACCTATTGGATGAAATAGGATGGCCCTATTCTAAGCCGGGAGCCATACGGCACATTCAACATAAACGTACGTTTTTTATTGTAAGTCCAGCCGGCTTTCAATCCACAGATTTGACACGTTTTATAATATAAATTGTTGCTGTTAATACACCACAGCCCGCTCTTTAATTACTATAAAACAATGTCACAGCGTAAATCCGCTATGAAAAAAACCAGAACATAATCAAATCGACGCAATAAAATGATAGATACTGTTTGGTTACTAAATGATATTTGTCTGTGAGCCAGTTTGGAATAAACAGATCAAGAAAGAGATGTATGTACAAGGTAGAAAGATACAAACATAGCGCCATTAAAGTTCGTAGGAGTTTCATAGAAATATCTGTGGTCTTAAGTAGCTTGCTTGCTATAAATAAACAAGTAGAAGTGATCTGTGGTCTGAAGTATTATATTCTCTTTGGGTCTGAAGTCTCAACG